>CAWUFW010001020.1:2400000-3000000 GCA_963921515.1 Calotriton arnoldi | reverse complement strand
TCGTTCAGTCGGACTCGCATTGACTCCAATGGGAGCCTGTGTTCTGAACAAGAACACAGGCTTCCATCGAAACAAGCATTTGCAATGCAATCGGTCTCGCTTTTAGGGCCTTATAAGTATTTAGCCATGCAATATGGCGACTGCCCGTGTTTCTTTTCTATTTATGTAATTTTGTAGCATTTGCGGCATGCCACGGTTTAACTTGACACAGCCTTGCCATAGAACCTATTCAGTAATCTCCAGACCAGAAGATGAAACCGGTGCACACCTGAGGGTTTGGGCGGGCATTTAGGAGCACACTGGCACAATGAGTGACAAAGGGGTTCAACCCAAAACTCTGCATCTGTTGACGCATGAGTAGAACCAGTTCTTCTCCTTGCACTGCATCAAACGGTCCCATGCTCTGGAGCAGCGCAGACCTCAGGGTGCTCCTACAAGGCCTTGCAAGAACTGGGCTGTTACTCTCCTCTTCTAGGCAGGCTCTGCTCCACAGGCTCACTTTGCACCCTTATCCACAGCAGGAAGGGCTCGCCTTCCCTCACGACAGGACAGAAGCACTTATAGAGGGATCTTGATCCAGACTTAGGGGCCGAGTATGATGGCGGGCGGACTTTGTCCGCCCGCCATCGCCCCGGTAAATGGGACCACTTGCTATGTGTGCGGCGGTCCCGCACATGTGATTAGGATGCCACCGCCACGGTGGCGGTGGCATCCCCATTTCCAGCATTGTGGCGGGCGGTGCTCAACACCGCCCGCCACAGTGCTGGAAATGCATGTTGTGCATCTGCATGCACAACGTGACAGGCACCGCGCGGTGCCTGCCACCTTGTGCATGCAGATGCAGGGGGGTACCATAGGTGCCCCCATGTGCAGCCCCCACCCCCCCAACACCCTGGGGGCCCGCAACGGGCCCCCAACAGCAAAGACCGCGAGCCTTTCCATATGCGGCGACGCCACCATGGAAAGGCTCATCTCCGCCGGCATCATAATATGGATGGCGGTGTCTTGCAGACACCGCCACCATATTAAACCCTTTTCCGCCCGGTCGACTGTTCGGCCGGGTGGAAAACATGCGGATGGTCTTACCGTCTGCCGGGCTCCCCTCCGCCATGGTAATATGGCGGGGGGAATTTGTTGGCGGACGGGCGATTATGGCGGGCGGTGGCGATCCGCCCGACATCGTAATCAACCCCTCAGTCTGGTAGAAAACCAGCAATCCGCAGATCCTAGCCCTGGAAGGCAGCAGTCTTCACAACGACACCGGCGTGGAGCTCCTCTCTGGTCAGTGAGAATATTTGGAGCACTGCACTGGGCATGGAGCCGACCAATCAGCTGTGGCGCATAAGGTCAACAACAGAGGCGCAACTAGAGCCACATTTCGGGGGGGGGTAATTCTACCAGCAATAATCAGAGTGGAGATGCAGGGGCTCTAAGAAGGGGTGAAAAAACAACAAAGCCTCATTAACAAGTAAATGGTCTTCTAAAGACCTGTGAGGTACTCGGGTGCGGCTGTGTGTGTGCCCGGGAAGCTGTCTCAGCCCAAGCTGCCACCCACAAGCGGGGGGCCAGGGGGGGCGGGGTTTAGGCTGAAGCCCTATGAGCCCAATGGGCGTTGAGCGCCTGGTCAACAATGAGGGGGACTCTTCCAATCAAAATATTCCCCCACCCCGCGTGACCAGGGCAGCCATGCTGGGGGCTCGCTAGAGCTCTCTTTGAGATGGTTTCAGCTGGGTCAGGTGTGAATGTGAAGTAGACTAGGGTGGAGAGGCCAAATCCTCTGTGACAAAGAGGAGTGAGTTAAAATGGTGGAGCCAGGAGCGCCTGCAGCAGAGGGGACAGTAGGTAGGCACAAAAGGAGAAATGTGACACCCCCACCCTCAGGACATTGTGACCCTCTACAGCAGGAACCGAAGACAAGGAAGAAATATTCGAGTGCAGGCTCCCAGGTTAACAAAGGACCTGAGCACAACAAAAAGACCCAAGGCCTTCTACTGTTTCTTGCTGCCCTCAAAAGCAGGGAAGCCAAAATAAATTCCCTGCTGCACCTAGACAGGCATGCGTACAGGCCCCACCCTTGTCCGCCGCCACACACACAGTACAGGTACGCCTCTGACACACATGGAGGTGAAAGGTTATGGTGGTGGAAAGCTGGCAGAACCTTTTAACCAGGGAAGGCTGGTGCGCAGTGAATGAGACGGGTAAAGAGCTGCACTTCACTAGAAGCTTCAGTGACATCATCTCCGGTCCCACAAAGTATGGCCGGTCCCACAAAGTGTGCCCCCCCCTCAAAGAGGGGGGGCACTTTGGGTGTCCCCCAGCCCCAAAAGCCATGCGTGGGGTCTGAAGCCAATTAACGTAGAGGGTCCTTAAGGGGCACACACGAATGTCCTGCTCACTGAGGGGGAATCAAAACCTACAGTGACGTCACAGGAGATGAGCTTGGACCAGCAGCGCGTGTTCTCCAGAGCCACGCAGGCGCTCCAGAGCTGTGCAGGGGGCATGGCAGGGGTATTAGTGCCTCACGAGACAACTAAAAGAGGGACGATGGAAGGGGATAGAAGCGGGGCCAGGCACAGGAGGACAAGGGGGAGGACAGGAGAAGTATTGGTATGCAGGTGAGACAGAAGGGCTGGGATAGAGAAGGGCGCAGAGAGGAGGGTGTTTTGATGCACGAGAGGAAAAGAGGCCCGGCCAAATTGGAAAAGAGGAAGGAGGAATTAGAGAGACGAAGGAGAGACATCTGGAGCACAGGTAGAAGCTACAAAGGGGGTGGCTCTGGGTCTTGGAGCAAGAGAAGGAAAATGCACGAACAGAAGAGAATGAGAGAAAGCGAGAGAGACAGGATGGCAGAGGAGAGTCAGTGAGTGAGTGCTGGGTGTCGAGAAGAGACACAAGGAGGATGCGAGCGAGATTAAAGAGGAGGAAGAGAGAAGTGAGGGAGTGAGTGCATTAGAGAGAAAGCACAGGCAAAGAAGCAGGTGCGAGTGCACAAGGAAGAATGAGACATAATAGACATCTTAAAGGGAGGCAGGGTCTAGGGGGAGAGAGAAGAGACACACCCATGTCATAGGAATGTAGGGAAGGGGAGCAGGGGTTTAGAGAGAGAGAAGACCAGAGGTGACATGGGGATACTAAAGAGCAGGCAGCTGAAGGAGACAGGAGGATGAATGGGTGAGTGAGGTGAGGGAGACAGAAGGAGAATAGCGCAAAGAGGGTGAGGCGCTGACATTAGGTGCTCTGCCTCTTCGGACGGCTGCTCTTGTCCTCCGACTCCTCTCCGCCTCTCGCCACCCTTTCCCTCCCCTTCCTCCCTCCTCCTTCCCCCCTCCTCTCTGCCTCCACTGCATCTCTGCCGCCAGTCTCTGGCTGCAGTACCTGCACACCTCGCGGTCTCCTGGAGCGGACACACACCTCCGTCCGTCCCTGGCGTGTCCATCACCCCAGCCCAGCCCTCGCCTCAACCCACCCCGGGCCCTGTGCACCTCGCCACCTCCAGCCCGCGCCTCACGTCCTCTCCAGTCCACGCTACACCTCATCCGTCCCGGATCAACGCCTCCCGCCTCCGATCTATGCTCTTTTCTACACCTCAAGTCGCCTCCGTCCTATCCACACCTGACCACAGTCCAGCGCTCAGTCCCAGCCCTCCCGCCTCTCTCTGCAGCAGAGCCCAGCCCAGCCCGCGCCACGCAGAGGCAGGGTATCCAGCGATGAAAAAAAGTGATTAAATCAAGCGCACAGAAGCCGGTGCTTCCCGGCACCGTCGTTGGTGTAACCTGATTATAGCAAACAGAGACAGAGCATCTACCGGCGAAAATTAATATGGTTAAATATAGTGCGTTGGGGCTTTGATCCAATTGATTTAATGTGATCTAACCTCACAGAAGCTGGCTTGTGAATGTGATCTTATGGAGCGCACAGATTTCGAAGGTTAAAAGCAGTGAAAATCATGCAAGGTAATATCGCATACAGAGGTGAAGGCTTTCAGGCTCTGAACTGAAGGTTATCATATAGCGCATAGAGGCCGGTACCGTGAGGCACTGAAAGGGAGCTGATCTTAGAGAGCACAGAGGCAGTTTTCTAGACATTGTAGTGAACGTGGTCTCATACAGAGTGCCAGACATGGGGGTTTTAGGCACCGTCATTACTCTGATTCCATATATATGCACAAATACGGGGACTTCAGGGCACTGAATGAGCCCAGAGAGTATAGCTTCTAGGCACGACTGGGACTTTGGACATAACCAAGGCAGCGGGCTCTCAGGTGGCAGCTCGGGATGGCAAAGAATGGAGGCGCACACTGGTGCAGAGCGAAGGTCCAAGATAACGGGGTCACAGATTGGGATTCAGAGCAGAAGGGTCTCAAAGCGTGAACATGAGCGCGGCACGCGGAGTGAGGGTCCACGCATTTGTACATGAATATCCTGTGAACTGTGTTTGAAGTTCTTTGCTGCTATGTTTTGTGACACGTACTGTCGGCTGAGGTGCTAAACTGCCCCTCATACTGCCCCCCCACACCTGTACCCTAACCAGTGCCAGCCTGCCATTCTGTACCCAACTGTCCTCTCTCTCCCAGTGCCAAAGCTGAACTTGCTAAGCTGCCCCCGACCTGAGCCCACAGCCCCCTCTCGGTGCCATAACCTCTTGAAAACCCCTGGCCATCTCCACCCCTTGGCAAAAAGGTAAGCTTTCCCATTGAAGTGCCAGACACCCTTAGCCCCCCCCAATGAACAGCCGGTGACTGGAGCTACGTTAGTGCCTGTGCAAAAGTGCCCACCTGGGGGTGTTTAGTTACTGAAAGGACACTCCTGAAGTTGCCAGGCACCCTTCCCACGGTGTCTGCGCTCAGCCTGTCTTCTTAGATGTGACTTCCCCTACATTCCCCCAAACTGCCCTTCTCAGAGGTGCATGCCCCTCACCGCCCCATCTTGCGACCCTGCACCAAACTTCCATCTCAGGTAGGCGTGAGCCCACTGTTGCGCCTACTCCCAAACTGCCTCTGATGACGGTGCCTGCTCCTACAGCGCCCCCTCATACGTTCTGCTGAACCGACCCCCGTCTGTTGGAATCCAGCTCCAAAATGCCATGGACGCAGTGCTTTAAGACGGTTCTTTCCCGCTAAAAACTTACCCCCGGCTGGCGGTGTCTCGGTCCCTCGCCAGCGTGTCCTCTCTGGACTCCAGGGGTGGACATGCCCCTATTACTGTCTGGCAGGCGTCAGTCACACTGCCCGGCGTGATCCGCCGGCTCTACCCTTCTGGCGCTGCCCTCTTCCGAACGGCAGAGTCTTTGGTGGCGCGCGCTCCCCACTGCCCATTCCATGTGTGCCTCGTCGACAGTGGCTCAGCCTTTCCCTGCGGTGACATTGGGAAGGGTTTGAAAACTCGAAAAAAACGCTTTTCCGCCGGCGGTTTTCCCTACTTGCCATGCTGGGTCCGATGTGTATCGTTTCACGCGCCAGCAGGGCACCGAGATGTAAACAGAGCGCCTGTGCGCCGAGAGATTCATTGGCTGCGGGCTTTGTAATGCGCCAGCATGTCCCGCACGGGGCCTCCGGGCGCTTGGCACAGTGAGGAATGGCGCAGGTGCACTGCGCAGACGGGGGAGCTGGTGAAGGGAGCTAAAAGAGGAGGGAAGAGCAGAAGGATGTTGAGTAAGAGAGACAGAGAATAGATGTGCAGATGCACAGAGAGGGAGACGGTAGCGCTAGACAAGAGAAGGGTGGGGGGTAGTGAAGGAAATGGAGAAGGCAAAGGGGAGACGAGTTGGTCGGGGTAAAACTCAGGAGGAGGAGGCAATCATGAGAATACAGTAAGAGGGAAGAGAATGGAGGCGTGGGAGAGATGACACGGAAGGACGGCGAGAAGAATATAACGAGAAGAAGGAACAAGCGCTCGCCATCTGTTTTCACTCAGCCACTTGTTTATATTTGCATCGCGCTTTCACTTTAAGTGAAAGCGCCATGCAAAAATAAACACGGGGCTGAGTGAAAACAGATGGCCCCCATAAAGATAAGAAATTGCTTTGCGACAGCAGTAAAGCAGACGACCCAGTCCTGATCGGCCGGAGGAAAAGGCAAAAGGGCGTCAACAAAAAACCCACATTTCCAATGGCAGGCCACCGTTTAGCATAAACGGTGACGCCAGCCAATGGAAATGAGGGGCGGGGCTTCAAGCCCCCTTCTGAAAGTCCTCATTCACAATATCTCTCGCCAGCGAGCAGCGCATGCGCTGCAACGCTTAGCGAGACCTAAAAAGGGGTGGTTGGGGAAAACCTTGCACCCTGTGGCAGGCACCAAAATGGTGCCTGCCACACTGTGCATGGTTGTAAAAAGGGTTCCCATGGGTACCCCCATGGGCCCCAACTGGAGGCCTCAGGGTGAATGGGGGCCTGCTACGGGCCCCCAAAGTCAGATTCCGACAGCCATTTTGTGTTGGGCAAACTGATTCAGAACTGCTGTCAGATTCGGCCATCGGAAACCGTGTCCATAGAGCTGTACGATTCGGCTCCGAACGACTCGTGCTGTCTGAATGCCGTTTGGAACCGAATCGGACAGCCCGAATGGTTTCCCTGCATCGTAATCGGTCGGTTGGAAATGTATCCAATTCGGTCAGAAACATAGGTTCTGAATCGGATTAGGAGAATCCAAATCCCGTTCGCAGCCTTTCCGACTGACATCGTAATTGGCCCCTTAGTAGTGAATTTGGGAGGGACTATGGGAGTATTGGGAAAATGGGGAACATCTACTGCTAAATGGAAGGGGTTTGGGGAGGAAAAGGGCGGGGTATAGGGAGGGGTAAGGAGGAGTTCAGGAAAGGGCACACTAATACAAACACTCATCCACAAAAGAGTAAGACCGTTGCTATTCAAACACATCAAGCCAGATTTACTAACAAGTGGCTCACTGCAGCGCAGCATGCAAAGTTGCTGCACTACATTGCATCACCTGAAGAGAGCAGAACTGCATCATATCTTCAAAGAAAGGGTGCAGTTCTGCTCTCTTCTTGCGTTGACACACTCTGTGCTGCCTAGCATCAACACAGGCATCAGAGCACCATAGTGCAAGGGTATCTGCATTGAGGTCAGGAAAGTTTTTGTGCAGGAAGGGTTACATTCCTACACAAAAACTATAATTTATTTTGGAGCTATTTCGTCTTTGAATTTGTGCTGCAGAATACAGTGTACATTCAAAGGGGAAATCACAAGAAGAAATAAAGATATTTCTCATTGTTTTGCCAGCCTCTGCGAGGCACAGGATTCTGGCTCAAATCCATGTCTGCAAGTCTGTGTAGATATGAATTTGCATCAAAATCCATGGATGGATACATGGAAACTCCCTGCTGCAAGGTAAAGCAAAGCAACACAATGCACTGCATTGCGTTACTTTTCTTCTTTTTTTTTTTTTTTTTTACAAATCAGCACTATTTGTATTGCATTGTAAATGCAAAAAAGGATTTTGTGAAGGGTCTGCATTAAAAAAGCAGTGCAAACCCAGTGCAAGACCTCTGTAAATCTGGGCCCATACTTGTAAATTTACTACTGCCTTAAAGGTGACCTCACCACACGGGTCACAGACAGGTACTGCAAAACACTTCCATAGAAAGTAATGGAGACAAAGACTTAATTTAACACCAAACCACAAAAACCTTGGAAATTCTTCACGGTAGGGAACCAGAGGCTATGGGTTCTCTAGGGTGAGCTAACCTCCAATCACGAATGTTAAAGACAAGAAAAGCCACCCAAGAAATTGTTTACCTGTTCTTTTTATAAGTGGTTGTCCACCCCAAGCCTATCTCTGGACACACACAAAAATATGACAGGATGTCCTCACACACCACCAGGTGTCATGCTTCATCATAGGACTACCCTTGCTCTTCAAAAACTCTGTTTGATGAAGACCGGGCCTACACTTTATAGTAAAGGAGGCACTTCTACCTTACTCCTGAACCTGTGATATGAATACACTAAAAACCAATGTGATACATCAAACTACCTTTTAATTTAAGTGAGATTTCACTGTTTGTTAAAAACCAGTGTGGAGACTAGGGGAACCAATGCCCCATCACCACTCAAACCATCAACATGTTTCTGCCTCTTGGCTCAAAATAGTCTGTGGCATTCGTCAGGATGGAATACAAGATCATTTCGTGGCATACACTCCTCTCAGTGCCATTATAAATCAAGGCTGACCTTTGTCATCCCTCACAATTCCTATGTCCCTAGGTACGTAAAAAATAATAAACACCCACAGTTTTAAAATAAATAGTCTTAAAGCAACAGACTTTTGCATGCACAAATTATGAATGTGACACTGCACTCGTGTATCACACGTTCCAAACTGGAATGATGTGAGACCAGCTCACATCTCTCTTACCCTAAATGTGGGTCATCTGGGCCCCATGGAGGAAGGGCTCAGGAACCCCTGTAGTCACACACTGCGTAGGGAGGGAGTCATAATAATCGTCACTTGTAGCCTCCTCATTACAAAGTTAAACAAGGGACATTAGTGCGAAAGACTTCTCCCCCTACTACCCACTTACTACTCCAAGGTGCGTCCCTTGTGGATCACCTAGTGCCGCTTGCTCCTTCCTCCCGGTGATTAGGAGAGGAGTATCAGCCAGGTTTTTTATGTCCCACTAAGCGCCCATCTGATTGGTGGTTCCCCTGTGATCATTATCAACTGTGTTTCCATTTCTTTATTCTAATTACATTTGCGGCTGTCAGCACATCTCCCTAATTGAATATAATGCCCAGGTGCTGATAGTTAAGCTACATCTGCTGCACGTGGTAACCCAGCGGTAGCAATGGTAGCCCGTTTCACAACCATAGACAACCATAAACAAAATCCCTTTTTGTTTGTATTTTTTCTTAAACAAAGACAGGACTCATAAAATACTACAATTCCCATGATTAAGTATTTTGGGAGGGAGCCATCAGGCATTGTAAATCCATTGCAGGCATGCCCAGTGTTACGCCTTCAGTTAAACTTTCACAGTACTGATGGGTATCCGTACAGGTAGAGAAGGACACGCCCACATTGCTGCTAGCAGCCCGACAGCCAACCTGCATGGGTCATGCCGCTTCACTATAGATGGGACACAGGTGCAATATCTGTCTACCTAATTCCTTTTAAAGTTCACAGGATGCCTCATTTACGGTTTTCGTGTAACTTTCTTTGTTGAATATAACCTTTCAAACTGTTTGTCTCAGCAACTTCATATCCTTGAGCAATCTGACAATTCAGAGGTGTCCTTGGCATATTTTGCTTGGAGGCCGAGTGTGCATTGAGAGTAGGAAGACAAGAGCACAAGAGTCTGGCTTTTAAGAACCAGTGCCAGGAAAGTGATTCAGAACGGCAAACAACCACTTCCTGGTCTTCATCTTGCGTGTACCACAAAGGGAGACGCACATGTAACTCTTTCCTATAAATTTTCAGTGTGTGGTTCTTGTGAAGGCGTTTAACAATTACTGAAGTCAGCATTTTTGCAGAATGTTGCCAAGCGGAAGTGACAATAGTGAGTCCATAACAGGAGTTCAAAGCTGTTTCAAAGGTTGAAAAATCTAAGTGTGTGATTATGGATGTAATTTAGGTGTCGCTAGGGGGTCGCTAGCTTGCCCCTTGCTACCCCTGGCACTGCCTTTGTGACCCCTGACCTCAGAGGTGGCAAAATCAGTGCCAAGAACACAGGGGTGTCTCGCATTATCAGATTCATGCTTTAACCTTGTTTTCTGCTCATTTTTATTACACTAATAGTGATTAATAGTTTATTATTCACTATTAGTGTAATACAAAGGGAAGCCGTAAGATCTGGACCTTCACTGGCTTCTTAGATAAGAAAAATAAATAAATGGTTTTAATGTGTGCTGTGTGCGTGCATGTGGATGAGAGTGAGTTTGGGTGGGATAGCGTGTATATGTGTGAGCATGTATGTTTGTATAGGGGATCGTGGATGTGTGTGCATGTCAAAATGAGTGAGTAAGTATATGTAAGTCAGAGTAAAAGTGAGTGAGAGTATGAATGAGAGATTCAGGTTGAAAGTGAGTGCACAAGAGTACGTGAAAATGAATGAGTGCAAGTCAGTGCTAATGATAGAATGAGTGTGAATGTAAGTGAGCATGTGTTTTTATGATTGCAGATCCGCTGTTGGACTGGGCATGCTTCTTGGTTTATAGCAGCACCCTTGACAAAATGTTGGCACTGGAATGCTGGAGGCAATACTTGCATACGGGATACCCTTGGTAAAATGCTACTGCTGGCACTCTGTAGGTACATTTTGGCATGGAGCACCAATGAAAAAATTTCATCACTGGCCTCCTGGAGGAAATTCTTGGCATAGTTGGCACTTGTGGCAAATTACTTGGGATGGCGCATTGTAGGAAATTCTTAACTTATGGAAAAAAAAACTGTGGCAGGGTCATGGGCCATCCATGACAAAATGTGGTCCTTGACATATTAGAAAGAGAAGCAGTATTAGGAAAATTCTGGCACTGGCATGTAATGTTTTGGCAAAAGGGGTAACCATGGCAAAATGCTGGTCCTAGCAATGGAGGTAATTTTTAACATAAGGGAACACCCATAGAACATTTAAAAAACATAATTGGGTGACCTCATGGGGACTGTCAGATTTCAGTAGCTTGGCACACCATGAAAGCACTTGAATATTTAGTGAGTGTTTTTTAGAGCCTATGACTTTTTAGCAAATTTATGTGAAAAATGTGCATTAAAATGCACTAGTAAAGCCCATTTTTTTCAAAATCTTCTCAGGGCGAGAAACTTTTACTCTTTGTTCTCCCTAGGAGAATTTATAATATTAATTATGCAATTATGTAACTTCAGCAATGTTAATTATTGTGATTTCATAAGGATTAAGGTTATGTGACATCACTTCTTGGGACAATGCAGGGTCAAAGTTCATAGGATGTCACTTCCTGTGACATCATTAAGGTCAAAGGGTATATGATGTCACTTCTGCTACCCCTGGCATTTTGGTAAATCGACGTCCAGTTGAGTGATGCTGGGCACCCCTGGGATTTGGATTAATTGATAAAGTTAAAGGTATCATCTGCAGTTCAGAAAATGAGGGAGGTCCAGGAAGCTATTCCTGAGCCAGATCTGGCAGGCCCCAGTGTAATATGCTGAATTTGTCCCAGGGTAGTATTTATTCCATGCCAAGCTGCAACATTCAAGCGGTCAAGGGACTTTCTTATTTTCATTTCCAGTTTAGGCCCAAAACCAAGGCCGAATTTAATCTGTCATCATCCCTCCTTTTGTTCGAGTATGATCCTACATGTGAACCATGTGGAGCTGTTACTGGATGCCAAGGAAATGGAAGGAAACAAAGGCACAAAGCTTGTTATCACTTCACAGTTAAGAAAAACGCTGTAGCCAGATTTCTGCCTTTGTTCAACCTCTCTATTCATGCAATACCCATGAACTGTCCGAATGTCAGATCTGTCTGTCCATCTGAGTAGTTACATAACAATTTAAATAGCACTAGGTGTAGTAGTCTCATATTCTCTTTACTGTTAGGGATTCTGTATTAAGAGTGCATTCGCGGAAGAAACACAAAGTCAGGATTTAAAACGTAACACAATGCTTGGGGTTGTCTGCAGTAATAAGACTTTATTAGCATGCAAAGACAACATATTCAGAAAATCACCATCAAGGTTCTAAACTCATGCCTCGATGTTCGTAGGCAGCTCCTTGATGCTGGTTCATAACTCACTGTGATAATGCCATATTAGAAAGTTTTCAATTTGAACTGCAAGTAGCAAAGGTATTTCTGTGTCAAAACCAATAATTAACTTACCTATCTACATAACATAAAAATCTTTGATCTGTATGTTACACAATGTGCTTTGAGCAATGCACATTAGCCCTCAATGCTGCGCTATGTGTCCAAACGTTGCCTAGACAAAACACAGATGTCTCCTGCAACTGCATTAACCACTAGAGCTGTCTTAACATTATTAGCCCGCTTTCTTCTGCCCCTTGCTTCCTGCCATCACTGCAGCCAGGGGACTCCAGCCCCCACAACCAACTGCGCCCGGAGGTGCCACCTCCCTCGTCGTTGGGAAAGCGCCTGGAGGTGCTTAAAATCGGCACGGGTCTCCCGCGGCGCGGGACGCGCGCGGGCGTGCCCGGGCCAAGCCCGGGCCCATTTGCGCCCGTCAGCGGCAGGAGGAGGCGGGCGGGGCCACCCCCCCTTGGCATTGCTGTAGGACGACCGCCTCCAGTTAAACGAACTCAATTAAGACATTGGCATTGTCCCCTTAACTTCAAGTTCAATCCCCTATTTTTGGTTTTTGTTTCTTTTTAGTTGCACAGCCACCTTTTGGCAATTAGTTCCATCTGTCCCTCTCTGTCATGGTGGGAGTGAGGGCTGCAATAGAGCCTCTGAGCATCTCCTTACAGAAGTGTAGTGGCTGGTTAATATTACCAAATCAAGCAACTAGGGGAATTCGAGAAAGATGGGAAAGAGGAAAAACCATGATAAGGTCCAAGGCATGCTTAGCTCTAAAAAGAAGAAGAAGTCTCTTGGCGCTACTTGCCATGAGACTATGGACCGCATTGAGACAATACTAACTGAGTGCCAAGAAATAGTAGACTCGGACTTAGTGAGCTCCCCTACTCAGGCGGCCATCATAGTCAAACGAGCCACAATTATAGATGATGATTCCGCAGCTCCTTTAGACTCCTCACCTAAATCAGTACAAGGGAGAAAATCTGGCAAGGTAATTCCTCATATGTTTAAACAATGTACCAAAGGGTCAAGCAGGGGTCTGAAAAACCGACCTATCAATCTGGAACCCGACCCGATTAAATTTGTGCAATGTGCCGAGAGAGGTGGGTCCCCTAGTACAGCACAAGTTACCCCAATTGAATGCCGAAATAGATTTGATGTCCTTGCCAAAGGGGAGGTAGGGTGCTCGAGTGAGGGTCTAAAGATCACTAAAGTGTCTTGTAGTGCCCATGCCCCTGAGGTGCTTGAACTGAAGTCGCTGATCGAGTCACTGAGAGACGAGGTGGCTGTCCTCAGAAGGGAGGTTGCTACTTTAACTGAGGGCAATGTGATCCTGTGCACACGCTATGTGTTTGGTACGTTATGGCGTAATTCTACCACCTTAGTTACATATCAGACATGTAGATAAGTATTTGTTCTTGCAATCACGACAACTTTGTAGAGTATTCTTTCTTTCTTTATTCCGTAAGATAGCCAAGCCAACACGTGTTTCGTCATGGGAGATTTCCCAACTGACTTCTTCAGGGCTGTTGAGCAGGTGGATGTAATATATCCAGTTCTCCCGCCGGTTTACTTCCGTCCCGGCTGTAATAGGCTTGACCCCGGATCCAAGGTTTCAGTGTTAGTAGGTTGCTTCGTTCCTCTTTATTCCAATGCGATAGTCCTCATATTATTGCTGGTGAGGTCCTAGCAGGTGAGTGCCCCAATGGTGTGAGGGGTGGGTAATCTAGAAGCGAGTACGCTTCACGTTACTGTCGTCTCCGTCCATTCGAATACACACGGAGACGACAGTAACGTGTGTATTCACCTGCTAGGACCTCACCAGCAATAATATGAGGACTATCGCATTGGAATAAAGAGGAATGAAGCAACCTACTAACACTGAAACCTTGGATCCGGGGCTCAAGCCTATTACAGCCGGGACGGAAGTAAAACCGGCGGGGAGAACTGATATATTACATCCACCTGCTCAACAGCCCTGAAGAAGTCAGTTGGGAAATCTCCATGACGAAACACGTGTTGGCTGGGCTATCTTACGGAATAAAGAAAGAAAGAATACTCTACAAAGTTGTCGTGATTGCAAGAACAAATACTTATCTACATGTCTGATATGTAACTAAGGTGGTAGAATTACGCCATAACGTACCAAACACATAGCGTGTGCACAGGATCACATTGTGTTTACAGTGGACCTCGTCTTGGGTCCCCGATTGAGGGTTTAGGGTGTTAGTCTCCCTCACCTCTGCACCGCACAGATAATTCTCAGAAAGAATTGCGTATAATTGGGAGGCGCCAGGTCCACACTTAGAAAACGCCCCGAAGTTCCTGTGTACTTTAACTGAGGGGGCAGTATGTAGGAAGGAGGTGTACCACGGGCCTCCTTTAGCCCCCCCTCTAGTAGCAGAATACATAGCAGAGGACAGGGGCACAGGGCCTTACTCTCGGGAGATCCCAGAGCCACCAAATAAAGCTACCCCATATAGCACCCTACACCAACCACCTGAGTGTCCTAGGAGCCACCGCCCAAACCACATATATCCATTGGCAACTAGAAACACACAGGCAGGTATTGTCCATGCTAGGGCCCGATCCAGAACAATAGATAAAGGTGAGGTGACCCTAGATGAAGGCCATACTCCTACGGCAGGGTGCGGGGAGACATGGGAAATGGGGTCAGTAAGGGATGGTATTTACACGAGGCAGAGTGTTCAGGATGCCCAAGATATGGTTTATCTCACTGAAGTGCCCAAACTTTCTCGGGTTGGGTCTGAAGATCAGGACTCATTAAAAAATAAAGTCATTTATTGGTTGAGATCCACCCGCCATTGCTATTCGATAATTAGAGACGACATTAAATATGCAGGAAGACTCTCCTTCCCAGGGGCTGACAGGGATATGATTGAAGTCAGGTTTTTTGACAAGAACATGGTCATTGGGCTATTGGCGATAGATTCACGTACCATTCCCCCGGCCAATACCTCCATCTCTATCAGGTATAGACGCCCTTTAACGTTGGAGCTAGTGCCCCTTAGACCTACTAGGGATGGATCGTGCGCCGGCCCTTCTGGCACAGGGATCGGCCAAAGGTGACTACAAAGCAGTGAAAGAAATCCAGGTAACATAGGGCCTCTGTTGAACTCGCCCCCATCAGAAATTCTGATACCTAGAAGTTCAGCATATGACACTGAGCACTACACCGGGCCTCTGACTGTAAACGAAACCACCAGTACAGTCCCATTTGGTGGCACACCAGTAGAAGGTAGGGCCTCTGTCTCTTCCCCTGTAGGTGAGTCCCTGATCGCCCATGAAATCTGTGGTATAGCCCCTAAACCTGTAGTGGAAGGCGGGGTACCTGTCTCTTCTAACCTTAGGGTTCTAGTTTGGAATGTGGCTGGGATTTTAAAACTGCAATCTGATCCAGATTGGTGTAGCTTTGTGGACACCTTTGATGTAATCTTGTTTCAGGAAACCTGGAGTTTGACCACTCGTTACAGAAGCGGGTTTTCTGCCTACGCTATCGAAGCTAGCAGGAAAGAGCAGGGTAGACCCTCGGGGGCCTTAGCAGCATGGATAAAAAATGCACTGGGGTCGTGTTAGACCTGGCATCCTTGCCGTGGTTTCCCCTAACTTTTTTGCCTCTGCCTCCTGTATTTTTGACACTGTGCTGGAATTCGTTTTTGCTGGTTTAGATGCTTTGGGCACTTTGCCACTGCTGATCAGTGCCAAAGTGCAAGTGCTCCCTGGGTAAATTGTTATTGTGATTGGCTATCCATGATTGGTATATTTGCTTTACCAGTAAGTCCCTAGTAAAGTGCACTGAGTGTGCCAGGGCTGGTGATTCAAATGCTACTAGTGGGCCTGCAGCACTGATTGTGCCACCCACAGGAGTAGCCCTAAGATGGTGTCTCAGGCCTGCCACTGCAGTGCCTGTGCGCAGTTTGTGAATTGCCATGTTGTCCTGGCCAGTGTACACACTTGCCAGGCCTATCCCTTCCCTTTTCTTACACATCGGACACCCCTATGGTAGGCCCAAGGTACCCCCCTGGGCAGGGTGCAGTGTATGTAAAAGGTAGGACATGTACTAGTGTGGGTAACATGTCCTGATAGTGAAATACTGCCAATTTCGTTTTTCACTATTGAAAGGCTATCTTGCCCATAGGATAACGTGGGGAATGCTGTGTAACATGGTTACCTGCATATCTTCCCATAGCAACAAGATAGAAAGTTGGAATCTGGTACCCCTGAACTCAGAATTTAATTACACATCTTTTAGTGAAGATGGTTTTTTAATTCTAAGTTTGGAAATGGCACTTTTAGAAAGTGGCTATTTTCTTGTCCAACCTTTCTGTGTGCCTCTGCCTGTTTGTGAATTGACTGTCTGGTTTGTGAGTGACAGGGTCTGGGGGTGGCTGCAGGAGGCTGGGTGAGTCAGCACTAGGCTGAATAGACCTATCTGCATGTAGAGTGGTGGGAGGAGTAGCACCTGGGTCTGAATAGGGCTGTGCCTGCCTTCCACAATGCTGGCTCCCCCTCCTGCAGTGTGTCTGATGACCCTGGCCCACACTCACAAAGGAAGGAGAGGTGCCCTGGCAGAATGCACCCTGAACTGGTTTGGACTGGGTCCAGGACCCCTCACACATGGAGAACAAAGACTTTTGTGGTATAAATACTAGAGCTGAAACCCCTGAACTTTAGACTACTACTTCCTGATCAAGAGGAATCCCTGCCAACGAAGATCAGCTGAATAGACTGAGGAGAAGAACTGCCCAAGTGTGTCTAGGGCTGGCCTGCAGTTTGCTGTTTCTACTGAGGAGAGATCTAAAGGACTTTGCTGTGTGCTGTGTCCCCCTGCTTGAAGAAGGACTTTGCTGAGTGCTGTGTCCATCTGAAGAAAAGTCTCCAAGGGCCTGAGAAGAGCTGGCCTCCTGTTTCTGAAGTCCCAGGCACAAAAGGACTTCACCCCCAGCTACCCTGAACTTCCTTGCTGGGAGTTCCAGTCTACCAGGAGGGCCTGTAACTGTGTGTGAGGCCTCCCTTGCTGTTTGGAGCTGGAAGCGCGACGCAACGAGAGAGAAACGTGATGCCGCCGCAGCAGCCACTGTTGCATCATCGAGAAGCGTGTCGCCGCTGCCACTGTTCGCCGCCGCAACACCGGAGAAGGATGTCGCCGTCACCGAGGGTGTCGTCGCATCACCGGAGAAGCGTGTGGCAGGGCCGCCGCATCGCTGAGGAAGCGCACCACTGCTGATCGCTGCCACAACACTGGAGAAGCGTGTCGCCGTCACCGAGGGTGTCGTCGCATCACCGGAGAAGCGTGTCGCAGGGCCTGTCGCGGCTCCGAAGTTCGCCGCACGGCCGTCGGGCATGCACGCATCGCATCTACGTTGTCGCATCGCAACAAAGACGCCATTTCATCGCATCACACTGGATCGGCGGAACGCACCAAGGCGCCATTTTGTCGCACCGGAATCGGAGCGCAGGAAGAACCGACGCATCGCCTTCACTGCGCCCCTTTTGCTTGTTTTGCGTTACACATCCCAGGTACTTTGAGACTGAAAGTGTCGCATTTGAGATCTACAAGTTTATTTTTGCAACAACCCCTTTTAAAGACATTCTACTGAGTTTTGTATGTTGGATTTTTGTCGTTTTGGTCTTGTGTAGTTTAGATAAAGATACTTTATTTTTCTAAACTGGTGTGGTGTCCATTTGTGGTGTTTTCACTGTGTTACTGTGAGTGTTGGTACAAATACTTTACACATTGCCTTTGGGATAAGCCTGTCTGCTCGTGCCAAGCTACCAAGGGGGTGAGCAGGGGTTATCTAAAGTGTGTATCCCCCTTACCCTGACTAGAATCAAGGGTCCCTATTTGGACAAAGGTACCTACCTCTGCCAACTAGAGACCCCCAGTTCTAACATTGGTGGTCAGCGGTGAGGATTTGAACTTGTATTTGTACTTGACCCACAGTGATTGGTGTACATCACTAGTTTAGTGCAGACCACTACGCAACCACATACTGTGTTCTTTTTGGTTTTTGGTTCTATTTTTGAGTAACTCTTAAAGAAAGCATCATGTCTCAGAAGGGGAATGCAGCAAGTGAAAAGGCAGAATTGGAGTTCCACATTGAGGATTTGTATTCCTACAAGGTAGACCAGCTTAAACAATTCTGCAAAGATTTGGGATGTCCCACAAGGAGTAGCGCTAAGAAGGATGAGCTACAAAAGGCCTTAAAAGCCTGGTGGGAGGCCAAAGGAGCTGCAGGAGGAGATGGTACAAATGAGGAGGGGGATGACCAGGGGAATGGGTTTGGGCCACAGGGTTTGCCTGTGCCAGGAGCAGCTCCCAGGGCTGTCAGCATCCATTCCGCAGGAAGTCTCTCCCGGGAACAGCGGGAAGAGAACCAAAAGATCAGAGAACATGAGCTGGAAGTCATGAGGCTCAAGGTGAAGCAATTGGAAATGGAAAAAGAAATCCAGCACAAGGCAGAGGAGAGGGCTCATGCCTTGGAGGAAATTAAATTGCTTTTGGCTCATGAGGGAGCTGGACCTGAAGGCCAAACAATTGGAGTCCAGCTCAAATGGTGGCAGCGCACAGCCAGTGCAAGGGGGTAAAGTATACATACCCAAGGATATAGTGCAGAATTTCCAGAAGGTACAGGATATTTTTGCATGGTTTGAGTCATATGAGATGTCTTGGAGGATGCATGAGGTGCCTGAAAAGAGCTGGGGGGCGGGCAGGTGGAAGCATTTTGAGGCGTCAGGGACCGCAGTTTTGACACCTTTAGAGAAGGAGGGTGCCCTGACTTATGCCAAAATGAAGGAGGCTTTATGCCTCAAGTATGGGCTCACCCCAGAACAGTATAGATTGAGGTTCAGGAACTCAAAGAAGAATGACTCAGACACCTGGGTTGAATGTGTGAGAGTGTACACCCGCGCACTGGAAGGTTGGATGAAGGGCAGCAAAGTTACTGATTATGAGGGGTTGTGCCATCTAATTAGTTGGGAGCACTTGAGCAGTCTATGTGTTCCAGAGCTGCGACAGCATCTTTTGGATAGTAAGTTAACTAATCCTAGTGAGCTTGCTAAGGAGCGGACCGCTGGACCAGCACCAGGGTCCACAAGGGGATTGTGGGTACCACAGCCAAGGGTGGGCAGGGTCCCCAGCAGAAGAGTGGGGGGGACAAAGGTAATCAAAAGGAGTTCTCTAAAGGGCCCCAAAATAATGCCTAGGGAAAGGAGTCCCAGCCCCGCCAACCTAAGACGTCACAGCCCCCTAAGGGCGGGTGTAACTTGCAGGGTCCCCCCAGGTGTTACCACTGTGGTGAGAGAGGACACATAGCCCCTAAGTGCCCCAAGAAGTCCCAAGCACCCACTGGTGCTCCGTCATCGGGTTTAGTGAGTGTATCCTTGGGAGAGGAATTAGTTTCCAGTGAAGGGGAGGAGCAAGCAGTCATGACCCTTGTCTCGCTAGGAGACAGAGAGATGGTCCAGGAGTCCTACTTGCCTGAGAACACTAAAAAGTACAGGCAGTGGGTGACCATCAATGGGAGGAGGGTGGAAGCTCTGAGAGATACAGGAGCCATAGTGACATCCGTGAGGTGTCAGTGGGTGTCTGAGGAGCAGGTCATTCCTGATGCACTTCACCCTGTAGTTGCAGCGGACAACTCTGTGCGCCACTGCAAAGTGGCGCAAGTTCCCTTTGAGTGGGGGGGGGTCTCAGGTTCCTTGAAGGTTGTTGTTAGTCCATCCATGCCTGTAGACTGTCTGCTAGGAAATGACCTGGAGAGTTCCCCATGGAGGGAGGTGGAACGCCAGGCTCATTTGGAGATGTTGGGTCTGCCTGAGTGGGTTTGTGTGACCACTCGGTCAATGGCAGCCAGTAGGGGTAACCAAGCGAACCTGGAGCCTGAAACAGTGGCCCAGGTACCTGCCAGGAAGAGGAAGGGTAGGGGGTGTGGGAAACAAGCCCCCACAATTCCCACGGTCCAGGAGAAGGCAGAACCTGAGGGGGATGCACTGGAACTTACAGGGGAACAGATAGCCGAACTGGGAGACCTGCCTGAGCTGACCCATTGGCAGCAAGAAGGAGGTCCCTCCAGGGAGGAGTTCTGCAAGGCGCAGAGAGAATGCCCTTCTCTCATTGGTATGCGGAAACAGGCCGCAGACCAGGCAGCAGGTGGCGAGTCCAAGAATCATCTCATTTACTGGGAGGATGGGTTACTCTATAGTGAGCCTAAGGTCGCTGAGCCCGGTGCAGCCCTTGTGCTGGTGGTACCCGAGCTCTTCAGGGCCTTCCTAATGGGTCTGGCTCATGACGTGCCTCTCGCAGGTCATCTGGGGCATGACAAGACCTACCAAAGGCTTGTCACCCACTTTTACTGGCCCCAGATGAAGACGCACGTTGGTACACACTGTAGGACTTGCCAGACTTGCCAGGCAAGTGGCAAGAGTGGAGGGAAGTGTAAGGTTCCCCTCCAACCCTTTCCCGTGGTGAGCACCCCTTTCGAGCGGGTGTGCATCCACATTGTGGGGCTTCTGGAACCCAAGACAGCCTTAGGCAACAAGCTTATCTTGGTCTTGGTGGACCATGCCACCCGGTACCCGGAAGCTGTCCCTCTCCGGACAATCACTGCCCCCGTGGTGGGCCGTGCATTGATGGGGATCTTTTCCCGTGTGGGGTTCCCCAGAGAGGTGGTCTCCGACCCGGGTACCAACTTCATCTCGAAGTACATTAAGTCTTTGTGGGAGGAGTGTGGGGTAACTTACAAGTTTACCACTCCTTACCATCCTCAAGGAAATGGGTTGGTTGAGAGATTCAACTGAACACTGAAAGGCATGATAATGGGCCTTGCGGAGCCCATGAGACGGAAGTGGGACATCTTCTTACCATGCCTGTTGTTTGCCTACAGGGAGGTGCCTCAGAAGTCCTTAGGGTTCAGTCCCTTTGAACTCCTGTATGGCCACCCTGTTAGAGGACTTCTCAGTCTGGTGAAGGAGGGTTGGGAGAAATCCCCTGGTAAGACCCCCCAGGATGTGCTCAGCTATGTGCTGGCCTTCCGCAACCAGACTCAACGTTTCAGGAAACTCGCTCAGGCGAACCTGGAAGCTAGCCAGGACGAAATGAAAAGATGGTACGACCAGAATGCCACTCTGGTCGAATTTCAACCTGGGCAGAAGGTGTGGGTGATGGCGCCAGTGGAGCCTTGCGCTCTCCAAGACAAGTGGACTGGGCCATATGAGGTGGTGGAGCGCAAGAGCGATGTAACCTATCTGGTTGACTTGCAGTCTCCCAGGAACCCTTTGAGGGTCCTACATGTGAACCGCCTCAAGCCACACTTTGAGAAGTCTGATGTGACAATGCTCCTTGCCACAGATGATGGGATGGAGGAGGACAGTGACCCTCTTCCTGACCTCCTGTCAGCAGAGGAGTAAGATGGGTCAGTGGATGGGGTAAACCTCTCTCCCACACTGACCCCAGAACAGCAGAGGGACTGTCGCCATGTGTTGGGTCAGTTCGCCTCCCTGTTCTCACTGACACCAGGAGTCACCAATTGGTGCATCCATGATGTGGACACTGGGGACAGCCTACCTGTGAAGCAGAAATTTTACAGAGTAGCTGACAAGGTCAGGGCCAGCATCAAGGAAGAAGTTTCCAAGATGTTGGCGCTAGGGGTGATTGAGCCCTCAAGCAGCCCGTGGGCTAGCCCAGTGGTCTTAGTACCAAAGGCTGCTGCACCCGGTGCCACTCCAGAACTCAGGTTTTGTGTGGACTACCGTGGGCTCAATGTGGTCACCAAAACTGACGCACACTCCATCCCCAGAGCTGATGAGCTAGTGGATCGGTTGGGCGCTGCCCAGTACCTCAGTACGTTTGATTTAACATCTGGGTACTGGCAGATTGCCTCAACTGAGGGGGCCAAGAAGAGGTCAGCGTTTTCAATGCCAGAGGGGCACTCCCAGTTCCGTGTCATGCCCTTTGGGTTGAAGAACGCCCCTGCCACCTTCCAGAGACTGGTCAACCAGGTACTGTCCGGGCTGGAGGAATTCAGCGCCGCATACCTGGATGACATTGCTGTGTTCAGCTCCAGTTGGGAAGAACATTTGCAACACCTCTGCAAAGTGTTGAAGGCTCTGCAAAGGGCAGGCCTCACTATCAAGGCCAGCAAGTGCCAGATAGGGCAGGGATCTGTGGTGTACTTGGGACACCAGGTAGGGAGCGGCCAGGTGGCTCCCCTCCAAGCAAAAATTGATACCATTCTGGCTTGGGAGCCCCCCAAGACCCAGACAGAGGTGAGAGCCTTTTTAGGACTCATCGGGTATTATCGCCGATTTGTCAAGGGGTATGGCACCATTGTTGCCCCCTTGACAGAGCTGACTTTAAGGAAGCAGCCCAGGAAGGTGATCTGGACCGATGCCTGCCCGACCGCGTTTGATGCCCTGAAAGCTGCCATGTGCATGGCACCCGTGCTCAAGGCGCCTGATTTCTCCAAAGAGTTTGTAAGGCAGACAGATGCTTCAGAGCACAGAGTGGGAGCAGTACTCTCACAACTGAACGACGAGGGCTTGGACCAACCCGTAGCTTTCCTTAGCAGGAGGCTACTTCCCAGGAAACAGAGTTGGAGTGCAATTGAAAGGGAAGCTTTTGCTGTGGTCTGGGCACTGAAGAAGCTAAGGCCCTACTTGTTTGGGACTCACTTCCGGGTTCAGACAGACCACAGGCCCCTCAGATGGTTAATGCAGATGAGGGGTGAGAACCCAAAACTGTTGAGGTGGTCCATCTCCCTACAGGGAATGGACTTCACGGTGGAACACCGCCCTGGTACAGAACACGCCAATGCTGATGGTCTGTCCAGGTTCTTCCGCCTTAGTGATGAGAACTCCCAAGAGGATGGGTAGTTCTCCCCACTTTTCAGCTGGAGGGGACAAGGGTTAGACCTGGCATACTTGGCGTGGTTTCCCCTGACTTTTTTGCCTCTGCCTCCTGTATTTTTGACACTGTGCTGGAATTCGTTTTTGCTGGTTTAGATGCTTTGGGCACTTTGCCACTGCTGATCAGTGCCGAAGTGCAAGTGCTACCTGGGTAAATTGTTATTGTGATTGGCTATCCATGATTGGTATATTTGCTTTACCAGTAAGTCCCTAGTAAAGTGCACTGAGTGTGCCAGGGCTGGTGATTCAAATGCTACTAGTGGGCCTGCAGCACTGATTGTGCCACCCACAGGAGAGGCCCTAAGATGGTGTCTCATGCCTGCCACTGCAGTGCCTGTGCGCAGTTTGTGAACTACCATGTTGTCCTGGCCAGTGTACACACTTGCCAGGCCTATCCCTTCCCTTTTCTTACACATTGGACACCCCTATGGTAGGCCCAAGGTACCCCCCTGGGCAGGGTGCAGTGTATGTAAAAGGTAGGACATGTACTAGTGTGGGTAACATGTCCTGATAGTGAAATACTGCCAATTTCGTTTTTCACTATTGAAAGACTATCTTGCCCATAGGATAACGTGGGGAATGCTGTGTAACATGGTTACCTGCATATCTTCCCATAGCAACAAGATAGAAAGTTGGAATCTGGTACCCCTGAACTCAGAATTTAATTACACATCTTTTAGTGAAGATGGTTTTTTAATTCAAAGTTTGGAAATGGCACTTTTAGAAAGTGGCTATTTTCTTGTCCAACCTTTCTGTGTGCCTCTGCCTGTTTGTCAATTGACTGTCTGGTTTGTGAGTGACAGGGGCTGGGGGTGGCTGCAGGAGGCTGGGTGAGTCAGCACTAGGCTGAATAGACCTATCTGCATGTAGAGTGGTGGGAGGAGTAGCACCTGGGTCTGAATAGGGCTGTGCTTGCCTTCCACAATACTGGCTCCCCCTCCTGCGGTGTGTCTGATGACCCTGGCCCACACTCACAAAGGAAGGAGAGGTGCCCTGGCAGAATGCACCCTGAACTGGTTTGGACTGGGTCCAGGACCCCTTACACATGGAGAACAAAGACTTTTGGGGTATAAATACTAGAGCTGAAACCCTGAACTTTAGACTACTACTTCCTGATCAAGAGGAATCCCTGCCAACGAAGATCAGCTGAATAGACTGAGGAGAAGTACTGCCCAAGTGTGTCTAGGGCTGGCCTGCAGTTTGCTGTTTCTACTGAGGAGAGATCTAAAGGACTTTGCTGTGTGCTGTGTCCCCCTGCTTGAAGAAGGACTTTGCTGAGTGCTGTGTCCATCTGAAGAAAAGTCTCCAAGGGCCTGAGAAGAGCTGGCCTCCTGTTTCTGAAGTCCCAGGCACAAAAGGACTTCACCCCCAGCTACCCTGAAGTTCCTTGCTGGGAGTTGCAGTCTACCAGGAGGGCCTGTAACTGTGTGGGAGGCCTCCCTTGCTGTTTGGAGCTGGAAGCGCGACGCAACGAGAGAGAAGCGTGACGCCGCCACAGCAGTTGCTGTCGCATCATCAAGAAGCGTGTCGCCGCTGCCGCTGTTCGCCGCTGCAACACCGGAGAAGCGTGTTGCCGTCACCGAGGGTGTC
This sequence comes from Calotriton arnoldi, assembly GCA_963921515.1. Lineage (NCBI taxonomy): Eukaryota > Metazoa > Chordata > Amphibia > Caudata > Salamandridae > Calotriton > Calotriton arnoldi. The sequence goes on along the minus strand of CAWUFW010001020.1, from coordinate 2,975,743 downwards.
GGTGCATCACCGGAGAAGCGTGTCACAGGGCCGTCGCATCGCTGAGGAAGCGCACCGCCGCTGATCGCTGCCGCAACACCGGAGAAGTGTGTCGCCGTCACCGAGTGTGTCGTCGCATCACCGGAGAAGCGTGTCGCAGGGCCTGTCGCGGCTCAGAAGTTTACCAAGTTCGCCGCATGGCCGTCGGGCGTGCACGCATCGCATCTACGTTGTCGGATCGCAACAAAGATGCCATTTCATCGCATCGCACCGGATCGGCGTAACGCACCAAGGCACCATTTTGTCGCACCGGAACCGGAGCGCAGGAAGAACCGACGCATCGCCTTCACTGCGCCCCTTTTGCTTGTTTTGCGTTACGCATCCCAGGTACTTTGAGACTGAAAGTGTCGCATTTGCGATCTACAAGTTCATTTTTGCAACAACCCCTTTTTAAAGACATTCTACTGAGCTTTGTATGTTGGATTTTTGTCGTTTTGGTCTTGTGTAGTGTAGATAAAGATACTTTATTTTTCTAAACTTGTGTGGTGTCCATTTGTGGTGTTTTCACTGTGTTACTGTGAGTGTTGGTACAAATACTTTACACAATGCCTTTGGGATAAGCCTGTCTGCTCGTGCCAAGCTACCAAGGGGGTGAGCAGGGGTTATCTAAAGTGTGTATCCCCCTTACCCTGACTAGAAGCAAGGGTCCCTATTGGGACAAAGGTACCTACCTCTGCCAACTAGAGACCCCCAGTTCTAACAGGTCCAAAGTCAAGCTACTATGTGTTGATTCACAGGACATTTTGGCCTTCGAGCTGACCCTGTTCAGTGGCTGGAAGGTCAAAATCTTTAATGTCTATAATAGGGTGGAACGTGCCTTGGATAAAACTAACACAATCTATATATTAGACCATGTTCTAACCAAGTACACCTATAGTGTCCCAGCATTGGTGGCAGGCGATTTTAATTGTACTTTTGAACCCCTTGCTCCAGCGGCCCCCAGATCTAACTGAGGACTGGGATCGAGAGTGGTCAATCCCAACCTTAGATCTACCAAAAGTAAGGTGGACGAAGAGAGGAGTCCAGGTGCTTGCCCTTACCCTACAGCGCGATTTAAGAGCAACAAATGGGAGAACTAGGTCGGACCCAAATGGGGAACACACTTTCAATAGACCCGGTCACACCAGTAGAATAGAATATTGTTTAATCACCTCCAATCTTTGGCCCTTAGTGGATGATATGGTAGTGGTGAAAAGATCAGAGAGTGACCATAACGCCCTAGCCCTTGTCTTTACTAAACTTGGTCCCCCACAGACAACCAACCTGGGGTGCCCTGATTTGGGTGTGCTCTCGGTCACAAACAACCAAAGAGCCGTTAAGTGGGGCTGGGTGGAGGAGCATCCGGCAGCTTTAGAAGCTGTGAAGGAAAAATCAAGGCAGTTGATCAAGGAGCTGGTCAAGCTACCTGCCAAGGATGCAGTGGAAAGCCTGGGGCTCCATCAAGAGCAGTTCTTTAGTGAGATAAGAGACACACTTAGTCGGCCATCCACAGTGCGGGGGAAGGGGAGACATTGCAATGACCCGCTGCAAGACACTAAGAGTCCCTGGTATAACCAGGAGTGCAGGAAGGCTAAGGGCGTACTTATCGGTGCATTAAAACGTAGGGTATGTGCGGAGATAGCATTCTGTAGAGCTGAGTATAAAATGGCCATCGGCAGAGCCCAAAAGGCTTGGGAGGGTTCTCTCTGGGCTTCCTTACATACTGCATTGATGGATAAAGACCTCAAGGCCTTCTGGAGGCAGGCAACATACTGGCTAAAGGGGGCAAGGCAAACCCTGGAATATACTGTCCAGCCCGATGAGTGGGTTGCCTATTTTGGCCCTCTTTATGGTAACGGTACAAACGAAGGCAATGAGACTAGTGAGATGAGGGTCGAATCTCTGGGAGGAGAAGGTGGAACTTTGGTCTTCTCCATAGAGGAAACCCAAACTGCAATCTCATCTTGTCTGCCAGCAAGAGCCCCGGGTCCAGACAGAATACCAAATGACCTGTACATAGAAGACAAAATGCTCTGGGGTTCATACATAAACCTGGTAACGAATCTGATCTTGTCTGGTGCCTCTATTCCATCCTCATGGCAGGTTGCCGAAATAGTGCCCATTTACAAGAAAGGAGATAGATCCAAACCGATGAGCTACAGGCCGATAAGCCTCACAGACTCCCTTCAAAAGATTTTTTGCAAACAGGTCCTAGGAAGGATACAGGACTGGATGACGGAGGCCCAAATCCTGAGTGATTTCCAGGCAGGGTTCCGTACGAAAGTTAGTACCCTGGACCAGGCCTTCCATCTTATCTGCATTTACTGGAAGGAAGTAGTCGTTAAGGGGGGTAAACTATATGTGGCTTTTGTCGATTTGCGTACTGCATTCGACCTAGTCCCCCGGGAAAGGCTTTGGAGGGTCCTAAAAGAGATGGGTCTCCCTGCTAATCTTTTAAACCTTTTAATTAGACTCCATTCATCTAAAACAGCACAGGTTAGGTGGGGCGCCAACAACCAAGTAACAGAAACCTTCCCTGTCCAACGTGGAGTGAGGCAGGGTTGTGTGTTGGCGCCCACTCTTTTTACTCTTTTTATAAACAGAGTTGTTGATTATGTAGTCAGGGAAGGTTGTGATGCCCCTAAAATTGGTGTTAGAAGAGTACCGGCACTGTTGTTTGCTGATGACACGCTTCTAATATCCAAATCGCCACAGGGTCTCCAACAACTCCTGAACGATTTTATAAGGTTTTGTGATGACAGGGGTTTGATTCTAAATGATACAAAAACCAAGTTCATGATTTTTAATAGAGGGAAAAATAAATCAACAACTAGATCTGTGTGGGCTGGTAGCGCCAAGTTGGAGCAAGTAGAAGTATTTGACTACCTGGGCATCCGTTTGACTCCATCGATTAACTGGGGGACACATATGGAAAAAGCAGAGTTACAATTAATCTACCAATGTGCCCACGTCAGCAAAATACATAGGAAGACGGTATCTCGCCAAATTGCCCCAGCCCTCGAAATCTATAACACCAAGGTTTTGGGAGGTGTTCTTTATGGTGCTGAACTATGGGGCACGGGCAATCAATCCCCCCTTACAATTGTCAAAAACCGCTTCCTAAGATCACTGGTTGATCTTCCTATTAGTTCCCCCTTGAAACCCTTGTACTTGGACCTTGCCCATAGGCAGCTGCAACACAAGTTGAACTGTAAACTGCTAATGTTTTGGTTTAGGCTATGGACAGTGGATGAGCTGGAAACCTATCGAGAGACTCTGAAAGATCTCCTGAAATTTTCTAAGGCATTCTCGATCAGGTGGTTTATCTCCTTACGAGAATTACTGGGGAAGTTGGGGATGGAGACCTTCTGGACCAATCCTGAAAGTATGGTGCAATTCTCGAGGGTGAAGCTGAAAGAACTGTATTGGGAAAAGACACTGGCAATGGCCCTGGTAGAACCAGCGAATAGTTTGACAAAAGACTTTCTGCTCTTCAAATCCGTTCCATTGTTTGAGTCAACTATAGATGAAATCATTCCAACGTTTGCACGCAAACTTTTTTTGCAGTTCCGTTATAAGACTCTGCCCACTAGATTATTTTGTTTTAAGTGGTGTTCTAGTGCTTCTTTTGATGTCTTGTGCCCTGCATGTAAAGCTCGCCCAGAATCAATTGTCCATTTACTTTTTTTTTGCCCTTATTATTTATCCATGAGGAAAAAATAGATTTTTCCATTGTGTAGACTTGCTGGCCCGGGACATTATCTTGAGGTAATCAGAGTATTATGCACTGATACCCGTAGACCAATGGTTTTTGGCCTTTCAAGATTTTGGTACGCTCTGTGGATCAGGCGCGGGAAGTTACTTGCATGAAGCACTTTATTTTTCTAGGAATCGCTGTATCTTGCTTTTTGCACATTTACTTAATGAAATTGTTTTTAATGTATTTATTATTAAATGTTTATACCTCTGTTTTTATACTTGCGCTGTGTACTTTTTAGGATCCTGGTGATCGTAATAAAGTTTATTGATGATGATGATTATTATTAGCCTCTGATATTTTCTGAGTGCATAAAGATCCCTGCAACCGGTGCCTTAACCCTTAAAATATTTTAAAATGAAGAGTTTGTGTACAATTAAGCTTGAACAGATTTACTGTCACATTTGCCCCTTCTTTGCAGTAGAAATTAAAAAAAAAAATGTATAAGTTGACTGCCCTTGTGACTCTACCCACTTTTCATTGCCACACCTTGACCCACACATTTTGGGTTCCCAGAGCAACATTTTTCCATTGTTTGGACAAAATAACAAGTTTTAAATATTGAGATGGAGAAACATCGGAAAAAAATATGATGATACAAAAATACCCGGATGCAGAAATATAGTTGACAAGAGTTTCAAATTTTTAGGTAAGTAATATCGTTTTCTAGAATATCTATGTTGTTAATATCATTTTCAATAATGTAGTTGTAGAAAATATTGTTTCTTAATGATATTGTTATGTGTTTTAGTTCATACATTAATTTTATATGTTAAATATTGTTTGCATGATTGTTGACTATATTTTTAAATATAGTTTGTAAGTGATTTATAATTTTTAATTTAATTGCTACTAGTAACTTATAGTGTTGTAGCATGTTGTGAGGTTTGTACGGTTATAGGGTGGGAAGTTAATTAAGTATGATTAATTGACAATTCATTATTAATTTATTAATAATTATTTAATTGATTATTAATTATGTAAATTGTGTAGTTGTTTTTCTTACTTATATATTATGTGTGGGTTGCTAGGTTTGTAGGGGTATAGTGCGGGAAGTTAATTAAGTAATAATTAATACATAATTATTAATTTATTGTGAATTATTTAATTGATTATTAATTATTTAAATAGTGTAACAATTGTTTTTTAAGTTATATATTAGTGTGGGCTGGTGTCTTTGTAGGGGCATAGAATGAGAAGCTATTTAAGTAACAAATAATTAATAATTCATTTATTAATAATTGATCATTAAACATGTTAATTTTGTTATATTTCTTTATCTTATATTTTAAGTGTGGGGTGCTAGGTTTGTGGGAGTACAGTGTGGGAACTCAAAAAATAATCAATTAATAAAACAATAATCATATAAACTGCTTAATTGTTTTATGTATATATATATATAAATATATATCGGTCTAGGTCCACTCTCTCCCCACAGCTCTGCTGTGACGTCTCTTGCCTCCAGACCCCACCTCCTCCTTGGGAGGTTCGAGGCTGCTGCCCGCTCCTGCGCCTGCTGCCCGCTCCAACTTCGACCAGACTGCCTGCAACCACCGTAGCATTTCTCAGCCGGTTTTTTTTCTTAATTTTTTCCCTGTTGTGCCACTGTTATTGTGTCCATCTGTGTCTTGCTCTAATTCCACCACTGTTTTTATTTTCTCGTGCCTGCCTGTTCCGTTCGCCGCTGCTGCCCATGTGGCCCCTCCCCCCGGAATTCCCCGCTCCCGCCTCCCAGCCTCTCCTCCCTCCCACCTCCCCTACTTAATGGCCGCAGGCACACCGAAGGCGTGCCAAAGGCAAGCCCGTCTGCGCCCGTCCGCGACCCGACCGCTGCCAGTGCCAGGAACCCTGGACCTCCCACTACCCATCGCTACGACACCACCACCCTCCTCGCACTCAACCCTGGAAGACTTAGAGAATGCCAACAGGCCTCGCCGAACATGACCCACGGCCAGTTCTCCTGCCTCCACTGTCTCCAGACCCTCACTGCCAGCCCGGCCTCCAACACCGCCGACTCCAGCACCGGCGACACCCTAAAATGCATCCTCCTCAACGTACGCTCCGTACACAAACACGGCATGGAAATCTGGAACCAACTCGACTCTCTCTCGTCCGACATTGCCTTCTTCACAGAGACCTGGACCAACGCATCCTCCACCCCCGACATCAGCACCGCCATCCCAGACAGATACATGATCCAGAGGAAAGACCGCCCCAACCACCCAGGAGGGGGCCTCGCCATTGCCCGCAAGAGCACCCTCCGCCTCACCACCTCCAGCGAGGCCTTCCCCTCCACCGAACACCTGCACTTCTAGATCCAGACCACCCCCAAAGCCACACTCTGAGGAACCCTCGTCTACAGACCCCCCGGCCCCCGAACACCCTTCGCCACCACCATCACTGACTTCATTGCACCCCACGCCATCGCCTCAGCAAACTACATACTCATTGGAGACCTGAACTTCCACCTCGACAACCTCAGCGACCCCAACTCCACTATCCTTCATGACAACCTCGCCAGCATCGGACTTAAACAACTCGTCAACACACCGACCCACAGAGCAGGACACACCCTCGACCCCATTTTCGTGGCAGGAAACAGCGTCCAATTCAGCCGCACAATGCAGCCGCCATGGACCGACCACCACTGCGTACACTTCGCCATCAACAAACCCAAGGCACCCAAACCAGCCCCACGCCCACCACGAAGGAACTGGAGCAAGGTTACCGACGAGCAACTTAACTCCACCCTCACTCGAGACAACCACACCTGGGCACCAGAAACAAACGACGCAGCCAGAGAACTCCACACCTGGATCTCCAACTGCGCAGACGAGCTCGCCCCGCTACGCAACCCCGACAGACAACGCCCCAGGAAAGCCGCCTGGTTCACCACCGCTCTCCAAGAAGCCAGACGCACCTGCAGATGCCTGGAGAAGAACTGGAGAAACACCAAGACAACCAAAAACCACACCGCCTACAAGGACGCCATAACGGACTACCACAACCAGATCGGAGCCACCAAGAGGAACTTCATCCACAACAAAATCCTGGCCAACTCCACCAACTCCAAGGAACTTTTCAGTGTCATTCAAGAATTCACCAACCAACGCAGCGAAGCCACAGACATCACCCCATCCCAAGACCTCTGCGACAAGCTTGGAACCTATTTCCACCTCAAGATCAAAAACCTCTATGACAACTTCATCGACCATCCACCAGGCGCCAAAGACGGCCCCCCGCCCCCCAGAAACACCAGCCAGCCCACCATCTCCAACTGGACACCGATCACGGTCGAAGACACCGAATCGACCATGAAAAACATCCACTCGGGGGCCCCCACCGACCCCTGCCCCCCTTACATCTATCACAGAGCTGCGGCCGCCATCGCACCCGAACTACAATGCACCATCAACACCACCTTCAAAACAGGCACCTTCCCAGATGACTGGAAGCGCGCAGAAGTCAGACCCCTGCTCAAGAAGCCCACAGCTGACCCCATCGACCTCAAGAACTATCGGCCAATCTCGGTCCTCCCCTTCGCGGCCAAAGTTGCAGAGAAAACAGTCAACAGGAAACTCAGACGATTCATTGAAGAGAATGCCATCCTCGACCCGTCCCAATCCGGATTCTGAAGCAACCACAGCACAGAAACCGCCCTACTCGCCGCCACAGACGACATCTGCACCCTCCTGGACCAAGGCCACTCCGCAGCCCTCATCCTACTCGACCTATCAGCAGCCTTCAACACCGTCTCCCACCGCACCCTAGTCGCCAGACTACACGACGCAGGCATACAAGGAACAGCCCTGGACTGGATCCGATCATTCCTCACCGGAAGAAGCCAAAGGATCAGACTCCCACCCTTCCTCTCTGACCCCACGAAAATCACCTGCGGAGTCCCACAGGGTTCATCACTGAGCCCCACCCTCTTTAACATCTACATGGCCCCCCTCGCAGCCATCGTCCGACAACACGGCCTCAACATCGTATCCTACACTAACGACACCCAGCTCATCCTCTCCCTCACCAAAGACCCCACCACTGCCAAACTCAACTTCCAGAAAGGAATGCAAAACGTCGCAGTCTGGATGACCAACTGCTGCCTGAAGCTCAACACCGAGAAGACAGAAGTCCTCGTCCTCGGTACCACCCCTTCTGCATGGGACAGCACCTGGTGGCCGACCGCCCTCGGAAGCCCACCTACCCCCTCAGACCACGCCAAGAACCTCGGCATCGTACTCGACTCATCACTCACCATGAACTGACAGGTCAACGCCGTCACCTCCAGCTTCTTCAACACCCTCCGCATCCTCCACAAGACCTTTAAGTGGATCCCCCCTGAGTCAAGGAAGACAGTCACCCACGCACTCATCACCAGCAGACTGGACTATGGAAACGCACTCTAAGCCAGCATCAACAAGTCCCTACTCTGCAAACTCCAGACAATACAGAACTCCACCGCCAGACTCGTCCTCGGCATCCCCCGTCACAAACACATCAGCCAACACCTACGAAGTCTCCACTGGCTCCCAGTGGAGAAAAGAGTCACTTTCAAAATCCTCACTCACGCCTACAAATGCCTACACAACAAACAACCCAAATACCTCAACGACAGAATCAACTTCCACGTACCCAAAAGAAACCTCCGATCTTCCAACCTCGCACTGGCCGAAACCCCGCGCATCCACAGAGCCAGAGCAGGCGGAAGATCCATCTCTCACATTGCAGCCAAGACCTGGAACGAGCTACCGGCAGACATCAGACGCGCCCCCTCCCTGAACACCTTCAGGAAGACCCTCAAGACCTGGCTCTTTGGCTAAACAGATCTTGAGGACCCCCCCCTCAGCGCCTTGAGACCCTCACGGGTGAGTAGCGCGCTTACAATTCCCTGATTGATTGATTGATTAATTAATTGATATATATATATATATATATTTATATATATATATAATATATATATATATATATCCATCAGAAAGGTGCTCCAAAATTTGAGGCGCCACACACAGCGTACTTTTTCTCCTTTTATTGGCAGGTTTTAAAGGGTTCCAGCTCTGCCCTCCAAGCATAAATTCAGCATTGTCCATCAAATACTTCCAAACGCGTTTCGGGCTTTCATTAGCCCTTGTTCACTGGCACTGGACATAGGCGACAGCAAAAGTTTAACATTGCACCTGCAACAGTTTATCTGTCCCGCCCAGCGGGCGTGTGCAAAAAATTGCATCATGGTAGTTGAAGTTCAACATGAGGTATTATTCCAAGTGGGTGCTGTCAAATCCCATAATAATGCTCATTTAAAAGACCACAGTGGGTTGCTCAAACAAACAAAAACTGTTGCCCTTTCTTTTTATGTCCCACCAACAGAGACGCTGTTCCGTGAGCGCTTTCACTTCCCTAGCGCTACGGGACCTGCTCGATCAGCAGCGGGGCGTCTCGCGGCCTGAGCAGACCGCTAACAAATCCATCAGAAAGGTGCTCCAAAATTTGAGGCGCCACACACAGCGTACTTTTTCTCCTTTTATTGGCAGGTTTTAAAGGGTTCCAGCTCTGCGCTCCAAGCATAAATTCAGCATTGTCCATCAAATACTTCCAAACGCGTTTCGGGCTTTCATTAGCCCTTGTTCACTGGCACTGGACATAGGCGACAGCAAAAGTTTAACATTGCACCTGCAACAGTTTATATGTCCCGCCCAGCGGGCGTGTGCAAAAATTGCATCATGGTAGTTGAAGTTCAACATGAGGTATTACTCCAAGTGGGTGCTGTCAAATCCCATAATAATGCTCATTTAAAAGACCACAGTGGGTTGCTCAAACAAACAAAAACTGTTGCCCTTTCTTTTATGTCCCACCAACAGAGACGCTGTTCCGTGAGCGCTTTCACTTCCTAGCGCTACGGGACCCGCTCGATCAGCAGCGGGGCGTCTCGCGGCCTGAGCAGACCGCTAACAAATCCATCAGAAAGGTGCTCCAAAATTTGAGGCGCCACACACAGCGTACTTTTTCTCCTTTTATTGGCAGGTTTTAAAGGGTTCCAGCTCTGCCCTCCAAGCATAAATTCAGCATTGTCCATCAAATACTTCCAAACGCGTTTCGGGCTTTCATTAGCCCTTGTTCACTGGCACTGGACATAGGCGACAGCAAAAGTTTAACATTGCACCTGCAACAGTTTATATGTCCCGCCCAGCGGGCGTGTGCAAGAATTGCATCATGGTAGTTGAAGTTCAACATGAGGTATTATTCCAAGTGGGTGCTGTCAAATCCCATAATAATGCTCATTTAAAAGACCACAGTGGGTTGCTCAAACAAACAAAAACTGTTGCCCTTTCTTTTTATGTCCCACCAACAGAGACGCTGTTCCGTGAGCGCTTTCACTTCCCTAGCGCTACGGGACCCGCTCGATCAGCAGCGGGCGTCTCGCGGCCTGAGCAGACCGCTAACAAATCCATCAGAAAGGTGCTCCAAAATTTGAGGCGCCACACACAGCGTACTTTTTCTCCTTTTATTGGCAGGTTTTAAAGGGTTCCAGCTCTGCCCTCCAAGCATAAATTCAGCATTGTCCATCAAATACTTCCAAACGCGTTTCGGGCTTTCATTAGCCCTTGTTCACTGGCACTGGACATAGGCGACAGCAAAAGTTTAACATTGCACTTGCAACAGTTTATATGTCCCGCCCAGCGGGCGTGTGCAAAAAATTGCATCATGGTAGTTGAAGTTCAACATGAGGTATTATTCCAAGTGGGTGCTGTCAAATCCCATAATAATGCTCATTTAAAAGACCACAGTGGGTTGCTCAAACAAACAAAAACTGTTGCCCTTTCTTTTTATGTCCCACCAACAGAGACGCTGTTCCGTGAGCGCTTTCACTTCCCTAGCGCTACGGGACCCGCTCGATCAGCAGCGGGCGTCTCGCGGCCTGAGCAGACCGCTAACAAATCCATCAGAAAGGTGCTCCAAAATTTGAGGCGCCACACACAGCGTACTTTTTCTCCTTTTATTGGCAGGTTTTAAAGGGTTCCAGCTCTGCCCTCCAAGCATAAATTCAGCATTGTCCATCAAATACTTCCAAACGCGTTTCGGGCTTTCATTAGCCCTTGTTCACTGGCACTGGACATAGGCGACAGCAAAAGTTTAACATTGCACCTGCAACAGTTTATATGTCCCGCCCAGCGGGCGTGTGCAAAAAATTCCATAATAATGCTCATTTAAAAGACCACAGTGGGCGCCTCAAATTTTGGAGCTCCTATCTGATGGATTTGTTAGCGGTCTGCTCAGGCGGCGAGACGCCCCGCTGCTGATCGAGCGGGTCCCGTAGCGCTAGGGAAGTGAAAGCGCTCACGGAACAGCGTCTCTGTTGGTGGGACATAAAAAGAAAGGGCAACAGTTTTTGTTTGTTTGAGCAACCCACTGTGGTCTTTTAAATGAGCATTATTATGGGATTTGACAGCACACACTTGGAATAATACCTCATGTTGAACTTCAACTACCATGATGCAATTTTTTGCACACGCCCGCTGGGCGGGACATATAAACTGTTGCAGGTGCAATGTTAAACTTTTGCTGTCGCCTATGTCCAGTGCCAGTGAACAAGGGCTAATGAAAGCCCGAAACGCGTTTGGAAGTATTTGATGGACAATGCTGAATTTATGCTTGGAGGGCAGAGCTGGAACCCTTTAAAACCTGCCAATAAAAGGAGAAAAAGTACGCTGTGTGTGGCGCCTCAAATTTTGGAGCACCTTTCTGATGGATATATATATATATATATATATATATATATATATATATATATATATATATATATATATATATATATATATATATATATATATATATATATATATATATATATAATTTTCCTAATAGGAGTTGTATAGAGTTATTAAAATGTTATGTTTTTGTAGTGAATAACTTTCCCTACTGTTGCAAAGAAGACATACCCTGCTCGGGTGGGGTTGCCACTTTGACTAGAAACAAATACTGTCTGCATTGAATTCTAAATAGTTACAACATTTCGGAAGTCAAAGGAGAGCCCCTTCTGTTTGACATAAGGTGGCTCTGTTGGCAAGTAGACTGAGACATCTGTCTTGTTGATGTGCCATTTAATGTGCCCATCCTCTCTTTTAAAAAGTTGTTGATGGTAGTACATTTCTCCTTTGGATGTTTGATGGGTGGGCCAGTAGAGGGATTTTTTCACTGCTTGAGTACTTTGAATAGTTCTCAGCTTCTGTTGGATGCTTCAGTGATGGTAGAAGCTCAGTTTCCCAACTGGGTGTAATAGCCAATGAAAGAAGTAAAACAGGATAAGAACACTACAACTACTCCAGCATACAAATTAAGGTAATTTACTATCATGTAGTCAATGGTATCAAAGGCTGTCAAGACCTCCAGGAGAATTTGAGTGCGTGCTGAATCCTGGTAATCAATTCCAAGCACCCCTCTTGTTGAATATGATGTTTTGTGTTTCTCAACAAAGAGAGAAACCAGATTGGAGATTGCTTCATAGCTTGGTGGTCTCCAGATCAAATAGAGTTGTCACACAGTTTACATAACTTTTGTGATTCAGTATCAATCTGAGATGGGGCTGCAGTTGAACAGTTTCAGTTTCATAGTAAGATTTCTCAGGATGGGTGTTGGACAGCTGGACATTGATGGTATTGGTGAAGAGTCTCACATTGAAAATGTCAATTTGTGGCATTTTTTTTAAATATAGTAGAATATTTATGACATTTGTGTCTTGTACAAGTGTGAATATTCATAGGGGGCTCGAAAAGGGGTTCTATTACACGGGGACTATGTTGTTTCAGAAGAAAGGTGTTACATTTTTGCATAATGCTGATGATGGAACAGAACCAGGTGACACAGGCTTAACTGTCAGTAGTTTTTGTGGATTGAGACATATCTTTCGTCAATTGATGATTATGATTCGATTTGCTCTCTTTTAAAAACGTTGCAGTTAGACTTTGTTACTACTCTTGTTGTCCTTTAAAGGATTGTCAACACTTATTATGTGCTATTAGTGTATTTTATTGTACACACAACATATTTTCTCTGTGATTATTTTTTCCTTTCTCCGCATAGGCCCTCATTGTGAGCAACCCATTAAAAACTCCACTATTTCCCAACCCAGAAATTACTGTTATCCTGGGTTCTGATAATTCCGCTGGTGAGAAAATAACAGATATTGCTAAATACTGAGGCATAACATGCAGGAATTGGTGTTTCTGTGCCAATTCCTGCATGCTTTAACTGGGAATATTACATGGAGTTTACAACTGATTTTTACAGATACATTTTCTGTGTGAATCCCATTCTCACAATTCTGATGGGCCCAATGTGTTAAGTTTAGGGATGGGCGTTACTTGTGGAGTTTCACTCTGCGGAATTCCGTGGAGTTACATAAAAACTCAGCGAGATTCCACGGAGTTCCACCAACAGGCATAAATATACATGTTGCACAGCTCGTGCTGCAATTTAGCGCCAGTAGCATGAGCAGCACTGAAAAATTGGCGGAATTTGGCCGGAACTCAGAGTCGCCAAATTCCTCCAATTCCATGAGGGGACACTCCTTGTTATGTTACTGGGCCCATTGGAGTTTCCGGGCCCTCGCAAAGAGGGTCTTAATGCCTTAATTTGACAACATTATTGTCAGGATTTTCACATCCTGTAGCAGAGGCAAGGAAGATTATTTAATGGTTTGATGGTGTGGTAGCATGCTTGCATTTGTGGGGGATATTACTGTTGGACAACTGGGCATTGATGGAATTGATGAAGAGTCTCATATTGCAAATGCCAATTTGTGGCTTGTTTCTTAAATGTAGGGAATCTTAATGACATCTGGGTCTTGTATGAGTGTAAATATTCATAGGGGTCTTAGCAATGGGTTCTGCTACACGAGCACTATGCTCTTGCAGAAAAAAGCATTACATTTTGCATAATGCTGATGATGGAACCGAACCAGATGGCACAGGCTTAGATGTCACTACTTTTTGTGGATTATGACATATCTATGGTCAATTGGTGATTATGATTCGATTCACTCTCTCTTTAAAAATGTACAGTAGGCCTGTTGTACTACTCTTGTTGTCCTTCGAAAGTTTGTCAACACTTACTATGTGCTATTAGTGTATTTTATTGTACACACAGCATATTTTCTTGGAGATTATTTTTACACTTATTATGAGTGACCCATTAAAATTCCCACTATTTCCCAATCCAGGAGTTACTGTTACTGTGGGTCCTGATAATTCCAGTGGTGGAAAAATAATGAGGAATAACATGGAGGAATTGGTGCTTCCTTGACAATTCCCGCATGTTTTCCTCGGGAATTTTACATGGAGATTACAACAAATTTCTTCAGACAAAACCTGTGTGAAACCCCACAACCACAATCCCTTCCAATATGCCATGCTACTAGGCCCATTGAAATTTCCAGGCCCTTCTAAGGAAGGCCTTAATATCAACATTAATTTTAGGATTTTCAGAATTCAGCAGTAGAGGAGAGGAAGGTTTGTTTTCATGGTTTGATTGTTCAGTTCTGAATGTACAGATATTATGCCTTCATTGTGGCCCACTACTTTTGCTCATCAGTCTGATAATGTTTTTAAATCATGTTATTCACCTTCATCCTGGCTTGTCATGCAGGAGTTCTTCAGAGGTTCATGGTTGCCTTTGTTTTCTTCAGTCATAGGTCCCTGTAAATTGACAACAAGAGAAACATATCAGACACGAATATGAAAAGTACTATTTTTAATATTTTTCAACCAACCAACGTGTTTATTCCTCTAAAGTTACAGACTTTTACAGATTAAAACTAGGGGTAGACAAATTCAATCACTTTTGCTGTTGACGAAGAAGTGCAAAGTTCTCTGACTTTCCCAAGGCTGGCGTAGTTTTTTAGGTTTTGCCTGCACAGCGCTTGCACTGTGCTTGTGAAATCTATTGTTTTTAATATAAACTTAAAAGGAGCTTACATACCATCCCCTCTCTTTCCTGGCTTTTTATTGGTTCCTGTGCTTGCCACTTAGTTTTCCTCCATTTCAATGGGCTGTAGCATATTTTCCTGCATTTACCAATGCTTGTTACTCGCCTACTTCTCTTATCAGTTTCCCATTGCTGAAATACTGTTAACATCCACTTTGGTGGAACTATTATTTTCATAAATGTTTGCCTCTTTCTGCTTTTTCGACTTGCAGCAGATTTATATAGCGCAGTTCATCACCGGGAGAGATTAAGTAATTTGCCCAGAATCACAGGATGTTGCGCGGCCGAGACTGGAACCAGGATCCCCAGCTATTAAGTCAGCAGCTCTAACTGCTGCATTACATCCTCTCTACTCCCATGATACTAGTAAGGGAGCTCTTTCCTTCGTCCCGGACGATGATTGATAAAGGCAGTTCATTACTCACTACATAGGCGAAACCGATGAATTACTAATGATTGCTAAAGATCAGCAGCGGCCGGTGTAGGTAAGTGCAGTGGGGCGGGGCAGGGCAGGGGCGGGAGTGGGTAAAAGTCAACACACGACGGAAGAGGTCAAATTAAATAAATAAATCCTATTCCGTCGTCTGTCGACATCCCCTCCTGCCCCGCCCCATCGTGATTACCTGACCGGCCGCTGCTGTTAAGGACTGCAAATTTCTTTAAACCTCCCATTGCTTGAAAAGACTAAGATAATGGTCCTTTAAGGACACCTAGTGGACAGTCAGATTTGCTCCGCTTCACCTTGCCCTTTTTTATGCTTTGCTCATACCACCTCTTCTTGCCCCAGCGGTGCATTAAATAATATTCCCCAAGAGGGATTTCCTCATGCTTTTCTTGCCTCCTTAAGTTGCACTCGCTCTTAAACCTCTCCAATGTGTTTTCAGTTTCATTTGGAAACTTGTGTCTCCAAAGTAGAAGAACTTTAAGGGCCTGCGTCTGCTGAGCAGGGGAAAGATCCGCCTGAACAATGCGATTCAGGGGAGTCTTGTCTTCTGATTCTTCTTGATCTTTCTGCAGCCTTTGACACTGTCAATCACAACACTCTCCTTAACACTCTTCAACAGAGAATGGGTTTGGAAGGCACAGTGCTTAAATGGTTTGCCTCTTTCCTTTCAGACAGATCCCAAATGGTCAAAATAGCGAACAGTCTTTCATCTTCATTGGCGGAGGTCAAGGTGTCCCTCAAGGCTCTATCCTTGCACCCACATTGTTCAATCTCTATTTGGAACCATTGGGAAATCTCCTAAGTAAATCTGGGATCCTCTACCACCTCTATGCGGATGACACCCAAATCTACCTTAAGGTGTCCTCCACACACGATCTCTCAATCCTCAACTCTACTCTATTCAAAACTGGATGTTAACTCATCAACTCATTCTGAATCCCTCCAAAACAGAATTCCTCCTACTCTCAACCTCTCTCTCTCCTCCTCCTGTTCAATCTTGGATGGATCAGCTGAATCTACTTAACAATAAACCTATCGTTGTCAACAGTGCAAAATCCCTTGGTGTCTTACTCGACAAAAGGCTCAATCTACTCTCCCACATCAACTCCATTGCAAAGAATGCTCGATACCAGCTGCGCCTTCTTTGGGGGATTCAACGCTTCGTCCCAGAGCAAGACCTTAAAACCCTGGTACAATCGCTGGTTCTCTCTAGATTAGAATACTGCAATTCTCTTCTTACTGGCCTCCCCAAATCCCACTTTTCCCCTCTTAAATCCGTTCTCCATTCAGCGGCTCGTTTTATAGTTGGGGCCAAAAGAAGTGATCACATCACACCCATTTTGTCTTCCCTCCGTTGGCTTCCCATCGAGACAAGATCAATCTACAAGACGGCTTGTATCACCCACAAAGCCTTGCACACTTCCTCCCGTCGCTACCTGGCGAATAAACTGAAAATCTCTGGAGGCTCTAGGCCGTCTCGTAATGCGGAAAAATTACTGCTTGAGCCTCCCACTTTCAAAAGGGAAAGATCGATGGCTCAATCCTTCTCAGGCAATGCGGTGAGAATCTGGAACTCGCTTCCGCCGCAGCTCTGCACCACCACCTCTACCTGGACTTTCAAAACGGACCTCAAATCTCTTCTCTTCCAAAGACACTTCCAGAACTAATACACGCCCTTTCAAGTCCCTCAAGGAAGTTCTTTCACTATTGTAAATTTTGTATTCTATGCCTGTACAAGTGTCATCCCAGTGTGTTTTTGTGTTTTTGAGTGACTGTCTTCTATTGCTGTTTTATACCTCTTCTTGTATTTCATTTGCTTCTGTAACATGTACATTTGTAACATTCTCCTCATGTAACGTAACTGGTCCTATTGTGAAGCGCTCTGACACCTTTGGGTAAAGTCCGCGCTATATAAAAATGCATAAATAAATAAAAATGCATAAATAAATCTGTAGAGCCTGGTGCATAAAGTGTAAGTGACCTACACCGTGATCCTGCGCTGCAGCATTTCTGCCATTCTGGCAGTGAAACCTGTGCGAGTGCACCTCAGTTCAAGGCACCACACCTTGAGGTTCTACAAGTGCAATGGAGTCCCAGTGCACCTCATCTCTGACCTTCATCAGCGAGACACTCTGCCAATAATTCTCAGTTCTGACATTCATCACTGTTAATTCAGCACTGGGACCCAATAGAGGCCTCCACGAGGTTTCCTCAGCCACGACAGACTAGCGGTATCACTGCCAGAGTACACAGCTCAGATCTTGAAACCAGTCCTGACCTTGCACTCTTGCTGTTCCAACAAGGAGCCCTGATTCACACAACAGCCAGTGCAATCCGCCCTTCACCTGCAACCCCCTGGCATTCATACCTAGCACACAGCTCTTCCGGGATATAAACAAGGCTGCTGTTCCAACAAGGAGCCCTGATTCACACACCAGCCAGTGCAATCCGCCCCCGACCTGCAACCCCCCAGCATTCATACCTAGCATAGAGCTCTTCCGGGATATAATAAACAAGGCTGCTGTTCCAACAAGGAGCCCTGATTCACACACCAGCCAGTGCAATCCGCCCCTGACTTGCAACCCCCCAGCATTCATACCTAGCACACAGCTCTTCCCGGATATAAACAAGGCTGCTGCTCCAACAAGGCGCCCTGATTCACACACCAGCAAGTGCAATCCGCCCCTGACCTGCAACCCCCCTGCATTCATACCTAGCACACAGCTCTTCCGGGATATAAACAAGGCTGCTGCTCCAACAAGGAGGCCTGATTCACACACCAGCCAGTGCAATCCGCCTCTGACCTGCAACTCCCCTGCATTCATACCTAGCACACACCTCTTCCGGGATATAAACAAGGCTGCTGTTCCAACAAGGAGCCCTGATTCACACACCAGCCACTGCAATCCGCCTCTGACCTGCAACCCCCCTGGCATCCATACCTAGCACACAGCTCTTCCGGGATATAAACAAGGCTGCTGTTCCAACAAGGAGCCCTGATTCACACACCAGCCAGTGCAATCCGCCTCTGACCTGCAACCCCCCTGGCATCCATACCTAGCACACAGCTCTTTTGGGATATAAACAAGGCTGCTGTTCCAACAAGGAGCCCTGATTCACACACCAACCAGTGCAATCCGCCTCTGACCAGCAACCCCCTTGCATTCATACCTAGCACACAGCTCTTCCGGGATATAAACAAGGCTGCTGTTCCAACAAGGAGCCCTGATTCACACACCAGCCAGTGCAATCCGCCCCTGACCTGCAACCCTCCTGCATTCATACCTAGCATAGAGCTCTTCCCGGATATAAACAAGGCTGCTGTTCCAACAAGGAGCCCTGATTCACACACCAGCCAGTGCAATCCGCCTCTGACCTGCAACCCCCCTGCATTCACACCTAGCACACAGCTCTTCCGGGATATAAACAAGGCTGCTGTTCCAACAAGGAGTCCTGATTCACACACCAGCCAGTGCAATCCGCCTCTGACCTGCAACCCCCCTGGCATCCATACCTAGCACACAGCTCTTCCGGGATATAAACAAGGCTGCTGTTCCAACAAGGTGCCCTGATTCACACACCAGCCAGTGCAATCCGCCTCTGACCTGCAACCCCCCTGGCATCCATACCTAGCACACAGCTCTTCCGGGATATAAACAAGGCTGCTGCTCCAACAAGGAGCCCTGATTCACACACCAGCCAGTGCAATCCGCCTCTGACCTGCAACCCCCCTGCATTCATACCTAGCACACAGCTCTTCCGGGATATAAACAAGGCTGCTGTTCCAACAAGGAGCCCTGATTCACACACCAGCCAGTGCAATCCGCGTCTGACTTGCAAACCCCTGGCATCCATACCTAGCACACAGCTCTTCCGGGATATAAACAAGGCTGCTGTTCCAACAAGGAGCCCTGATTCACACACCAGCCAGTGCAATCCGCCACTGACCTGCAACCCTCCTGCATTCATACCTAGCACACAGCTCTTCCGGGATATAAACAAGGCTGCTGCTCCAACAAGGAGCCCTGATTCACACACCAGCCAGTGCAATCCGCGTCTGACTTACAAACCCTTGGCATTCATACCTAGCACACAGCTCTTCCTGGAGATAAACAAGGCTGCTGCTCCAACAAGGAGCCCTGATTCACACACCAGCCAGTGCAATCCGCCTCTGACCTGCAACCCCCTGGCATTCATACCTAGCACACAGCTCTTCCCGGATATAAACAAGGCTGCTGCTCCAATAAGGAGCCCTGATTCACTCACCAGCCAGTGCAATCCGCCCCTGACCTGCAACCCCCCTGCATTCATACCTAGCACACAGCTCTTCCGGGATATAAACAAGGCTGCTGCTCCAACAAGGAGGCCTGATTCACACATCAGCCAGTGCAATCCATACCTGACCTGCAACCCCCTGGCATTCATACCTAGCACACAGCTCTTCCGGGATATAAACAAGGCTGCTGTTCCAACAAGAAGCCCTGATTCACACACCAGCCAGTGCAATCCGCCTCTGACCTGCAACCCCCCTGGCATCCATACCTAGCACACAGCTCTTCCGGGATATAAACAAGGCTGCTGTTCCAACAAGAAGCCCTGATTCACACACCAGCCAGTGCAATCCGCCTCTGACCTGCAACCCCCCTGCATTCATACCTAGCACACAGCTCTTCCGGGATATAAACAAGGCTGCTGTTCCAACAAGGAGCCCTGATTCACACACCAGCCAGTGCAATCCATACCTGACCTGCAACCCCCCTGCATTCATACCTAGCACACAGCTCTTCCCGGATATAAACAAGGCTGCTGTTCCAACAAGGAGCCCTGATTCACACACCAGCCAGTGCAATCCGCCTCTGACTTGCAAACCCCTGGCATCCATACCTAGCACACAGCTCTTCCGGGATATAAACAAGGCTGCTGTTCCAACAAGGAGCCCTGATTCACACACCAGCCAGTGCAATCCGCCCCTGACCTGCAACCCCCTGGCATCCATACCTAGCACACAGCTCTTCCGGGATATAAACAAGGCTGCTGTTCCAACAAGGAGCCCTGATTCACACACCAGCCAGTGCAATCCGCGTCTGACTTGCAAACCCCTGGCATCCATACCTAGCACACAGCTCTTCCCGGATATAAACAAGGCTGCTGTTCCAACAAGGAGCCCTGATTCACACACCAGCCAGTGCAATCCGCCCCTGACCTGCAACCCTCCTGCATTCATACCTAGCACACAGCTCTTCCGGGATATAAACAAGGCTGCTGTTCCAACAAGGAGCCCTGATTCACACACCAGCCAGTGCAATCCGCCCCTGACTTGCATTCCCCTGGCATCCATACCTAGCACACAGCTCTTCCCGGATATAAACAAGGCTGCTGTTCCAACAAGGAGCCCTGATTCACACACCAGCCAGTGCAATCCGCCCCTGACCTGCAACCCTCCTGCATTCATACCTAGCACACAGCTCTTCCGGGATATAAACAAGGCTGCTGTTCCAACAAGGAGCCCTGATTCACACACCAGCCAGTGCAATCCGCCTCTGACCTGCAACCCCCTGGCATCCATACCTAGCACCCAGCTCTTCCGGGATATAAACAAGGCTTTTGCTCCAACAAGGAGCCCTGATTCACACACCAGCCAGTGCAATCAGCCTCTGACCTGCAACCCCCCTGCATTCATACCTAGCACACAGCTCTTCCGGGATATAAACAAGGCTGCTGTTCCAACAAGGAGCCCTGATTCACACACCAGCCAGTGCAATCCGCGTCTGACTTGCAAACCCCTGGCATCCATACCTAGCACACAGCTCTTCCGGGATATAAACAAGGCTGCTGTTCCAACAAGAAGCCCTGATTCACACACCAGCCAGCGCAATCCGCACCTGACTTGCATTCCCCTGGCATCCATACCTAGCACACAGCTCTTCCCGGATATAAACAAGGCTGCTGTTCCAACAAGGAGCCCTGATTCACACACCAGCCAGTGCAATACGCCCCTGACCTGCAACCCCCCTGCATTCATACCTAGCACACAGCTCTTCCCGGATATAAACAAGGCTGCTGCTCCAACAAGGAGCCCTGATTCACACACCAGCCAGTGCAATCCGCCTCTGACCTGCAACCCCCCTGGCATCCATACCTAGCACACAGCTCTTCCGGGATATAAACAAGGCTGCTGTTCCAACAAGGAGCCCTGATTCACACACCAGCCAGTGCAATCCGCCCCTGACCTGCAACCCCCCTGGCATCCATACCTAGCACACAGCTCTTCCGGGATATAAACAAGGCTGCTGTTCCAACAAGGAGCCCTGATTCACACACCAGCCAGTGCAATCCGCCCCTGACCTGCAACCCCCCTGGCATCCATACCTAGCACACAGCTCTTCCCGGATATAAACAAGGCTGCTGTTCCAACAAGGAGCCCTGATTCACACACCAGCCAGTGCAATCCGCATCTGACTTGCAAACCCCTGGCATCCATACCTAGCACACAGCTCTTCCGGGATATAAACAAGGCTGCTGTTCCAACAAGGAGCCCTGATTCACACACCAGCCAGTGCAATCCGCCCCTGACCTGCAACCCCCCTGGCATCCATACCTAGCACACAGCTCTTCCGGGATATAAACAAGGCTGCTGTTCCAACAAGGAGCCCTGATTCACACACCAGCCAGTGCAATCCGCGTCTGACTTGCAAACCCCTGGCATCCATACCTAGCACACAGCTCTTCCCGGATATAAACAAGGCTGCTGTTCCAACAAGGAGCCCTGATTCACACACCAGCCAGTGCAATCCGCCCCTGACCTGCAACCCTCCTGCATTCATACCTAGCACACAGCTCTTCCGGGATATAAACAAGGCTGCTGTTCCAACAAGGAGCCCTGATTCACACACCAGCCAGTGCAATCCGCCCCTGACTTGCATTCCCCCAGCATTCATACCTAGCACACAGCTCTTCCGGAATATAAACAAGGCTGCTGTTCCAACAAGGAGCCCTGATTCACACACCAGCCAGTGCAATCCGCCCCTGACCTGCAACCCTCCTGCATTCATACCTAGCACACAGCTCTTCCGGGATATAAACAAGGCTGCTGTTCCAACAAGGAGCCCTGATTCACACACCAGCCAGTGCAATCCGCCTCTGACCTGCAACCCCCTGGCATCCATACCTAGCACCCAGCTCTTCCGGGATATAAACAAGGCTTTTGCTCCAACAAGGAGCCCTGATTCACACACCAGCCAGTGCAATCAGCCTCTGACCTGCAACCCCCCTGCATTCATACCTAGCACACAGCTCTTCCGGGATATAAACAAGGCTGCTGTTCCAACAAGGAGCCCTGATTCACACACCAGCCAGTGCAATCCGCCTCTGACTTGCAAACCCCTGGCATCCATACCTAGCACACAGCTCTTCCGGGATATAAACAAGGCTGCTGTTCCAACAAGGAGCCCTGATTCACACACCAGCCAGTGCAATCCGCCCCTGACCTGCAACCCCCTGGCATCCATACCTAGCACACAGCTCTTCCGGGATATAAACAAGGCTGCTGTTCCAACAAGGAGCCCTGATTCACACACCAGCCAGTGCAATCCGCGTCTGACTTGCAAACCCCTGGCATCCATACCTAGCACACAGCTCTTCCCGGATATAAACAAGGCTGCTGTTCCAACAAGGAGCCCTGATTCACACACCAGCCAGTGCAATCCGCCCCTGACCTGCAACCCTCCTGCATTCATACCTAGCACACAGCTCTTCCGGGATATAAACAAGGCTGCTGTTCCAACAAGGAGCCCTGATTCACACACCAGCCAGTGCAATCCGCCCCTGACTTGCATTCCCCCAGCATTCATACCTAGCACACAGCTCTTCCGGAATATAAACAAGGCTGCTGTTCCAACAAGGAGCCCTGATTCACACACCAGCCAGTGCAATCCGCCCCTGACCTGCAACCCCCCTGGCATCCATACCTAGCACACAGCTCTTCCGGGATATAAACAAGGCTGCTGTTCCAACAAGGAGCCCTGATTCACACACCAGCCAGTGCAATCCGCCTCTGACCTGCAACCCCCCTGGCATCCATACCTAGCACACAGCTCTTCCGGGATATAAACAAGGCTGCTGTTCCAACAAGGAGCCCTGATTCACACACCAGCCAGTGCAATCCATACCTGACCTGCAAACCCCCTGCATTCATACCTAGCACACAGCTCTTCCGGAATATAAACAAGGCTGCTGTTCCAACAAGGAGCCCTGATTCACACACCAGGCAGTGCAATCCATACCTGACCTGCAACCCCCCTGCATTCTCACCTAGCACACAGCTCTTCCAGTGCATCTCAGACCCATTTTGCTATTTCATCATGTCTATCAGTATGCAGGTCTGCTCAAACACATCTCAGCCTCAACCCTTAGCACTGCCTTCTGTTCCATGACTCAGGCCTGATGCACAGCTCTGCAGCTGGGCCTCAGTCCAGTGCTTACCTGCTGTACTGCCTTTTCCAGCAGTACCCTGCAGTCTCGTACCGCTCCTTCCTTCCTGGTTCAGCCATGTTAACAATAGGCATCTGTGGTCGTGCACGTCAAGCATGCTCTGCAGGGTTTCAGTCTGCTGTGCTTCTGGAGCAGTGTACACAACTCTTTCTTTATACCTCAATCCTTGACTACAGATTCAGCTACTTCACCACTGAGACCCCAAACAACCATGCCAGCTCCCATCGAACACAGCCTGCTCCACCTTAGATTTAGTTTTTGGAGCTGACACACAACTTCCGCAGTGCAAGGTGCACCTGCTGTGCACGTTGGGACCAGGTGTGCTGCATATTCAGATGTCTGTGTCCATACTGAGTGTACCATGCCAGGGCTAACACTGCTGTGTTATTCTTCCGAAGTTGAGAAGAGGAAGAATCCTGTTCGTGGATTTGTTACTCTGCTCGAGGGATCAGATGCTGGTGATCATCGCAAGCCAGAGGTGCATCTTATTTGTGTTCTGTGTACAGTGCACAGTCAGCCAGTAGTATGGCATTGCGGCATATTTTTGAGAGTCCGGAGTGCCTTTTTCCAGTGGTTCTAGTTGTACCTTCTCAGACCGGAGCCTGGGGTGGTTTGTGGAGATGTGCAGTCACTGTGCACGAGAGTGTCTGATTTCGCTGATTCTGTTCCATTCAAGAGTTGGCTGCAGGCAGTCTCTGTGGGGACTCTATCTCTTCAGATAGGCTGGTGTTTGAAGATGGCATTCATGAGCTCATCGTTCTCTTGCTCTCTACAGCCTCCTTTTGGTACATGCTGCTGTCATGTCACTTATTGGAATCAGTGATGTCGGTATTCATGTCATGTGATGCGTATGGCCGAGTTGCAGACACCAATGTAATAATGACAGCAGGAACTTCCTTTGTTTGTGTTTCGCCGGCACAACGCTTGAGCTGTGCTTGCGAAATCTATCTTTTTTAATATGATTGCTATTACTTAACGGCACTATACCACTAGAAACAGCACAATATATTGCCTTTTTGTACATGAACAAGCCATAACACTTAAACAGACTTTCTGTTTCCGATATTGTACAACTACTCAGCAATCTACACCTTACTACAAAAAACAGCTTATTATTAATCATATTGGCGAAACCTAATGCATTTACCAATGCTTGTCTTCCTTTACCATTTCCGTTTACTGCAACTGAATGTGTACAAACCTCATGAATGGAATTTCATAGAAGTCGCCAGTGTTTGCAGGTGGAACCCGGGCTGCCCCTTGCGACACATTACACTGATTTTATGAGAACAACATAAACTCTCTACAAAGAAAATCTAATTAATACATAAACATTTTAATGTTAAAAAGGATATATTGAACCTAATTTGTCGAGAGAGTTGTGATTTGCATGTACGTATATCAGGGTAAAAAAACTTCTTAACCTTCACAAGGGTGAAATGTTTACTACACATTTTGCAAAACAAATACTTTGCAACTTCTCTAACCAGCAGTTACAGGGCCCAGGTTTTCTTTTTCACACTGTGCAATTCAGCCACTAGATGGATATCTCTTTCTCTCACCCTTTTGACATCAAAGGTCACTGCTTTCTCTTTATTTGTGCATGAGATCCCAGTTTGGCCTTCAACGGTTCCCCTCCTCTAGTGTCTGGTGAGTTTGCGTATGTGAGTGGGGTGTGGGGCTATTTAACATGGGAAAGTAGCTCTGGCACTGCAGCACTGTGCCTTTTGAATGTGAACATTAAGGCCAAACTTTTATGCCCCATCACTTCCTAAAGCCACAAGCTGCCATTGCTGCTGGCTTTGCAATGCCCGTTAGCTGTGCCAGATAAATGAATATCATCAATGACTTTGCTGTGAATAATTCGAATTGAGACTGGATTAAAAATTACTTAGGTCTGTAAAAGGAGCAGTGGCCTTCGGGGTGTCTCCAATACTCCCCTTCTCCCCTTCACACCACTTCCCTGCGCATTCTCTCGCTGTTAGTCACTTGGGCTCTTTTTCCTCCCCACAACTTTCTGAAATTCCCCATCTGCATATCTCACGTCATCTCTTTCCTCTTCAGAGCAGTATTTTCACTCTCTCTACTCCTGCGTGTACTGCTCCTTATCTCCTCCACTTCATCATCGCCTCCCCATGCATACAACCCACGCACCTGCATTTTCATTTCTTTCAGAGTTCTCCGTATTTCCCTACAGCTTTATACCGCCTTCACAAGCTTTGCACTCTGCAGAGGGGCCAAGGATTGGATGTGCATGTAGTCTGTAAGCGTTTACGACTCTCTGACAGGCGGTGTGGGAAACTCACATCGCCTTCACCCTCAACTTCAGAGCTCTCAGTCGTGCATTTCCTGATTTCACTCAGACACCTGGAGGCGACTCAATCTGAAGTCATTTGTGGCATGAAAAAAAAACTGCAGAAACACATCTTGAAAAAAGCAGACTCTCTTAGGGAATGCAAGATGAAGGAAAGCCTATTCAATGTAAAGAAGGGTTGCCTTGGCTTAAGGGATCTTACAGGATTTTTTTGAGAAATAGATCAGTGTTTATGCCAGTAAAGTTAAGTAAGGGCACAATGTAGAGCCTGATGGGGACGTGTTTATAGTTTTTTTCATTATTGTGTGCCATAAGCTAGTTTAAGAGTTTCTGGGTCTAGATAACACGCCAGTCTCCCCTTCCCTGTGATGCAACATGGCACACGGATTGGTTAGTTCAGTTTGAGCCTTTCCACACGCTATTCCCTGGTCAAGATGTTGTAATTAGTCTCTATGCGTTGAGAATATTGGAAAACTAAAATTTCACGTTCCCAACCATGCAGCAATTCAACAGCGCATGGTCAACAACAGTCAGAGGGCTGCTTCCGCACATGCTGCAGTTCAGCAAATCACAGTCAATGACAGGTACATGTTACAGTGGGCACATTCACCCTGAAGAACAACCAAGTGCATTTGTAGGGGCAGTCTGTGAAAGGTACCGGCTTAAATAAAACCATCTCACGTGGGAGCAGCAACTTGAAACTCTATAAACAGTTCTATGCAGGAGCCAACACTATACCAGGCTGGGAAATAAAGTGCAGTAAAAACACATACAGGTGCAATGATAGGCAGTCGTAGACGCAAGAAACCGTGCCAGGTCCCATGATCACTGAATCAAAAGCTTGTGCGCGCCCACACACACACAACATACAACATACTCACACACAAACACACAACATACAACATACTCACACACAAACACACAACACACACACAACATACACACACATTCATCAACTTTAAAATGGGCATGGGTACAGGGTATTTTAGGGCCGGATTTAGCGTAGGGTTGAAATGTAACAATCCTCTGCTTCCTGGAAGAAGTGAAACAGACGGAACCAGGGCCATTTCCACAACTGCGCTCTTCCTTTCAAGCAGAGGGAACTCGACCCGCGTTGATCCTCCTCATTTACTTCCTCCAGACCTCAGACGATGTTCTACTAATATTCAAAATTAGCACGGCCCTAAATCATTCTTAGGCAAAGCAAATGAAACTAGAGCGTCACTGAACAGAAATGTTTAAGACTCGCAATTCGTTTTACTATGAATTTAATCAGAATTAAACACTCTCCATAGATAGCATCCCTGTAGAATAGGAAGAGATTCTCCGGATTGGTCAGTTTTGTAGAGTACCTATTATTGTCAAGCACACGTGTTCTGGTTCACACGTCATCAGTACGGATGCTGGGCACGCGCAAATTGCATCAACTATGAACTATTTAGGTTGCCAACAATGATGGATCACTATATTGCATGCTACATATTGTATGACAGTCACATTGCACCTACATTCACCTGCAGCTAAACTGTAAGGTGAATATATAGTTAGGATTTAATCAAATTATTTATCTTAATTATTTATTAGTATTTAATCATTTTACTTATACTTACTCCCCACGGTACGCATGGGTGGAGATAAGAATGGTAAGTATATACTTACTTTACAATAGAGCTGTAGGTAGATCTAGAGGATGTGATATGTCTGGAGGTAGATTTTAATGACCTCCCTAAAGTGCATTGAAACTACGCCTACAATACTCGAGTTTCAATTGTCCCAGGAACTAAAAAAACACTTTTAGAATGTTCAGCTGAACTTACCGCCTTATGATACAGGAAGACCACCAAGCTGGTGGCCGTGAGAAGGAGACACAGGGAGCAGGATACGGTGGTGATGCAGCAGAGGACCCGGATCATGTGCCTTTGCGACCTTGGCATGTTGCCCTCCTCCTGCTCCATAGCAGCATCAGTGCTGGGAGGTTCCAGTGACAGCCACTGACTCTCGCTCTCTGACGCCACCTGCGCAGCTCTCCATCAGTCTCTGCTTTTATAGGCACTCTCCCACGCGGCACTCGTCTCCCCACTCCATCTAAATTCAGAAGAGACCACTTCTCCTTTCGCAGCCCCCACCTACCTCTAAAAACCGGAAAAACACCATCACGGAGAAACGAAAGCTGTCTTCAAAGGCAAGGGGGGTGACAGTGAGCCAGATGTGAGTCGCTGATTACCTCAGGCTTACGATGCGCAGTGGCGCTGAGCTTGCGTGGGGATCTTGCGTGGTTCTCTCTTACTGGGTTTCACTCAGTCTCTTTGCCAACTCTCTTTCGCACCGCTGATCCTCTATTAAGTTCCCCTGGCATAAGTATACATCAGCACTACTCTCTCGAAAAATGTGGTCAGATGATGTAATGAGTTGTAGACCCGGAGAAATTGAGGAAACACATTGTGATACCATTGCAAAAAATATATGTTGATGCATCTGTTGCTTATAAACTATTTTATGTGCGTAATAGAGCTACAAAGAATCCTTGTTCCAAGAAGGAGGAATATTTAAGCAGACTGATTTTGCACTTTTTTCTTGCTTAGGTAGCAGACCAACATTAGCTATGACAATTGTTTTGGCTTTTGTATGTTATAAAGATGTTTATAAGATTGAGTAGTACCCAGCAGAGGTAATTGTAAGTATAAGCAGTGGTTGCCGATATCCTACCCACAGGCCACTAAATGTTGTTCCTGTTCCCTATGCGGGTGTAACTGATCTCTGTGTTAGGTAGGGTGGCTGACTTTCCATTATCAGTTCACAGGACATTTTGCAGGTGTGGCGCAGCGGCCAGAGCGTGGGGCTCACGGTTCGATCCCTGGTGCCAGCGGCAGCTCAGCACCATGTATCTCTGGGTAATAATAGCTCACTTAATCTCAGCGACGGCCCCCAGCGCCTTGAAACCCTTGAGGGGTGATATGTTTGCGCTTTACAAATACATTGCATGCGCGCGAATACACGCAGAGACAATTTGCCTGAATGGACACATCTGAACAAGTTTGTTGAGGTGCAGGGGAGATTATGAAACAGCACTCATTTTTGGGATTTAATTTCATAACACCTTCCTCTAAATCACACAATATCAAAAGATATAATTTGGCTGGATATTGAGGTTATCTGATCTGATTACTGTGTTCAGGCAGGAGTGTAAGAAATTGGAGTATTAGTTGAGGGGGTGATTACCCACCTCACGCAATAATCACAAGCCTTGTCAGGGTGAACCACTAAAGCCGCTAAATATATCTGAGCTTAACCCCCTGGTAGCTATGGCACAGAGCAGACAGGCTTAACTTTGGGGCAATGTGTAAATTATTATGCATAGGGCTCCCGGTTTTATAGTATATATTTCTTTCACATTTCCATCTGTATTTGTCCATATTTATTTTTTGCAAATTGTGTCTGTATTTATCCATATTTATTTTGGGTTTTATGAAAAAACAAAGCTGAAACTGGTTTATTTCCGCATTTATTTAACCAAAAATATGTAATCATGCTTGAATGGCTGCCAGGTTTCAGTGATATGAACACCTGAAGAAGATAAATCAAGGCACTTATATGAAAATATATGCTAATTTCAGTATGAAACTTGTGCATATCTACTGCTGTTTAAGCCTCTTTACTAAAATTCATTTCTTTTTTAACCCCTTTACCTATCAATCCACACAGCTGTTGGCCTGGCAGTCATGGCAAAGAGTAATTAGAATAACTGAAAAAGCAACCCAATTTCCATTTTTATCCACATTTAAAAATAAAGACAGACAAGAAAATAAATGGTTTTCTGCCTGTGTTTATCTGTAAAAATCTGTAAAAACGGAAAACAAGGAGCCTCAATTATACAATTTCAAAACAGTAATAGAAGCAAAACACAAAATTAGAAAAATCCTAAACATATTTAGAAACAGAGAGTACATTTTAATAAACAGAATGACACCAAAGCATCAAAAATCCAATAAGGAAAACCAGAGATATGAATTTTCACAAATTTAAATAAAAATAGCATCAATAAATGTTAAGCACCAACTATGATCAACTGATAGCAGTAAACTGGGACCTAGAAGTGATTTGGGGTCACCTGTGATGGACGCAGGTTGGCTACAGAAACCAGGTTCGGCGTGGTCAGAAGTTTTACCTTTGAGATGAAAATCCAAACTCTTCTGTGGGGGGAAAACAGGAGGCTATGGCCAAGAAGAGCTCCACAAGTTCAGACAGCTTTGAGCAAAAGAATTCCAATTTCATGACCAAGGAATGTTCCTAACCTGCAGGATACATTTGGCGCCTTCATCCGGTGAAGATTTCAATGTCGCATTTTGTCACTTTTTCAAGGCTTGGAGTCTTCCAGCAGGGAAAGGTTGCAAACTGTAGCCGAAGAGGGCTTCAAGAGGCCAGATACTTTCTCCACGACATCCTGTTGAATTGGATTTGCTGCTAAGGAAAAGCTCTGAGCAGAGGAAAGCTGACTCTTCAGCCTACCGGCAACACACCTTCTTCAAATTGGCTTGGCAGATTTGTCCCAGTCCTATAGAGGTCTTTGGAGCCAAAAAGTTTCCAAGTCCCAAGTTTCTAAGAATGTTAGGAAAAGTACACTTTGACACAGCCCAGGGTTACAGGACCTCGTGAACAGCACTTGGGGTCAAGACTGACTCCAGTAGAAGTCACCAGCAGGGTCCAGGGCAGTTCAGCTGGGCAGATGCATGAAAGGACTCGTTGAACTTGTTATGTCCCTGTACCTTGAGCAGAAGGTCAGCTTTTTGACCCATGGAGCCACTTGTTTGTCCTGGATACAAAAGGGAGAGCAGGTCAAGTCATTCAGGGCTCTTGGGTGTCAGACAGCAGATACAGTCCTCATCGGATCTTCCAAGGGTCCAGCAGTTTTCTCAGGAGGATACTGGGGATGCCAAATTTATGCCTGGCACCATCTTGTGGGTATGGGCAACTCCTGACACCTCACTAACCAATAGGGTAAAAACTCGCAGGGGTAACTCTACCCACTTTTGCAGCATTTCCAATGTGCCCTACAGCAAACAATCCCATGGCACATTGCTGCCTAAAACCAAGATGCTGAAACTCTCTTCCACTTGTCCAGAGCCTGTGTACCCATCCCAGGGGTGTCACCTGGGAAATGAGTGATGCCTCCTATGTGGTCACTTCAGATCAGTTCTGGGGCAGGCCCATTAACAATGTGATTGGAGCCTGGCTGACGGAGGGGAACAAAGAATGGGCCTGTGCAGATGTCATCTGACATCTGTCTGTGACAGGAAAGGCCCCTTTAAAGTTAAATAGGATTTTGGGGAATGCCCAAAGGGTCATCCTGTCAGAGGAACAGAAACACCTCCCCACACCCAAGCAATTATCTCCTGCTCTGGGAGCAGTTTTCACATCTCAATCAGGTTTAAGCACTCAGAGGCCTGCAGCTGTAGGCTAACACAAATTTTCCTCCAGATATTTTAGCCAGTAAAAAGGTAACTTTCTAAAAGTACCTTTTGTATACTAGTGAGGGCTCCCGGTTTTATGGTTCTTTTTGGGCATTTCAGTCTGTATTTGTCCATGTTTACTTTTTGCGTATTTTATCTGTATTTAGTCACATTTATTTTAGGGTTTGTGAAAAAATAAAGCTGAAAGTGGTATATTTCCACATTTACTTATCTGATAAATGCACACTCTCACTTGAATGCCAGACATGTTACAGTGATATGAACACTCACAGATAATAAATCATTATACTTATATGAAAACATGCACATTCTAGCATTAATCTTGTGCATATCTGCTCCGGTTTAAGCCTCATTACTAAAAATGTATTTCTTTTTTTACTCCCTTACTTATCAATCCACACAGCTGTTGTCCTGGCATTTATAACTGATAGTATTTAGATTTACGTACAAACCAACCTAATTTCCATTTTTATCCACATTTAAAAATAAATACATACAGGGAAATACATGGATTTCTGTCTGTATTTATCTGTGAAAAACAGTAAAAACAGAACACATAGCCTTAAATGTTCATTAAAAATACAACTTCACCAATGAATTGGGTGTTAAATAAATATTACAAAGAGTCAAAGAATAAAATTACTAAGGGTTTCCTAGCTGGAGGTAACATTATTAAATTTAATATTCATCTCAGTGCTTTACTATGAAAGAGTCAGCCTTACTACAGTGAAAATAGCTTATGTAGCTTTTTCACTGCAAGGATACGCTTAATATTACATTTGTAAATGTTCTGCTTTTGAATACCGTGCAGCATGCTTTATGGGTAGTAAGGCCTACATAGGGGTGACATTAATATTTAAAAGGAATTTTTTGACCTGTCAAAAAGATTTATTTTGACAGGTCGCATTGCAGTTTAAAAGCTGCTTTAATCAGGCTACAATGGTAGGCCTGAAACATGTTTTATACTTACACTTTAGTGGATAGCAACACAGGTGCTGCTGTTCAAAGAGACACTTAACTTACAGACTCTGGGTATATATTGTACCATATACTAGGGACTTCTAGGTAAGTTAGATATAGGCATATACTAATTTCATCATGTTGTAAGGAGGAGCACAGGCACTTTACCACTGGTTAGCAGGGGTAAAGCACACAGAGTTCTACAGCCAGCAAAAACAGTTACGGCAACAATCTGCGGTACACCACTCAAAAGATGGTCATTTCCTACAAGGAGACATTGTTTTTAATCCCTGCCTCCCCATTTGGCTAAATTATGTGCCATTGTCTGTTGAACTTATTCCTCTGTCCCCTTTTTTGTCCACAGTCGGGAATAGTTAAAATCAACTTGAAAGCTATTAGTAAGATTGTGGGAAAGAAACTGGACTGAATGTTACCTCGGGGGAGTGTGTGTAAACAGTGCCCACTCTCCTTGTCTAGCCACCAGAATATAATAAGTTGGTAATGTAGCAGCCGTTGGAACAAGGAGTGTGTTGTAAATGACTCGACAGACAGCGGGTCATTATCAGGTAAGGAGTTTATTCTTATGCCATCTAAGACAACCCAGTCCCCTCCTGGACAGTAGTGAACTGACCAGACTGGAACCCCGATTTGAATAGCCATCATGTGGAACTCTGTGACAATCAGATTCCACATGCGGCACTAAACAAGCATAGGTTAATTACAACACATCTCCTTTTCTTCACAAACAAAATATACTGCAATTAATAAAGAAATAAAAGGGGTAAACAAAGACAAGGCAAAAAACAAACAACAATAAAGAACTTGTATGTAACTACAATGAAACAAAGTACATGAGAGTGGGTAAGAAAGAACAGCACAAAATCACCAAACATAGTCATCCATGTACTCTGGGGTTTTATGCTCTCTGGTTTGTCTCTCTTCAACACCCCCACAGTCACTTGATCTTTCCCTTGGGAGGACCACAGAGTCAGAGGTAGTTCCCTGAACACTCGCCCCTTCAACCCGGTCGTGACTGGACGAAGGGCCATCGCTTCTACCAAAGTCTACATCTCTCATAAACAAGGAACCATGCACAACTTATTCATACCCTCTTGAACAAACACCACCCTTCTGATACAAGGAAACTCTACGTTTGTACCAATGTTCTCCTTTCTCCAGAACCACCTAAAATACACAAGACTGTTTAACCTTGAAAAGACCCTTGAATTTGGTCAGTCCTCTCAACACCTTTCCTGCCTTGACTTTCACCCATTCACCAGCCACAATCCTTGTCTTCTTGGCAACCTCATCAATAGTGGCATCATTGTCCACGATACACTCCTTCAACCAGCCTGGCACCAAAATATCACCAGGAACCCATCCCCTCATCACTTCAAAAGGAGACTTACCCAACAAGTCTTGTACGGTGGTGCAGTATGGCCACACCAACTCGTCAACAGCTTTCTCGACATCCTGATTGGAAACACATGCCATCGGAATGACACCCTTAACCAGTATGTTCACCCTTTCCACAATGCCATTGTCTTGGGGATTTTACAAAGATGAGTGCTGGTGTTTAATACCACTACCAACCAAAAACTCTTCCATGACCTTGGAGGTGAGTTGCTTACCATTGTCCGTCACCAGAACAGAAGGAACACCTTCTTCACGGAACCCTTTTCCTCAAAGCACGAATGGTGGTACTCGTGGTAATGTCAGCCTGTTACCACTCTCAAGCACGCTAGCAAATCCATCAAGTATGGTGGGACTGTTAGACAGGGCGGCAGGGTTTGCAACCATTGTGGCACGAAAATATCACCAGGAACCCGTCCCCTCATCACTTCAAAAGGAGACTTACCCAACGAGTCTTGTACGGTGGTGCAGTATGCCCACACCAACTCGTCAACAGCTTCCTCGCCACAAAGGTTGCAAACCCTGCCGCCTTGTCTAACAGTCTCACCATACTTGATGGATTTGCTAGAGTGCTTGAGAGTGGTAACAGGCTCTACTGCTTTACTAGCAGCAGCTACTTCAGAGACACCTCCTCCTGCTTTTTCCATTCCAGTTCATGCATGCAAGAAGCAGACTGTTCTAAAACCATAGCCATGTCAATGGCTTCCTTCAACGTTGGATTTTTGGCTGCCCAAAGCCGTTCTTGAATTTTCTTCTCTCTGAAATGAATTATTAACTGATCCCTTATTAACTCGTTGGTCATACCTCCAAATTTGCACTTCATGGACAGTGCACGCAACCTTGAAACAAACTCATCAATTGATTCATCTACCCTCTGTGGTTGGGTATAACATTTTCTTCCTTTGCAAATCTAACCTTCAGTCTGCGCTTAGCTTCATCAAAAACACCTAGCAATGGTTGTCCACTTGGCTCTGTAGCTTGAGGCAAAAACCGAAAAACTCTTTGTCCTTCACTACCTAGTACACTTAACAACGCCTTTTTCCTAGATGGACAAAAATCTTGGCGTTCTAAAGCCTCCAAGAAGTTATCAAACATTATGATCCAATCCTCACATGGAACTTGTTGAGAACCTGGGTGAGGTAAAAAATACGGGGTGGTGCCACAGAAAGTGTGCCATGTTAGCTACTGACGTACTGGCACTGAACGGGCTTTTAGAAACTTTACCCATGGTTGCACTAACTAAAAGTAGTTATGGAAGGGAGTTTTTAAAGAGCCAAGAGAAAGCGTGAACAACCCTAAATAAAGCACCACATAGTGCACAGAGAGAGCATATACAATTCTATCTAACACACTAAAAGATGGAATGAGGTATGACCAGGTGAATGTATCAGATAAACTACATAAGATGTAGATAAAAGAAGACTCAGCAAACGTTGCACACAGGTAACTATTCATGAAAATGCGCCAAAACCACGAAAATCAGGGTTGGTGTGCTTGTCACGGTAATAAGAATGATACGCAAACAGTGTGCGAGTCACTGAAAAAGTGTACGAGCCACTAAGCAATGAAGGCGAAGAGCAGGAGAAGAGTCATGACAAATGATACCCTTGTATGCAGAGTATGTAGGTGTGCATATCACCGCAAAGGCAACAACACGAAAAGAGGTGTACAAACTTCCAAATAGGTCAACACGGATAATAATAAAACCGGTGAGTCTATCACCGGAGAAGAGATGACACGCTTTGGGGGTGCGTATCACCGAGAGTGAGTCACCTGTAATCCCCCGCATGGTAAGTTTCTTCGCGTGGTCCGGCTTGACAAGCTTGCCTCACTCCAACAAGTATCTTCCGATGGCGTGGGGAGAATTCTGGCTCCGACACTCCCAAGATGGTGGCACGTTGGCGTATGATGTCAGCAGACCGCTGTAACGCCAACTGCACTGTGCGCTGAGCAGGTATCGCAGGATACTGCAGACTGCCCAAGTAACTGCAAACCAGCTCAGAGACGACACGGACTGGTGTAAATTTCCTTCGCTACACCAATGGCACCTTCCATGCACGGATGGCACAGAAAAGTGCACCTTGAAGATCAAATTGGTACCGCTCGACCGATTCCTGGATCAACGCATGGACTCGCTCCGGGTCGGATCCTCAGATGTTGACGACTGGCCAAATCGTTGTCATAAAATGTTGTAAATGACGTGACAGACAGCGGGTCATTATCAGGTAAGGAGTTTATTCTTATGCCATCTAAGACGACCCGGTCCCCTCCCGGCCAGAAGTCAACTGACCAGAATGGAAGCCCGCTTTGAATAGCCGTCATGTGGAACTCTGTGACAATCAGATTCCACATGCGGCACTAAACAAGCATAGGTTAATTATAACAGAGTGCTGTATTACAATCTAAGGTCTGCAACTTACCAGATTGACCTTGACAAAATTATAATGTTCCTGTACCTCTGTTCCCTGACCTGACAATATGCATCAACCGTGCTGGAGGATTAATGGAAGAAATAAGTACCAGGCGCTTATTCCTAGCATATGTCTCCATCATGGCTTTGATTCACACATTCAGGATTGTTTAAGCACAGGTCTCCACAGTCCCTATTACTAAATGCAACTTCTTCCCTAGAACTACACTGCACAGGACCCCTCTTGCACTTCAGTCCTCTTTTGAGGCTCATAGAGGGTAGAAACAGTGAGATGTGGACAACCCCCCAGGTGGATTTACACTGATTTGAGGCTTTAATCGAAATTGAGTAATGTCCCATCAGGCAGTCAGCTGTGAGGACACAGGACTTGTGGCGTCTTGCAACAGCTGAGAGCGGCAAATGGACAGGCCCCCCAAATGCAGGACAACCCTGTAACAATGGGCTGGTTCACCTCCCTAGTGTTAGAGATGGTTGCCATTGACAAGCCTCTTTTATAACTGAAGCTTGTTGAACTACCAGGGGAGTGCTGGGTTCAAGGAGAAGAGGGTGCACAGTGCAAGGAAGAGAGGTAGACTGCAATGAAGTCTGCAGGCTGCAAAGGGGGATAGAGTGGGATAAACGTAGGCACATCCTTCCTTAGAGCTGAAAAAGAGTGCATGCTTCCCTTGACCTCAATATAGATTCTTTCAGTAGATGCATTAGTGCACTGAGCATCAGACCAGACCTGGCCACATTAATCTTCCAGACTATCAATATTGCAACAAGAGTTCTGCCAAAGAATCACCTATTGCATCTCTGCAATAGGTGAAATCACCTAGTAAGCTATTTTCCCAAGTGACTGTGATTTCTGTAGAGATTCAGATTTCAGATTTAGAAATACGTGATTTCTGGAGAGGTCTGGAGCAGTGTTGGTTGAGTCTGATCCTACCCATACCAGGATGCCTTGAACAGTCTCTGACACGTATTAATTGGTCATTGAAAAGAATATGAAAGGTGCCCAAATGAGAGTGCTGTGACCGGAAGATACAGTTATACAAGCTCCTGACTCTGATGAACAACGTATATCATGTAATGGTGTGGGGGTGGGGGGAGGGGGTTGCAGGATCATAGAAAGCTGAAGCCAAATGCATGGCAGGGCTCAGGTCACGGCCTTCTTGGAACCTCGATCCTAAAACTAGCCGCATCCCTATGTGATTTCTGCTGCACCCCCTCTCACTTCAATCACCTCTTTGGAGAAAGGCTTCTTATTTCAACTTCATTTAGTATGTAATAAGTGCAGTTATTTAACATAGTGCGCTTGTATAGCTCCTCAAAAGAAAAAGAAAGAGCACGAACCTTTGATGAAAAACGGGGGAGAGAAAGAACTTCCCTGAAAGAGTCTTATTTGCAAAAACAGGAAATTCGGCATCAATCCCGGCTGCCATGCCTGATGTAATTGTGTGATACTAGGCAATTATCTTATTTCACACTTATTTCCCACTGTCTCATTTTCCTTTATCAGGTTTGAGAGGCAGAGCACCTTGAAATACATCAGCTCAGAATGTAGGCTGCACAAAAATTTCTCTTGTGTAAGTTTAAATGGACTTTAATGTTGCTCGTTTATAATGACCTACGCCACAGGTGAGGGACCGTCATGAGACCGATGTGCTGAAGAAGGAAGACCGAAATTGCCCTCCCCATACCAGAAAAACATTATAGCTGCACCCATCATATGAAACCACAACAGACAACCAGATTTGCGTTTTGAGATTGTACCCATTCTCTGGCCGTATTTATTACACTCCATAAACACGACATTAAAATTCAACAGTTGTCTTCATATTGCATAACATTTCCATATATTTACAAAAATTCATAGTTTAATACAGCAAACTTTTTACTAGTACATCTGATCTCCTGCTCGCATATTCTCACACTCCCTTAGGAGTCATGATTGGCCACCTCTCGGTACCTAATGGCATCGTTTACAAGGCGAACTCTCCACTCCCTCAAGATAGAGGGAGCTAGGACCAGCAAGGCAGCTGGCCCCCCAAAACGAATCATGCCAGAGCAACCCAGTAAAGGGACACCCCCTGGCACCCAATCGGGGGGGGGGATGAGCCTGGGCAACCGGGCCATACCTTGGTCCCCTGGCGTAGCCACCAACCCCCCCCCCACTCCCACGGGGCGTATCACGGGGTACCCCCTAGGGCCAGGGACAATTGCCGTAGCGGATGCCCCCAGCCCTTCTCCAATGACCGTGTCACCCCTGCCCCGGGGTATTCAGAAACCAACAACATCTTGAATACGCCTGCACTAAGATTTGTGATGCCCCACATTGGCAACCCGTTTTGTGGTCAAAACATGACTCCTTAACTGCCTCCCCAACCATCTGTAGAAGCTAAAGGGATGGGAGGGTGGGTAAACAAAGTCTCTCTCACGGTGGGGGGCAGCGTGCACCAGTACTCCTCAGGGGCAGGCAGGCAGCAAGGTGCTCATCAGGCTGATTGACAGCCTTTTAAGCTGTCCTGCCACCCCTGCAAGCCGCCGAGGCAGCCCCGCTGCCCCCCCAGGCAACCAATCGCTGCCACCCGTGGGAAACCTGCCCGCGAAAACTTTGGACCTGCGGCCACTGCCATCAACCGGTCCATACGGGCCCACACCTGTCTCCGGGGCCTGCGAGGGGGGGTTGCAGCCCCTTTGTCCACTTGTAGGGTACGCGTCACTGCACTAGCTTCTTTAATCACCAATGGTGTCATTGTTAGGTGGCCCGGGAGATGGCATGAATGTTTCTAAGTTCATGTTTAGAAACTATCACATTTGATAAATGCCACTCAATGCAGTGATTAGATTTAATGCGCTAAAGTGAAACGCTTCATATTGTTAATTACACTTTCTTGGAAAAACAAATGTTGCCATCGTTGTCATACTGTCCTTGTGTTTGTTGAACAACTACAAGCATAATACTTCTTCGGCTCTTCATGAGTTCATGTACTTAAAGCCACCAGAACCTTGGAAGGGCTCTGCAAGGACGACATTTAGGGGTCACCAGCTGCAAACCCACGCACTGCCTTTAAGACCACTGGCCTCGGTGGTGGAAAAGTCAACCCAAGAACATCATTATGGACGTTCGGTTGGGGCTTCACTCTCTTTGTTTTCTGTCAATCTTCTATTACACTAATAGTGAATAATATTACAATATATATTAGTAGCGTAAAAAACATGGAGTACAATTAACTGGAATATGACCTTCCCTGATAGCTAAGTTAAATACAAAATGCTTTTAAATGTGTATTGTGGGCATTCTTGCTGGTGAGAGTCTGTTTATGTGTGTGTGTGAGAGAGAGAGAGAGAGAGAGAGAAAGAGAGAGAGAGAGTGTATGTGTGAATTTGTGCAGGTGTAAGCATGTGTGTGAGTGAAAGTGAAGGTCAAAGGACATGTGATGTCACTTCCACTGCCCCTGGCATTTTGGGAATTGACGTCCATGGTGCTATGGCTCTGCTCTACCGGTTAATTTACTGGCTCGCCCACCTCTAGTATCGTGTAACCTACAGGATGAGAGCGAGGGGATCTGACTATGCACAGTCCGCCATTGTAATCCTTGCTACAAATGCCATCATGAGCTGGTACTCATTAAAAGTGCTATAGCATTCCTAGGGAGTGATCATAATGCTCCAAGATTTATAGAATTGCCTTACTGAGAAGTGAAAGCGTGTTGTTGCATTACATATAGAGCAATTCTGCCAAGTAGTGACATTGCAGAAATATCCGTTGGGATGGTTCAGTGTTGTCCGATAATGTAGCATGTCAAAACTGCCATTGTGCACTTAAGCAAATTGTCTGTTAATTGCAGGTATTGCACCTTAAAAAAGAAACGTTTCACAGTCTTTCCCAGAAATGCTGCCATTGTGCCAACAAAAACTCAACAAAGCCACGCATACCTTCTGGTGTTGTGCCTTTCAAATCAGAAGATAAAACGGGAGGTGATAGTAATGTAAGTTCCTAGTTTTTTATGTAGTGCCTCATTTCTTGACCTCTGGTCCAGGCCAGCGCTCTCCCCAGCAGCTCCGCCTCACCGCCGCACCGCCCCGGTGCAGAGCCCTTCCTTGAGCAGTGTTCGTGCCGGCAGCCCGTCCCAGCGCCACAGGTGTTCTCCATATTTCCCGCTGTGTCCGTTTTTTTTCCTGATTCCTCATTTTGTTGGATTGTACTATTGTGCCACTGGCATTTTGGGAACTGTATTGATTTACTCTGTGTTTTGTTCACCGCTGTGTTTGGTTACTTTTACTATTCCCGCCGCTGCTGCCCCTGCGGCCCCTCCCCCCGACACAGCCCCGCTCCCGCCTCCCTACCTCTGGTCCCGCCCCCTCCCCTACTTAATGGCGACCGCTTCGCGGTAGCTCCTAAGCCAAGCCACCTGCGCCCGTCCGTGACCCGACCGTGGCCAGCGCCAGAAACCCTGGATCTACGGAACCCCGCCGATACAACGCCTCTGCCCTCCACGCACTCAACCACGGAAGACACGACGACTGCCAAAGAGCCACACCTAACACCACCCAAGGACAGTTCACCTGCAGACATTGCCTATGATCCTTCACCATCAACAGCGCCCCAATGAATGCCGGAGACTCCTTGGACGCCCGCACTACCGAAGTCCTGACATGCATCCTCCTCAACGTATGTTCCCTACACAGACACGCCGTAGAGATCTGGGACCTGCTCGACACCCTCTCGCCCGACATCGCCTTCTTCACCGACACCTGGACAAACACCACCTCCGGTCCCGACATCACCACCGCCATCCCCAACGGATACAAGATCCAGAGAAGGGACCGTCCCTACCGCCCTGGTGGAGGACTCGCCATCGCACACAAGACCTCCCTTCGACTCTCCACCTCCAACACGAACGACCCCCACTCCAACACAGAACACCTCCACTTCCAGATCCAGACCAACCCCAGGACCACACTACGCGGCACCCTCGCCTACAGACCCCCAGGAACTCGCACCCAGTCCACCAGCACCATTGCCGACCTCGTCGCACCCCACGCCATCACCTCTACGGACTACATCCTTCTCGGAGACCTTAACTTCCACCTTGACAACCGCAGCGACCCCGACTCCATCACCCTCCTCGACAACCTCTCCAACCTCGGACTGAAGCAGCTCGTCACCACTCCCACCCACAGATCAGGACACACCCTTGACCCCATCTTCGCAGGAGGGTCAAACATCTACTTCAGCCACACCTCACAGCCCCTCTGGATGGACCACCACTGCGTACATTTCACCTTCAACATCACCACCAGACCCAAACCTGCCCGCACCCGCCACGAAGAAACTGGAGTAAGATCACAGAGGAGCACCTAAACACCACCCTCTGCCTA
Organism: Calotriton arnoldi; assembly: GCA_963921515.1. Taxonomy (NCBI): domain Eukaryota; kingdom Metazoa; phylum Chordata; class Amphibia; order Caudata; family Salamandridae; genus Calotriton; species Calotriton arnoldi. The sequence goes on along the minus strand of CAWUFW010001020.1, from coordinate 2,934,100 downwards.
GACCCTCCCTGCGCCAAGACTGACGTCAACTCCGCAGCCAAGGAATTTCACCGCTGGATCTCCAGATGTGCCGACAAGCTCGCACCCCTCCGCTACCCCAGCAAACAACGCCCCCTGAAAGCCGCCTGGTTTACCACCGAACTCCAAGAAGCCAGGCGATCCTGCAGACGACTCGAGAAAGCCTGGCGAAACCGGAAAGCCACAGAAGACCTCAACATCTACCGTAGCGCCATGAAAGAATACCACCAGCGCATATGGGACACCAAGCGGACGTTCATCAAGAACAAAATCCTCACCAACGCAACCAACACCAAAGAACTCTTCAACGTCATACAACAATTCACCAAACCCCTCAGCGAAGCCACGGACGTCATACCATCCCAGGAACTCTGCAACAGGCTCAGCTCCTACTTCCATCTGAAAATCAAGGCCCTCTACGACAATTTCAGTGAACAGACGCCGGACACCAGCCCCTCCCCCACCACCAACAAAGAGCCCACCATCACTACCTGGAATCCCGCCACCATCGAACTCGCCACGGTGACCATGAGGAATACCCACTCAGGAGCCACTACGGACCCCTGCCCTCCGCACATCTACCACAGGGCCGCCCCCGCCATCGCACCCGAACTAGGACGGACCATCAACGCCTCCTTCGAATCCGGCATCTTCCCAGACGACTGGAAGCGGGCGGAAGTCAAACCCCTCCTCAAGAAGCCCACGGTTGACCCGACAGACCTGAAGAACTACCGGCCCATCTCTCTCCTCCCCTTCGCAGCCAAAGTCACCGAGAGACTCGTAAACACCCAGCTGACCGCCTTCATCGAAGAGAACTCCATCCTAGACGCCTCCCAGTCCGGGTTCCGCAGCAACCATAGCACCGAGACCGCCCTCCTTGCCGCCACCGACGACATCCGCATGCTACTCGACCAGGGACACACCGCGGCCCTCATCCTACTAGACCTCTCCGCAGCTTTCGACACCGTCTCACACCGCACCCTCGCTGCCAGACTCCACGACGCTGGGATACGAAAAACCGCCCTCACCTGGATCCACTCCTATCTTTACGACAGAACCCAAAGGATCAGACTCCCCCTTTCCTCTCCGAACCCACAGAGATCACCTGCGGAGTACCCCAAGGATCATCACTAAGCCCCATGCTCTTCAACATCTACATGGCCCCCCTCGCCTCCATCGTCAGACAGCACGGGCTCAGCATAGTATCTTACGCAGACGACACCCAACTCATCCTCTCCCTCACGAAGAACGCCGACGACACCAGACTATGTTTCCAGGAAGGAATGAAGGATGTCGCCGCATGGATGAAGAACAGCTGCCTGAAGCTCAACTCAGAGAAGACTGAGGTCCTTATCCTCGGACCCCCCACCTCCGCCTGGGACAACACCTGGTGGCACTCCACCCTCGGGGGCCCGCCCACTCCGACAGACCATGCACGGAACCTAGGCATCATCCTAGACTCTTCCCTCACCATGAGCCACCAGATCAACTCCATCGCCTCCACCAGTTTCAACTGCCTTCGGATCCTCCGCAATACCTTCAAATGGATACCCCCCGAATGCAGAAAAAACGTCACCCACGCACTCATAACCAGCAGACTGGACTACAGCAACGCCCTCTACGCCGGAATCAACAGAACTCTCCTACACAAGCTCCAAACCATCCAGAACGCCGCAGCCAGACTCGTCCTTGGAACCCCACGGCACGAACACATGACCCAACACCTACGAGACCTCCACTGGCTCCCCGTCAAGAAGAGAGTAACCTTCAAACTGCTAACCCACGCCTACAAATCCCTACACAACATAGGACCCAAGTACCTCAACGAGAGAGTCTCCTTCCACGTACCCAAGAGGAACCTCCGCTCCGCCGACCTCACCCTCGCAAAACCCTCCCCGCATCCGCAGAACCAGAGCAGGAGGAAGAGCCTTCTTCTACTTCGCAGCCAAAGCCTGGAATGAGCTACCAGTCAACATCAGACGTTCACCCACCCTGCACACCTTCAGGAAGAACCTCAAGACCTGGCTCTTCACCTGAACCGGAGCTGCACTCCCCCCTCAGCACCTTGAGACCCTCACGCGTGAGTAGCACGCTTTATAAACCCCCTGATTGATTGATTGATTGATTCCTTTGCATTACAGGAAATGAGATCTCGAGAGAAAGGACTAATTTACCTGGGATCACAGTGTGATCACAGAGGGAACCCAAAATTACTAATAGCATTTGAGAACATATTTTACTGAGATATTTGCATGAAATCCATCATGGCCGGTGTGGCCCAGAAAATAAAACAATAGGTGCAACAAAACAATTAAGTAAACATAAGATAAAATAGACCTGCCAGTATCCCTCTACCACCTGCCTGCCATCTACCCGCAAGGTGGTCCAGAAAAATTATTGAATACATCCCAATTACATAGTACCGCTTCATCAATAGTTCAGTGTGGATGAATGGATGAGTCTCTTTTGGGCCGCAAAAGGTCCGAATTTCATTGTCCAGAAGCTGGCGATTCTGATGGATTGGCTCTAGTTCAATTAAATTATATTCTGCCCATCTCTTCCATATTTTTGGGTGTTTTTGGGGGCACCCCCTGGCTTTGTATACTGCAATTCCTATTCCCATACTGTGGTCCATACCCTTTTTCCATTCTGACTGAGGGAGGGGCCTCTGCCTTCCATTCTTTAGCTATGTCACATTTAGCGAGCGTGAGTCCCAGACCAAGGAGGGCAATCTTGTACTTACTCCCAACCACATCCTCCATAAGGTGAAGTAGGGCCAGTCGCAGATTAAATGGGACAAGACCCACCCTAAGCATGCAACCACCCCTCACCAAAACCCCTCCAGCCCTGGGCAGCTCCACACAGTATGAAAGAATGTGCCTTCCTCTGCACCGAATTAGAGACATGTGGGAGTGGTGATCACACCCATACGCCATGATCTGCGATGTGTCAGATATACCCTATTGAGGTACTTAAATTGAATTAGCTGAAGCCTTGCTGCAGTTGCTGCTCCTCTGTGGGAACCCAGGATCTCAGTCCAGTCTTCACTTTCTAATGTATCTACACATGCCTCCCACACCGCACATAGGACTCCAAATGTGTCTGGTTGGCTAGAGATCAGGGTCCAATAGACTTTAGCAATTTTATAGTTGCCTATGTCTCCCATCAGTAACTTACCCTCTAGTAGATTAAATTCTCGAAGATCAGGCAACTCCCTTATATGTGGGCCCAATGCATGGCGGAGATGTAGGAACTTATGAAACTGGCTGCGGTGCAGCTGGAACACAGCCTGAAGTTTCTGGTAGGGCATTAGGGTCATGCCCTGCATGACATCCCCCAAGGTGGAGATCCAGATAAGGCCCAACTTCCGGAAACCATCTAACGCTGCCACCTGGGTCAGCAAGCCTCCACACCAGAGTGGGGTTTGTTCTGTCAATCTGCCCCACCATTTCATTTGTTGGAGGTGCAATCGCCATAAATCAAGAACCACTTTCGTCACCGGAGGAAGCGAGGCACTGCTCACCCCTCCCCCCCATATAAATAAGCTTTAAGCTGAGCTGCACCCAGTGCCATTTTGCCAAGTGAGTATGCGGGGTCCTCCTGGGTATCATACCACCACTCATTTATTATTTGAAGGTGGGACGCCTGGTAATAGGACTCGACATCTGCTGCTGCAATACCTCCACAGTATGTGGACTGAAAGCATTTACTGAGGTCCATGTGTGGAACCCCTCCCTCCCACAGAAAGGTATTTAGGATGGAGTTCAGTTTTTGGAACCACTGTCTCCGGATTCTGAATGGGTGATTTTGTAGTTGATAGAGAAATTTGGGCAAGGAGACCATTTTAAAGATTACCAACCATCCCGTCAGGGACAGTGGTAGTCCAAACCATATCTTTGAATCGTCTTTCAATCGAGTGACTATTGGTTGTATGTTGGCATTCCACTTGACAGTGGCTACTAGGGACACAAGAACACCCAGATATCTGAATCCATCCATGGCCACCCGTATACCTGCTGCCCAGTCCAGTGTATATGGGCCCGGCACCACCGTATATATCAGGGATTTAGGGGTGTTTAGATAGAGGACTGATATATCCCCAAACAAGTGCCTTATCTGCAACAGCCGAGGTCCAGTCATGTCTGGCCTTGTGATAAAGAATAGGACATCATCTGCGTATAAAGCAATCCTGTCCGACCATCTCCTCTCACTCGAATAACTGCACGTCCATCCTCACCCAGACTGCCAGGAGCTCCATGGTGAGGGTGAACAGCAAGTGGAACAGAGAACAACCCTGTCTCATCCCGCGCTGCATGGGGAAGATACCCAACCCCGCTCTGGCTACCCGTACAGACGCCATCAAATCTGCATATAGGAGTCTAACATATGAGATGAACAGTGGGCCAAAGTTAAGGCGCTGAAGGAGAAGGAATAAATATGTCCAATTGACAGAGTCAAATGCCTTATCTAAGTTGACCAGGAGAAGCATCGCCGGCCCCCTCAGTCCCCCCACCATTGCCAACTCATTATACGCTTGTCGTATATTGTGGCAGGTGGCCCTACGAGGCATGAATCCGGATTGGTCGGGATGGACCAAATCTGGGATATGGGTGTTCAGTCTGCTTGCCAAAGCCTTGGCTAGAATCTCTTCTAGGTTCAGGAGGGAGATCGGGCGATACGATGTGGGATTGTCCGCTGGGCACCCTGACTTGGAAAAGATTATGATCTCCACATGGCGCCAATGTGGCGTCATGAAGCCCTCCTCCACCGCAGACAACACAACTTCTAGGAACTGGGTTTGAAGCTTGGGCATGTATAATTTGAAAACATTGCTGGGGAAGCCATTTGGACCAGGCTCTTTGCCTGAGTTCTTGTCCACCGCATCCGTGAAGAGTTCCCCCCAGCGAGCTTAGAGTCTAACCTTTCGCGTGCCATGGGGGATAGGGATTGGAGCAGAAGTGCCCATACAAACTCCTCTATTTGTGTTTCTGTGAGTACTTCTCTCTTAGTGTAGACTGTCTCAAGGTGGGATGCAAAGACATTTGCTATAATGTTAGGATCTGTGAGTTGGACACCCATTTCCCTCCTTATTAGAGGGAATAGGGGAGCTTTGGAAGCCCCCTGGCATAATCTATGGAGCAATTGACTTGATTTATCCCCCCACTGCTATATACGACTCTGAGAAGCCTGCCAGGCAGGCCTTGCCTCACCCATCAAGGCCTGATGATATTGCTGCTGCACCAAGCCTAATTGTCTACATGCTTGTTGGCTCTCTGGTTGGCGACCCCGACTATCTAGCTATAGGATCTATTTCTCTAGAGCAAATATATTGTCTGCCCCCGAAGAGTTGGTTTCAGGCACTCCCCGAGGGTCTGAGGGGACAGTACTGTGCCCATGTTATGCGCAAAGCATCTATTTATACTGTGTTCCATATGTTTGCAATAGTCCAGGTTCTGCAGATGCCACGGTGAGAGGTGCCATCGGAACGCCAGGAGTCTGTGTCTTATCTGTAGACTCAGTGCCACCAGAAAGTGGTCTGAAAGGCCCCTAGGGTGTACAGCCATGTCCCTCACTCTATGTAAGTTTAACCAGGGATCAGATAATAATCTAACAGTGAATAAGAACTATGTGTAGCAGAGTAGAAGGTGTAGCAACCTGAGGATGGGTTGTGGGCCAGCCACACATTGACATGGCCCAGGACTGAAATTAAGGAAGAGAGGGGTCTCTGGCCAGATATCTGGGGTGGCCCTTGTGGGTGCCATCTATCTACTGATGGATTAATGACTCCATTCCGTTCTCCCCCTAGTAATACAAGCCCAACTGGTAGCTCACCCCAGAGTCTCCTCAGCAGTTTGACAAAGGAGTGCCCGAGTGGGATATGCACATTGATTAGGGAAATAGGCTTGCCGTATAATGTCCCAGTGACCACTGTGAAACTACCTTATTTGTCAACCCATGTCTTGAGATGCCGGAAGGGGATGATGTGCCTAATCAGGACCCCTGGACCTCTCCATAAATCCAGAGTGATAAAGTTGTGTGTATCCCCATCTGGCTAGGCATGGGACCTTGTTACCCAGGAGGTGGGTCTCTTGTAGGAATAGGACATCTGCTCCCATCCTCTTGGCCTGTTTCAGGACAGCACCCCTCTTCACTCTATCCAGTAGACCATTGACTCTGGCACTGTGCCAAATGACTTGTAAACATAGCGAGCAATGGAAAAACTATCCTGTGACCCCCGTGGAGCTGCTTTTAATGCCATCGAAGCCTGCTCCAGTTTCCGAACCAGGCCGCGAGGCAGACTACAAAATGGCGGCCCCCGGGTGTTGAGGAGGTGAGGCCTGGAATCCCCCGGGGCTGTGTTTCACGCCCGTGGGCAACAGTCTGCAGGCTGCTGCTGCATTCGCCCAATATCCGATTCCGCTGGGAGAAGTTGCGGAGGCGCCCCGGTGAGTCTGCTTTTCCTTGCCGTGACCCGACAGAGACTGCCGGAGACCCCGCGTAGCGGCCTGGGGCTCTGACGCTGTGCTGTCTGCGGACTGGGGTACGAGCGGGCGCTGACATCCCTGGGGCACTGCTCCCTAGCCCGGATCTCCGGGGTCAGGCAGCTTGTGTCTGCTGCCGCTGTGGGGACCGGCCCGAAGGGGCGGAAAAAAAACAAAAAAGGGAAAAAAACGAACGCAGCCTGAATAGCACTCTGCGGTCCCGCTAGCTTGCAAGGCTTACCTGCGGGTGAGCCGAGATAACTGCTCTGGGCCGCTCCTGAACTGACAGCGTCTGCCGAGTGAAAACACATGCAGAGACGGAGAGCACTGGACCTCTGGATGACATTTTGCGGTGCCGCTGGGGATCGAAGCTGCTAAGGCGGGTGTGTGAGCCCTATTAAAGTTCTGCCAATACGGTAGGCCTGGAACGGGCCGTACGTATGCTGCTGGGATATGCGCGGCAGATGCGGTAATTGCTTTACACCGAGGCCTTAGAGGAGGCACTGAAGCGGGGGTTTGTGCTGCTCACAAAGGGAAAAATAAAACAAAAAGCGAGAAATCCCTAAACTCCTGAGCTGAAGACAGAGCTGGTGAGAAGGCCAAAAACAAAGGCAGGCTACGCTAAACCCCTGCACGCTCTATAGAGGCGTCCTGGTAAACAAGTGGCCCACGATGAATGTCTCCTACCCCCAAACTGACAAAAGGCACACACTGACGGAAAGAGAAAAGCTCTGTGGCGCTGCATAGACCCTGGTGGGCAAAGCGGGGGCGAACCTGTGGATCCCACCTGAAAACCTCTGCCATTTTGAACCTGCTGCTGCTGTGCGAGACCTCTGTGTACTGCGCATAATTCAACACAAACCCTAAGGGAGCGAGGAGCATAATGGGCCCCGCCGAAGGCAAACAGGCGAAACTACAATTCTCGGCACGGAAGCAGGCCCCTAGTGAGTATGCGTAGTCGCAACGAGAGGATGACCAACCCCCCCCTGGCCCCAACACAAGAGGAGGATTTTAAAGATATACTTCTAACGATTCGTCAAAGTCTAACCTCCATTGAATCCAAGATGGACTCCATGAATCTACGCATGGACTTTCTCGCGCAGAAACTGGAAGAACATGATGGGCGCATCTCTGAAGCTGAAACGCACATCTCCACCCTCGAGGACACCGCCGGAGCAAGTAACGCCAAACTGCAAGATATGGAGAAACTTCTCCAAATCATAGCGGCGAAAAATGAGGACTTAAAAGCGCGCTCGCGCAGAAACAATTGTGGGAGTCCCGGAATCCACAGCTACTGGCCGCATGGAGGACTATGTCGAGCGGCTGCTGACGGGTCTCTTCGGGGCTGACGCCTTTTCCAAGGTCCTAATCGTTGAGCAGGCCCACAGATCGCTCATGGCGAGGCCACCGCCTGGCGCGCCACCACACCCCATCCTGGCACGCATCCTAAATTATAAAGATCGGGACACTGCACTTAGACTAGCGCGTGAGAAGCACGATCTGACCTACGATGGTGTGAAAGTGGCACTCTACCAAGACTTCACCATGGCAGTACAGGAGGCGCGGAAGAAATTCCTCCCAGTGAAGAAGAAGCTTCAACAGGCCGGCATTCCTTACGCAATGCTTTATCCGGCTCGCCTGCGCATCCAGCACCGAGGGAAGACTCACATCTTCACCAGCCCACAGCATACCCAGGACTTCCTGAAGACCTGCGCGAGACGATCCACCACTCCTCCGGCTGCAAATTCTTTTTATTTATTTATTTTTATTTTACAGTGTTTTATATAGCGCGAACTTGACCCGAATCGGGTATCAGAGCGCTTTACATAGGACCAGTTGCATTACATGAGGACACATTCATTTTTGTTAGGCACGGGGAGATTAAGTGATTTGCCCAGAATCACAGGATGTTCAGCGTCATTGCACAGACTCGAACCCAGTTACCCAGATTCGAGGTCGACCGCCCTAGCCGCTAGGCCAACTCCTCTGGCTTCGGCCGCTCCTCGCCTGATCCTGAGGAACTGTAGGCCTACCTCGAGACGAATCATGAAGCCGCTATGTACTGGTAAGACTGTTCCCATAGTTACGCTAAAGAGGGAGGCGAAATGTATCCTGCTCCAGGCACTCTGACGTTTGAACTGCACTGACGGAGCTATGGGTCGAGTGCTCTCTCCTGAGGTGCCTACTGTGACACTGATCTTCCGGGCTCCCTCGCCCTGGCGAGGTGCGCTGACGGCCTCTCTGGCATGTACCCCCAGTGGGAATTCCCCATGTGAATGTTTTGTTCGGTATATGTGATGTTACTGATGTTTTCTTTGAAGTGGCTAACGAAGAGACTCGTAATGTATGCCCCTTCTACGCTTTGTCCTGTACTTAAAACAGAAAGTGTTAGTTGGGTTGCTCCTTCTATAGACTGCCACACACAATGCCTATGCTGTTGGTTTTCTGAGGTTGGGAGTGTCGTCATTCCCTGAGGGATTGGGCCACAGGCGTGGGTGGGGGAGGGGGTTGCTCAATCAGAGTGTTTAATTGTTTCATTTTGCATGGTATCACTTATTGCTATATGCGGTGTAATTGCATACAATGTACATGGCACAGATTTTCTTTGCTCACGCTACCTTACACAGGTCAAGTCCTCAGCTACTTCAACTTATATGGCTAATGTAACACCAACTCATAAACCCACCATTAACTAGGTGACGTGGAATGTCTGAGGTCTTCGAGACCCTCTTAAGCATCGACAGGACCTACATTATCTTGACAGGCATCATGTCCAGGTAGCAATGCTACAGGAGACGCACATGGCCCCCGGGACACAGCCAACGTTTGACAGAAAATGGGCTGGGCATAGCTGCTTCTCCACCTTCTCTACATATGCAAGGGGCACCGCCATTCTGATTAAGAAAAGCCTAGGTTACCGCCCATTGGGCTCCATGCAAGACCCCCAAGGTAGATTCTGCATAATGTGGGGTAGAATAGCGAACCACACGTTCACTTTAGTCAGTTGTTACGCACCCAACATTGATGATGCACACTACTTCACTCAGCTATGGGGGCGCATTTTAGAAATAGGCTCCACATTCCTTACATGGGGAGGCGATTTTAACTGGCGATAGAGCCGGAGTTTGACTGGTCGCACCCACACTTGACATCCCACCCACAGGCTACTAAACACCTCTCGGCCATAATGGGCGGCCATCGGATCTTTGACGCGTGGCGCTCCCTGCATCCCACGCAGACAGGGGGCACGTTCTCCTCGTCTGTGCACAATAGTTGGTCTCGCATAGACTACTGGCTACTATCGGCCGGTTTGAATAGCTGGCTCAGAGAGACAACACACCTAGCTTGTACCCGGTCGGACCACTCCCCGGTCCTTATGAAACTGGAACCACCTGGAGAGGAATCTCCATACCGTTCCTGGAGACTTCTGCCCACAACCCTGCTAGATAGCGCCTTCAGAGAGGAACTGCGTCAGGAAATAGTAGACTTCTTCCCACGTAATATTGACAGTGTCTCTACCCTTGCCTCCGTCTGGGAGAGCTTTAAAGTTACTATTAGAGGCCTCTGCATAGCAAAGAGCGGGGGTACTGCGGTCTATTAGAGGCACGCTACGCAGGCTAGAATTAGACATAAAAAGCACTGAGGCGTGCATCGCGGCCTCGTCTGACGCTTTGCCGCGTACCCGACTCAAAGAGCTCCTAGTGGAATACTCGGAAGAAGCCGAGCGTGAAGCCAAATTCCGATTGAAATATCACATTGCCCGTCACTATGGAGAGGGTGAACGCCCTGGCAGGGCGCTAGTTGAGGTTAGCAGGGTCCCTAGGTTTGCCAACCAAGTCCTGGAAATCATGGACGAGGAGGGGCAGAGACATACAGACTCCCGAGAAATACTTCGTATTTTCACTGAATATTACGCCGCGCTCTACCGCACGACAGGCCGGCCTCCCCCACACATAGCTGCATATTTTGAGGACACAGCTCTTGGCTGGATCAACGACTCCCGTAGGGAGTTCTTGTCCGCCGACATTGAGGAGGACGAGATACGAGCTGCAATCATGGGGATGGGTTCAAGCAAGGCTCCAGGTCCTGAAGGCCTACCAGCCGAGTTTTATAAATGCTATAGTGACCAATTGATCCCCATCCTCAAACAAGTATTTGAGGAGGTGCGAGACTCGGGGGTTCTCCCCCTTTCCATGCGGCAAGCTCTGATTATCTCCCTGCTCAAACCAGGCAAGACTGCGGATCAATGCGAGGCCTACCGACCTTTATCCTTAATCAACTGTGATACGAAGATAGCCAACCGACTGTCCCTGCTTATGGAGGGCTTAGTTCTACCAGATCAGGCAGGATTTGTCCCGGGCAGAGCCACCTCCCACAATTTACGCACCATTTTCACGCTCCTTCATGATATCGACCCGGACTGCACGATAGCAGGGACTTTTTTAGATGCCACAAAGGCATTTGATTCCCTGGAGTGGGACTACATGCTGGCCATACTGGGCAGAATGGGACTCCCGCGCCCCTTTTTAGCTTGGATTCATTTACTTTATTCTAAACCAGAGGCGGTGGTCCAGATCAACGGGCTATATTCTGACCCAATTTCCATTAAGCGAGGCGCTCGCCAGGGATGCCCGTTATCCCTGCTGCTTTTTGCCTTGGCCATTGAGCCCCTAGCAGCCAAAATTAGGCAGCACCACAGAGAATATGCCATAATCTATCCCTCCCGTCAAATCCTCATATCGCTGTATGCTGATGACATTACCATCTACCTCCGAGACCCCAGCGTTAGTCTCAATCCCATTTTGAGGGAGTTTATCAGGTTTGGTCATCTATCTGGGATAAAACTGAATTGGAGCAAGTCGCAGATTTTCCCACTCACCCCTAATACTCTGGGAGTCGCCATTACTAGGAACCCTGAAGAGACGATTAGATCTAACTATGGGCTGCGATAGACACAATCACCACATGGATTGACCGATGGATCACCCTCCCACTCTCCTTGGCGGGCAGAGTGGCCCTGATGAAAATGAACATCCTCCCCAAGCTACTCTATTTATTTGTTAATATACCCTACCACCCAGGGCGCAATTTTTTTAACACGATTCGATCATTGCTCATCAGGCTGGCCTGGGGCGGGAGGCAACCCCAACTGAGTTGGAAACTTATGACGCAGCCATTCTCCAGGGGAGGCTTTGAAGTTCCGGACATGGAACTGTACTATCTCAGTGCCCAGGCCCACTACGCCATATACTGGCTCCACCCGCCGCCCTTCATGCCACACTTGGCCATTGAGCAAGGCTATATGTCACCTACGCCACGTACGTCCCTGCTGGGGTCGCAAGTCCCAGGCGAGAAGGTATCACACCATACAGTCTCCTGCACCAATAGCGCCTGGCAACGCTTGACAAAGGTAATAGATAAGGCCCTGCCCTATTCCCCGCGAGTGCCGTTGTCATACCTTCCATACGCCCCAGTCACACAGGAAGAGGTATGCCGTGACATGCTGCGCAATAGGGGGTTGCATACATGGGGCGACCTGTACCACGAGGGAAGGTTTAAAGACCAAAGAGAACTACTGACAGGGGACAGAGTTACCTCCTTGGAGGTGTTCCTATACATAAGACTCAAACATGAAATACGGGCCAATACACCGAGTTTCCCGCATGAGCCTACCCCGCTGGAGGTCCTTCACACCACATTAAAGATGTCTGGCCCCTCACATGCTGTGTCTCGCATCAGTCGGGCGGCACTGCTGGAAAGGCCGCCGGTGCCGTCAGGTGCCAGATGCGCATGGGATCGAGACCTGGAATCCCCCTTAACAGATGTACAATGGGATTACTGCTGTGCGCAGACCGCAGAAATCACAGCTAGCAGCAGACTGCGCATAATTCACTTTAAAATTTTGCATAGAACTTACTACACGCCCACACTGCTGCGTAAATACAAACTCCAGGAAGATGACCGATGTATGCGCTGCAATCAAGAGGGGGCTGACTTCCTGCATTTGGCGTGGTCCTGTGCTCAAGTCCAAGTTTACTGGCGGGAGGTGTTGGAGGCGCTAGCTGAAATGATTACACTACCCTTACCACTATCCCCCCTACTTGCGCTACTGGGATACACAGCGGACATCCCTAAGGCGCGCAGAAAGTTCCCTGCGTTGGCCCTGCTTCTGGCCAAGGGGAGGGTGGCTTGCAGGTGGGGCAGAGGGAGAACTCCCAAATTCAAAGGCTGGTTACATGACTTAATCTATAGTAAAGACCAACTAACAACCTATGCAGAGCTACTGCCGATTACGTCCCGCCCCAAAGATATTTGGGGACCACTAATCTCATACCTTCAGGAACACAGTGAGGATGCTCAGGATGCTCCATCGCTGGTCACTCAGAGGAAGCCATCCGAAGTATAGCACAGCAGATTGTTCTATAACATGTGCATATCGTGAACATTATGTATGGTTGATCTGCAGTTGGACCATGTGTGTCATCGGTCCCTCTTCCTCTTCTTGACTTTACAGTGACCTATTGGTATTCCCTGGACGGGCTGAATGCTGAGAGGGGAGGATGGGTTATGTCAAAGAACTGTGCAACTAACTGTCAATTACGCTAGTCCGCACCTGAGAACACTAATGCATGCAATTTTTATCTGATGTATTTGAATACCATGTAAAGAATGCTCTAAGTTGATACTGTGGCCTTTTTGACGTTTGTCTGAAAATGTTAAATAAAGTAAAAAAAAAAAAAAAAACCATAGTAGCAACCTAATTGAACAGCAAGCAATCATTTGAGCATGATACTCTGAACGAAGCCCTGAAGTATCTGTTGCGGAATGTGACGGTGACAGACCACAATGGTGGGTCTGTCCCAGCCCATCCCAATGGATCCCTTTACCCAACATTAACATTAACTGGTGGAGGGTGTAGCTCCTTGAGTTTGCTCTGTGTGGCCCCGCAGTACATCATTTACTGTGTAGATCTAGGATATCACTATTAACCATAGATCCCCCCATGTCACTTAGGCGGCGTGTCTCTGATGGGAGGGTGGAGAGCCCCCTGCAGCTTCTGGCACATCACCCGACCTTTTGACGTTCCGCAAGACGATCGAGATTGATGGCAATGAGAGGCTGGTGTCTTTTTGTTCTTAGTTTGCTTGTTACTCTGTGAGGAGTCGGAGTCTGGGCAGGGTGGTGTATGTGGTTTGACTTGGATCCGTTTATCTGTCCATTGAGAGTCAAAGAAAAGAGTCTGAGATTGATAAGCACTTTGAGTTTGGCAAGATATTGTATAGTCCAGCTGATATTTAGCTCATGAAGACACTGTTTTGCAGCTTGAAATGATTGATGCTGTTGTTGTACTAGCATTGTGTAGTCTGGAAATACCATAACTTCATGAGCTTGTGCATAATTTTACCCTGAATTCAGGCATGTTTTAGGATAGTGTCTCTATCCATATAATTCAGGAGTTTCGCAATGACTGGGCGAGGCCTGGCCTCAGGAGGAGGTTTATACACTAACGCCCTGTGAGCCCGCTCAACTACAAAACATGTGGAAAGGGCACCCACTGGTAACAACTCACAAAGCCATCCATTCAAGAAGTACTCCATTGTGGACTCCTCGCAGCCCTCTGGAAATCCAATGAAGTGTAAGTTATTGCAGTGCACTTGTCCTTCCGCGTCTTCCACGTGTGTCGCTAATTCCCTAAGTCACAGAGGTAAGTTTGGATACGGTGGCCTGTACATATGCAATGGAATCCTCTACTCCTGAGATCCTGGTCTCTGTCCGCGTGATCCTCTGCACAGCATTATGGAAGTCTTGTCGTAGTAGTGTCACCTCAGAGCCGACTGCCCTGATTCGAGCATCCAAGACGTCTTGCGATTGAGTGATGGCAGCCAGTGGGGCTGCATTATCTAGGGCTGCGCGCTCTAGACCTTCTGTGAGTGCTTGCAACCCTGGGCCACTAGGCTGAGTATATTTAACAAGGGTGCTTTGTTTAGCCGTTGGAGGGCCTTTGTCTGTCATCATGATGTTTAGGCAGTCGCGGGTTCACTCCCGTCACTGACCAGGTTGATTCTCTACTGACCCGCCTGGCCCCCAATTCGACTCTCTGGGGCGGCTCAAATAGTGAATCTATAGTGCTACAACTGAGCAGGCCATGGTGATTTCTGTGCCTGAAGGCCGATGTCTGGCGAGGCCCCCAGCTATAGCCGAGGAGGGGGACACACCCTGTCACAAACTGCACCGGAACCTAGTCTGGCCATCTCCGCAACACAATGCATCTGCCCTCTATTGTTCCCCCTAGCGGGGTTTTGTCCATATAGATGATTCACGGTGGGCTCTGTGTAGCTGCCCACTTCAGCTCTCTTATTCTGGTGGCTGGTATTGTTCAGCACCACCGCCGCTTTGCCTCCCTAATGTCGGTGTAGGGACTGCTGCCTCGTACGCTTCCAGATATATGTGGGACCTTGCCTTAGTGTGTATGGCTGTATGTACACGGATAACAATGACCCTGGTACCGCTAAACTGCCGCCAACTGCCTTTCTGCGCTGGTGAGGCCGCAGGGCCCGGTGGGACGTTAGGCGGACTCACGTTCCCACAGGAGGGGGCCAATGTTCTTTTTATTCCCTCAGAAGGTCGACCATTTCAGCGGCCCCAATTGTGCCCTTAGTGCGGCCCGTGAATGGGTGGCTGTGGCCCATGACCCACCCCCAAGGCCTCGCATCCCTTACAGCAACAGCGAGGCAGCCGTGGAGGGAATCGGCTCCGCTAAGCCCGCTGTCCTGCTCCGGAGGGCCGGTCTGCTCTCACACGTGGCAGCCACGCCACCAAGGCATATGCACCTCACTCCCACCACGGCTCCACTGGATGATTCGGGAGCCTACTGGTGCTTCAGGGTGGTTCACTTGCACATCTTTGGGTCTCCCAGGGCTTGCTGCCGGCGATCTCTCTGGCAACCCGCACCCGGTCCCAAGTTGCGTCGCTGCTCCTCTGCGGGTCTTCTCTCACTCCATGCCACAGATGGCAGGACAGGTAGGCCCAACCCCATCTGTTGCAGTGTTTCTCGCTGCTTGGACACCAAATTTCTTCCGTGGGATATTGTGGGGGCTCTCCAACCCTGTGGCAGTAAGGATGGGAGTAATTAGCTGTCGTGGAGGGTAGGATCAAGTAGTATAGCGGGTGGCCTTGTGGAGTCAAGCTAAGTTTAGCATTCTGTCCAGGCCCCCCACTACATATCATTTGGATTGAAGGTGAACAACTTGAGCTTCACACCAGTAACCTCTTCATGCAAATATCTTTACAAACCATATGAACATCATATTTTTTTATTTGGATGGAAAACATAT
The DNA here is from genome assembly GCA_963921515.1 of Calotriton arnoldi. Taxonomy (NCBI): domain Eukaryota; kingdom Metazoa; phylum Chordata; class Amphibia; order Caudata; family Salamandridae; genus Calotriton; species Calotriton arnoldi. Next base: position 2,918,265 of record CAWUFW010001020.1, on the reverse strand, counting down.
GCATTCATTTATAATCTAAAACATTAATAAAGAACAATTACACAGACATTATGTATAGGAGTATCAAAAATATACTAAATTCATTCATGAAAATATTTCAAATTTTATACAATTTATGAATACAGTTTAGTCTCAATATATAACATGACGAGGATAGCATTACACTATGCATTTTTTCCTCCCAGTCAATAAATAACGATACAGAAGAAGGCTTTCATCTATGCATAATTAATGAATGAGCAACAGAGATGGTCATAAATAAAAAACTCCTTTTTTTACTCTAATGACCCTGTGGATGAAGAGAGGCATGTATGGATCCGGTCTAATATAATTACCTATTATTGTGGTGATGTCATGCAAAACCTGGATCCAAAAAGACTAGCATAGGACAGCATCCCATCACATGCCACCAGTCACCCATAGAATCGATTTGAAATTGAAAACAAAACAGTGAGATATTGAGATAGAAATTTGCTTATAACAAAGTGCCCATCTTGCATTAAAATACATTAGCCGAAAGTTAGAACGCAAAAGGATTCATTACTTAACTGGGATATTTCTTTCCATATTTTATCAAGTTAGTTTAATTCTATGTTCTCTGTCACATCTAGTATAGAGCTCAGTAATTATGTCTTTCTGGTTAGTCTTACTCCAGATATATTGTATTGAGCAACTAAATACTTCATCCGTACGATTTGCGTCCTTGCGTCAAAAATTGTTGTGAAGACGCGTTTCACTCTAAAATATAGCGCTAAATGACGGATTTGCATTTCACGTAATTACACTTGGAGGCATATTTATTAATGAGTTGCATCGCCCTTGCATCACGCAATTGGGCGTAAGAGCGACACAACTCTTAGCCCCTTCGCCGCGGCGCGAATTCCGCCACGGTGCGGGGGGTCTAGGGGGTGGGCGTGGCGCTGCGGTGCTCATGACGGCTCCCGGCCGTCATAAATCACGGTGGGCGTGTGCTCATGACGGCCGGGAGTCGTGCGAACTACGCCCACTAATTAATTCTCCCGCACAGGCGGGGAATTAACACCGCGTGGGAGGAGCGGCAACGTTCGGACGGCTCCCGGCCATCATGTGCACACGCCTACCGTGACTCATGACTGCCGGGAGCCGTCATGAGCACCGAAGAGGTTAAATTAGATTTATCAAGCCACGCAAGGTCACCTTGCGTGGCCTTGTGTGGCTTGATAAATCTAGAGTAATGCAACTCAGCTCAAATCACTGTGCTGCCTTACTCTGCCCCAGGGAGGCATTTCATGGGTGGAGCGTGGGTGTTCCCATGCACCACCCATGGACTTTGGCGCATTCCCAGATTTACTGTTAGTGGTAGACCTGGAAATGCGTCAAAATACTACGCCTTCCCAGGGGAGCGTAACAAGGAGAAATATTTGTATTTCTCTATTCTCCTTGTTACTTCCTCTTTCTATTTGTGCTGCTTTTTGCAGTACACATAGAAAGAGGAAACTTCCTCAGGGGATTGCTTTTGTGCAGGAAGGTGCACCTTCCTGTACTAAAGCAATCCTGCTTACAAAGCAGGCAGCCGTGCACCATGGTGCAAGGGTGCCTGCGTTGGCGCTAGGCAGCACATTGTGAGCCAGTGCTGTGAAATGACATGAATGTGCTGTATGATGTTAAGTACAGGGAATTCCTGCCCTTTCCCAATCACACAGTGCAGCAAGGTGGCTTGCTGCACTGCGTTATTTTGTTAAATAAATATGCCCCCTGATTTCGTATAATTTTCCCCAAATTTTGCAAAATTATGCGAAAGCAAATTGTACCAATTTTGCACACCCTTACTTAGCATGCATTACTGCTCACACCAAGAACTGAAACCTCGCAACTGTATTTTCGTATAAACATCTAATCACATTCATTTAAGTATTGAATACTTATATTAGTGAATAAATGGCATGGGTGTTTAAAAATTACTGTCAAAGACATAGAATATGAACACAAATGCAGCTTTGTTCAGAAAAAATTTGCACACGGTTTTGCCTGAGTTCTTCATCATCAGTCCAACATCAATGTTTGCACACTGAAAATATTTCTGATGCTTCAATAGTTCTATAACCTGCTATGGAATTTACTCCTACTAGTTTCATTTCCTCTCCTCTGTGGTGGCCTGTTTTCAATGCACTCGTCCGTTCAAGGAGCGCACATAAACCACCCCCGGTTAATAAATGCCTGTGTTGCTAAGCATAACCAAACTCTTCTAAGGGACTCTTCATGTCTCTTCTAAGGGACTCTTCATGTCTCTTCTAAGGGACTCTTCATGTCTCTTCTAAGGGACTCTTCTTGTCTCTTCTAAGGGACTCTTCTTGTCTCTTCTAAGGGACTCTTCATGTCTCTTCTAAGGGACTCTTCATGTCTCTTCTAAGGGACTCTTCTTGTCTCTTCTAAGGGACTCTTCATGTCTCTTCTAAGGGACTCTTCTTGTCTCTTCTAAGGGACTCTTCTTGTCTCTTCTAAGGGACTCTTCATGTCTCTTCTAAGGGACTCTTCATGTCTCTTCTAAGGGACTCTTCTTGTCTCTTCTAAGGGACTCTTCTTGTCTCTTCTAAGGGACTCTTCATGTCTCTTCTAAGGGACTCTTCTTGTCTCTTCTAAGGGACTCTTCATGTAGTTCAGAATGAGCCCCTCCTTTTCATAAACGACAACATCTCATAAATAACAATATATGTCGAACAATGAAACTATGATCAGGCCATCTAGAGGTGTTCACCAGAAGGCTTAAACAGAGGTTTAGCAAACATGAAATTGTGTTAAATATTCGGGGGGACATAGGGCTGCGTCACATAGTACTATATGCTAAAACACTGTCTATGAGACAGTTTTGGGGTGACTTGTGTTTTACGTAGTTGAAGAGCTGGAGGAGCGTAATTTTACTACCTTACACAGTGGTAGTTGCTTGTTATAGGACCTTTCAATGTGTGTGTTGCTTTTGGATGAAAATGTAGCTGCAGTTGTTGGCATATCAAAAGTAAACAATGGAACATAAATCAAAATACACAAAATAACATAACAACACAACTAAAACATAACAGGGCACATCACAATAAAACAGTCAAAAGAGAACACAACACAACATTCGCAAAACAGTAAAACAAATTCACATTGAGACCCCAAAAACACCTCAAAATACATCATTAACACCACAAAAAATGGCACACACAACAAATGTACACAAATGTTATTGTCACACATTGCGACCTCCAGAATGCTGTTTCTATAATACGTGGCAAACGGTTATTGGAGCAAAGGCTGCCTTAACTTACGAACAAGGACATGAAATCGCGCCAGTCAAGAGTGTTTTGTGATCCAGCCCATACAATCTGCTTCTACTGACACAACTGGATTTGCTGCTTCATTAATAATAAGTAGGCTCTTTTAGCTGACAGCAGATCCCAGGCATGCTTATGCATGCTACTGCAAAGGCAGAGGGAGGTTATCGTTGCCTGCTCTTTCACAGCTAGAAGCTTGAGTTAGAGAATTTGTGAGGTAAATCTGTAAAGCCTACACAGCTGCAGCATATCTGGAGCTTTCCAATGAGTTGTGGTCATTTATTTCTGTCAGGGTTTCTGACCCAACTAAACCCGCTTTACAAGATTGGATTATGTTCTCATTGACCTTCCAGATTTGTTTTCTGTCTTTGCCACCACTACTATATGTGTTTCCAGTGGGCTTGAGGCCATGTACCGATTAACAAGTCAAGGGTTGATGCATTTCTTCTCATTTATCAAAATCAAATCAAAAATGGGAACCAAAGAATCATTCATACAGTTTGAGTAACTGTTTATATCCAGTAAATACATGAATTAATTTTCAATGCTGAGAACACCTTTCTCCATGACCATCCATCCTTACCACCCCCTCTTCCAAGAATGCACCATGCCTTACTGTAGAATGTAAACGAAGGGCTGTCAGGATGTGTTCCCCTCCTCCATGATCAACCTTGGACTGACTAGGTACCCTTCCTTTAAACCCAGTCCCCTTCCCTGTGTCCTTCTCTCATCCTACATCTCTCTTCTGGTAGGATGGAAACCTGTCTTATGAGTTGGATCTATCCCCAGGGGAGGACCAGGATTGGACTCCTTAAACATAACATCTGGAATGAATCTCACCCCTTCTTTTTTGGTTCCATTGCTACACATCCCTCTGGTTCCTTTTTTTGGAACTTTGCCCAGGGTTAAGTGCAATTAGGTCATAAAATTATAGGGGTCAGTTGTGTGCCCAAGTTCAGGGCAAGACTATCCAAAAGCCCTTCAGAAATCCACACAGTGATAAGAGACTCCGGAGCTTTGTGTATTATACAGTCTCTGTGGATTGATCCATGTCTGCTCTTGAACCCACACAGCGAGTGATAGGAACCATCTGAATATGAGTTATGCAGCCTCAGCAATGCTCTCGGTGGTGTATTTATGTGGGTTTGGCAGGTCAGCTAACCATACAACTATGAGCAACACACCCCAGGGTTGTTGTGACGTAAATCCCGGTGATATGGGCTCTAATCTCCTGCAGCCCATAAGGATTCTTAAACTTACTTACGGCTTAAACATGTAATCAATTGATTCTCTTAAGCCGAGATCATGGAACGGCTTATTTCGACATAGGCTGAATAACCAATCAACAGGCATTCATTCAGGACAATTGTTGAGCAACACTCTGAATTTGAACAGCTTGCAGACAATAAAAATAACCTTCATTTAAAACATAATGCATAACATTCATCTTCAAATCTGCAAGGCCATTGTCAACTATGATTCTCCCAGGCACATCCATCAGATATGACTTCCCAATAATGTATGAAAAATTAAACATATTACCTGTCATCCCTAAACAGTTTTAGATCTAACATTCTTTAATTAGATTGGTATGTGCTGATTTATATTGAATCATCAGTAAATTGTAAAAAATGCATTGCTTTTACTACATAGAACAGGGGCCTCAAAGCTCCATCACTCAAAATACGGAGGTTGCTCTGTGTTTACAATGCTGTGGATTAATCTGGCCTCTGCAGCATTTATAGTGCTGAAGTTTGTGGGCTTGAACATTGTGAGAAGCCTGCATCACCTGACAATGTAAAGGAGCTCCTGACCAGTGCTTTGAATGGGCGGTACTGTCCGGTACTAAGTACTAGCACCTTTTCATTTTGAGAGGGAGAGTACCTGCACTTCCGAAGAGAGACGTAATACTTTTAATTGGAGAGTAACAGCACTTCTCAGAAACAAGCAGGGATCTGGTTCAGGGTACATGCACTTCTATTTTTCCATTTCCAGCACTGCTCCTGACCCACTAAAGGCCTTGAGAGAAGCGTGGCAAAGAGATCTTGGTTTAATTGAAAATGGTGATTGGGTTGAGGCAGTGCAGAGCCCTAGGGAAGTGGCAATGCGAGCCCGTTTTCACTTAATCCAGTTGAGGATACTACACAGATCATACTACTCTAGAACGCTTCTGCACCGACTGGGGAGGTGTGACACTGCTGTATGCCTCAGTGCCTGCGGGCAAGCAGGCACCTTTTTTCATACACTATGGGATTGCCCAAAATTCAATGTTACTGCATGGTAGTGGTGTGGATAATGGCCCAGGTAACTGCTCTGACTCTGCCCCTGAAGGCTAAATGGCATCTGCTGAACATCACTGGTGAAGATGTATGGCTCAGATACCAAAAGATTTGGCTGGTGGTGGCTGCAGGGATAGCTAAGCATTAACACAGTGTGTGTCTGGGGGGGGTAGGAATGCCTCCCTATATTGGAGATTGGTAGACTGATATGGACTGGTGCCAATGTGCGGAGCACGCAGTCTGTAGAAGCAGGGGCTGCCCTAAGAAATGGGATAAGGTCTGGGGTAGTTATCGCGCTTATAGAGGCTAGTAATCACAAGGAAACCAGTGTGGGAGTAGGAGAACGTAGGGGCAATGTACTGAATGCGCACCCACAGGCATCACAAGCACAATACCCACAACCACCACAACAACATATATATATTTTTAAGTGTCAATATTGGTGTGTTCATTTTGCCTCAATAAGTGGTAAATTGAACACTAATGCATTACTCATAAAAAAATGAATGTAAGAGCAATGTTAAAATACACAAGGCCAAAGAAATTGTCAACAAACGATTCATAGTAAGACAAGTGTAAAAGATGCTTACCTTAGATCCCAGCGACAATGGAGTTGATTATCTTCGTGGTCAAGTAGACTCAGCAAATAAGGACCTGGATAATGGGGTTAAAGATGGAAACGGAAGTGGAAAACATAAAAAACAGGTACGTTTCTTCCTCATTTCCTTAGATTCTGCCAACTCAAAGTAGGCAATATTCTCTCTACAGTTTCCTCGATGGAAAAGCACATTGTGATTTGCCTAGTGGTAATCTTGGCTGGATTCCCGCCGACAGCCGCTTCTGCCTATGACACCGTCAATGCGGGTGATGATTCCTGGTGAAGCAGGCGGCACTCAGTCTTTTGTTCATAGAGCCACCAACATCTAAAAAGAGCCGGTGGACCGCCAAGTAGGTGGCGGTGAACAGCGCCAGTGACATCGAACAGTGACAGCGGAACCAGTTCCGCCAAGATCTAATTCAGACCCTTAGGCACTTTTTTGAAAGTTGAAAATTTCCAACGAGAAGAAGCTGCAGGCTGTAGCCGACAAGGGCTCCACAAGGCTGGATAACCCTCTGAAGTGGAGCTGCTAAGCAGGATTTGCTGCCTGTGGAGAAGAACATGGGGGTAGCTACTACAAAGTCAGGCTGACCGGCGATGCCTCTTGGGCAGAGAGCAAGCAGGTAGGTCCAGTTCTCCTGACAGCTCTCAAGCCACTTTAGGGGGGGAAAAGTGTCAAGTCCCAGGTTTCTGCTTTTCATCGTTTGGGCATCTTTTGCACCACTTCCAGGAGTCCAGGACTTGGTGGGTACCATTTGGAAGGTAGGATTCACTTCAGACAGGGTCAGGTTCAGAGTACAAGTTCTTGGAGATTGTTGTGTCTCTCTAGCTCCGAAATGGAGGCCAGCCAACTAGCTTGTGAAATCACTCTGACAGTCCTGGGATCAAGCAGTAAGGCAGGTGCCAGGCAGAAGGACAGAACTCTGAAGGTAAAAGGCAGGCTTCAAGCAGCAGTGAAATCCTCTGGTAGAAATAAGGCAGTCCTCTGAAGGACAACACAGGCCTCAAGCAGCAGGGCACTCCTCTGAAGTACAAGTCAGTCCTTCTGGGGTGATCCACAGGCCCAGGAATGAACGGAAGAGCTGGACTGAGGGTCCACAATGTAATCCTGGTGCCAGCCTTTGAAGTGGGAGAAATGTCTATACTTTACCCACATCTGGTTCTGAAATTTCCTTCCTCCCCTACCCAGGCTCCAAGAGGAGTAGGGTGGCATTAGACTGGTGTCAAGTTCTTTGTGAGTGTGCTGAGGCTACCACTTTGAAATGTAAGTGGGCAGGGAACAGTCCCGCTCTTCCCATCCCGGCAGATGGCCCATCATTCCAACTCCTTGTTCTAGCACCAGGCTGCTAGGGATACACCTATTGTTTCCAAACAGAACTCCCAGGCAACCGTGAACAGTGAAATTACTGGCTCCAGTCTTGCACCTGTCGGAATCTACTGGTCAGTTGGAGATGCTTGATTTGGAGGGAAATGAGAAGTGAATATAATCAAAAAATGCAGTGCTGATTCCTTCTTCAGTCACTGTGCCTGAATGTGGATGATATCTCGGTAAATAGGAAAGAGACACACTTGTAGGGGTAGCATAGTTTCTGTCGATCTTCTTCCACCGCCTCAGTGTCTTTCCCACCTGTGATGTCCCAGGGACTCTACACCCTTATGATGGCATCCAGAAGTATAGGGGTTCTCTATTTTTGTGGAACTGTTACTTAACAGAAATTGCAAAGCAGCCATGGGATTTGGAGTCGCACTGCTTGAAAAGTCACAGTGGTTTCTAGCAATTTCTAAGCACACTGTTGCCCACCTCAATGGCCCGCTGCTTGTTGTTGCCAGATACAACAAACAGGTCCGGGCGGCATGCCGGATGTAGAGGAGGCGCAATGAGTCTCCGGGCCATTACACGGCTCGTCTATGCGCACAACTCTCTCTGAATAGAGGGACAATAGAGGTGATTCTGTGTGGTGAACCTACCATCGCCTCCTGAGAGAACCGCACAATTCTGGAATACGTCCACTCAGCATTTTAGGCTAACACTGGGACAGTAGATGTGGCTTTGCAAATTAATAGGTTCTCTTCTCTGTGACACTGCATTACCTAAAAGAAAAATATAAGACTTAGACGGTAAATCCATGAAGTCTCTCAGGGACCTGATGAAGCCTTTTTGAAGGTGAAACGCGTTGGCTGCGCTTGCATGAATTGGCACAATAAAGAAAGATTTGACTTCAACATTGAAGTCCCAAGAATCGTCTTTGTCTAAACTGTTTTTTAGATTGTTGCCTTTCTGTTTATGATTGTATCACTGTTACTTAACAGTGCTTGCTACTATGCAGTGCATGATGTTAGTAAATGCTGCTGATGCACCATGTCTGAAGTTGGTTTGTTTTGTAATTCTCCATATAATATAACTGCAGATTTTGAATAGTATTATCCAAAACTTTCCTTCTGTTATGACCACCTAAATAACGAGGCATTAATTCTCGGATCTTGTTTTTCACATTTAGCAATCTAGATTTGTTATGCAGCCCTTGGCTGCGCAAAACACATCTTTGTGTCTCTATTTCACCATTTTCTTTAGTGTGCAAGTACTAGACACACTTGTGACTTCAGTCTTATGGAATGCTTGAATTCACCTCAACCACTGGCAATTGATTTTGACCACATTACAATTCTTTTTTTTCTTTCTATGCTTAATCAGACAGAGTCAGGCCATATCCCAATCAATCTTTAGTAGCAATATTCCAGCCAATTCTGCTAAGACAGGTCTGCTTCAGATGGCAATGCAAGCAACTCCACACCATTTTTTTCCACTTAGACTTCATCATTGAGATGTAGTTGAGTGCAACTATGGCCACATGGGCAACAGCTACCCTTTGTCCACAAATGAAAAAAGCATAAATAAAGATAGAGCAGTAAATCGCTCATGCTGCAGAAAGTAGACACACGGGTATTGTGTATCGTGCTCTCCTTTCTGAATCACCGTTTGTTTGTAAAATAATGCATTGTTGTTAGTTTAGTTCTGGATAGCATCACACTGGTTGGAAGGCAAGCTACCAGAGCAGAGGACAGCACTGCATTCAAGGTGAAATGTAGCACAGCAACATTGTTTACTGACTGTGCTTAACACCCAATGAAACTACTGTTGAGGAATGTAACACATTCTGAGAACTGCTATGCTGCCCTCGCCATGCAGCGCTGAACAGAGAATAGAAGTTTGGATTTCTCCACTTCATGAAAAGAATACAGTAGGCCCCAAACACATTTATACAGGTCTTCGGCTCATTAGAGGAACTGATGTATCTGAAAGCTTTGAAAATTGCTCTATGTGTTTCTCAAAACATTGCAACACCCTCATATAATTATTTGGCAGGGATTTCATTTAGAAAACGAATACAGGAATAGTATTATGAGAAGTTGGGTTGTTGGTTTACTGCAGTGTGAGCCCTGGTCAAGCAGCAACCACAATCCTTGTCAGGGTGAGGCAGAAGCCAAACCTCAATTAACCTGTGCTCAACCTTCTAGTATCTTGGCACAGAACAATCAGGCTTAACTTAGAGGCAATGTTTAAAGTATTGATGCAGCACTTCAAACAGCAATAAAGTGAAAACACAAGGCAAGAAAGATCCCACACAAGTTAGAAAAATAGAGTACATTTTAATAAATATATCAGGACTAAAATGACAATAAGCCATTCAGCAGAACTGGAGATATGCAGGTTTACAGATTCCAGTAAATAAAGCACAAAGAGACAACTGTGCATATATGGTAGCGCCGGACAAAGTCACTAGTTCAGGCCTACCACGATGGAGTGCAATGCTTCAAACAGTAATAAAGTGAAAACACCTGACAAAAGGGATCACACACCAAGTTAGAAAATAGAACTTTCTTTAATACATAAAACAGGACAATCAGTAGAACCAAATATGTTGAATTTTAAAGAGTTTAGTAAAAATAGTGCCACAAAGTGCCAACTATGGATATCTGGTCGCGCAGGACCGGGAAAAAGTCACAAGTTCAGGCCAACAGTGATGGAGTATGTGTCGGCTACAGAGATCCAGTTAGTCCTGCTGAACAGAGTACATTAAATCCTGGTTTGTGGCGCGTTGCTAGAATTCGCGTTGAAGGTGCGTTGTGCAGCTGAAACGATGCGATGCGTCATTTCCGAGATGCGTCGAGGCTGCAATGCAAGGGCTTGCGTCATCATCGAGGATCCCGTCGATGGGACTTGCGATCTAAAGTCCAGTGTCAAAGATGCGGTGGGCAGTCAGAGCAATGTGTCGGATCTAAAGAGCTGAGAAGCTTGGATGCAGAGTCGGGCATTGTCGTTGAGGCTACCATCGAAGAGGAATGCGAGGGCCTGCACGAAGGATGCATAGCACAGTAGCAGTTCCAAAGGTGTTGTGGGCTGTAGAGGCAATGTGGGCCTTTGCGATGGGTCCAATCCATATGCCAGCGGAGATGCATCAGTTCAGCTCAGGGTTGCAACACGTAGCAGAGGAAATGCATTGTTTCTGCTGGATGCACAGTGGCTGCCAAGCACCTTAGGCCCACTTCCAAGGGTCCAGGACTGGGATGGCACCACTTGGCAGAGTAGACTCACAGATGTCAGAGTCCCGGTGAAGGTGTAAGGTTGTTGGAAGCCTGTTGTGTCCCTGAGGCTTCAGATCAGGAGGTGAGCCAACTAACCCTTGGAGTCACTCTGGCATCTGGGGTCAAGAGATGCAGGTCCAGTCCTTCTCACCCAGGCAAGAGGGCAGCAGGTTGGCACAGCAGGGCAGCAGTTCCTTCCGAGTAACAATCCAGCAGAGTGGCAGTCATTTCAGCAGCACAGCAGTCCCTCTTCCTGACAGAGTATCCAGAGGACCAGAAGTGTACTGTAGTGGTGGTTGCTGATGTCCAGTAGTTATACCCAGTTGTGCCTTTGAAGGGGGAAGAAGCTTCTAGAAGATTGCCTTTGAAGTGCATAGGTGCCCCGCCATACTGGCTCCAGACTAACTACAGGGGGTTTGTGGCTTTTTGTGCAGAGACAGTGCACAGCCTATTACAGTGTAAGTGGGGATGGGCCCAGCTCCTCACTCCCACCCTGCCAGTGATGGCCCATGCAGTCACACCAAAGCTCCCGATTGTGTGTGACGGTCTAGGAAGAATACACAGAGTCTAACTGTCACCCACACCCAGTCATGTGACCCAGAGACAGGCTGCAGGCACCAATGGCTAAAGCAAGAAAATGGCAACTTTCTAAACGTTTATAGACAAACATTTGCCAATACTGACTTTACTTCAACCAAATAATAATTTCTGTTAGTTATCACAAAACTCAATTAGTGTGATCATCATTTATTTTCATCATTATTTATTAAATGCTTAGTTATTTTGTAAAACTGTCATAAACAGAGGAACAACACCCTCATGAATTGAATCAATTCGCATTCATTGTGTAACCCACATCAAATAAACATCAATGCATTATCACCACAATGAATTGTTACAGCCAATACAAAAAACATGTACCAATCAATGTCCTAGTTCTGAACTTTGACAATCAAAGGGGTACTGTGTGTGATGCCTGTAAAACCCCTAATTACTTGGCTTATACCGGGGAGTACGAGCTTATTCTGTAATCTAAGGCCTGGCTTAGGGATCTACACAGTGAGTTGTACCACTCAAAGATTCCCTGCAAGCCTATGCTTCCTTTTGTGACCCACTCCCTGGTTGGTTTATGCAGTCAACGCATTTCGGAACCAGTTTAAAATTGGGGTTCTCTAGGACATTGATTGGTACATGTTTTTTTTGTATTGTTTGATGTAATGTATGTAAGAATTCATTGTGATGATAATGTATTGATGTTGTTAATTTGATGTGGATTACACAATGAATGTGAAGCAAAACAGGAGGTCTGATGGCAAAAAGTTAGGGGAAAATCACACCAAGGATGCCAGGCCTAGCAAATATCAATTAATATTGAACCAAATATATAAGAATATTAAAAGTGCATAATATCATATCCAAAAATATATCTTCTATTTGCATAAGATGAAAAACCCAATTAATTAGAATATGTCATTAAGTACTTAACTGATACAGAGAAGCAATGAAAAGAGGAAGATAGCTACTGTGTTTATGATTATATGGACTATGCTGTTTTAGTTGTGGAATGTTTGGTCTGACACTATGTCTACTTTGAATTGCTGCACCTGGAGTAGTAATGAAAAATGCATGCATAATACTAGCCTCCGGTCTTGACATGATATCACAGAAATTAGAGAGGCCATCACTTCCAACTGTGTTCAATCTCCTACAATCTCTTCCATCTCCAATCCCACAACTTTACAAGTGTCATGTCATTCACATCTTTGCTAAGAGGAAGAAGAAAACATTATATCTGTCAGTAAAACCTTGACTCCCCCAATGTGCATGAAACAATTCATCACAGTCCTCCTTCTGGACCTCACAAGTCTGATTAATGCATTTCTACTAAATGGTTCCTTCTCCAAACCACTCAATTAAGCCATCAACATACATCTACTAAAGACACCTATGGCAGACCCAAAGATCTTGTCCCATTATCTTCTCATCTCTAACCGTCCACATTCCAGTATATTCCTTGAAACAGAAGTGAGCAAAACACCAGTTAGGTTTTGTACTCTCAAGAGGTGCCAAAAGTATTTTTGAACATATCAGAAATGAAACTGGATAAAGATCCTTGATGAAGATCAATATTCTGTTTTGATATTGTTCTGCATATGATATAATTGACCACACAATACTACTGAATAGACTCTGGAATTAAGCAAGGATCAAAGGGAGATCACCGAATTGGATCTGATCTTTCCTTTTTGACTGTAGCCAGCAGGTGCGAGTTATGTTCATGGCATCATCTGTGCAGAATGTGTCCAATGTCTGACTAATATTGTTCAACTTATACATGAACTCCTTGGCTCAGGTCCCAGGATGAGATGGGCTACACTTTCAGATACACACAAATGAAACCCAAATATGCATATAAATGGAATGAAGGCCGGTCAAAGCTGCCTAAACAACATTGTCATTGAATTCAAGATAATGTACTTCTCTGAATTAGCATCTCAAGAATCTAAAGAATAATTAATTTAATTTGTCCAAGGCAGGGAAAATGGATGCCAAATGTTATCTACACATTGTCAACTAAAGTCTGTAAATGAATGAGTGAATTAATTGCTCTTGGCAGTAAATTGTATTACATTGGCTTTACTGGGCTGTGGCTTGACAATACCAGGTAAAACTGTATTTAGCTCCTTTGTTATATTAGACATCTTCTGGCTTTGCACTGTGTATGTTTTTTTCTAGTGAAGTACTGGATTTGTAGACATGTTCTGCACGCTCCTCAGATACTCTAAATGGTGAAGCTTTAAAGAATGTTGTAGGGTCTGCTACTTGGAAGCAGGGCATTAGCAGTCAAAGCAGAAATCAATTCCTAATAATTAGCACTTTGTGAACCATTAGAGCAGATGAAGTTAGTTCAATAATGAAATATGGTTTATCAAATGTAGTTATCTCGATAATCATGATACACTACTAGCAGAATGCACTACTAGAAGAAAGGGAAATTATGAAAAAGTATTGGTTCTACTGATTTTAAATTATTATGGGTCTGGCTTGCGGTGTCAGGGACCATACTCCATCCAGAGAGAGGACTTCTGGATTGGCGGTCTTCTCTGAATTTGAAGGACTGTAGTCCATCAGTATGGCACAGGTAATGTCCTCCGTCACCCTGATGGACAGAGTACCATTGTTCAAACCATAAACACAGCCCATCTCGAAACCTCTCAAAATTAGTACTTGTACGGTCTCTTATTTTTCTGACCCTGTCCCAAGGAGGTGTGCAGGCAGAAATTCTTATAGACGAATTTATGATCATTGCTTGGCACTAGGAACAGAGAGATGTGGCATCCATTGCTTTGCTGTATGCACTAGTGGGATCTCTTCTGAGAGGATTATTGGAGTGTGATGCACATTAGAAATGCTTCATAGGACAATCACAATTCAACAGTGGGTTGTGCCTCCACAAAGGGATGTATGGCTTTTGAAATACCAATCACTTGCAAATGTACATAAAAGTACATTCTTATTTTTATAGCATTATATATAGGCTCACACGAGCCACATAATTCACCTAATTTCAGGAATTTTTGTGTTATATTTGTTACCCGAAATTACTGAAATTACCCCACTGCACGCCTATGCATAAATACATGCTATACGCCAAATACATGGGGAGAGGATGTGGCCTAGCGGCTAGAGCGGTCGACCTCAAAGCTGGGTAACTGGATTCGAGCCTTGGCAGGGACGCTCAACATTCTGTGATTCTGGGCAAATCGCTTAATCTCCCCGTGCCTAACAAAATGAATGTCTGTCTGTAACTACAACTGGTGCTCATGTAAAGCTCTCTGATACCTTCGGATTGAGTTCGCGCTATATAAAACAAAAAGAAATTGCGGTAAAATTGACCATGATGCACCATTCATGGTAAAAATATACCTCAAAGCACAGGAGCGAAAGAACACAAGCACATGTTGTTCGTGGCGCTTTTATTTTTTTGCACCTTTTTAAGCGCAAAATGCATTCTCAAGTCAAGAATTGACACAAGGGTGCCAATTGCACTAAAATACAGTATAAAATTATGGATTTGCATTTCACAAGATTATGTGTAATTTCACGTAATTTTGCTCACATTTTACATAATTATGCAAAAAGGTAACTATGCACATTTCACTAATCAGTAATTATTCACATAAGGAAAATAACTTTCTATCTCTAATGCATTTACAAAAAGTTATATTCCCTTCCGGTTCAGGTTTTCTTATGGTAGCTACCTGTATTTGTGAAGATTCTGTCCTGTTCTTCATTATCTAAACTAATAAAGCAGGTAATCCAATAGCCATGTTTATCACAGACTATTTGGTGTTCTTTGTTAATTCCGTACAGATGTAAGGCAGATGTACTATTCACATTCAGACTGGATTGAGAATGGGAATGCAATTTGTGATACAATTTATGGACTAATAGGTAAAAAAAAACCTGGGTGATTCAGTGACCCACAGGGAACCAGGAATACATCTATAGGCAAAACAGTGTTCTATATGGGACGTGTTAATGATTTTGGCTGTCAGAAGAGACTTCTCACTAACCTTTGGCATGCGTGGTTTGCCTGAATAGTTCTCATTTAATTCAGTTATACAAACTAAAGAGTCCTATGCATGTAGCCTGTCTTCTTGTTCTATCCCATATTCGACTAGAGCGGTGCATTTTTTCATCAAACATGGTCCCGGTGATGACCCTGTTCAGTTCTTGACACAATAGATCAAAACATCTACAGCCTTATAAATTTGACTAATTCTTACAGCTATGATAAAATGTATGACCATCTTGTTTCATTAGAGGGGCCAGTTCCTTGTGGCAGTATATATACTAGCCGGGCCACATTTTTACTGTAGATACAATGATGTTCTTAGTACTTAATCACCTATTGCTACAGTGCATTCACTATTATTTTCCATAGGTGCGATCTAAAAATATCACCTAATGCAGTCGTCTAAAAATACATTTTTCTGTCTTAAAATGTTTTTTTCTGTCTTCATATTGATTAAATAAGTAGTATTGAGGAAACATGTAGATATTTTATGAATTATTAAAACTTCCCCTATTGAGCATAGTCTTACCTCTTTACATACTAACTGATCACTTCACAAATTGTATGTTCCCAGGGTGTCACAAACCAACCTGCCTAGTGAATACTAATGAGGCAGAGAGCAATTTGCGACCTCTATGATTGGACGTGAATTCACAGATAGGGGAGCTGCAAGGCACAGCAGCTCTCTAGCCATGAATTTGCCTTCCCAAAAGGAAAGCATTTTTTTTTTACATTAGACTAGGTCCACTGTAGGCACTGGTGCTGCTAAAAATAAGCATAGGCATAGCCAATAGACATGTTGCACAGAAGCATGGGTTGCTGGGCAACATGGCTTAAAGTAAAGAAAAAAAGTGCTATGACGTTGCCAGGGTTGATCTAGTCATAGCCCTTTTTTTCATCAAGCCATGTTGCACAGCAGCCCGAGCTGCTATGAAATATGTTAATAAAACACTGCTTTTGGAGGAAGAGTTGTTCTACCAGACCACAGGTATAAAGAAACCTGACAGAGTTGGCTTCCAATAAAGAAATGTGATGCTACACAAGGAATATTTGTATCTATTACTCTTCAAGTAGTAAAGAGGCTCTTGCTTATGAAAAGACGCCCTTGAGTTTCTTCAGCCAAATGTTTCAGTATGTGAAAGCTCACTGTGCATACTATGAATGAAGTAAGTGAAAAGGTGTCATTCAGCACACCTTGTATGGCCATGTGACATCTGTCCATTTTATAAGCACCTTTCACAAGAATGGACTACCTTTTGGAAGGTGGCTTGTCGAACTTGTGCATGACAAAGCACACTGGAAGTGCATGTGTGCACTGCAACAAGAGACAGGGCAATGGTGAACTAAGTGGAGCTGTAGAAAGACACCCTTGTGTTCTTGGTAACGTGACGTATTTTGCTAATATTAGGTCTGGGTGTACTTACCAATAGCATTGTGCAAAGTTATTTGCCCAGTATCACACAGTTACGTTTAACACGTGGAAGCCAGGATCATAACTTAGGTGCCCTGATATCACAGCTGCCAATTTAGCCACCACACGACATCCTCTGCAAGGAAGTGGGAAGATGCATATCACATGCCTGTGACAGAACATCTGCATGCACCAGCCCGAGCCTAGACCGCCTCCTCCTGCACAGCCGCTGCCCGGCTCCCGCCAGCGTGCTGAGTCGGTGTTTATAACCTCCCTCATAAATCAGCTTTCTGGGGGATAAACAGAATGTGAGAGCTAAGAGGCGGGTTAACCTCGCCAGTCCAGCTTGGTGTTCTGCACAAGCGTTTGTATGGCATACATTCCCTGAAAGGCATTATTTATATTTCACAAGATGACAACAGTCCTCCATCGCCTTCCGAATTTTTATTTGAAGTTTTTGACCTTTTAAAATCAAAGATATTAGGCCTTCTAAGAGTCGTGTAATCACAATTTTCATGAACGGTTGAGTGTCTCCTAGAAAGTTCTTCAAGACTATTTGCGATAGAAAAGAGACTTTGGGGCTTATTTACAAGCTCCTTATGCCGCTTGTACGTCACTTTTTCCCATATTAAAATACTGCTAATTTTTTCTTTGAAATGACCATAAAACAAATGACATACCTCAGCAGAATATTAAAACAGTAGGCCGGATGTATGCTTAGGTTTTACCACATATAGGGGCATATTCTCAAGAACGTGTGCTAACTACCGCAAAAGTTGCTTAACGCAACCCTTCACATCGCAGTCTATCGTGGGAAAATAACACAGTGTTAACGTGGTATTCCCAACCCTGCGACACCATGCGATAGTAGCAGGATAACGCGCCAAATAACCGCCCAAAAACCAGCGCGACGCAGAAACAATACGAAACACGAACGCGAAAAAACCTGCGATGTCCCAAACCGCGATACAAAAATCAGCGACAACCAGCCACAGGCCCGCAAATCCCACGCGTCATGCGTGAAAATGCACTGTAAGAGCAACCAAAAAATAAACACCAAAAACAAAACAAACTGCGTAGCACCATGGATGCACCCGGACCGAGTGCAGAGGACAACCCGAACCCCACAAGCCCCACGGAGGACCAGCCAGGAACCCCGTGTTCGGGGAAGGGCAAAGAGAAGAGGAAGAGGAAGACGGGGTTCAGTCCGCAGGAAGACCGGATCATCGTCACGGAGGTGATAGAACACTACCAACAACTGTTCGTCACCTCCACTGCGTCATTGGCAACACAAACGGAAATATGGCAGTCCATCGTCACCAACGTGAATGCAGTCGGAGTGTCGAGGAGGTCAATGGAGGAGGTCAAGAGGCGCTGGCATGAAGTGCACAGCCAAACCAAACAGAAACTCGCTGCCAACATGAAGGCAGCAAAGGCGACTGGAGGTGGGAGTACTGCGCCACAGGAGGAGCTAGATGAGCTGGAGGAAATGGTGGCCACAGTCATCAGCGTGGAGACGGTGCAAGGAGTTGGGGGTCTGGACACAGCCCGATATGACCTGACCCAACAGCAACAGGGTGAGTAACGACCAGGGACTGGGGGGACGGGGGCAGATGGACACAATGCCACACATTCACAATCATGTGCAGCACACTGCACACCCACAATGACTGTGGAATATGTCCCTTATACCCTTGGCACACTGCAGCACACATAGAAACACCAACTAGGCCCCCATCCACAATCTGCACAAATGGGGCCCCCTCCATATCACCAATGCCACAACCTACCCATGCACATGTGCTGAACCCCGAAAAGCAGCGGCTCTGTGAGCCACACTGACAATGCAAGTGACACTGCATGACATATAGCATGGCTGAAGTCACAATACATGACATGGTGCACGAGACGACACTGAGGTGGCTGAGTGTGGACCACATCTGTAAAGGAGCAGGTTACACTCTGACACATCCACGTGCAACTACGAACCATGACGTAACAAACACATCTGCAGACAAACAATGCACAAGAGTACCAAATATCTCCAGTAGCACAAATGACCCAAGTCGCAAACATCCCAGCACCCGAAAAGCACACAAGTCAAATGCACACCGACTCAAAGGGATAAGGGTCCGCCAATGCAGAGCTGCAGGGGCGAATCGCCAACAATGCAGCACACACACATAGCAATCACAGTACATCAACATTGACGACAATGTGGGACAGAGTGCAACTCCTACACCACAGGACAGAGGACACAACTGGTGCCGCCTGTGCATAGAAACTGGCCAATCACATCTGGCAATGCATGACACTGTGAGCTGATAATGTACGAGTACAACCACACATCCGTCATGTAGTCGAAATGTCCACTGACTCCCATCAAATAGCCAGCTTCACCAAAACAGTCACAATGTACATCGTCATGCAGTCTGAATGTAAACATCTACATTGCGTCAACATACATGGAACACACTGTTAACCTGCATCTCCCCTTTACATTGCAGAGGGACAATCAACACCTCCTACAGAGCAGACCACACATCTCTTCAGTGATGATGAAGAGGACACCTTGCACATTTGCACAGACACCCTCCAACGGATCGTGGACAGCCTCCGCACCCCACCTCCAGGAGCAGGGCAGCCCAGCTGCATCGCGGTGAGCCCACACCCTGCACAGACCACACCGCAGGAAGCACACACCACCACGGCTGCCTCCCAGGACCAACACATGGATTTCAAACTCAGTGTGTTAGGGTGCCAGGAGAAGATGGCAGATCAGCTGCGGCTGGGTTTCGAGCTCATGGCATCCAAACTCGATGCCATACGTGGGTGCCTGAGTCCCATCAGGGAGCACCTACAGTCCCTAACGGATACCCACTGTCCGCACCATGCTCACCAACAATCCTTGGCTGACATCGCTGGGTCCATTACTCGGTTACAAGAACTGTCTAGGCAGACAGGCCCAAGCGATGACAGCACAGAGTTGGCACAGATGCGGAGGTCAATGGAGACCATGGAGCCGATGCTGGCTGGAAGTATGGCTGCCACTGCTGAACACCAGCGAGATGTAGCTGCGATCTTCCATGCCTTGCAGATCCTCATCTTGCCATTGCTGCCACTGAGCCTGTTCCAGGTGACTGCTGCAGGAACCTCGACACACACATATCCGCCCCCTGATGTGTCAGTGGCACACAGTGACGCAGCCATAACCCCACCACACACCTGACACACCGGACACAGAAGACGTCTCAGAGGAGTAAGATGTGGAGGGTAATGACTGTGTGAGGAAGGAGGTAGTAGCATCCGTCCCCGCCATTTGGCCTGTCCCTGCCTGGTAGTGCTCTCTGCATCATGCCCTGGAACAACACCTCCCACTGTCCCCCGAAACACTCTGCGACCTTCACATGGACCCCGACATGGACTGCCATATCTGCCCTGGTACCAATGACACAGCAACCCGGCGGCGGACTGCACCCTTCCTCTTCAGATCAACTTTGCCCTGCCACATGAACTCTGGTTGGCCCACCACTGGGCAATCATGTTATGTGGGCTTGAAGTGGCCATGTACTGCTCCAGGTCCGACACCCCCCAGAATGTGAATAAAACATTCCAAATCACACAGATGTGTCATGTCTATGTTCACTCACAAATAAATGTTTGGATGAATGTAGGGACATCGATTGCACTAAAAGGTACACCCTGGTAAATGTCATCAATGCGCATGTTTGACCCTGACCCACATGGCCACTTAGATGACTGTGAAGGTGTGAACTAGCTGTGGCCTCATTGCACAGTAACAACAATCCCGTTGCCCCCAAAAGTAGACCCACGTCCATGTATGAAATAGGGCTGTGTGTGGAAATGTCAAATTCAGTAGCAGTCCTTAAGTGGTGTCCCCCGTCACATGTGACAACAGAACGTCTCTTCGCATGCCTACTCACACACATCTCTGTGGAGACAGTCTGTTTTGATGGATGACCTTGATCTACATGGCGAGAAGTTGGACACCATACGCACATTGCTGGGGACACGTAGGAGCACAGGTCTGCCACCAACTATCCCAGCCACAATGTCTGGCTCACAGAGGTGGAGCTGGCAATAGGGACTCACCCCCAATTCACAAGCGTCAGTCAATGTCTCCCTGTGTACGGACAATGCACATGCAGGCACATGATCTGTCATTATAATCAACACTCATCACAGTTGTACACAGGTGAAGTTGCGTAGACTTTATTAGCATGTGCGTGTCAGTACGGGCAAGGCAAGGGCCACAACATGCAGACCAATGTTTAAGACACTTACAGGCAGCTTAGGAACATGTCGAGGTGCAAGTAATGGGGTGGCAAATGCGCACACAATTCATTACGGATGTCAACGGTCTCAGCCCACCTTTCCTTGCTGGACGAGTCATGTGATGTTTAGCGTCTGCTCATCGGCCCGTGTCAGGGGACACGACTCAGAGCCCATGGGATCTGCATAGTGCTGTAGCACCGAACTGCGCTGACTGTGTGCTCTGCTGACAGTGAGCAGGTGAAGGGATCCTACAAGGTCACATGTCGTGCTACATTGCCATGTGTGTACTCTCCCCCAGCAGTTTCTCCCCTTTTGGAACGATGCCAGGCGACGCTGTGCTGCTCCGCCCATGGGACTGCATCACCTTGCACAGGTGTGTGTACACACGCGTAGGTCCACGCACATGCATTCTGAGTCCAGGCGAAGGCAGACATGTCCACTGTTGTGGTGGGATATGTGAAAATTCCTCCGAGATGCTACAAGGTGTGGGGACCTGTGCTGTGGGTTACAATCAGTTGTGGCTGCAGGAACGTAGTTACTCATCCATGTATGCGAGCGCTGCTTCATGGGCAATCTGTTCCAAGAGTACATCGTTGTCGAGGTCAAGGTACGCGAGGGCGAGTCAATCCATTACCTGGTCTGGGCAGCTGTGCTGCGTCCACGCCATTTCACCAATCCGCAACACAGCCCAATAGGGGAGCGCCTCGATGTGGTCACTGCACACGAGGAGTTGTGCAATCTCCCATGCCCAACTGCCTGCACATATGCCAAATATCAAGGCATCCCATGCACAGGTGTCACGGTTACACTCCTGTTCGTGGGCCAAAAGGGTGCGCACAGAGAGTCATAATCCAGTTCAGCTACCGTTGTGTTGGATAGGCAGACATCCATGGGCCACTCGAGTGTGCATGATCGACAGTGGAACCAGGGCTGGACGCAGGTGACGTACGCAAGACGGAAACTCAGACGGTAACTGATGCGCAACACTGCCAGTGGTAGTGATCCTAACAGATGCAGCATTCGTGCACGGTACAGGTCCACGTGACAGGGGTTGTGCATGTGCCCGGGATTGCCAGCCATTGCCTTTGTTGGTCTCGTAGCACCGGCACACTTCTGACAGGCGGCAGTTGTGTGGATGAGATGCCACTGCTCGGAGCAATGAGTCGTATTTGTGTGCAACGTTTGGGCGTATGGGTTGTTTCTTACTTATGTGTCAGGGGCATCCCAAGCAGGTGTGCCTCAGGCAGGGACAAGTGTGTGTGGGGTGTGGATACGTTGGTCTTTCATTCGCGCAGTTCGTGGTGTGGGAGTCGTCACGATCTGGTTTGGTATCTCTCGCAGGGAGTGCCAGCCACATTCAGGACCAAGGTCGGGGGTTCAGGTGTCCTTCAGCCTTGTGTATTGAGACAATGGAGCTTTCATTCCTGATGTTGGTCTGACTACTGCTTGCATTTTTGAAATGTGATGTGGCCTTCGCGTTGCTATTGATGCCAGGCCTTTGACTTAGTGTGCACCAATAGCGATACACACACAACAGTTGGCATGTATGAGCCAGGAGCCCGATTGGCCTTGCGCTCCTTGTTCAATATCTCTATTTCTCTCTCTCACTCCCTCTCCCTCTCTTTCTCTCACTCTCTCTTTCTCTCTCTCACTTTCGCTCGCTCTCTCTGTCCTTTGATGAGCGCATGATACACCTTCTTATCTGGAAATTTGTTTTGCAGGCTGTGACTTCCAGATTGTCCTGAGAGGACCAGCCATGACTCTTCAAAATAGTTATTTTGTGTTTATTCTGTATGAAATGAATTATTTGCTGAGTCTAAGATGAATGTATGATTCTCATTTTTCTGACGACACATGTATGTTAGGTGTTGTTATTGTGCGACATCGGGCACATTGCTTTGTTCATGATTCCGTGAGGTTGATGTGACATATCTTTGTCCGGGTGTGGGTGGGGGGTGCCCGGAGTGGGGCCCGGGGGGTGGGGTGGGTCCTGGGTGTAGTGGCGGTGGGTGTTGTTGCCCTCTGGGGGCTCCGGGATGCATGGTGAGTGGCTCCATGGCATCTGTTGTTCTTCATGTGTGGCTATGGGCTGTGCTCCCTTGTCTGTTGCAGGTTGTCGTCCGATTTTGCACCAGGTAAGAGCAAGAACTGTCTAGGCAGACAGGCCCAAGCGATGACAGCACAGAGTTGGCACAGATGCGGAGGTCAATGGAGACCATGGAGCCGATGCCGGCTGGAAGTATGGCTGCCACTGCTGAACACCAGCGAGATGTAGCTGCGATCTTCCATGCCTTGCAGATCCCCATCTTGCCATTGCTGCCATGGAGCCTGTTCCAGGTGACTGCTGAAGGAACCTCGACACACACATATCCGCCCCCTGATGTGTCAGTGGCACACAGTGATGCAGCCCTATCACCTTCGCACCCTGATGTGTCAGTGGCACACAGTGACGCAGCCATAACCCCACCACACACACCTGACACACCGGACACAGAAGACGTCTCAGAGGAGTAAGATGTGGAGGGTAATGACTGTGTGAGGAAGGAGGTAGTAGCATCCGTCCCCGCCATATGGCCTGTCCCTGCCTGGTCATGCTCTCTGCATCATGCCCTGATGCTAACGCGCCTCATTCGCATGTTTTGTGATCTTATCGCCGATCGGGCTGGTCGTTGAGAATGTTGTGGAGTGTTGTCGCAGCTTTTTGCACCGGAACGCCTACTCTGCATATCATTAGCGTTAGTTGCCGGGGGCATCTGTGGCGATGTTTTTTGCGACTGCTATCGCAGGTAAACTGGTGTTATGGGCTGTTAGCACCAGCTTGAGAATGGGGAGATAAATTTATCGCGGATTTGGCTGCGATAACGTGGTGATAACTCGGCGATAGATCCTTGAGAATATGCCCCATAGTCTTTCACCATTGCAGGAGGTTAGGGGCCACTTCGAAGCAGTGCTATAAGCGCTACCCGTGAAAAAGTCAATGCCGGTGAAAGACACAAGAAAAATGCACAACTGCGTCAGTTGCTTACCAATGTGAAAGACAGAAATGTATTGAAAAAATGTTACAGGCATAGACCAGTTGCGCATAGGGTAATTATTTACTAAAGTAAACAAGGGACAGCGGGGAGTGGAGCGGGAGAGAACGACGAAACATGAGGGGGTCGGAGGGACATCGATGCAATGGTGTAAGATCTACTTGTGAAAAAGACAATGCCGTTGAAAAACACAAGAAAATGAGTAACTGCCTCAGTTACATTTTGTGCTTTACCACAAAGTATTTTCAAAGGCATAATGGGCCTACAAACCACAGAACCATGTGCGTTGGACTCTCATATTTGACTCCTGCAGTCGTCCTCAAATGTGCTCTTTTTGGCCAGAAGCGCAGGGTGTGTGTTATTCTTTAATCAAGCGGGCCTTCACCAAAGAGATATTTATTGACAGGCAAAGAGACGTTTTTGGAGAACATAAATTATGGTAGGAATGGGGACATGCTTTCTTCGAAACAGAGGTCGGCTACAGATGAAAGCTTTTCGGACTTACTAAGGCGATCCCTTTTCAAGGGCACCACATGGTCTCCAGATTTATCAATGTTTATTTTAGTGCTTACAAACGTTTGTGGGGGCTGGTGCAAGCAACAATGTGGGGGAGGATGTTCTATGTGCAAGGAACGGCACATTAGGGGTGTGTTGAAGGAGGACAGACCGTCAGAAAACATGTGCACTCTTATGGAGTGCTAGAAGCCAACTAAAAAAAAGTACCTCAAGAAGCATGTGGCCAGTGGAAGAACACTGGCTGCTGAGTGGAAATTGTACTTGGTCCAAGCTCCTGGGAACAGCCGAATGTCAGGAAGAAGAAAAAGAAAGTGAAACCTGATGACCTTACCCTGATGCTGCTGACCAAAGATAAGCATGAAAAATGGGAGTGACCATGCTGCCAACAAATGGTAAGTAATGGGAGGGCTGTAATTCCCTTTTCTGATAAAACATTTTAATTACAAGAGATTTTGCAAGCATAACACAAGCACTGTGTAGGCGAAACCTAATAATGAATCCAGTTTGGAAAGACATCACCAAGAGAAGGCATTGGTCCTCTGGACCACTGCTTGATCCTTCTGAGGCAGCCCGGCCTAACTCCCAAAGCAGAAGCTCTACTCTGGGGAGAGCTTTTTCTTTGTAGATCAGTTAAAACCACAACTCACAGATTGGTAACAGATCAATGGTTTGTGACCAGAATTGCAGTCACAAATTATTTGCAAATGGGAAGGGGATGCATCTTTCACATTACCTTCTATGTGTGTTTTGTAAATGATCTCTACATTTCTTGTACTCGTCAGAAACTCTTTTTCTACTTGTAAAAGGGATTTTGTACTTTGGGAAAGGACCTTTTGCAGTTTCAAGCCTTGTGACTTGGAGTTTAAGACTGCAAAGGGGCTTTTTAAATTTGGCTGTAATGAGGCATTCCTCTGGCACTATCGTCAAACTCCCTTCTCCTCATGAAAAAATAGTTTTTTTAAAGTTGGAGGGACATAGAATGGGAGTCCTAGTGTTTGCTTCTTCTCTAACGTCCTATTTTGTACCTAGGCAATAGAGGGCGGTCCATGTTTTCCACAAAAGACTTATTTTGGCTCCAGGTGCTCCAGCTGTTCTTGGTTGTATACGTGAAAGCTTGTTGGCTGCTGCATGTTTGCTATTGAGGACACATGGCTCAGAAATGTTGGAAATTGTCTTAGCAATATGCACTCAAATAATGAGGATCATAATTATGCTCATAATTATAGCAGTCACTAAAAAATAGGTCAAATTGAGTTTTACTGCGAATAAATATTCCCAAAAACCTCATTTACTCACCTTATTCTTTCTCTGTATTAAAGTTTAATGCATTAGAAGCACTACTGATCATTTGTCCTTTTCCCAAGAAACTGTCACTCTGCTCTTATGCCAAAAATGTTGCATTTTGCACATTTTTGCAATTCTTTCATGGTTGTTAATTTACAATGTTATCTTTCTGTCCTGAGTAAACCCTCTGTGTACCCTAGTCAACACTTGCTTATTAATTCCAAAAGCTTAAACCTGTTAAGTGTGTATTTCAATGCTCAATTCTAATGTCACACAACATAATATGTAACATGTGGTGTAGTAAAAATATGTTCTTGTCATTACAACACCAACACAAAGAGGGCCTATTTCATAATAGAGTTCAAAGATGATGCCAAAACCCAGAATATTATCAGATATGGACTTTATTATGCACAGAACTAATTTTTCATGATCTAGATCGTAAAGTGCAGGACTACAGACCATATATCCCATAGCCAGGACAAGGTGTCACCATTTGGTGTTTTAGCCTTCCATTTACTGGCCACACGTTGCAGTCTCTTTCCCCCAAAAGACCCTTGAAACAATAGCATGTGCCAGATTACATTCTGTGGGTGTGAGCAGAGCAAAAAGATCCTTATCAGGTAGATTAGGGAAAACCGTACATTTTCGGAGAGAGCAGTTTAGGGGTACACAAAAAATCATATATGGCGGATCAGATACATTCTCTCTCAGTCCTAATAGTTGCAATAAAAGATAAATGGGCCAGCAAGAGCATGGTATCACCTGACTCTCTCAACTTGTCTTTTGTGGGACAACATTGCATTTTCCTATTTGGGTGTCATAGAGAGAGTTCTGTGGCCAGGAAGGTGAACAACTATTGGTGCATGTGAGTAAACACTTCTTCAATTGACTTCACTGAGGAAGCCAAAGCATGGATAGAAATACCCAAGATATCTGCCTAATCGGGGTGCATGCCTTGCAGACTCCCTGGAAAGAGGAGAGTATGCATTACAACAAACAGAGCAGGAACACCTCAGTGTGAGCGCACCCATTGGATTGGCAGCCTGAGTTGTGACCTGCATGTATGTCCAACTTGTTCTTCTCTAACCTGTAAACCTGGATGACATGCTGCCTGCCAGGCTTTGGACCTTTATATCCTCCAGGCTAGTTTGGGGGAGCAGGTCCCTCCAGGGTGTGATCCACCAGTGACTCAAGAATGATACAATGCTTACCTAACCTAATCTTGAGATGCTCTTTAAATCCTGCCCATTACTTTGGGTGAGCTTGAAAGGCCAACCCTTCCTCTGGGGTCCACTATACATGGTGTTGAGAGTCTGCGTATAAAGAGGTGTCCAACAGCTTCAGCACTCTTTCTACAAATGACCCAGTTTTTCAGAATCTTTAGCCAAGGCAAGCTTCAGGAATATCCATCTGTGTACCTGTCCAGCAAATTTGCTTCCACCAGGCACAATGGCAGTTAGATCCTTCCCATGCTGAACATTACAGTCTACCCTTCCATTGCTATGAAATATCTATCAATTATTCACCCCACTAGGATGTGTGGAGCAATGCCACCGAAGGAGATCACAGGGAACATGCACCCAAGTGGAGAAGTGTGGCTCAATGGTTAGAGCGGCAGACCCTGATGCAGAGATCTGGCCCGGGACCAGGGTTCAATTCCCGCCTCGGCGGGTCTTGGGCTCAATTTCCTCGGACCTGATAATTCTCGCCTCGGTGCCTATTCTAATCATGGGTCCCACTCTGCAACTCTGGGCAATAGCTTGCTTAATCTCCACAACGGCCCCAACAGCGCTGGGATGCCTGGCTTCACCCTGGGGGTGCCCAGGAGTGGACATTTCACAGGGAAAAGCCAGGAAGGGTTCCACAGCGGTATGCGTACAGCGCCTGGACACCCCTTTGGGGGTATGGGTGCGCTTTACAAGTACAAATTTCATTTTTTCATTTCATTTCACCCTGCTCACATTCATCCTCCTAATACAAACATTTATATCAATGTCACTACAAGTACATAGTCACTCAAACTGTAGGTGGGGGTCCACTGAAACATGGTTGAGAATATATATTGGACTTTTTTATTCTTTTTAAGAAATATCTGGAGCGTCCAAGGCTTCACAGGGGGAAAAACCATTATAAGGCTGTGCAGATGTGGAAGCGTGCCCCCCACTACAGGTAATCTCTGCCGGCCCTACATTGGAAGCAGCCAGTAAGACATCTTTCGTATTCAGTAGTTGGGCAGGAACACAAGTCCTACCTTTACCTGTTAATTGCACACCTTATAGGTCTAAATTGAAATCTCCCAGCAATGATAAAGATATTTGTATTGCCAAATCGTCTCTGGAAAAAGTACTTTTTCTAGGTATCATCAATATGAAGAAGTCAAACAAAATAGACGAATGTTAAATGATACTAAACATTACTTCTGGCCGATTTCTAACCTTTGCAAACCTCAAAATGCATTTTTATATTTGATTCCAGGTAATACTTGACCTTTATGCAGAAATCGAGGGGAAACAAAATAAGGGGCTATTCTGTTTGTCTCCAGCCTTAAAGTATTGTCATGGGACTGATATGTTACCCTACATTACCGATGCTTACTCATACCGATGCTTACTCATAAGCTTTTACCTTTTGAAAGGCAGGAAGACTTCTTTGAAGAGATTCTGCTTCATATAAAGAGGGAAACCTCAGAGAGGAAACCACCAAAGCGAAACAGAATAACAGTGTCAACAGCAAACAGGAAATCAAGGTTTGAAGAAAGAAATGTGTTTAGGCATTGAGCAATATTGCCCTGGGAAATATTTTCTTAAATCAACCAATTCCTGTAACATAAAAATTAGTTAGAGATGAAAATGGAAACCGGGAAGCAAAGGTGAACGAAGGAGAGGAGTGTGGTTTGAAATTGAGCATCAAGGGGACACAGGTCTTCATTACAGATAATAGTGGGACTTCAAATGTGGCAATTTGTATCCCAGAATAACTGTTACTCTTTGGAATGGGGAATAACATCGGAAAGCAGCAGTGGTCGGTGCAGGTAAGCATGGTGGGGCGGTGGGGGATGTCGACAGACGACGGAATAGGTCAAATTAAATAAATAAATAAATCCTATTCCGTCATCTGTCGACATCCCCCCCGTCCCGCCTCATCGCCCAACCGCGCTTACCTGCACCAGCCGCTGCTGTCGGAAAGCAATGTTTCTGTACTTCTTTTCGTAGGTGATTCCTAAATTCCCAAGCTATTTCTGGGGACAAATTGTTCAGGTTTGGTCTGGCGAATTTGTCTCCGGAAACCCTGAGGAATATCTGTATGTGAAATTACTGTGCCAGCTGTAATTTCCAAAATGTCTGGTCACTTCTGTTATCGGCTGAATTGGGAAACACGAGGTACTCAGAATGAAGACGTTAGGAGAATTGTGAGGCAGGAAGAGTGAAGCGAGAGTATGGAAATCAAGAGACGGCGAGAGCATGTAAAGGAGACCCTGGAATGGGGGGGGGGGGAGGGAGAAGAGAGAACGGGTGGGCATGAGAGGAGAGACGAGAATGGGGAGACAAGAAGTAGTATACAAAAGTGTATTCAATAATAAATATATAGCCCTCCTTTATGGATTTCATCCAGGGCTACCCAATGTTACAGTTGTATGTTTTGCAGGAGCGTCTCAGAATTTTGTACTAGGGCCCGCATTGCCTCAATTGTATTAAACTTGAGTCTGCAACTGATTGGAAATTTATTGCTGAATATGCGATTTGTCCTGCACAAATTTTGCCAAGTAAAACTGGGTAAACTTTCTGTGGGTAAAAAATGCAAGATTTCATGTTTTGCAGCTTGGAACAGGGAAAACTGTGCTGTATTACTGCTTTATCTCCCACTATAATCCGCAGAACTCAGAGCCCTCATTATAAGTAGCCTGTTAAACTTCCCTGTAACTTCGCCATCCCTCCCCCCCCCCCCCAGGGTTACTGACATGGGTTCACTACAGGTTGGACTCTCAGGGTCCCTTAAGAAATGAGCAGATACTGGGGGAAGCGGTAATTGGGGGATATTCCAATTTGTAAGTGTGTGCTGAATGCAGCACACTTTGAAAGAGGAAACAACGAGGATAAATAAAGTTATTTCTCCTCCTTGCACCTCTGGTGAGGAGTTGTACAACTCTTACGTATTTCCAGCTCTCCCAATACAGGTAAATATGGTAATGTGTCAGAATCCATGGGTAAATGTGTGGAAACAGCCTTACTCCACCCATGGCATTCCTCCCTGCCGCAGAGTAACACACGGCAGTGATTTGCGCTGCCTTCTTTTACTCTAGACACCAAACCTTGACAAATATGCCCCAAAGTGTTGGAAAACGTTGTGCACAAGTGAATCTATCAGGCACAGGTATGCATGTAGTTGACCATTACCTGATTTACAAGTGTAGCTGATGATCAAACTGCTATTCTAACCATGTGTGGAAATGTGTTATTTTGTACACTCCATGCAGATAACGCTTTTCAAGGGCTTTGTAACACAGGTGGTAAAGGTATTGGCCATTGTGTGAGTACACCTTTCACTACTCTTGCACTCTCACACATGGTTGTCTTTGGTGTGTATGTTTCTCTCACTGTAAAGTTAGCAGCAATCTCCATCACCTAGTGTGACACAAGGGAACCTCACAAATGTTCACAAAGAACAGGCTTTATTTGTTGAGAACTCATAGATAAGTCCCTTGGCTTTTGTGCAGTGTCCAAGTGGTATATGTACATGCACATATGAAAATGTATGACATTGATATATTTCAATGGATTTGTAAACCCATGTGTATGGAATGTCACACTAGAGATGTATGTAAAATTTCATAAGATATATCATATCATCTGAATATGTGAACATTGTTATGAATGACTTAGATACCTTTATCCATTTGACATCTAATCTCATTCAGCTCACACTTCAATATTTACCTTTTGTTGTGATTTGAGGTCATATTGGTGATGATGTAACTGTATGTTTGTATATGTAAATGTCGCAAAATTGACATGTTGACAGACCAAATGAGAGGTTGATTTAGGATTAGTATATAAGTTTCCAAACTTCGTTGTCACTCAGATTATATGTCATACCAGTGCTTGAGACAAGCCATTTTAATTTCATTATGATTTCCAGTATACGATTGCCATTGATTGTGAATTTGTTTGTGTTAGAAATGGGATCTCTAGTTGGCAAGGGCTTGCACCTTTGTCCAAGTAGGGACCCTTCTTCCTAGTCAGGGTAAGGGTTGTTACACTCGTGAAGTAACCCCTGCTCACCCTCGTGGTAGCTTGGCACGAGCAGTCAGGCTTAATTCAGAGGCAGTGTGTAAAGCATTTGCACATAACCAACAGTAATACAGTGTAAGCACTACAAACGGACACCACACCAGTTTAGAAAAATAACCAATATTTTATATACTCAAGACAAGACCAATTACGACAAAAATCCACAATACGATACTTTAAAAATGAATGCTTGATACGTTAACTTCTTCTTTGCAGGAATAGCACAAAAGCAAAGTTCGTACGAGTCGGTAGCTCCGTCCGAGCCTACCGTGATGCTGAAAACCACAGAGTCTAACAGTTCCAGCCGACCGCGTCGATACGGGCCAGCAGAGTCGTGAACAGATTCGGTCACAGTACCTTTCTCGTTGTGGCTGGTACGGAGTGTACGAGCAGGTCGGCGTTCGTCGCGGTTGCGGTGCAAGACGGAGCGATGCAAGGTGCGGTGTCCCTCGATGCGGTGCAGGCAGCGGCTCGATGAGCGTCGTGCAGACGGAGTCGGTGAGTCCAAGGCGTGCGATGCAGGGCGAGACGGTGCTCGATGTGGTGCTGACAGGTTGCGATGCAGGCGACCTAGCCGGAGTGCGGGAGCTGGTGCGAGTCGGAGCGGTGCGTCGCAGACGTGCGAGCGGTGCCCCAAATGCGGTGCGGTCCCGACTCTTGAGCCAGGTGCAGCGACAGTGTCGGTCTGGTCCGGCTGGCACAGCGAAGCGATGCGATGCGAACTGCGGTGCCCACAGGTCACGGTGCAAGCAGCGGCTCGATGTTGGTGGCGTTGGACGTCGCTCACGGTGAGACCAGGGTTGCGATGCGAAGCGGGGCGATGCGGTCTGCGGTGCAAACAGGTCACCGGCCAGGGATGGATTCGGTTGACGGAGTCGGTTGCAGTTCCCTTCCTCTGTGGCAACTGAAACAGCGTTCCAGAAGCGGTACCCAGAGGCTTGTGAAGTCTTTGTAGTCCCTGAGACTTCTTAACAGGAGGCCAGCTCGGTTCCTGGCCCTTGGAGATACTCAGCACAAGTTTGTAGAAAGTTCAGTCCTTTCACTGCCCAAGGCAGAAGCAGCAGCTGCAGGCCAACCCGACAAAGCAACAACACAGCAAAGGGGCAGTACTCCTCCTGGCAGCTCTTCCAGCTCTTCGTCTTGGCAGGTTCCTTGATTCCAGCGAGATCTAAATTCATGGGGTCAGGGCCCCAATATTTATATCCCAAATTCCTTTGTTCTCTGAAGGCAGAGAGGCCTTTGCCTAGTCCAAACCAGTTCTGGAGCACTTTGTTGACAAGTCTCCGTCCCTTCTTTCAGTGAGCAGGCCAGGGACATCAGACGCACCACAGGAGGTGGAGCCAGCATTGTGGAGGGAAGGCACTGTCCTATTCAGGGCCCAGGTGCGACCCCTCCCACCCATCTACAGGTCGATCTGGCTATTCAGCCCTGCGCTGACTCACCCTGTCTCCTGGCATCCCCCAGCCCCTGTCACTCACATTCCAGACACGGAATACACAACCTCGCAGAGGCAGGCTTGGATGGTTAGACAAGAAAATACCCACTTTCTAAAAGTGGTATTTTCAAACACAGAATGTTAAAACCAACTTCACTAAAAGCTGCATTTTATCATTCTGAGTCCAGGCATACTAAACTCGAATTTCTACCATGTTCCCGGGGTCAGTTAGGATTATATGCTGTAATAATCAAAACCGCCCGTTCTGGCCTAGGGGAACAGGTAGCCTTGCAATAGTGAAAAACGTACTAGGCTGTAATTCACTATCAGGACATGCCGCTCACACCCGGGCATGTCCTACCTTTCGCATACACCGCACCCTGCCCACAGGGGTACCTTGGGCCTACCTTAGGGGTGACTAACATGTAGCAAAGGGAAGGTTTAGGGACTTGCAAGTGTGTGCACTTGCCAAGTCGACATGGCAGCCCCAGGCTGCGCACAGGCTCTGCGATGGCAGGTCCGAGTTACACTTTACGGGCTGTTTGCGTGGGTGGCACAATCCAGTGCTGCAGCCCACCAACAGCATTTGGTCTATAGGCCCTGGCACTCGCAGTGCACTTTACAAGGGACTGACAGATAAACCAAATAGGCCAATCATGGAAACACCAATTCATAACACATTTTATACAGGAGCACTTGCACTTTCCCACTGGACCGCAGTGAGGAAAGTGCGCAGAATCATCACACCAGCAAAAACAGAGTCAAAACCGGGAGGTCAGAAAGCAAAAAGTCAGGGGAAACACGCCAAAAGATGCCAAGTCTAACACATGACCCCTCCAGCTGAAAGTAGGGAGAACTACCCAACCCCATTGGAGTTCTCTTCACTAAGGCGGAAGAACCTGGACAGACCATCTGCGTTGGCGTGTTCTGTACCAGGACGGTGTTCCACCGTAAAGTCCATTCCCTGTAGGGAGATGGACCACCTCAGCAGTTTTGGATTCTCACCCCTCATTTGCATCAACCATCTGAGGGGCCTGTGGTCTGTCTGAACCCGGAAGTGAGTCCCAAACAGGTATGGTCTCAACTTCTTCAGTGCCCAGACCACAGCAAAAGCTTCCCTTTCTATGGCACTCCACCTCTGTTCCCTGGGAAGTAGTCTCCTGCTAAGGAAGACTACAGGCTGATCCAGGCCCTCTTCGTTCAGTTGTGAGAGCACCGCTCCCACACCATGCTCTGAAGCGTCAGTCTGCATGACGAATTCCTTGGAGAAGTCAGGTGCCTTGAGCACGGGCGCCGTGCACATGGCTGCCTTCAGGGCATCAAAAGCTTTCTGGCAGGACTCAGTCCAGATCACTTTCCTGGGCTGCCTCTTAGAGGTCAGCTCTGTTAAGGGAGCAACGATGGTGCCATAGCCCTTAACAAATCTCCTATAATAGCCGGTGAGACCTAAGAAGGCTCTCACCTCCGTCTGGGTCTTGGGGGTTCCCAAGCCAGAATGGTGTCAATCTTGGGTTGTAGGGGCGCCACCTGGCCGCTTCCTACCTGGTGTCCCAAGTACACCACAGAACCCTGCCCGATCTGGCACTTACTGGCCTTGATCGTGAGGCCTGCACCTTGCAGAGCCCTCAACACTTTCTCAAGGTGCTGTAAATGTTCTTCCCAGCTGGAACTGAACACAGCAATGTCATCCAGGTAGGCGGCACTGAAATCCTCCAGCCCAGCCAACACCTGATTGACCAACCTCTGAAAGGTGGCAGGGGCATTCTTCAACCCAAAGGGCATCACCCGGAATTGGTAATGACCTTCTGGGGTTGAGAATGCTGATCTCTCCTTGGCCCCATCGGTTAAGGCAATCTGCCAGTACCCAGACGTTAAATCAAACGTGCTGAGGAACCGGGCAGCTCCCAACCGATCAATGAGCTCATCAGCTCTGGGGATGGGGTGCGCGTCAGTCCTGGTGACGGCATTGAGCCCACGGTAGTCCACACAAAACCGGAGTTCTGGAGTGGCACCGGGCGCCGCAGCCTTTGGGACCAAGACCACTGGGCTGGCCAAAGGACTGTGGGAGGGCTCAATCACCCCTAACGCCAACATCTTAGAGACCTCCTCCTTGATGCTGGCTCTGACCCGGTCAGTCAACCTGTAAATCTTGTGCTTCACAGGATGGCTGTCACCGGTGTCCACGTCATGGGTACACCAGTGAGTAACACCGGGGGTCAGAGAGAACAGCGGGGCGAACTGTCCCAACAACTGGCGACAGCCCCCTGCTGCTCCTGAGTCAGAGTAGGGGAGAGGATCACACCCTCTACTGACCCATCATGCTCCTTGGTAGACAGGAGGTCAGGGAGAGGCTCGCTCTCCTCTTCCACCCCATCATCTGTCGCCAAGAGCATACTCACTTCGGACCTCTCGAAGTGGGGCTTGAGGCGGTTCACGTGAAGGACCCTCAAAGGGTTCCTTGGAGCCTGCAAATCCACCAGGTAGGTGACGTCACTTTTGCGCTCCTTTACCTCATATGGCCCAGTCCACTTGTCCTGCAAGGCACAAGGTGCCACTGGGGCCATTACCCACACTTTCTGCCCAGGTTGAAATTCGACCAGAGTGGCGTTCTGGTCATACCATCTCTTCATTTCTTCCTGGCTGGCTTCTAGGTTCGCCTGAGCGAGTTTCCTGAAGCGGGCAGTTTGGTTTCTAAAGGCCAGCATGTAGCTAAATACATCCTGGGGAGTTTTCCTGGGAGCTGCCTCCCAGCCTTCCTTTACCAAACTCAGAGGTCCTCTGACAGGGTGGCCATACAGGAGCTCAAAGGGGCTGTACCCAAGAGACTTCTGAGGCACCTCCCTGTACGCAAAGAGTAGGCATGGCAAGAGGACGTCCCACTTACGCCTCATGGGTTCTGTTAGACCCTTGATCATGCCTTTCAAGGTCTGGTTGAATCTCTCCACCAGACCGTTTCCTTGTGGGTGGTAAGGAGTGGTGAACTTGTAGGTTACACCACACTCCTTCCACAGGGATGTCATATACTTCGATATGAAATTGGTCCCCCTATCGGAAACCACCTCTCTGGGGAATCCCACACGGGAAAAGATCCCCATTAACGCCCGGCCCACCACTGGCGCCGTCGTTGTCCTGAGAGGGATTGCCTCCGGGTACCGGGTGGCATGGTCCACCAAGACCAGGATGTACCTGTTGCCCATGGCTGTCTTGGGATCCAGTGGCCCCACAATATCCATCCCTACCCTTTCAAAGGGTGTACCAACAACCGGAAAAGGTTGGAGAGGAGCTTTGACCTTCCTCCCACTCTTACCACTTGCCTGGCAAGTTTGGCAAGACCTGCAGTGTGCATCTGACTGCCTTCGCATTTGGGGCCAAAAGAAGTGGGTGACAAGCCTGTCAAAGGTCTTGTCCTGCCCCAAATGTCCTGCCAAAGGCACGTCATGAGCCAGACCCAGTAGGAAGGTCCTGAAGCGCTGGGGTACCACCAGCACACGGGCTGACCCAGGCTCAGCAACCTTAGGCTCACTGTATAGGAGACCACTCTCCCAGTAGATCAGATGTGACCCGGACTGATTACCAGCTGCCTGGTCTGCAGCGTGCCGCCGCAGACCCTCCAGAGTAGGGCACTCGTTCTGCTCCCTGCAGAACTCCTCCCTGGTGGGACCCCCTTCTTGCTGCCAATGGGTCAGCTCAGAGATGTCTCCCAGTTCGGCTACCTGCTCCCCTGTAGGCACCGGGGCGTCCCCCTCGAGGTCCGCCTCCTCCCGGTCCGTGGGAACTTCGGGGGCCGGTTTCCCGCGCCCCCTGCCCTTTCTCTTGGCAGGGACTTGGGCCACTGTTTCAGGCTCCAAGTCCTCTTGATCACCCTTTGTGGCTGCCATTGACCGAGTAGACACGCATGCCCACTCTGGCAACCCAAGCATCTCCAAGTGAGACCTGAGCTCAACCTCCTTCCATGAGGACTGCTCCAGGTCGTTTCCTAGCAGACAATCTACAGGCATGGTAGGGCTCACAACCACCCTCAAGGGACCTGAGACCCCCCATTCAAAGGGAACCTGCGCCACCATACACTGGCGCTCCGAGTTGTCGACAGCAACTACTTGGTGGAATGCTCCTGGGACTACTTGCTTCTCAGACACCAGGTGACACCGGACTGAGGTCACACTGGCTCCCGTATCTCTGAGAGCCTCTACCCTGTTCCCGTTAATGGTCACCCAGGTGCTATATTTCTTTGTGTTAGGGGGCACCTGGTTTCCTGGGACCATCTCACTGTCCCCTAGTGAGACAAGGGTCATTTCTGCGGGATCCCCACCCTCCTGTGGGCACCCCTCCTCCCCAAGCGCTACACTAGCCAACACTTTGGACTGTCCACCGGTGGGCGGCTGTGTCCCCTTCGGGCACTTGGGGTCCCCCTTAAAGTGACC
This sequence comes from Calotriton arnoldi, assembly GCA_963921515.1. Classification (NCBI taxonomy): domain Eukaryota; kingdom Metazoa; phylum Chordata; class Amphibia; order Caudata; family Salamandridae; genus Calotriton; species Calotriton arnoldi. The sequence continues at coordinate 2,881,246 of CAWUFW010001020.1, read as the reverse complement.
TACCTGGTCACATGCATAACACTTGCGGGGGCCGGTCTCAACAGGCTTCCCTGTAGAGACCCCTTTCTTCTTATCACCGGGGGCTGGGAACCTTTACCCTGGGTACTAGTTTGGGGCCCTTTAGAGAACTCCTGTGCTTTACCCTTGTCCCCCCACCTTTCTGCTGGGGACCCTGCCCACCTTTGGCTGAGTCTCCCCCAAACGCTTTCTTGTGGACCCTGGTACTCACCCAGCGGTCCGCTTCCATAGCAAGCTTCCTGGGGTCAGTTAGCTTACTATCCACTAGGTGCTGGCGCAGATCTGCAAAACATAGACTAGACAAGTGCTCCCATGCAATCAAGTTGTAGAGCCCCTGAAAATCTGTTACACTACTGCCCTTCACCCAACCATCCAGAGACCTGCAGAACACATCCACACATTCCAACCAAGTGTTGGCATCAGACTTCTTACTGGACCTGAACTGATCCCTGTACTTTTCAGGAGTAAGACCATACTTTGTGAGAAGGGCATCCTTCATGTCAGCATAGGTGAGGTGATACCCCTTACCCAAAGCTATCAGGGCATCCCTTGCTTCTTCCGGGAAAAGTGGCCACAATCCTGCTCCCCAATTCTCCTCAGGGACCCCATTCATGTGTATGGCTGCCTCGTAACCCTGAAACCACCTTTGTATGTCATCCCCCTTCTTGAACTCCTTGCCTACGTTCTTGGGAATGTGCACAATCCTGTCTGCCTTTCTGGACGAATTGCTGCCACCATCTGAGCCTGACTTACTTCTAAGTTCTAGCTCCTTCAGTTCTCTCTCATGCTCTAAGAGCATCTTCCTCTCCTCTATGGCCAATCTCTTTTCCTCCCGCTCACTCTCCAGCCTGAGCTTCTGCAGCTCAAACTGCCTTGCCTCCCGCCTGTCCTCCAGCTCCTCTGGGGACAGACTGCTGCTGCCTGATCTGGCGGGTTCCCCCTACCCAAAAGCACATCCACCCTGGAAATAGGCTCCTCCACCTCCTCACTGAGATCACCAGGCTGCCCATTGGCATGTCTGGCTGCTACCCAGGCCCTCAGCGCCTTCTGTAGCTCCTCCTTCCTTGTGAGGCCTTTAATTTGGACTTTCAGGTTTTTACAAATCGCTCGTAACTCCTTTACGGCGTAGGATTCCAACCTGTCCTCCTCAAAGATAACTTCCAGAGATGCAACGGATGATGTAATTGATTCAGGCATGACAAAAGTCGTGAGTTGAAAACTGGCAAGATCAAAAATAGGCCAAAAGAAAAAGAACCAGTATGTGGTACGTAATGGTCTGCGATATGGTAGTAGTGCACACCAATCACTGTAAGTCAAGTGCAAACACAAGTCCTATCCTCACCGCTGACAACCAATGTTAGAAATGGGATCTCTAGTTGGCAAGGGCTTGCACCTTTGTCCAAGTAGGGACCCTTCTTCCTAGTCAGGGTAAGGGTTGTTACACTCGTGAAGTAACCCCTGCTCACCCTCGTGGTTGCTTGGCACGAGCAGTCAGGCTTAATTCAGAGGCAGTGTGTAAAGCATTTGCACATAACCAACAGTAATACAGTGTAAGCACTACAAACGGACACCACACCAGTTTAGAAAAATAACCAATATTTTATATACTCAAGACAAGACCAATTACGACAAAAATCCACAATACGATACTTTAAAAATGAATGCTTGATACGTTAACTTCTTCTTTGCAGGAATAGCACAAAAGCAAAGTTCGTACGAGTCGGTAGCTCCGTCCGAGCCTACCGTGATGCTGAAAACCACAGAGTCTAACAGTTCCAGCCGACCGCGTCGATACGGGCCAGCAGAGTCGTGAACAGATTCGGTCACAGTACCTTTCTCGTTGTGGCTGGTACGGAGTGTACGAGCCGGTCGGCGTTCGTCGCGGTTGCGGTGCAAGACGGAGCGATGCAAGGTGCGGTGTCCCTCGATGCGGTGCAGGCAGCGGCTCGATGAGCGTCGTGCAAGGCGTGCGATGCAGGGCGAGACGGTGCTCGATGCGGTGCTGACAGGTTGCGATGCAGGCGACCTAGCCGGAGTGCGGGAGCTGGCGTCGGACAGCGGTGCGAGTCGGAGCGGTGCGTCGCAGACGTGCGAGCGGTGCCCCAAATGCGGTGCGGTCCCGACTCTTGAGCCAGGTGCAGCGACAGTGTCGGTCTGGTCCGGCTGGCACAGCGAAGCGATGCGAACTGCGGTGCCCACAGGTCACGGTGCAAGCAGCGGCTCGATGTTGGCGGCGTTGGACGTCGCTCACGGTGAGACCAGGGTTGCGATGCGAAGCGGGGCGATGCGGTCTGCGGTGCAAACAGGTCACCGGCCAGGGATGGATTCGGTTGACGGAGTCGGTTGCAGTTCCCTTCCTCTGTGGCAACTGAAACAGCGTTCCAGAAGCGGTACCCAGAGGCTTGTGAAGTCTTTGTAGTCCCTGAGACTTCTTAACAGGAGGCCAGCTCGGTTCCTGGCCCTTGGAGATACTCAGCACAAGTTTGTAGAAAGTTCAGTCCTTTCACTGCCCAAGGCAGAAGCAGCAGCTGCAGGCCAACCCAACAAAGCAACAACACAGCAAAGGGGCAGTACTCCTCCTGGCAGCTCTTCCAGCTCTTCGTCTTGGCAGGTTCCTTGATTCCAGCGAGATCTAAATTCATGGGGTCAGGGCCCCAATATTTATATCCCAAATTTCTTTGTTCTCTGAAGGCAGAGAGGCCTTTGCCTAGTCCAAACCAGTTCTGGAGCACTTTGTTGACAAGTCTCCGTCCCTTCTTTCAGTGAGCAGGCCAGGGACATCAGACGCACCACAGGAGGTGGAGCCAGCATTGTGGAGGGAAGGCACTGTCCTATTCAGGGCCCAGGTGCGACACCTCCCACCCATCTACAGGTCGATCTGACTATTCAGCCCTGCGCTGACTCACCCTGTCTCCTGGCATCCCCCAGCCCCTGTCACTCACATTCCAGACACGGAATACACAACCTCGCAGAGGCAGGCTTGGATGGTTAGACAAGAAAATACCCACTTTCTAAAAGTGGTATTTTCAAACACAGAATGTTAAAACCAACTTCACTAAAAGCTGCATTTTATCATTCTGAGTCCAGGCATACTAAACTCGAATTTCTACCATGTTCCCGGGGTCAGTTAGGATTATATGCTGTAATAATCAAAACCGCCCGTTCTGGCCTAGGGGGAACAGGTAGCCTTGCAATAGTGAAAAACGTACTAGGCTGTAATTCACTATCAGGACATGCCGCTCACACCCGGGCATGTCCTACCTTTCGCATACACCGCACCCTGCCCACAGGGGTACCTTGGGCCTACCTTAGGGGTGACTAACATGTAGCAAAGGGAAGGTTTAGGGACTTGCAAGTGTGTGCACTTGCCAAGTCGACATGGCAGCCCCAGGCTGCGCACAGGCTCTGCGATGGCAGGTCCGAGTTACACTTTACGGGCTGTTTGCGTGGGTGGCACAATCCAGTGCTGCAGCCCACCAACAGCATTTGGTCTATAGGCCCTGGCACTCGCAGTGCACTTTACAAGGGACTGACAGATAAACCAAATAGGCCAATCATGGAAACACCAATTCATAACACATTTTATACAGGAGCACTTGCACTTTCCCACTGGACCGCAGTGAGGAAAGTGCGCAGAATCATCACACCAGCAAAAACAGAGTCAAAACCGGGAGGTCAGAAAGCAAAAAGTCAGGGGAAACACGCCAAAAGATGCCAAGTCTAACAGTTTGCATGCACAAACTGAAGTATATATAACATTTTACACATATATGTTTTTCTTTTACAACATCTTGTAGTAGTGGCACTTTTTGTTTTGTCTGTAAAGATAATAAGTGCTCCATCAGTAGTGTTAATACTGTACTATACATTGCACTCATACAATATTGTGGGCCCCATAACATGATCTCCTTCAACTAGTATATGCATGGATGGCTCAAATAACATCTAAATTACTCATTGGGTGATAGGCCTTCTCATATATCATCTTTATTACAATTGGTACAGTACGCAGCTGATTGTTGAATATCACAATCTGAGTGAGACATGATATTCTATGAGGGACATATGTTTGATAGTCCACATGTGTCCTTGATATACACACGTCATCCTTTGAAAAAGGTTTTGTCATTGCACAGTCACCTTGAAGTCTGAAGTAAAATTATTGAAATACTATTGTACAGTCAAGCTTTGGCAACTTATCAGTCTTGGTGATGTAATGGGATTTTTTAAATAATCAATTACTACATAAACAATTATCAACATTGAGGGTCATGTATTTATGTATGCTCATAAATATAGCCATTTCAGTCAGATTTTGTTGATAGTGATTCTGACGTCACACATACTTAGTTCAGAAGTTCAAAATATTGTCTGTGCAAAATATATTTATATCTAACGTTTGTGTGTGATGTATCTTTAAATCTTTGAAATAAATGTGACAGTGATTATGTCCACATTGATAAAAAAAAAACACACATGTTAAGATATTTAGGTTTGTAAAAAAACATTGATTGTTACAGCTCACTAATCGAAAATAAGTGACATTATTAATAAACTATTACGTAAACAATTTGCTAGGATTTATTCATGTCTGAAACGACCTGCCATTGAATGCACTATATCTACTTGTGATTCGACATCCTCATCATCGTCAGATGGGATTGCACACTCATACTCCCAGGGTACATTTGTCTTTAGACATATGTTGTGCAATATTGCACAGACTAATATTATTTTGAAAACCATTAGTGGTGAGTACAGTAGTCAACCACCAGATTGATCCAGGCATCTAAATAGGGATTTTAGGACACCAAACATGCGCTCCACAACATTTTGTGTTTTGGTCAGAGCAGAATTATATTTCTTCCGTCCATCCATCTGTGCTGTTTAAAAGGGGGTCATTACTATGCCTGCAATCCATATCATTGATCACCTGAAATGAGAATTAATCCATACCAATTATTGATTATGTTGTCACTTCTATTTCACTAGCTATGTTTAATATATATGTTTGCAAATTCCTACACATTTTTCATTTAAAATTGATATGCCCTAGATCTTGTTGACCATTTCTTTACACATGAATGTCCGACATGTATCGTTCGTTTCACGTATTGTAAAGAGTGTAAGGCATATAAAACATCAACATACTAATATTGATGTTTATACAGAAGTTTGGTATTGTAAGTAATTTAGAATATTTGTATAAGCTATATGGGAATTGCACTCAATATGTATGCAATGCTGCCAATATTGTATCATATTATCTTGTATTAATAAAAAAATGTATGTAGGGTCAGTGACTGCCACTTTATGAGTCACACATACAATTAGCCTTTTTCACCTGAGATGCCTTTGCTTGTATACATAATAGTTTTACAGCCTTAGATTTGTAAACATAAGTTTGCATTGGTTGTTGCTTAGTAAATTTAGGGCCACATGCATCAACATAAAAACCGGTCGCAAACGGGCAGATTTGCAGAATCTGCCTCTTTGCGACCAGTATTTTTGCATTTGTGATGCATCATCCCAAATGCAAAAATCGCAATTTAAGGAATCGCAAAATTTGCGATTACTTAAATTGCGATTGCATTTAAGGAATCGCAAATTGCGATTCCTTAAATGCAATGCATTAAACAAAAAAAAAATGCGATTTCGCAAATATGAATCGCAAATTACCGTCAATCTAAAGTTGATGGTAATTTGCGATTTCTTTGCAAAATGCACTAAAGTGATTTTTCAAAGTCCCATGTTGCACACACACATGCCCTTAGGGCATGTGTGTGCGCAACATGTGGATAAATTGTAATTTCAGGGGTGCAACAGGGTGTCCTTTTGGCACCCTTGTACCCTTGAAATTGCATGCGCAATTTGCGAGTACCTATTGGGTACTCGCAAATTGCGCATGCAATTCCCATTGATTCCTATGGGCCTCTAGGCCCATAGGAATGAATGGGAATTAATTCCTTAATTGCGACTAGCGATTTGCGAGTCGCAATTAAGGAATGTGTAGGAATCGCAAATTAGTTTGCGATACCTACATGCATAGGCAATAGCGATTCTTTAATTGCAATTCTTTAAAAATCGCAATTAAAGAATCGCTATTGTCTATTTTGATGCATGTGCACCTTAGTCATTACTCAACATGTTACTTAGACCTTTTGTTTTGTTATACTTCATACATCAACTAAAGCTTTTTGTAGGGTAAGTTGTATTGAGAATCTATGAATGATACATATGTATTCAATGTAGCCCTTTTTCTGATGAAGCCAAATGGTTCTGCATTAAGTAGCATTGATCTACAGAAATGCCCATAGCATGTTTTGTATATACATGTTGTATGGCATTTTTCCTTATTCCTGAAAATGTACTTAAATGACTTGCATCTTAAACAATTGATATAGCATGAGGTGGTTCTTAATTTAATGGCAAATACACTGTGATACTTTACCTTGTTTTTTTTAACATAGAATATTGCCTGGTGTCTCACATTTTGATAAGCCTTTACATTCATTATGTCAATATTATCTTGCTAAACAGAGAAGCAGCAAATGTAGGCAACTTGAGAGAACATTTTAGCTTTATATCACATTAACAATGTAAATATGTCTTATTATCTATGTCTATATTTTAACTTTTAATGTTGTGATGCCTTGATATTCACTGCCCTTCACTCTTTTTGTATTACATATGTACCTAGAGCCCATAATTGTCCTTGACTTGATACAATACTTTCAGTACATGACAGACATCAATTTTTGATGTAGCCTTTTCTTTTGTTCTCCTAGTACTCTTATCAGCCTACATATACTGCCATGATCAACACATATGGTTCAGATAAAATTCTTTGTTAGACAACTTTGTCTTAATTTTGAACATTTCTACAATTACTGACTTGCCACACCATTGCACATATACATGGCAATTACATTTATATGATTTATCCGTTGTTCATAGATTTCAATCATTCTTTGTTCACATTATTTGTCAGTTGATGGCTATGACAATGCAGATTTTGTTATTCTGTCCTCTTATACAGTGTGACATGACAGTGTACTTCTCACTGTGTGTTTTTTCAACTTTCATTGTGTAATCTGTGTAGTCATCCCACAATGGAACATCAATGGCTATCTGTTTTATTGAAATACTACCGCTCTGTGTACATGACATGAGATCCAAACACAAAATAGAGATGTCAATATGTCATAATTTTGAATGAAAATGACATATTGATGAATCTGTTTTCGCTACTAATGGGAAGGCCATTCCCATATCTGCCATTCTTAAGCTGCACATTGATGGTACTGTGACGAAATATGTATGCATCATGGTCACTTCCAGGATAATTCGGAAGGACATTGGTAAAAAGTCCCTTATGATCCACTATTGCCTGGACATTGATAGAGTAATTGTGTTTGTGGTTTCTAAAAAGATGTGTGTGTGTGCATGTGTGTGTGACTGCAGGGGGAACAAATTGCAATCAATAGCACTAAGCACACGACGGAATCCAGCAATACTGTAGAGGCCTTGCTTGACAGCTAATTGTTGTTGCCGGTTTTTGGGAAGAGAAGATAATGGCGTGCAAGTTTTATAATGGCGTCCAACATAAATGGGAGGAATGCTGAAAATGCTCCCTCAGAAATGCTAGCAAATTTTGCTGATATGCTTTGAAAAGATCCAGAGACCAACATGTTTAGAACTGACATCAAATTGACGTGTCCTGGGATGGCAATGGTCCTTGCAGTTGCTGGCTGAAGACTTGGCAATATCTTCTCCAACAATTCCATGATACTCTTCTTCTTCAGTCTGTAGAACTGGATGGCCTCCTCCTCCCCGAGGTCAATGAGGGATATACATTGACAGAATACACACTCCTTCCTCCTTCGATGCCTACGTGGTTGTCTCCTACCTAATCCCAATTGCAATATCTCTACCTCCATGGTGTATTTGAGCTGGACAAAATGTACTGTGATGGTGAGGTTTTTATATTTAAGGCACTGTGTCATTTCCTACACCTGAATTGGTGATGCCTAGCATTCTTTTTCTATCATTGCGCTGCACTCCGTAACAATGCATGATGCAGTGAAATGATGATAAATACCATTGCGTTACATTTACGTTACGAAGGAATGCCTACATTGCATAAATTATTTGCTGAATGACGCAGGCAGATTCAGCACAGCACTTGCAACATTCAATTACCTAAAAATTAGGCTATTGTGCTCTTGCGTTGCTTGATAAATTTGACTTACTGCTTGCGTCACCCTTGCTTCACACTGCTTGATGCAAGGCCGATACAAGGCCAATGCAAGCCCTTTGTAAATTTGGCCTTTGATGAGTAACGTCAATTTTGCAGATACGTTATATCACCTACAATCTCATTATTTTAAAAGCCTAATTGACGCCCCTGCTCTTTTCAGAATTCAAACCTTAAGCTGATATTGATTACCATTTTAAACAAGGCACTGCACAGTGAGAAACACAAACATTAACTCTGCAGGTCAACTCCAGCCACATATTACCACCTCGGTACTTCCCTTTGAAAAAAAGATTTTACATTATTTTTCCACAATCTAGATCAGGTGTCTCCAACCAGTCAAGCGTGAGATAACAGTAGCTCCCAGATACCCTCAGAGTAGCTCACAGCCTTGAGTTAATTTTTAAATAAGCACAGGGTCACATTTTCCTTTTACAGTTAAGGGAAGGCTGTGTTTCTTTTACAATATTATCATCAGGCTGCAGAATCAGGGCCTGATAATGAGCAGTGCTCAGTCAGATTTATGACCCAGGCTTGGGCTGGGGCACAGAGGTGAAGAACTGAAGCACTGAGGTATTTAACTGTTAAATCAAAGTCCTTGTCAACTCAATATTGGAGTGTGAGAAGAAAATTATGTTTCTGAATGATTTTGAATGGGAGAACATTAAAATTAAAAGTTACCTTAATGATTACGTTAACTCTTGATTTTAATTTTCTCCCTTTTCAAAGTGTCTCATTTACAAACAGCAGGCTTCTTGCTTCTAATGGCCCGTGCACACTGTGCCATATGTAGAACTAAAAAATACAGACATTTTTCAAATGGGAGAAATTTGAAGTGCACAAAAATGTTCCATATTTTTAAAATATTTACACAGCATATTTCTGTATTTTAAATCTCTCCCATTTAAAAAAAAAAATGGTTCTATCTTTGTGTTATACATGTAACACTGCCACATATGGTGAAAGGTATGTCCTGTGCCACAAGTACATATGACACAGGCTCTTATTCAGTCATACACATATATCCCATTCATATGCACAGATGTGCATACATCGCTAAAGACCACACTCTCAGTGACACACATGGCAGCCCTGTCATAGTGCCCCTAGTCAAAGTATTTGTTTTCAAACCATAGTATCTGGCTCTATGGACATTAGCCTTGCAGTCAATAAAGCTGGGCTTTGGGGTGTCTGGTAACAATTCGTGTGTTGTTTATCCTTCAGTAGTTCATGATGATTTTCACTAATCTGAAGTAGCTCTCACTACAGAAAAGGTTGGAGACTCCTGATCTAGATACTCCTCCCTAATAATATGTTGGAAAATAGTGCTTAGAACAAGTGCTGCAGCATCTGCTTCCTAACGCTGAGGGGCAAATGATTTGTGATCCATGTTTTTTGCTAACACCCTGTTCTGGATCATGTAATAAAGCAGTCTCCACGACTGTAAATTATGCAAGCACAAACTTTGTGAGATACTGCACGTGTAATAAAAATTTCACTGGGTTTCATATAAATCCCCAGTGAGGATATACAGTGATCCTAGTGAGTATTATTAATCAATTGGATATGGGGATAATTAAAAGTTACTTCATTTATCCCAGAAAACAACTATATGAATTCTTTATAGCCTAAGGTAGTCTTCATATCTCTGAGGTTATGAACGTCTGAACAATGTAATGGGACTGATTATCAGTGTAAAAGTTTAGGCGGGATTGTACGTTATTACTGTGGTTGGTTTTTATTACAATGATATTTTAAAAAGTATATAGTATGGGGAAAAGTGCATGAGGAGGAACCAAGATGATCTATGTATCAATGTGGATAGAATATTATGCACCTGTTTTTATATGAATCATTATCAAAAAGGCATTCACCTGAGATCCTGATTAAACAGCACAAAATGTAATGCTAATTTGACAAGAGACCCTCATAGGAATCAAAGGTTCCTCTGTTTAAGACAGTATACTCCTGAAATGTATTAATGTTAACCTATTAGGCTAACAATGGTTAGGCTCAGTAAAACAAAATGGATTCACAATTTGTGAGGATGGATACCAGATCAAGTAGAAAATTATGAGTCACATTTATGTTTCCGCTTGGAAATTTCCATTTTGCCATTTCCATTTTTGGATTGTTGCGTTTCAAAGGTTACCAGCGTTATCTGCATTAAAAATAATGTTTTCGATGCTGACCAGAAACTGAAGGCTTGTGGTGGTGCTTTAGCGTAGGAAAGGTTTGGTGAGAACGACGAGCAGGAAAAGAGCAATCTAGCAACTTTCCACCTCCAACCCAGCTGTGGTTTTTCTGACATATACATATTAAAGATGCTTATTATTATCTGATCTTCTTAAAATGTTTTGCAGTGGTTTTACCTGAACAAAAACACAAACATGAACATATTAGGAAAACAGACAGAGGTGATGAAAGCATGTATACTGGTCTTCAAAATAATATCCTACACTTTGCCTGAAATGTTGGTCTTATCCCCTCTACCTCACCAACAATAGGGCAGATAAGGCCTGGTTTAAACATGGATTGTCATTAGAAAGGCAAGAATGTCCCTCGATACGGATTTACTGGGAAGCAGTCAATCAAGCGGTGGTTGAGGTGTGTGGGTTTGCCTTACCACTGTCCCCTAGGATCTGCCTTCTTAACATCTGGGAAGCCACCGATTTTAACCGCATGGACCAACTGTGGGCAGCTACTGGGTTTGCACTTGCGAAACGTAACATTGCCCGTAAATGGGGCGTCCCAGACTCACCTACAATTGTGGAATGGAAGCGGGATGTTGATTGGTGTATGCTGGCGGAACAAGCGGTCTACACGAACAGGGGTTGCCCCAAGAAGTGGGATAAGATATGGGGGAAATGGAATGCGTACCGAGGCAATATCTGCATTTCCCCATCTGTACAAAGAAATGGTCCGGCTGGGTTACAAGTATGATGCTTTGGTGGGGGAGAAGGGAGATGGGATAGGATTGTTGTTTGGGATAATCAGTATGGAATGCAATCTCCTGTTTCTGATCTGATGTGATGCACATGTTTGTATTGTAATGTTATCACTATGTTCAATAAAAAGATTTAAAAAAAAAAAAAAAAGGCAACTCTCAGAGGAGGAAAAGTCATGTAACCACAATCTCTGGGTGACCAAAATCTTGCCCCTTTTTTCCCATTGGCCAGTTTGTGGCATTAAGAACATCTGTGTTGAATTCAGTACATCATGTGTCATCACTACACTGTAGAACATTACAAACAGACCAGTTTAAAGTAATATGCAAGACTCCTTTGCTGGAACATGTGCCCATAAAATCGAAAAAGCTACTGTAGCTGTCAGTGAGCAATCACATCATGAGAAAGGTTTTGTGCATGGTGCAAAGAAGGCCTTGTGGGACAAGAATGTAGTCAATATTCATGAAATGTTCAAAAGTCACAATCCTCCCTGCTGAGATACTGGAGCAAGTTGAACAGGCCAGATTGAGACACCTCCTCAAAGTTGTAAAGACCTAACATCACAAACTTTACTGAAGGCTCAATCTTTGTCGCAGCTGAATCCAGGGAGTGATTATTTTGTCGAGTCAGTAGAACCAGTAGGGTCAGCACAGTGAACAAGCCTTTTGGATGCCTGAGTACAGACTGAAGAAATCTGGATAGGCTATTTAATGACACACCACATAAAGTAGGAAGGAAGTTGTTGGACTTGGCTCTTTCTGCAGATCTCCCAACTTTTTGCCTTCACTCCTATTTTTGCTAAATTCATTTTTGTTGGCCTTGGGACTCTGTGCACTTTAGCACTGCTAACAAGTGCTAAAATAATTGCGCTCTCTCCTTAAAACATGGTAGAATTGGCTTAAACACAATTGGCATATTCAATTTACCTGTGCCGGGGGCCTGTAAATTATATGTTAATAATGAGCCTGCAGCACAGATTGTGCCACCCACTTAAGTAGCCCTTTAAACATGTCTTAAGCCTGTCATTGCAGGCTGTGTATGCAGTTTTAAACTGCTGTTTCGACCTAGCAAAATAAACCTTTTGCCTGGCCCAAAGATTCTTTTTTAATACATCTAAGTCATACCTAGGGTAGGCCCTGGACAACCCAAAGGGCAGGGTGCAGTGTATTTATACAAGGTGGACATGTACTTTTAGATTTTACATGTTCTGTTAATGAAAAACTCTTAAATTCATTTTTCACTGCTGCAAGGCCTACCTCTCCCATAGGATAACATAGGAGTAACCTTATTACATTTAATAACTGACAATTTCCAAGTGGGAGCAGATAAATAGTTCATGTTTGGTGTCTTTGAAATTGTAATAAAAGATCCTCTCTCACGGTGAAGTTGTTTTTTAAATTACCATTTTGAAAATGCCACTTTTATAAAGTTAAACTAACAAGTGTGAGAGTGCACTCCTTTCCTTAAGTTGAAACCATTCTTGAAAGTCTCCAATTGAGTGTGCGTGCAAACAGTGAACCGTGGATCGCCTCTACCACAGTAATTGTAACAATAGTAAAACCAGGGCACTTGTCTCGCGCTCCTCACTGTTGCACTGCGAGAAATGGGATTGATCCCCGTATATAACCAATTCATCCCGGTACTCGTCAAATAATCCATTGATACTTTTAAATAATGCTGTTCCTTATTGTTTAACTTTTCCTTATTCAACTCGATTCATCACTACGGAGACAGTGAGATTCCATCTGTACTTTTTATTAAACTTTTCATCCACCAGCTGTATGCCTATTCCGGCTTTGTACAACGGCTCGTTTATTACAGATGCATCAATAATGGAGTAAACACAGCGTTTGCAGACCCAATGCATTTCGAGCCTTTAAGGCTCTTCGTCAGGGGTTTCTATGGCAAAATGAAAAGAACAACATAACTGACCAGTACGTAAAAACAAAATAACGACCCATTGCTGAAAAACCAGTAAAAACACTGTGTAAGTAAATTAAATTAAATTAAAACGTCTCAACCCATAACCCTCCCGTATCTTCCCCGTGACTCAAAACAACCTCCTGTACTACATCTCATGCCCCAGTTGTCTCCCCACTACACACAAACACCCATAAGTACTTCCCACTCATATCCTTCAAACTACACAACGTCCCCACTCCAAAAACCTCCCATATGTGCAACCCACTTTACTAGAACTTGCACCCTTCTTCATGCGCTCACTATCACCCTCACTTTTTAAACCCATTACCTCCTAAATGCCGCCATTAACGGCCCCTCATGCTGTTCTCCAACAACGTCCTCTTTCAAGAAAATCCGCCCATATCTTCAATTCACTCTACCCTTCATGCTTTAAATATCCGAAACCCGTAACGGATTCCCGCCATTACTCTGCTCCTGATAGCTACGCCCTCTCACTCAAAACTCCAATTCCCATAATACTCTAAACAACCCGCCCTGCATAACCAACAAGCACTGATTTGTGTGTCCCCACAGCCCCAACTCACATGATGTACTACTCCCAAAATACAAATGATACTATTGGAATGATACTGTACAAATAATAACCGTTATCACATGTGTAACATTGTGCTGCAACTCAACAATAAAAATAACATGAAATAAAACGGATGACGTGTTCACAAGCTCCTAAGAAAACACAAACTAAAAATTCTATTCACATTAATCAGTAATAATTGTTCATATGATGTGCAATGCTAATAACCAAATTCCGCTCCATAATGTGCCTGTCTCCGAGGTGATAAAAACTCTTTTGTAGTTTTTCGATTCCTTCAACCGTCGATCCATCAATAGGGTGCAGACTCATTGAGGCGATAAAATGCGAAAGCCAAACTAACAAGTGTGAGAGTGCACTCCTTTCCTTAAGTTGAAACCATTCTTGAAAGTCTCCAATTGAGTGTGCGTGCAAACAGTGAACCGTGGATCGCCTCTACCACAGTAATTGTAACAATAGTAAAACCAGGGCACTTGTCTCGCGCTCCTCACTGTTGCACTGCGAGAAATGGGATTGATCCCCGTATATAACCAATTAATCCCGGTACACGTCAAATAATCCATTGATACTTTTGGAGACTTTCAAGAATGGTTTCAACTTAAGGAAAGGAGTGCACTCTCACACAATCGAAAAACTACAAAAGAGTTTTTATCACCTCGGAGACAGGCACATTATGGAGCGGAATTTGGTTATTAGCATTGCACATCATATGAACAATTATTACTGATTAATGTGAATAGAATTTTTAGTTTGTTTTTTCTTAGGAGCTTGTGAACACGTCATCCGTTTTATTTCATGTTATTTTTATTGTTGAGTTGCAGCACAATGTTACACATGTGATAACGGTTATTATTTGTACAGTATCATTCCAATAGTATCATTTGTATTTTGGGAGTAGTACATCATGTGAGTTGGGGCTGTGGGGACACACAAATCAGTGCTTGTTGGTTATGCAGGGCGGGTTGTTTAGAGTATTATGGGTATTGGAGTTTTGAGTGAGAGGGCGTAGCTATCAGGAGCAGAGTAATGTCGGGAATCCGTTACGGGTTTCGGATATTTAAAGCATGAAGGGTAGAGTGAATTGAAGATATGGGCGGATTTTCTTGAAAGAGGACGTTGTTGGAGAACAGCATGAGGGGCCGTTAATGGCGGCATTTAGGAGGTAATGGGTTTAAAAGTGAGGGTGATAGTGAGCGCATGAAGAAGGGTGCAAGTTCTAGTAAAGTGGGTTGCACATATGGGAGGTTTTGGAGTGGGGACGTTGTGTAGTTTGAAGGATATGAGTGGGAAGTACTTATGGGTGTTTGTGTGTAGTGGGGAGACAACTGGGGCATGAGATGTAGTACAGGAGGTTGTTTTGAGTCACGGGGAAGATACGGGAGGGTTATGGGTTGAGACGTTTTAATTTAATTTACTTACACAGTGTTTTTACTGTTTTTTCAGCAATGGGTCGTTATTTTGTTTTTACGTACTGGTCAGTTATGTTGTTCTTTCCATTTTGCCATAGAAACCCCTGACGAAGAGCCTTGAAGGCTCGAAATGCATTGGGTCTGCAAACGCTGTGTTTACTCCATTATTGATGCATCTGTAATAAACTTGCCGTTGTACAAAGCCGGAATAGGCATACAGCTGGTGGATGAAAAGTTTAATAAAAAGTACAGATGGAATCTCACTGTTTCCGTAGTGATGAATCGAGTTGAATAAGGAAAAGTTAAACAATAAGGAACAGCATTATTTAAAAGTATCAATGGATTATTTGACGAGTACCGGGATGAATTGGTTATATACGGGGATCAATCCCATTTCTCGCAGTGCAACAGTGAGGAGCGCGAGACAAGTGCCCTGGTTTTACTTTTATAAAGTTGGCATTTTTCTACTTTAGCCATTTAGTGCCTGCAGCCTGTCTCTAGGTCACATGTGTAGCTGACAGTTGGGCTTTGGGTATTGCTCCTAGACAGATACACACACAATGGAGAGCTTAGGTGTCCCTAGATGGGCTATCATTGGAAGAATGGGAGGGCAGAGCTGGGCACAGCCCTACTTAAACTTGAATAGGTTGTATACTGCCTCCACACAGTTGGCTGCAAATCCCCTGTAGTTAGTCTGGAGCAAGGATAAAGAAGATCGGATGACTGTGGATTTCAAAGGGAAGCCTCTCCCACTTCAAAGGAAGGTCCAGGTATAAAGATTGGAACCCAAACATCAAATCTTCTGTACACCTCTGGACCTGTGGATACTCTGCCTGGGAGAAGGACTGCTGTGCTGCTGAAAGGAATGCCACTCTGCTGGACTTCTGCTCTGAAGAACTGCTGCCCTGCTGTGCAGCCCCCTGCGCTCTTGCCCGGGTGAGAAGGACTTGACTTACATCTGTTGAACCCAGGCCCCCAAAGTGACTCTGAGGGCTAGTTGGCTGACCTCCTTACTAGAGCCTTAGGGACAGAACCAACAACCTTAAAACCAGCCTCCGAACTCTGCCATCTGTGAGCCCTACTCTGCCAAGTGGACCCATGGAAGTGGGACTGAAAGTGCTCGGCCTGCCCATCTGTGTATCCAGCAGAACCAACACATCTCGTCTGCTGTGAGGCGCAAACCCTAGCAGAACCGATGCATCGCCTCTGCTGCAAGGATTCTGTCAGTGCAAACACTCCCTTTGCAACCTGCATCGGAACTGCCTCTGTGCGAAGCTTCACAGGTGCAGGCCCTCACATTGCAAATCTCTCGTCGACGGCAGTCTTGACGATGATGCAGGTTCTCGCATTGCAGCCTTGCAGCTTTTCGGAACAGAAGCATTGCCTCGACTGCACAATGCATCCTCAACACCAGACTTCCCTAGAGAGCTCCTCGGTGACAATGCAGGGCCTTGCATCGCAGCTTCGCAGCTCCTCAGAACCAACGCATTGCCTCGACTGCACAGCGCATCCTCGACATGGAATCTTGCACCGCTCCAAAAACTGGATTTAAGGTACTCTTGTCCAGTGGGCCTAACTGGGTCCCTGTAGCACTCCATCATGGTTGGTCTGAACTAGTAGCTTTGTCCCGTTCCGGTGCTACCAGATATCCACAGTTGGCTCTTTGTGCTTTTTGTTGCTTTATTTATTAGAATCTTTAAACCTGCATATCTCCGGTTCTACTTATTGGATTTTTGTCATTTTAGTCTTGATATATTTATTAAAATGTACTCTATTTTTCTAACTTGTGTGGGATTTTTCTTGTGTTGTGTCCTTACTTTATTGCTGTTTGAAGTGCATAAATACTTTACACATTGCCTCCAAGTTAAGCCAAACAGCTGTGTGCCAAGCTACCAGAGGGCTGAGCACACTTTAATTTGGGGATTACTTCTGCCCCCCTGATAAGAATTATGGTTGCTGCTTGAGTAGGGTTTTACCCCCTCAACCAGTAACCCAATTTCCTACAGAAGCGATGTTGTAAATGATGAATATGCTCTTGTAAAACCAAAATCAAATTTCTGTGATGATTTATTGTAGGCAACACTCTGCAAGTACATCACTAGAGTTTCTTTGCAATGCATCCCCACACTCATTGACTGCTAGGATTAGCAGTCCTTCCATTTCTTTGTATTTTGGAGGTGCCTTGTTCCAATCCTAATCTCAGGTCATCAAATGATTTTTACAAATGTTATGTGTTTACTCTCAATTTGTCACAGTTATTTAAATTTGGTCTTGCTTCCCAGTACTAGCCCTCACATTGGAGCCTGTTGGGTGGTAGAAGAGCATCTATGCTCCAGTTAATTATTTTAGTTGACCCAGCTGGTTGGACTTGCTGCTCACTCAGGCGCTCTAATTGACACTTGGGAACACATCCCTTCTTGGGATGGTTCCTTAATTAACAGGCTTGAACCTGCGTCCACACAGACTACAGAGCCACCAGACGTTCTTTGCATTTGCCTCCTCACACACATTTACTGCTGTGATTTGTAGTCTTTTCATTTTCTTGTATTTTGATGGTGCCACCCCAGATCTCAGGCCATTAAAGGAATTTTCTACTAATTTTATGTTATGTGCTTGTTCTTAATTTGTCACCATTATTTAAGTTTGGTCTTGTTTCCTAATTGTACCACTCGCAGGGGAGCTTGCTGGGTGCTAGAGGAGTGGCAAGGCTCCAGTTTGTTGTTTCAATTCATCATGGATGATGTTTCCAACTATCGCCCTATATCTCTTCTCCCCCTTCAGAGCAAGCTTCTGGAAAAGCACAATAACCAATACCTATCTGAATTTGTTGAAGCCTCCAACTGTCTAGATGTCTCTCAATTGGGCTTCCGGGCCAGATACAGCACAGAGTCGGCCCTGGTAGCAGTAACTGATAACATCAGAATGTCTTTGGACAATGGTCAAGAAGTACTTTTGGTGCTGCTTGACCTATCTGCAGCCTTCAACACCATTTCCCACCAGACCCTTCTTAGGAGACTACAGGACATCGGCCTCCAAGGGAATGCGCTGAAATGGTTGTCAAACTTTCTGTCGGACAGAACCCAGACGAATAATCTGGGCCCTTTTCGCTCTAAGACTACAAGAGTGACCAAGGGAGTACCTCAGGGCTCCTGCTTGAGCCCTACTTTATTCAATATTTATGTCACTCCCTTGGCGGGATTACTGAGGAATTTAGGATTCACTCCAATCTCTTATGCTGATGATACTCAGCTCCTACTTTCCTTTGACAAAAGTAATCCCAATACTCAGGCTACCTTTTCGATGGGTATGAAGGTTATGGCTGATTAGATGAGGGACAACTTCCTCCAGCTTAACGCAGGGAAATCGGAGATTGTGCTGTTTGGGGAAGCGGTGGTGAGGTGGACTCCTAGCTGGTGGCCAGAGGAATTGAGCTCTGCTCCTATTCCGAAAAAGGTGGTCAAAAACTTGGGAGTCCGCATAGATCAGAAACTAACACTAGGAGAGCATGTCACCACCACTATGGGGACATGCTTTCACACACTCAGTCTACTTCGAAGAGTCTTCCCCTTTTTACCCTTTTCCACGCGGAAAACTCTGATCCAGGCATTAGTGTTAAGCCACCTGGACTACTGCAATGCCCTGCTGATCTCAGCTAACGAAGCCTCCTTAAATAAATTGCAGGTAGTCCAGAACACTGCGGCCCGCCTAGTTGCCAATGCCCCTCCTAGAACGGCCTCCCTACCCCTCTTACAACAACTGCATTGGCTCCCAGTGTGGAAGCGGATTAAATTCAAGATCTGCTGTATTGCCTACAAATCTTTACATGACCTGGGTCCAAGCTACCTATCAGACAAATTTGTAAGGTACCTGCCTTCCAGGTCCCTACGGTCAGGGTCAAAATCATTACTTTACACCCCACGATTTAAAAAAGCTCGCGTGGGTGGAAGAGCTTTTTCCCACCTAGCCCCCCTCTACTGGAACCAACTCCCCATTCATATACGTCAATGCCTTGACTACCTGAAATTCAGAAAGCTGCTAAAAACCTCTTTGTTCGGATGCGTCTTCCTGGTTGTCGGTAGCAGTCACAGCGCGGAGATACCCCTGCTGGGGTGATTCGGGCGCTTTATAAGCTAATAAATATCAAATATCAGTTGCTCCACCTGTATTTACTTCACGCTTGCCCAAGAGCACTAATTGGCCCCATTATTTAATGGGCTCAAACATGGGTCCACAGATCACATGAGCCAGTGGTGAGCCAAATGTTAGTCTGTCTGTGCCCATCCATGTCTGGACTGAGCCTTGCACCATGAGACCCTGATTCTTTTTCAAAACACCCATCTAAACACCTCATGTATTCTGCAGAGGACATTCAAGCACTCAGCAATTCTAGTAATACCTGTTGCTTTAAATGTGTGATTTCATCTTTAGGTTTACTACAAATGTAAATATACCTTATATATTTCTTCTCTTAGATATTTTAATAATTTGCCATTCAATTCTTCATCTCATACTTCTGCTCCCTACTATCATCATAAGTGCTTCTCTATAACTGTCAGCTTCCACCCTAAACACCACCTTTACATTTGGGATGTCTAACAAATTCATGACCCAGATGCCTTTTTCTCTTTGAGATATGGCTTCAACCCATTACTAATCCTAAAATAATGCTGGCCATACACCCGGTCTGTCTATGATTCAACATGACCGCTCTACAAATTGTTGCTAATGGTAGCACTGATGCATCCCTCTAGTTTCCATACAATGTTATCTCTACACCCTCTGGATGACGCAGACTGTATGATTTTGAAAATAAAAACCAACTCCTCATTTGCGCTGACCGGTGCTATCATTTATAAATTTACCAGCATCACTTGGAATTTAAATGCCACTGTTGTGACCTTATAGCTCTCTTTTTGGTAAATGACTGTAAGTTCATTTTTTGGGCGATATTAAGCACCACCTCAATGATGCAACACATTATGAAAAACATCTGCCCTTTTTAGAGGCTTTGGTTCATTGGGCCTTCTTATTTTTACCCACCTGTCCACACAGGATGCAGATCACATAGTTGATCCAGTTTTCACCAATATTGCAAACTTGGAGACAGATGCCCTCATCTCCTCTTAACTTGGACAAATCACTATTATGCACTTTCAGGATACCCCATAACAACTCCCAGCCATTGTTTTCTGCCTTTCCAATAATGTCCCAAGTGGTTTTAACGATCACATGAGGCACTTGACCCTGCTCTAGCCGCTTGTCTGCATTACATCACAGAAGATGTTAGCACTGAGGCTTTGAATTATTGTAATTGGATTAATAACACTGTTGGTTTTATCCCTTCTGGCAAAAGCCTTATGAACCACCAGAATTTACCTTCAGCATTGTGCTTTATTGATGAGCTGTGTGCAACAAACCTCTATGCAAAACAAACATTGGCAAAGCCAATAAGTCTCAGCTATATGAGCTCTATTGGCATTGTTAGAGTGCAGTAGCTTTGAGTGGATTGGCATGGAGTGAAATGGCACTGTGTGGCGTGGAGTGAAGTGGTATTGTGTGGAGTGATATTGTGTGCAGTGGAATGGCATTGAGTAGAGTGGAGTGGAGTGGCATTGTGTGGCATGGAGTGGAGTGAAGTGGCATTGTGTTGCATGGATTAAAGTGGTGTGCCATTGTGTGGTGTGGAGTGGCATTGCATTGAGTGCAGTGGTATTGAGTGGAGAGGAGTGGCATTGTGTGGTGTCGATTGGCGTTCTGGGGCATGGAGTGGAGTGAGGGGCAGTTTGCGGGTTGGAATGGCATTGTGTGTAGTTGATTGGCATTGTAAGGTATTGAGTTGAATTGCTATTGTGTGGCATGGAGTGATATTGTCATGTGTGGAAGAGCATTGTGCAGCTTGGAGTGGAGTGGGAGTGTGTGGTATGGAATGGCATAAGACAGCATGGAGTGGACTAGCATACTGTGGCATTGTGTGGAGAGGCATTGTGCGGCATGGAGTGGAGTGAAATAACATTGTGTGGAGGGGAGTGGAGTGAAGTGACATTGTGTGGCATTGAATGGCATTGTCTTGAACGAAGTGGAGTGGTATTGTGTGGCATTGAGCAGAATTGTGTGGAGTGGAGTGGAGTAGAGTGGCAGTGTGTGGAGTGGAGTGGCATGGAGTGTAGTGGAGTAACATTGTGTGGCGTGGAGTGGAGTGGCATTGCATGGAGTGGAGTGGCATTTTATGGCATGGAGTGGCATTGTGTGACATGGAGTGGACCGGCATTGTGTGGAGTGGAGATGAGTGGCATTGTGAGGTGTGGAGTGGCATTTTGTGGCATTGAGTGGCATGGTGTTGAGTGGTATTGAGTGGAGTGGTGTGGAGTGAAATGGAGTGGAGTGGCATGGAGAGGAGTGAAGTGTCATTGTTCTGCATGGCGTGGCGTGTGGAGTGGAGTGGCATTGTGTGGCATGGAGTGGAGTGGCATTATGTGGTGTGGAGTGGAGTGACATTGTGTTACATGTAGTGTAGTGGCATTGTGCACCATGGAGTGGAACGGCATTGTGTGGAATGGAGTGAAGTGGCATTTTGTGTTGTGGAGTGGTATTGTGTTGCATGGAGTGCCATTGTGTGGTGTGGAGTGGCATTGTGTGGCATGGAGTACAGTGGCATTGTGTGGTGTGGAGTGTCATTGTGTGGTGTGGAGTGAAGGGGAGTGGAGTGGCATTGTCTGGCGTGGAGTGACATTGCATGGAGGGACGTGTAATGGAGTGACAGTGTGTTGCATGGTGTGGAGTGGAGTGGAATTGTGTGGAATGTAGTAGCATTGTGTGGTGTCGAGTGGAGTGGCATTGCATGGGGTGAAGTGAAGTGGCATTGTGTGGCATGGAGTGGAGTGACATTGTGGGGAAGTTAAATGTAGTGGAGTGGCAATGTGTGGCAAGGAGTGGAGTGGCATTGTGTGGTGTGGACTGGAGTGGAGTGGCATTGTGTGGAATGGAGTGCATTGGAGTGGCATAGTGTGACATGGAGTGGATTGGCATTGTGTGGCATGGAGTGTAGAAACATTGTGCATGAGAAGTGGCATTGAATGGAGCAGATTTGCATTGTGTGGATTGGAGTGGCATTATGTGGTGTGTAGTGGTAATGTGTGGCGTGTGATGGAGTGGCACCAGATGGCATGATGTAGAGTGGCATTGTGTGGAGTAGAGTGGAGTGGAGTGACATTGCATGGCGTGGAGTGGAGTTGTATTGTGTGGTGTGGTGTGAAGTGGAGTGCCATTGTGTGGTCTGGAAAGTTGCCTAAGTTTCCACTGTATTGCCCTATAGTGCTTCAAAACCTTGTGCTATATAAATGTAAATCTAATACAATAAGTTACCAATTATCTTAACTTATGACCTGTATAAACACCTCATGCCTTTGATCCTATGCTGAAGCTTGTTAGTATGTACAACTCATCCGCGAGAACCGGTTTGTTTACAAATAAATGGGTTTTAGAGCAGGAGGGGAAAGTGGGTGAGGTAGCAACATATATGGCACTGGTTGGGGATTAAGAAGATGGAGCCAGGTAGCGGCATTGTTGTGGAGTTACAAATGTTAAAAGCCTTTTCGAAACAGGAGTAGCAGACATGCTCAGTACTCAATTATGATAGAGAATGATAGTGAATAACAATCAACTTGTTTTGACAAGAGGAGAACAGAACAAACTGTCCATCACTTTAAACAAAAGATATTCCAGAGTTAAAAATTGGGGAGCTCTATAACGACTCTCTCAGGCGTTTGGGTAGGGGGTGGTAAGAGAAGAAGCAACACAGAGAAGGGGTGACTGGGAGGGGGAAGAGGCACCATGGACAAGGGTGATGGCATGGTAGGAAGATATAGCACTTCAATCACAGCGCAAGCAGTAGACGCACACTAATTAAGATCAATCAATCTGTGCTTGGTCCTTGCTCCACAGAAAGAAAAGGAAGTGACGACCGGCATATGCTGGCCAATTAGGAGGCAGCAAAATAGAGTGATATTGATGACGATGAATGATAAGCATTGAACGGGCTCCAAGCCCTTACAGTACACAATACCCCTTGCAGCAACAGCATATGTGCTGTTGGCAGGCAAATCTTAAAAATTGGAATGCAGGGGCATGCCTATTTTTCTCCTGAAGAGAAAGTTCAGAAATAACTCACCATCAGGGAATATCATATGCAGATATGCCATGCCCAACCAGTGTTTATACTCACAAATTGTGTCAGAAAATAATTTGTCAAGAGAAATGTTTAACATTGTTAAACGTTTTTCCCAGCTTACGGGAGCAAAGGATTGTGGTCAGGGATGGGGTGTGTTTTACAGTGTGATTTGCAGGCGTGTTCACTTGCCAAAGAACATCAGGTGTGTAGTTTTTTAATACATCTAATAGTCACTGTTGTGTTGTTTTTGTTACCGCCGTTTGCTGAGCACTGTTCGGAGACCGCTAGTATGACTGTGTAGTTGTAATACGCTCGGCGGGTGGACTGTGGCCCTGGTGTACAGCCGACATTGCAGACCGCCATGGTCCTGCCGAGTAGACTGCTGGGGCAGCGGTCGGTGTTTCTGACAGTAGAACTCGTAGTATAGCAGGCAGTGGATCTCTGGTGATGGGGTGGTGTTGATGACGTGGATGCGGTTCTCGGGCAGTCCGACCGCCAAACTCGTAATCAAGTCCTTAATATAGCATGTGTTAGTTTATGGTATTGCAGTAGGTCTTATGGTGAAATGTAATGTTTATGTGTATTTTATTTGTGTGCTTTATGTTTTTAACTCTAATTCTAATACTTTTATTTTTCTTTATGTTGTAATAGGGTTGTAAGGGGTTTAATTGGATGTATATGTTTGTTTCCTTTGCAGGTTCTTTTTTGTAACTTCGATGAACTTTTTCCAGGAAAAAGTGTGTGTTTTTTTTAACCCTTTGTTTTTACTGTTTCCTTGACTTTTCAGTTTTTCTGGTGCATTTAGTTATTTGTTTTTATTTGTTCGGATTTTGGATGGATTCTTCAGATTATTGGAGTCAAATTAGATGTTCCATTTTTCTCTCTGGTTTATTTTTGCATTTTTGTGGATCTTTTTTGTCGAAATTATTTTGAGATAGTATCTTTTAAATTGTCATTTTACTGACCAGGACTTCAGCTATGAAATAATAAGTGTTGTTGTAGTTTATATTTTTATATTATTTATGTTACTGGGTAGGCAATTCTTAAAAAATGTTAATCTTAATTTTTTTATTTATTGTATATTAACATGATTTTTTTGGTTTTAGCAAATTGTTATAAGTGATAGAGAGTGTTGTTTATTTAAAATAATGTTGATGTTTTTGATGGGTATATTCTTTTATTTTTTTAAATATTTATTATAGTGCACTTTAGTAGTCAATCTGAATTTTTGTCTTTTGAATTAGGTGTTTTTATTCAGATTGGCATTTTAAAATGGTTTAAATAATATTTATAAATGTATATTCCTAAAATGTGAGTGTTTGGGTTTTTGGGAGGTTAAGTTGTCTTTATTTGCATACTAGCAGTTCGTGCATTTGTTTAGTTTGCTTGAAGAGTTTATGTTTTAGTTGGGTTGGGTTTTTATCCATTATTCTCATTGTCCCTTGTAGTTTTTTAATTTTTTTTATTATTTCTTGGAGTTGGCAGAGTGTAGGGTGACTTCTTCCAAGTGCTCTGTGGAAGGAATTGTGCTATTCTTCCACTGCGTTATTTTTCTTTGCTACTTGGGACATGTTGCTGTCATAGACATTCTACCATAGATTGGGACACTTGGGTTGGAATCTATGGCCTGATCAGTTCAGGAGACCAGACCAAGTATTTTCAAAATAACCTATTAGTGGAGCTAATTTTGTTTTATGTTGTTGGTAATAGGATTCATTAAGCATATCATGTGTAGTGACTTCCGTTACAGGGGCATATTCTAAAGTTATTAGCTTTTTTATTTTGATCAAATAGGTTCTAGGTTATCCCATATTCTATACTCAGGGTGAATTTGTTTAGGTGCTTCCATATACTCTGGTTTAAGTAATAGTAGGACTCCTGAAATGCAATGTTTGGGTCAAGATCATTGCCTGTTTAAAATGTATGAATACCTTTATGAGTTGTAGTTGTTAGTTTGTTGTTTCAGATGTAGTAGCATTTCATTGTAAGTTGCACTTTGTTTGTGCGGTGACAGTGTATACACTAGTGGGGTATTTGTATTTTGACATTGACTATGTGTTGTGTTTGTTTGCCTGAATGGTTGTGGGATTTAAAAGTGCCATTCATCATCCACGTGTTACATTGCGTTAAGGTTAGGATATTGTTATTGGTAGCATAAATGATAATTCCTTTTATCGTTTTAAGATTGGTGTTAGGAATTGTGTTTCTGGTTCGCAGAGGTATGCACCTTGTCCAAGCGAGAACCACAATCCTAGTCAGTGTAAGTCACAAACACACCCTAAATTAACCTGTGCTCCGCGTTAGGCGATACAATGTCCTCGATCCTCGCAGCAGCGATGAATTGGTTTCGATGGAGATATGATGGCCTCGATCCTCGCAGCAGCGACGATACGTTGGCATCGATGGAGATGTGCTGGTTCCAAGCAGCAAAATTATGGTGATGCGTGGATTTTGGCAGTTGCAGAACTTTATAACCTCTTCCAAGGGCCCAGGACTGGATTGGCACCACTGGGCAGGGCAAGACTCGTAGCTGGCAGAGTCCAGGTGCTGTAGGTGGGAGGTTGGAAGTCTTTGATGTCCCTGAGACTTCAAACAGGAGGCAAGCCAGCAAGCCCTTAGAGTCACTTTGGTTCTGGGTTGGAGAGATGCAGGTCCAGTTCTTCTCAGTCCCAGGCAAGGAGGGCAGCAGACAGCAGGTCAGCACAGCAGAGCAGGAGTCTAGCAGAGTCCAGAGTCCAGCAGATTAACAGTCCTATCAGCAGCACTGCAGAGTATCAAGAGGTAGAGAAGTGTACTGAGTTGGTGGTGTTAAAAGTCCAGTACTTATTCCCAGCCGTGCTTTGAATAGGGGGAGACTTCAAAGAGAGGCCTTTGAAGTGCACAGAGTCCCTGTCCTTTCTTTCCTGGACCCAGACTCACTACAGTGGGGGTGTGCAGCCCTTTGTGTGGGGACAGGACACAGCCTATTCAGGTGTAGGTATCAGCTCATCCCTCCCATCGTGCCCAGGATGGCCGATCAGGATGTGTATGGCCCATCAGTCACACTTAAGTTCCCTTTGTGTGTGGCTGAGTAGAGGGAATGCACTAAGTCCTGCTGTCACCCACCCCAGATGTGTATTCAGAGACAGGAAGAATGCACCAAGTTGCTAAAGTAAGAAAATACCAACTTTCTAAAAGTGGCATTTTTAGAATTTAAAATCAGCATAAGTTGGAATTTTAAATTGTGATTCCAGAGACACCGAACTTAGTGGTCCCATCTCTACCTAATTGGAAAATACACTTATAAAATGTAATAATGTATTACCAATGTTATCCTATGAGAGAGATAGGCCTTGAACTAATGAAAAAAGAAATTAAGAGTTTCTCTACTAGGACATGTAAGGCATAGAAGTACATGCCCTACTTTTAAATACACTGCACCCTGCCCGTGGGTTGTCCAGGGCCTACCTTAGGGGTGACTTATATGTATCAAAAAGGAAGGTTTGGGACTGGCAAGACGGTTAACCTACAAACACACTATATGTAAGTCTTGGTGGTATGAGTGTAAAAGAAAAAGAACAAATGACCTCAATCTTGTGGTGGGAGAAAATTGTCCTTTATTCTGGTGTCCCCACTGGATAGAGTTAAAAAAAATAAGTGGACAGGGTTAATGAGACTACCCTATCTTATGTGGTCAACATGTTTCTGCCAAGAAAGACTCAATAAAGTTCAAAGGCATTTGTCAGGACCAAAAGACATATATCACTCTGCTATCGTGTATTTTTTTTTTTTTTTTACCAGCCATACATTCGACTTGGTGGTTATTTGCATGGCCCCATCAATGCAGTAGGGTCCACCTATAACACTGAAAAATAAATGAAGAGCAATTACTCATGCGACAATCTTTCCCTTTTACAGTGTCCATCACCAAAAGCCAGCACTCATGTAAAAGGGTAACGTAGGGGAAAAAATCATGCAGTTACTCTTACCCTGAGCATGTCTAAAGAACTCCCCTCATCAGTCCCCTCCCAAATACAGAGCTGTACATATATAACAAACAGAAAGATTTTTAAAAAACCATTTAGAAATATTTAAAAATATTTTCAAATATTGTGACCACTTGTCTTAATTTTACATGAGTTATAAGGGATGTAGGGCCATATTAGCAAGAAACTGCGATAAACATCGCAGAGCGCGCTTAGCGCGAAAATAATTATCGCCTGCTATCGCTGGTATATAAATATCGCCACGCTAACGCTGTATTAGCAACAGTTAGCACCATGGCAATATATAATCCAGCGATAGCGGGAGAAATGGGCCAACATCGCTACAAAACCAGCGATGTTGCATGGGGGAAACCTTGCTGATACGACCCTGTGGTCGTATCAGCAGAATCCACCCCCCCATGTTAAGTATGCACAAGTCAGGGTTTGGGCAGGTGTTAAAAATCCAGCGATGACCCCAGTTAGCGCGACTTTAACGTCGCTAACCGGGGCCAGGGCCTCATTGCTAATAGGCGATAGGCCTGTTAGCGGCTGTTTTCCTGGTCTTGTGGTCGGGAACGCCTACTTTGCATGTCATTAGCGATAAATATCGCTGACATGCAAAGTGGCACCCAACACGCTCGCTTTCGCGGGAAAGCTGTCGCTAACAACTGTTAGCGACAGCTTGCTGAGAGGGCGATAATAATATCGCCGCTTTAGCGGCAAAAAGTGCCGCTAAAGCGGCGATATTGCCCTTGCTAATATGCCCCGTAATCTTCTTGATATAACTTAGTAGAGGTAATAGTATGCTCCTTATACCCCTCCTTATCAAGACGCCTCTTCCTGGATAGACAGACAAGGGAAGGCATTACTATTGGAACAGCCCGGTCCCTCCTCAGAATTAGGGGGAATATATCAAGTCCCAACGTGAACTCTGCATATATTGTGTTGAACTGTTCTTGCGTAGTACACCATGCACTCACATGAGCACATTGGGTAAGTGTCTCTCATCCACAATATCCAGACAAAATGTTGTGCGTGGCACGCAGAGAATGTATTCACACCATGTAGAGACCACATGGGAGTGTAGTGTGCAGCGTCAAAAAATGGTGTCCTAAAGTTATTTTGCCACCTCACAGTTAATTATATCGTAACACACGCTTAATGGTGCAACTTTCGAACAAGAGCTTTTCCTAAACAATGCCGCTGGCTCGTACGCAAGACGCAGTGTCACAGAATGTAGCAGCCTTGCTTCATATGATATAACATGAGTTAAAACAAAATACCTTGTCTGCTTCTGTGTCCCATCCTGTATGTGGGGCTGGCAGGACGCAGAAGAGAGCAACTGGATCTATTTAATATGAGTTGCTTGTGTAACCCGGAACTGCAACCAGGAATCATGGGTAATGTAGTTGCAATTGTTCATAGAATTCATAAGGACAGCGCGGTCAGAAAAATGACTTTGTAGTCATTATTTAAAACCACAAAAGAATAATGTATATGTGAGGAACAATGAGTAAATGGGAAAAAAATAAGTGAATGGCAAAAAACGGGGTTACAAGGGCCTGATAATCTCGTGCTACTCCATATGTATATTTCTGAAAGTTTTAATGTTCCATTACTTGGGAATTGTGGGATTTGTGGTAAACTAGCACCAACACTCACATCACAGGAAAGCCCTCATACTTTAATGTTGTATTCATAGATGTTGTGCAAATGTTGGAACAGAGAGAGCTTCTAACTAACAACTTCATTGTTGTGATGTGATAGGTCTTTCAAGGTTCCATTAGGTATACATATCTGAAAACCTATTTGCTGCACATTTAGGGGTATATAAAGATCATCATTAAGGCCCTCCGGTGACTTCTGAGTCTGAAGACCCACCGCTGTTCTCTCCGAAAAAGTATTGTGTTCAATTGGCCCATTTGGGTAGAATAATAGGGTCTGCCAAGCACAACCCAATTGATGTCATTTTCTGTATGGCCACTCTCTAAAAAGTGTCTTGTCAGTTTCATATTCGATTTTTTACTTCTTATTGAGCTCTTGTGTTCAACTATCCTGATTCTTACTTTGCGGGTAGTCATACCCACATATAATAATCCGCAGGAACATTTAGTTTGATAGATGACACCCCATGAATTGCAGTTTATGTGGCTGTGTAGGACCCATGGCATCTTAAAACCAATATCACCTGTGTTGTATGCTAGGTCAGATCGCAGACGGAGCATGATCCACATGGAAAATGGCCTTGTACATGGTTTCCTGACCACAATGTTTGTTGAACTTCATTTTATCTCATGCATCGTGGTCTAGTGTGGACCAACAAATCTCTGATGTTGTTGCTACGTTTTAATGCAAATATAGGTTTCTAACTAAATTTGTCTCCTATATTCAAGATGTGCCCATTGCTGTTGATTGCCTTCTTCACAGTGACTGTGAGGTGGCTAAATATGTTCACACAGGCACGTCTCTCTGATTTAGGTTTAGAGAAAGTTTCTAAAAGGGCCTCCCTATTGTTATTGCGGGCCCGCTTGGCTGCTCTCCGCATCAAGTCCTTAGGGTATTGCTTCACTCTAAGATTTTCACTGAGGTTGGCTGCATGTTCTTTATATTTTATAACTTCTGCACAGTTTCTCCTGAGCCTCAGAAACTGGCCCACTGGAAGATTATCCCGTAATGCCCATGGATGAAAACTATTGTAACTGATTAGTGAATTGAAAGCCCTGGGTTTCTGATAGAGTTCCGTATAAATCCCACTTTCCGAATTGCAATTCACAAAAAAGCACAATTAGGAAATCGCTATTCTTAGGGGTCGATTCCGATCTCGGCCGGAAGCGCACCGAATACGATTCGTCTGGAAAAAATACAAGCCGAACGCGGGTTTCCCGACCGATTCGAACAGTCGTCCGAACGAGCAAGTACGATGCGCATTGCTGCTCAGATTCCGACCGAGCCGTACGTAACCATTCCAGCTCCAGTTCCCAGCCCGAGCCAGATCCGTAAACGCTGATTCGAGTCGCACGGAAGTAAATACACAGCACCTTCCGGCCGGACTAGTACGATGCGCACTCCGTACGCGCTGAACTGGTCGCTACGTCCGGCACGTCAGAGCATCCGGGAGAGCTGCACATAAGCTCCGATTCGCGCCACAAGACGATCCACGGCTACGAGACGAACAAGCCAGCTACGAGTACGAGTCGAAGCCACGAGAAACCCGAACGAGACGAACCAACCATGAATCCCATCGCGCAGGTCCTACCAATACTGTACATCTCTTACCGGAACCGGTACGGATGCGTACGGCGCAGACGGTAAGTCAGACACCCACTACACAAACAAACGACACGTACCCGACATATGTCACACACATAGGGATGCAGAAATGACGTACACTAGCAACAGCCGAACCATAGGTGCGGGATGGCTATCACCAATGCCATACACACCCATAGGGGCCTGATGGCTACCACTACCACCACCCCTACTCATGGGAGGCTGGATGCCTGTCACTACTACCATCCCCACTCATAGGGGGATGGATGCCTACCACTACCACTACCCCTACTCATGGGGCCCTGGATGCCTGTCACTACTACCATCCCCACTCATAGGGGGATGGATGCCTAGCACTACCACCACCCCTACTCATGGGGGGCTGGATGCCTGTCACTACTACCATCCCCATTCATACGGGGATGGATGCCTACCACTACCACCACCCCTACTCATGGGGGCCTGGATGCCTGTCACTACTACCATCCCCACTCATAGGGGGATGGATGCCTAGCACTACCACCACCCCTACTCATGGGGGGCTGGATGCCTACCACTACCACCACCCCTACTCATGGGGGCCTGGATGCCTGTCACTACTACCATCCCCACTCATAGGGGGATGGATGCCTAGCACTACCACCACCCCTACTCATGGGGGGCTGGATGCCTGTCACTACTACCATCCCCACTCATAGGGGGATGGATGCCTACCACTACCACCACCCCTACTCATGGGGGCCTGGATGCCTAGCACTACCACCACCCCCTACTCATGGGGGGCTGGATGCCTGTCACTACTACCATCCCCACTCATAGGGGCCTGGATGCCTGTCACTACTACCATATCCACTCATAGGGGGATGGACGCCTACCACTATCACCACTCCTACTCATGGGGGCCTGGATGCCTGTCACTACTACCATCCCCACTCATAGGGGGATGGATGCCTAGCACTACCACCACCCCTGCTCATGGGGGGCTGGATGCCTACCACCACCACCACCCCTACTCATGTGGGCCTGGATGCCTGTCACTACTACCATCCCCACTCATAGGGGGATGGATGCCTACCACTACCACCACCCCTACTCATGGGGGCCTGGATGCCTGTCACTACTACCATCCCCACTCATAGGGGGATGGATGCCTACCACTACCACTACCCCTACTCATGGGGGCCTGGATGCCTGTCACTACTACCATCCCCACTCATAGGGGGGTGGATGCCTAGCACTACCACCACCCCTACTCATGGGGGGCTGGATGCCTACCACTACCACCACCCCTATTCATGGGGGCCAGGATGCCTAGCACTACCACCACCCCTACTCATGGGGGGATGGATGCCTAGCACTACCACCACCCCTACTCATGGGGGGCTGGATGCCTGTCACTACTACCATCCCCACTCATAGGGGGATGGATGCCTAGCACTACCACCACCCCTACTCATGGGGGGCTGGATGCCTACCACTACCACCATCCCCACTCATAGGACGGGTAATGCATGACACAACCAGCATACTCCAACATAAGGAATGTCAGCAAAAGACATCCCCCCAACATCATGACAAGAGTGTGTAGTCTGTGTCAAATGCCTACAACACTGAACATGACATTGAACATACAATGTGACCCCCTATCACATGTGTCACACAAAAATGTGTGTGGCCTTCACAATGCAAGCAGACCATGACCATTGTGGTAATGGGGTCTAAACCCCCATCATCACAGTGACCAAAAGGTAAGTGTGGGGTCCATAGCTGAAGCACATTTTGAACAATGTGGCAATGGGGCCTAAACCCCCATCATCACAGTGACCAAAAGGTAAGGTTGGGGTCCATAGCTGAAGCACATTTTGAACATTGTGGCAATGGGGTCTAAACCCCCATCATCACAGTGACCAAAAGGTAAGTGTTGTCATGGAAAAAGCTGCAACTGCCAAACAGCATGGATGATTCCTGGTCACAGAACAACAAACACATCAGTGGCAAAGTAGTGCTTGTGTCCCATAGCAACATAGATTGGGTGAGGCAAACAGTGCAGTGCAAATAAAACATACCTTTGGCCATGTGCAGACAAACATCACCCATGGGGACTGACATTGTCTCCATTTATCAATTACACAATGCCAGAAGTGACCATCATAATGCAGACCCACATATCTGCACTAATGGACACACAAATGTAGATATCCTGTGGATACTGTAGATGTGAGGTGAACAAATACCATACCATGGCAGCAATGGGACATACAAACCATGATTATTGTGCTGACTGATGACCTAGGAGTCCCAGGGACAGCATGGGAAATCCTCCAAACAACATACAGGCAATGGCACACTAAAGATATGCCAATGCAGTGGTGCAGATGCACAAACACAAACAGGCAGCCTCACACTGCATATCAAACACAACAGGTGATGGGGGGTGTGCCAGTGTCCCCAGGCAACCACACAACACATGAGGAGGCCTGAATTCCAATTACACAGATGTGTATACAGTGCCATACAAAAGTAACTCATGGATCGGATTCCCCTATGTGGGCAATCAGGCATTGTTAGATGAGAGGGAGCCCAAATTACACATGTCACACAAGCTTGTAGGAACAGCAACTAACACAGCAAGAGACAGACCCACCACAGCACTACCCCCAGGGACCCCACATTGTGGTGACACTAGCCTGCATGATAATCCCACTGTGATGACAAAGGTAGATGTCGTTCACACTGTGAACCACAGCCATGTGTCCTGAGCAACAAACTACCATCACACCTACACAAGCACAAATCAATCAGCACGGCCTGTCAGCCAAGGCCAATATGGAGGTAGGGGTCTAGCCGTGCAACAACTCACATTTGCACACACTCAACACCACACACCTTGATCTCCACCAATGTGCAGCAGTGAAGCTCACATGGACTGGTGACATTGCACATGCACCCATGACAATCCCAGGGGTGGTTGTGGGAACTAAGGTGCAGAAACCCATCACACCTGGCCAGTCAACAAGACTCGTGAATGTCTGACACACTGCACAGTACGCGGTACATGGGCATGACGTGAAATCCACCCCAATCAATGGGATCCCGGCCACAGTCACACACCAATGAAGAAGCCAAGGTGACCCACAAAGAACACACGTAGACAACTTCCAACATTGCAGCTCTGACCCTGAGGAGTGGCAGCAGTCACACACACAACGTGTCACAATCACTGAAAGCTACCACAAACTGTAAATTACATGACTTGTGTAACCAACAAGTGCCAAGGGGAATCCTGACTGTGTCCCATCTGCGTTTGCCCACATCCCCAGCCCTGACAACAAAGACAACTAGGGATGACAACCTGATGAACATTAGTTTGCCATGCACCCACATCACGGAGAAACCAGGTCCAAGATGCTGGATGAACACAGGACAACTCAGCAAGCATCACAAACAGGAACATCCGTAGGGACACAGCCTGTGTAGGAAAAGGGAAGGGAACACACACAGACATGCTTACACAACACACAACACGGGCCCAGGCAATGTCACGGGATTACACACTGCCATGAGGGCACTCCACTCCTGTGGAAGGTCCGCTGTGCCAAACCTTGTCTGTGCACGACTCAAACATGTCAGCAGAACACTCGGTCAGTGAGTCAACAATTACAACACACTGAAGGCTCTGCTCACATCAGCCTGGGTACGGGAGTGTCACTTCAGTCATCTGCATATACCCAAAACACGTGTCAAGCAAGTTGCACTGTATACACAGATGAGTCCTTCAACATTGATGTGCTAAACTGCATGTCCAGTGGAGATGGGCACACAGTCAGGGAAATAGAAACATTGAACAGTGGTAAGCCCACCAGATGTGCATGAGTGTAAGCCACAGATGTTAAATTACAAATGCAAAACGTACATCCCTGTGTCAAATGCTGAACATTACACCCTCAGACTGCAGCAAAGGATGCTATGGATCCAGACTAGATTAGGACACATATCCCATGGACCACATGGAGTCCATCACAGCAACACTTCATTTTCCTGATCTGAACACTATTACAACAGCAAATGCATGATGATACTCATCTACATCATGTACAACAAAAGCAAAACCACTAGTAAACAAAAAGACGCTTTATTCAGCCAATGTGAATGAAAAATTGGAAGTCCAAAAGAAACTAAGGCCAATGGCCAGTCCACATTCACAGTCCGAACAGGGTGACATGTGACAACTTGTCACCCATTGCTTGCCTGCACTGGTACGGACAGGGTACATCCCCCTCGGAGGGGCATACAAGGGGCAGGCCAGGCACCGCAGGGACAGGATCAGGGGATGCCAGAAGGAGGCAGTGAAGGGGTGGTGGGTGCAGGAGTGTCACCGGCAACTGCAGTGGAGGTGTCTGACTCAGTGGGGGCCGGCACCACTGTAGGGCACAAGTCAGATGGTGTGGGTGATGGCACCACTGCAGTGGGCCGGTCAGATGGAGTGGACTGGGTCCCCACTGCAGTGCCCAAGTCAGACGGGGTGGTTGTGGACTCCACTGCAGTGCATAACTCCAAGGGAGTGGAAGGGGGGCAGATGAGGTGGGCAGGACAGAGGGGGGACCCGGTCTCCACACCAGTGGCACAAACAGGCCGAGCGTCTGGGTTGGGGGTGGAAGAGCAAGTGGTAGGGGGGAGGGCCTAAGCAGTTTGGGGATGCGGTATTGGTGTGTGGGGGAACCTGGGGCAGGGTGTGGCGGGGGAACCTGTGGAGTGGTGGCCTGGGGGATGGAGGAGAGAGACTGCGTGGTGGAGCTGCGTGGTGGTGGTGGTGGGGTCTTGCCCTTCCTGGTCCGGGGGGACTTCCTAATGGGGTCCTCAGTCTGCCTGTGCCTGGGGGAGGGTGTCCGGGTGTGAGGGGCACTCCCCTCTGTGTGTGGTGGTCGCCTCTTCCGCCTGTACGTTGGCTCAGATGGATCTGTGGGGAAGAGGCCAAGCTCACAGAGGAAGAGCTTCTGGGAGGGGGGTTGCAGGTGAGGCAAGGGAAGGGGTTTTGGAGGGAGAGGTATCTGAGGACTGCGCAGTGCTCGTGGATGCGTGTATGTGTGTCTGGGCCCCATCCCCTGTGAGTGAGGTATCAGTCCCCTGACTGTGCGTGCGTGTGCGTCTGGATTTTGGCGTGTGTGTCTGTGTGCTGCTTGTGTCTGTGCTGGTGCGTGCCTGTGCCGGTGTGTGTGTGCTTGGGACAGGTAGGGTGCTGGGGATTGTGGATGGGGCAGAGGTAGGAGGGGTGAGGGACTGTTGCAGGAGGGACACTGCTGCCATCAGTGAGGAGGCCATGGACTGATTGGTCCGATGTAGGGCAGACATGCCAGATGACATGCCCTCCATGAATGACACCAGTTGTGTCAACAGACCCGTGTGTGCATGGAGGACACTCAGCATTGATGTCTGCCCTACATGGATCTGTTTCAGCAAGTCCACAGACTCCACACTCAGGGCAGCAGGGGAGACAGAGGCAGGGGGTGCGGTGCCTGGCATGAAGGAGACACGCTCCCCTACACGGGAGCCTCCACGGACATGTGGGATGGGAGCAGATGGGAGGGTGGAGATGGTGGTGGTGGCGGGGACAGACTTGCTCGATTTTGTCTGTGGTCTGCTGACACCCGCCTCCACAAGGGAGTCCTCACTGGAAGTGCTGTGTTCCTCAGCCGAGGTGGTCGTAGCTGAGGTCTCCTCAGTGTGGCTCCCCTCACCCTCCGTGCCACTGGGTCCCTCGGTCTCCTCTGCAGTGGACCCAGTCTGGCTCTGCCGCTCCTCTTGGTCCGTGGAGCTGTCTCCTCCTGTGGCCGTGGATGTATCTGCAAACAATCAGGATAAACAGAGCAACATTAGTCACCTGTACTGACCACACACACCACAGTAAGTACAGCACATCACAGAGCAAGCCCTGCCATCATTTGCTAGACATTGCAATAAGTGCTGACACTGATTTGAAGAAGCCCATTGTCTGCCTGACAGTCATTCATGCCACTCATATCCTACCTGTCCATGCACCCATCTGTCTGGTGCCTGTTGTATGCGACTAATCATATGTGCACACATGCACCACATACACAGTTGTTGGACATCCAAGAGAACATATGGAAATGTGTCACTCCAAACACATGCCATCTCCTGCCACTGACTCAGTACATGTGTCAGGAAAAGTGATGGGCAGAGTCTCTGTCGCTATGCGGGTTTTGGTTCCATCACCAGACACAATGAGGTCCTCATGTCCTGATAGACAATGCAACAATGGTGTGCATGCAGGACATATCACACTACTGCTGGATCACCCTTTGCAAGTTGAATGTCATGGCACAGGCCTGTCTGGCAAGTCAGTCATAACTGTCTCCTGTCACAGGGGCAGTGCATACACACAACACCAGTCTGCACTGTGTCACAATCATGGAAGTTTTGGGAATGCAAGCCCTGTAGCTGACAGGTGCACATGTGCACCCCTGGCCACCCACATCATGAGGACTAAGATGATCCCACGTCATTCAAATGAGACATTTGAGTGACTGCAAACACAAATCCATACACATGAGCACTTCACCGTCTGATGAGAATGAACCAAAGCTGCCTGCACCTCAATGTTTCATACACCATTGTGCACAGTCAAGGGATCAGAGACCTATGCATTAACCAATGTGCAGATCCTATAGTCACAACTCAGATGGCTGGCCACCCCAAATTGTTAAACACTCCAGGAGTCCAAAAAGCAAGGCCACACCACGGTGACACAGAGGCAGACACCTGAGTGCACTCTTCACAATGCCCAATATGTATGCTGACACACGGGAGTGGGAGAACAGAGTGCCTTCGATGTCCGGAGTAGGCATTACAGTCCTGGTCCATGTGCAACATGGTATTACCCTGAACACTAGGCAGGTGGCTATGCATGTGTCACACACATGATGTACATACTTCTGATGCTCCTACCTTGGTCTCTGCTGCAGCATGGGTGTGTGGCACATACCCCAGACATGTGGTGAGTCAGAGCAGCAATTGGAACACATATTAAAGCCATACCCAGAGTACATGTCAGATCACAGGCATTGTGTGAGCAATTGTACCACCCATGCAGCCCACAACAAAGTTCCTGTAACTGATGCTGTCCCCAACTTGAACCACAGGTAACTGCAAGTACACAGTACCCAAGTGACCTAAGTCACAGACTGTAAGGGCCACACCTGTGTATCAGATGAGGAGGGGGCATGACACAAGTGAGGGACATGAGTCCAGGACGACAAGACAGTCGTACTGTGGAAGTGGAACCAGGCTAAAGGAGTGCATAGAGCATGTTAGTCATAGTACCCAGAAAAGGCTAGCACTTACCCCCTCCTTGCTGCTGTCTGGCCTTCAGCTGCCCATCCAGGTCAGGGAAGACCACCGCCAGAATCTGGAGCATGTGGGGGGTCAGGGTCCGGTGTCCGCCCCTCCTGCGAGGAGGCGACAGCTTCAGCTGGACCCTTGCGATCCTCCGGGTCCAGCCACGAAGGTCCTGCCACCTCTTCTGGCAGTTGCGGATCCTGCGCCTGTAGACCCCCACAGATCGTACTGCCCGGGCGATGGTCAGCCAGATCTCCTGCTTCTGGTGGGCATCAACCTGTGAGGATGACAAAGTGAAAAGGCCATTACTACACATGCAACATATCCGTGCATCACACAGTTGGATATACATGTCTCAATCACAGGGGCATATGATGTACACAGGTAGTGCAACTATGGCTATGAACAGTTGTCCAGCAGTTACTAAATGGTATCATTGCCTGGGAAGTAAAACCTTGTTGGAATGCACTGTTACTGCACTATACCTGTTCAGTGCATGTAACTACACACTTTGGGGGTGACAACTACTCAGTGAGCATGCTAGCCACTGGTGTACACACTGTAAGTCTTGCTAGTCAGACAACATGCACAATTAGTAAGGCAGTGGACAGCACACTCACCTGCTCCCCTGGTTTCCCATACAGCTTGCTGTACTGTGGAAGGAGGCTGTCCAGCAGGGCCTGGTTCTCCTCAGTGCTGAAGGCTGGGGCTCTCTCCACAGTACGTGCCATTGCAGTAGCCAGAGGATGCAGAGACAGCAGCAGTGGTAGTGGCAGATGTCGTCCTGGAGCATGTAGTGCAGGCAAGTGAGCTCTCAGGGGAACAGCCAGCATTATATGTGTGCTGCAGAGGCAGATACTGTCCCATGTGTCCAAAGTGATAGGTCCAAGTCGTTTGCATCTTCTGAATCTGGCCAATCCATGGAATTGCACCACTTATACACGCCTACAGCATCCTTCAAAATTTCAACTTGATGACACCCATGAATTTGCAACATTGTTGTGGGTGGCCAACTGAATTCACTGCATCCGACTCGTACAAGCTTCGAATACGCGTCCGTTAACATGTCAGTCCATAGCCAATGCGTGCGCACGGATCGGTCCTTTGCTGTACGACGCGTATTTCGTAACACAACACGCATCCGTCAACGTCAGATGCAATGGCCAATGCGTGCGCACGGATCGGTCCATTGCTGTACGACGCGTATTTCGAAACACAACACGCATCCGTCCACATCATATGCAATGGCCAATGCGTGCGCACGGATCGGTCCATTGCTGTACGACGCGTATTTCGAAACACAACACGCATCCGTCCACATCATATGCAATGGCCAATGCGTGCGCACGGATCGGTCCATTGCTGTACGACGCGTATTTCGAAACACAACACGCATCCGTCCACATCATATGCAATGGCCAATGCGTGCGCACGGATCGGTCCATTGCTGTACGACGCGTATTTCGAAACACAACACGCATCCGTCCACATCATATGCAATGGCCAATGCGTGCGCACGGATCGGTCCATTGCTGTACGACGCGTCCCTGTACAAGTCACTCGCATATGTCACCATGGTTGTCACTGGTGAACGTATGCCAGCCACAATTACTTGCCAGGGACTCAGGGGCACACCTACAACACCACAGCCTGTCCACACTGTATCCTAAGGCATGTAAGGCTGCATTACCTGTGTGTGTATGGGGGTCAACATGTGGTTTGTTGGGTGGCACTTGGGGGCAGCCACTCCCAGGCTGTGCACGTGTTCATGGGGACAGAATCCTTTGTGTGTTGTGCACATGACCACTGTGATGTGCAACTGTTCAGTTCAGAGCATGTGGCATGGTCACATTTCCAGGTTGTGTATGTGTATGTTATGTCACATACACCCTGAGTCCCATGTGGGATGGTATGTACGTCACAGGGTGACCCATTGCCACAATTGTGATGGCCCTCCACAGTCTGTGTGCATGTTGTGTTTCAGATGTCTCTGATTCCATGTGCACAATGGGAGACAGTCTCCACATCCACGTTGTTTGTGCATCGACTTTGATGTTGTGCGTGTGTGTGTCACAGACGTCCATGTCTGTCCTGCAGAGGCAACAGGGGCCACTACCTGTGGGAGTCATGGTTGTTTTGCTGACGTGTACATGATACGCCATGTCATGCCAGTGTCCATGTGGCAATACAGGGTCCCTGGGAATCTACCTGTCAAAGAGCTGTGATGCCTGGGGCACATCTGTCCTCACTTGTCACTGTGGTGTGTGTTTGGAACGTGACAGCAGTACATGGGTACTGTGACACAGCCTAATGATTTCCCATAGCACAACCTGGAACTTGTTGTCAACACATGTTGAACTGAGATGTTAGATGATGGCCATGTAGGTGCCATATATGTCCATACAGAACGGCACACACATCAAGTACTTGTGTCTCGTAATGATGTATCATGTGATATTGAGTATGGTCAATGCCACATATGTGGGGTGACTGACAATCTTTCTTTGTTCACCTATGCACTGCAGGGCACCAGCTGTCCATAGACCATTCCCTGACCTTGCAACCATGGTTGAACGTGACTGCATCCGACGGTACCGCTTCAACAGGCCGCTGATTGAGGAATTGGCGGGGCGGTTGGCCCCACATTTGCAACCTGGCCGGCCATACCCTACAGCGCTGACCCCCAAGGTGAAGGTGATGGCAGCCCTACACTTCTTTGCCACCGGTACCTTTCAACACACTGTGGCGTCTGCTGGTGGGATGTCACAGACCATGTTCAGCCGTGTGCTACGCGATGTTTTGGAGGCGATGTTGAGATACTTGAACCAGTACATCTATTTCCCTAAACGTCAACAACTCACTGACGTCAAGAGTGACTTCTATGCCCTGGGGAGGATGCCACATGTCATCGGCTCCATTGATGGGACACATGTGGCTTTGGTACCACCACAGGCACATGAGCAGGCATACAGGAACAGGAAACATTACCATTCTATCAATGCTCTGGTGGTATGTCTTGCAGATATGAGCATCTCACATGTGTGTGCACGTTTCCCCGGTTCTGCACACGATGCCTACGTAATGAGGAGTAGTCGCATCCCGAGGATGATGTCACAGATGCAGAACCAGCGTGCCTGGCTTGTCGGTGTGTACTGACTTTGTACCATTGTGTGTGTTCTGCAATGTTGTATTCCACCCTCTTTTCCAACTCAGCTAATGTGCAATTGTCTGTATGTAGGTGACTCCGGATACCCCAACATGCCGTGGTTGCTGACACCCCTCAGGAACCCTGTGACACCAGCCCAGATGCGCTACAATGAGGCACATGGTCGGACCAGGAGAGTGATCGAGCGGACATTTGGTCTCCTGAAGAGCCGCTTTCGCTGCCTGGACAAGACAGGAGGGGCCCTCCCATATGCCCCTGCAAAGGTGTGCAAGATTTTCATCGTCTGCTGCATGCTACACAACCTGGCAGTGCGGAAGGAGTTGCCTCTCATCCTGGATGACGATGACCAACATCCGCCACCTGTGGAGGATCCTGGCCTGGGCCACGATGCCAGTGATGATGATGATGATGAGGGTGATGTCCGCACACAGCTCATCAACAACTTCTT
This sequence comes from Calotriton arnoldi, assembly GCA_963921515.1. Lineage (NCBI taxonomy): Eukaryota > Metazoa > Chordata > Amphibia > Caudata > Salamandridae > Calotriton > Calotriton arnoldi. The sequence goes on along the minus strand of CAWUFW010001020.1, from coordinate 2,839,727 downwards.
CAGCTGAATGTGAGTATACAGAGATGTTATGTCAATGATTTGAGTTTGCATGATATGTGTTGGTGGTGCTCTGTTGCTGTTTGAGTGTGGCCATGTGCTACTTGACTGGATGCGTGCAGCGATGTGTCCTTACAGGTAGTCTGTACTCCCCAACAGTGTTGACATGCTAACTTGGTTTTGTGTAGGTATCTTGTGACATGTATTGGGCATGAGTATTGCAGTTCTGTCCTGTTCTTCAGTGCTTTTAACTGTGTGTCATGTCTGTCCTTCACAGGGTACTTTCAGAGTTGTTTGGTCAACTCGGATCCCCCGACACCATGATTCAACTTCCAGGGTGGAAGCAGTCGTTTCCCTACAGGTGATGTGCCACACACCCCTGGACTTTATTTCTTCAACACTTGGTGACTGTGTGGCCACTGCCATGTGGGATTACCTTGCATCTGTAGTGGAAACAACATGTTGCAAATGTGTAATAAACCTGTGCTTCACTTTGGGATGTGCGTTGTCTGTGGTCACACATCTGACTGACATTTGCTTACTGCACCTGTGGGCTAGTTAACACAGACTCTGAATAGGTGTGGTGTCTGTGCATTCCACTGTATTTCCTGGCAACATCAGTGTAGGCGATGAGTCAGATGGCCCTGGTGTGTATGTGTTGTGTTGCCCTAGTGGTGTGTCTCCCTCATATGTGTCACGTCGCCATGACTCACATGACGGTGTTGAACTTGCTGTAGCAGTTAGCATGCACAGTGTCATTTAGCAGATCATCATCTCCATGCCAAAAACCATGTTGGAATCACAACAGAGGCAAGTATGGTGTATTAGTGAGTTTATTTACATACATGTGTGAGGATAGTGCACAGGATGGTGGGTGCTGTACATTGGGATTGGAATCCAAAGTTCACAGATGAGTTGGAAGTTTTGGTAGCAGAAATGTCCTGAGTAAAGTCCACAGTCATCTGATACATTAGTCCAACTTAAACTCCCCATGTCATGTGGGAGAGTTGGGTTGCATTCGACAGGGTGAACAGTTTGCACACAAAGGAGAATTACCAGAACAGGTGTTGTGTTCCTGGGGGATGTACATGGCCATCTGCCTCTCAGTTGTCCTTCCTCGGAAGACCCCTCTTCTTTCTGGGGGACCCTCATGTGCAGGCCGCTGCGGTGCAGTTACTCTCCACCAGAGTCATCCTCCCTCCCTGTTGCAGTTGTTGCGGCACCAGATGTTGTGGGCACACAGGGAGGTGTGGACATGTTGGTGCTAATCTGACGGAGGCATGTCAATATGTCCCTCTGCACCGCTGTCAGTTCTTCCAATGTGTCCCACTTGGACTCCATGCCAGACATGTGTGTCTCCACACGGGACATGTGGGAGTCCAAGCGGGCATGATGGGCAGCCTGCTGCTGTTGAATGTCCTTGAGGATCCCCACTACCTGGCTGACCTCTCCGGTGCTATTCTGGTACGCATCAGCAATGCGTACCAGTTGTGGGTCATCATGCAGTCCAGACCCCTCTGCAAACAGCGACCTCTGCCTACCACCCCTCCCACCACCCCTGGCCACACGTGCGGGACCTGCGGTGGCATGCACAGGTGACCCTAGGCCCCCTTGGGGGTTGGTACTGGCGTTGTTGTCCGTTGCTTCACGGTGGGCCGGGGTCCCTGTGCTGTTGTCATTCAGTGTCCTTGGTCTGTCCGTGTCGGCGGGGGTGGTCTGTGTGTTGGCAGATGTTGGAGGAGTGGGTGCAGGGGGTGCAGATGGTGGTCCTGCTGGTGCTGCATGATGACTCACACCGGAGGGGCCAGGTAGGTCTTCGCCATCCGAGGAGGGCAGAGGCTGTTCCACACCAGAGAGCTCAGGGGCCACCGGAGCCTGGGACAGGGACTCCTCATCATCTGCTGCTGTGTAACCCTGGGCGTAGTTCGCGAAGTAGCGCTACGCGAAGCTACGCGAAGTGCACTTCGCACTACGCGAGCTACGCATAGCACTACGCGAACTGCGTAGTGCGCTGTTCGCGATGATTGCACAGTGCCGGATGCTTGTCCGCACTGTGCAATCATTGAAACGGCATCTTGCACAGTGCGAGCTGTGCTTTTACTGCCGCTCGAGTAGATTTTTACTCGAGCGGCAGCTTTCTAAAGCGGACTGGTAGTTACTCATCGCGAGCGGTCGCGAGCATACGCGACCACTGCGCAATGAGAAACCTGACCTCCCGCGTTGAGAATATCGCCGGAGGTTTATTTTCCACGCTCGCGATCGGCAACTTGATGTTGCTGATCGCGAACGAGCGAAAAAGTCTCGCCAGGATGTCATTTTGCTTGCTTGCGTTCGCCAACTTGACGTTGAGGACCGCGAGCAAGCAAAAAATGACCGCTGCACTACGCTACGCTACGCGTGTTTGCACAGTGCTACGTGCAATTCGCGTAGTGCGAAGTAGCGCAAACTTCGCAAACTACGCGAGCGTAGCGTAGTGCTTTGCCCAGGCTTTCTGCTGTGTCCCCATCATCACCTGTGTTTGGAAGAGACACACAATGTATGTTATGTTTCTACAGGCATCAATGGTTCAAACACCTGACAGTTGTGACTGTACATCTGGATGCAGGCCTGTACATTGCATTGTCCTAAGTTGTTACAGTCAGAGGTTGATATTGGTGTAGCACATTGTCCTGCCAACCTGAAGCATTTCAATGTGAATGTTGAGGTGTGTGCATGACCAGCTCATGTATTGATTGGCTGTACATGGCCATTGCTACTCAAGAGCCATCACGTGCCTGACACAGGTGTGTCATCCTTGTCCACATTTGTCCCCTGTTAATTAGGACAAATGTCCACATTTGTCCTAATTAACAGGGACATACGTGCAATTCCACTTAGGATATCTTTCAAGATTGGGCCATGTGTGGTTGCCTTTTTTGCCAGTCTTTGTGCATCACATTGGTGTGTCTGGACAACATGGTCACAGTCCGGTATGCCTGGGATCTCTTGGGAGTATCTGTGTTGTTGTCTGGGTTCCTAGTTCACGTCTCATTTCATTCAAGTGATGTTGTTAACGTAGCTAATGATGTTGTTGCTGAGTTTTGTACGTGCAAACGTGATTAATCTTGTCAATGTCCTCCATGGTGATAAGGATTGGGCACGGCAGCTCTCTGGCTTTTCCATTCTCATGATAGTGATGGCCAGTGGTGTGTGTTGCAGTTCTGCTGCTGTGAGTAGCATGTCTCCTCAAATGCAGTCCAGGTTGGTGCTTGTGTCTACAGTGTCTATGACAGTGAGTGGTGTGTTGTGTGAAGGATGCATATGTTGCCGAACGATGTGGGAGTGGAATGCAGCTCAGAACCACAACTTGTGTGACTGACACCATGGTACAGTGTCCGGTATATTGGTGTGTCCATTGCATTCACTGTCAGGTGTACCCTGTCAATGATGTCTCTGTGACTTCCTGTGTGTTTTGTGCTATGTAGTATGTCTGATTCTCCACAGTTGTCATCTGCAAGACACACCTTCACAGCCAGGCCAGGGGGCACCCATGGACACTGCATCCCCTGACAGTGTGTGTAAACATAGAGTTGCAATGGCTGTGAGTGTGTACGTGTTTGGGTTGGCCAGTGCATGGTGTGAATTGCAGGCACATCATTTCTCATGCCCATGTGTCAGCCATCTTGCCAGGGATTTTACTTTGGGAGTGACTGGTCCCACGTGTGCAATGTGTTTTTGCAGAGTAGGTGTGTGTATGGCCAGCATGGGTGGTATTTGGTTGACATCCGGACCTCCTTCTCTCCCCAGCCCAGTTATCCCACCATGAAGCATACCACCCTTGCAGTGGGTGCAGGTTAACTCTCAGGATGTCAGTCAGTGGTGTCCTGCTGTTGGCTGGTGCACAGTTCCCAGCAGGGCCTTGTGCTCCCCACAACAGAGCACCATTGTCAGACATCTTAGAAGTGGCTTTTCACTCCCTGTGAGGTGTGCATGCTTCAGTGTGAGCTTGCCGGGCCATGTGGGTGGGGGATGTTGAGTTGTGACTACCACTCCCATCATGCTATTGCCTACACCCCCCTTCCCAGCATGCCCATACTTCCTTCCTTTTGAGTCGGCTTCACTGTGTGTGAATGTGACAGCAATGGCAAGATGGCTGACAGTGTGATCCTGTTGTTTGTTGGTGCACAGTTCCCAGCAGGGCCTTGTGCTCCCCACAGCTGAGGCCAGTGTCAGACATCTTGGAAGTGGCTTTTCACTCACTCTCTTGTAGAGCACGGTCCCAGGTGTGTTGTTTGGAGTTAGTGGAAGTGGTGTGTGTGTAAGGGCCTGCTGGTAGCTGTAGTCGGAGCTGGCACTCCTCCTCCCCCCAGGCCAGACATCCCACCATGAAACGTGTTTCCATTGCAGGGAGTGCAAGTTGGTTGTTAGGATGTCAGTCAGTGGTGTCCTGCTGTTGGTTGGTGCACAGTTCCCAGTAGGGCCTTGTGCTCCCCACAACAGAGCACCATTGTCAGACATCTTTGAAGTGGCTTTTCACTCTCTGTGAGGTGTGCATGCTTCAGTGTGAGCTTGCCGGGCCATGTGGGTGGGGGATGTTGAGCTGTGACTACCACTCCCATCATGCTATTGCCTACACCCCCCTTCCCAGCATGCCCATACTTCCTTCCTTTTGACTCTGCTTCCCTGTGGGGTAGTGTGCCTGTGCTGACAGGATGGCTGACAGTGTTGTCCTGGCGTTTGTTTGGCTACAAGTCCCAAAAGTGTCCCTGTGCTTCACACAGCATTACCCAGTGTGGTAGTTCTTTGTGGGATATTTAATTAGAGTGTGAGGCAATGCATTCTCCCAGGTGAGTTGTGTGGAGTTTGTGTTAAGGGGGTGTGTGAGAGAAGCTGCTGGTAACTATGGTCAGAGCTGTCAGTCCTCCTTCCCACCCAGCCAGATATCTCACCATGGAACGTGCTTCCATTGCAGGGAATGCAAGTTGGCTTTCAGGATGTCAGGCAGTGGTGTCCTGCTGTTGGTTGGTGCACAGTTCCCAGCAGGGCCTTGTGCTCCCCACAGCAGGACCCAGTATCAGCCATCTTGTCAGTTCTTTTCCACTCCCTGTGATGTGAGCATGGTTCAGAGTGGTGTTGATGGGCCAATTGTGAGGGTGACCAATATCTGTGACTACAACTCCCATCATGCTATTGGCTACACTCACTTCACCAGCATACACACAAGTCCTTCCTTTCAGTGAGCTTCCCTGTGAGGTGGTGTTCTAGTGGTGGCAAAATGTCTGACAGTGTTTGTTGGTTAGATTTGTGCCACTGCCTTGTTCTATTTGTTGTTAGGTTTGTACATGTCATGACACAGTTACATATCACTATGAGATGGCAGGTATTGTGTTTGTCTGACTAACATACACATCTTGGGATGATTATCTTTTGGTTACTGTGGCTTTGCTAACGGTGCATGGTTTCACTATCCCCTTGACAGTGATGTGTGTGTATTGTCACACAATATTGGGTATATTGGTTATGTACTCACCAGGCTCTGGGATGTTTGATAGTCCATGTACGCTCTCTGGTGGTAGGATGGCCCGCACCTTCTCCTCCCAGGACCTGAGGTATACTGGTTTGGCATGAGGGCCACTGCCGGTGCGATGACTCAAGGCGTAATCCTTCTTGAGTAGGTCCTTGACCCTCCTGCGCACATCATACCACCTGTTCTGGATGTCTTCCTTTGTGCGCAAACATGGTGATTGTGCGTTCACCCTGTCGATGATCCTCTCCCACATCTTGGTTTTCTGCGACATGGGGGTCTGTTGGACCAATGTACCAAACAACTGTGGCTCTACCCTGAGGATTTCATCTACCAGGACTTCCAATTCACTGTCTATGAACTTTGGATTCTTCTTTGGGGGCATGGTGATGGGTGGTGGTGGGGATTGATGTGTGTGTGAGTGTGCAAGTGAGGGTGGGTGAGTGTCAGTTTTGCTGGATGTATGTGAGGGTGCTATTTGGGAGGTGCTAATGGTGTGTGGCTTGTGTGATGGATGAGTTGTGAGTGTGTCTGTGGTTGCTGTCTGATGGTGTTCTGTGCTGGCAGGTCTGTTGAATTTGCAAAGGATCATGGTAGGGATTTGTGTCCTTGATATGGGTGGAGTTGTGGGTGTGTCTCTGTTCCATGTTTTTTTCCCCCTGTATTTATTGACTTTGTCATTGCTTGTTTGGCCCTATTTTTTGTATTTTTTCCTTTGCAGTTTTTAGGCATGTAGGAGACGTTCTTCTGCCCGAGTAGGACGCTGCAGTTGGCTCGTGCGAGCTTCTCCGAGTCTTTCACGCTGTCTTTCTGCTGGGTTTCATGTGCGGCGTACGCGTCGGTCGCGGAGTATTGGGTTGCTTCGGCTCCCTGTTTTGTATGCGTGTCGGTCGTACGGCTTGAGCTCTGTGCGACTCGGTCTGGTTTTACACGCATTGCATCGTACTGCGGGGGTCGGAGTTCGCGGGGTACGTTTCTGTCGGGTTCATTCCTGGTGCGTGTCGATCGGTTCGATTCGCGTAGATTTTCCAGCCGGATAGCTGGTTCCCGTGCGGTTCGGTCGTTCGGCTTGTGTTCCGTACGAGTCGGTCGTAATTCACATGCATTGCATCGTACTACGCGGATCGGGCAGCGCCGGTACGTGTCGGTCGGACTACATTCCCGTACCGAGTCGGTCGGTACGTTTTCCGGCCTGAATCGGAATCGACCCCTTAGTCTTTATACATCTAGCCCTGAATGAATTTGGCAGGGTTTCCCCCTAAATTAGCAAAATTTCTCCTGGTTATTATATACTGATGAGATTGTGCTCATGAACTTTACCCCCAAAGGTATGCAAAAACGGCTGGACTGTTGCAAAAATATGCTAGCAGTCATGATTTGAAAATTAATACAAAAAAGTAAAATAATGTTGTTTCGGCACAGAGTTATAAAAAGATTAAGAATGATAAATGGTGAATGATAAATGGTTTGTAGGGAATGAGAAGATGGAAACTGTTGATACATACCCGTATTTAGGGAAAAAAATGTTGCTACTCTCTTACATAAAGAGCACATCTCACATCTCTCAAGCAAAGCGATGACCCATGCGAACATCCTCTTATCTCTATATGAGGCTACTGGTAGTAGGCACTTGAATTATCTATTGTTTGTATATCGTGCAAAAGTCCCCCCTACATTATTATATGCTATTGAAGTTATAAATATAAAATACTGGAATATTTTGCTCAAAGTGGAGGGTAAAATATTTTGAAAAATTTACAATTTAAAAATGCCCTGATTGAAGCTATTCACCTACAAATGGGTCTTTCAAGTAGTCATATAATGGGGTTGGCTGCAATTTTATGTTGGGGACTCCACCTCTTATACACCTCTTATACAGCAAGGAGAACAGTTTAAGGGTCTTTTATGTGTAGATGTTTTTGGTCAGAATTTGAAGGTTAATACTCTTTTTAAACATTTTAATCAAGCACTTGTGCACTTTATTCTGAGTAAAACTGCTTAAGAGGTAATGTCTAGTTTCCAACTTAATATTGAAATATAGTATTAGGAGTGGCTTGATGCGTTATGATATGTCATTGTGCATGGAAAAAGGAGATGGATGCAATAGCTTCCTCTTGTACTGAAGCACAGCCTCAACCTTATTTAACTTGGAATCTAGAACATGGAGTTTGTTGATTTATTTTATTGTTGTGGATAAACATTTAGGGGCCTATTACGATGTCAGGCAGACAGTCTCGGAAACGGGACCGAACGACCTCCGGTTGGTGGTCCCAACCACTCATTATGTGCGGTCGCAGTCCTACATTTCCCTATGGGAGCATGTGTTACAGCTGTAAACTGGCCGTACTACATGTTCCAATAGGGAAATGTGACGTGGTGTTAATCCCTGCACCTCGTGGCAGGCACCTTAAGGTGCCTGCCACGAGGTGCAGGGGTTAACAGGTGGGCCCCATAGGCGCCCCCTCAGCCACCAACCGAAGGCTGCAAAGGAAAGGGGCCCTGCTAGGGGCCCCCAAACATGCTTTCCGACAGGGTTTCCATGTCAGAAAGCCCGGAAGTGAAACCCTGCCGGAAGCCATGCATCGTAATCCGGGCGGTGTAAACCGCCATCCATTTGGATTACGGCCCGGTTCCGACTGGCCGACGGGTGTCCTTGAGCTAGTCGGAAGTCAGCCGGAATGACCGTCCGGTTTTAATTCGGACTGGCTGAATCATAATCAGCCGGTCGGAATTGAAACCGACGATGTCAGTCGTAAGGCCTCTGACCGGGGTCGGAGGCCTTACGACCGACATCGTAATAGGCCCCTTTATCGTTAAATACGGTTACAGGTTCTTGGAAAGGATTATGAGCCAGATGTTCAACCATTTTTTGCAGTCACAAACGGGAAAGTGGCCTGTTTGCGACCGCAAAATAGATGTGCTCTATGTACAATATCTATTTTGCTAGTCGGTAACCTATTGCCGACTTGCAAAATAGTGTTTGCGACTCGCTATTAGGAAGGGGCGTGCCAAGGGCATCCCTTCCTAAAAGCAAGTCATACTTCAATGTACGAATGTTTTGCAACTTCAATTGCGGTCGCAAAACACTCGCCGTTTACCACCCATTTCAAAAGCATGGTAAGCCACTCGCAAACGGGATGGGGTCCCCAGGGGACTCCTTCCCCTTTGTCACTGGCAGTGAAAATGTTTTTCAAGAGCAGGGACCACTGCCTACTCTTAAAAAATGAAACAGAAACATTTTATTTTTATTTTTTTAAATGCATCCCGTTTTCCTTTAAGGAAAACGGGCTGCATGTAAAAAAAAAACTGCTTTATTTAAAAATTAGTCACAGGCATGGTGATCTGCTGACCCCATCAGGCCACCATCCCTGGGAGTGCTAGCCATTCCCAATGGGGTCGCAAATTGCACCTGCCTCATGAATATTAATAAGGCAGGCAATTTGCAACCCCATTAGGAATCGTAAACAGTGTCTGAGACACTGTTGTAAATTCCAATTTGTGAGTCGCAAATTGCGAGTCACAAAACGACACAATTTGCGACTTGCAAATTGGAAGGGTCGTACATCTGGCCCTAAATCACGAGAATTGAGTATGTGAACTTAGTAGACATCAAGACCTAAACCATATGGTATTTGTTTGTCCCACTTTCCACTTTAATCATTATCGCTTCTTGGAATCTCTTTAAATAATGGCAAATGTTCAGCAAAAGAAGCATTGATTCTTTTTCTTAACCCATTGAATGAAATGATTAAGCCTGGGCGGAGTTCGCGTAATTCTGCTATCCAGAACTCCGCGAAGTGCAAAAAAACCTCTGCCGTGCTACGCAGAGCTCTGCGAGCAGCGGAGTGCGTTAGATAAATGCCGTTCGCGTGATTTTCAGTGCCAGGTGCTTTTCCGCACTGTGCAATCATCGCAAATGGCACCATGCACAGTGCAAGCGGGCACTGCTTCCTTTCTGCTGCTCAAGTAGATTGTTGCATACGCGACCACTCGAATGAGAAATCTCGCCGGGAGGTTGATTTTCCACGCTCAAGCTCGCCAACTTGATGTCGACGAACGCTAGCGAGGAAAAAACCTCTGCTCTGCTACGCGAAACGGAGTTTTTTGGAACTCCACGTAACGCAGAGTGCGGAAAACTCTGCAAACTCCGTGAGCGGAGTGGAGTTCACCGCCCTGAGTTAGAAATGATGTGTTTTCAATTTTTTACATTCTTTTAAAGTTTTTAATATTTTTGTATAATCAGTAATGAGGATTTCGGGGTAGATCTAAATCTTAATGAAACTGAATTGAATTCTATTGAGGTATTGTTTTTGAGGGAGTCATGGCAAGTATGGGGAGGCAGGATTGGGACTGTGCTCAAAGGTTGGGACCTTTATTAGGTAACATAATTTTGTCGCTGAGTGGTAACAGTCCACCTGATAGCCCAGTGGGACTGATGAATCTGAAAGCCCCTAAAATCTCTGAGGAAACTTCAGTGGGGAAATGGTCAATTACCGGTTGAATTGAACTGGGAATAAAAAACATTCCCTTTAATTCTTCTTTACTCAGGGGAGGCTCAGGGTTCAACCAATACATGTTAACTCTGGACCCTCGGTAACATTGATTCCGTGGGCTGTAATTAACACGCCTGCCTCCAGGAACCTCGTATTGCGATCCCTGTTGGACTCCACCAAAGGTTCTTGGGAACTGAAGACTAGTAGAGCAAATTGTGCAGCTCTGTCAATCACTGCCGATGAAAGACTGTGAACTTCCACTTGAATGATGCTATGGCCAAGGTAAGTAGCTGTACTTTTTATGTCATAGAATGCACCATATGTATGCGCAGAGAAAGTAAAGACAGTGCTAACCCTTAAATAATAGCTCACGAGGTTCACATAAAAAAACAATACACAAGACAAAATGCAGCAGGTGGGCATCTGTCAAGGAGTTGAGAATGGGGGGAGTAGGGATAGCTGAGATTTAACTCTCTTTGGGGATCAATAACATACAACTGATTTGTTTATTAAAAAGGTTGCAGACAGGGGTGTAGCTTCGGGGGGTAGCGTTTGAGGTGTTACACCACCTAATAAATATATTTTGTGATAAATAGTAGGGTACAGGTGCTTTCAGTTGGGTATGATGAGGTGCCTGTCGGATTTCACTAGGATTTTTACACACACAGACTAAAAACGAACATACACACTCTCTCTCTCTCTGTTTGGAAAGAGAATGAAAACAATGTTGGTTATTTCACAAAATAATGCATTTTCTCACTTAGTACCCATAGCAATCCACATTACTCTCCCTTTCCATTGTCTCATAAGCCCCTCCCATGGCCCTTGCTTGTCATATAATGTATTTGAACATTATAGGGTCTATGTATTAAGATTTTGTGCTGTGTTTGCATCACAAAAGTGACACAAATCGATGCAAAATCTTTTTTCCCAATTTACTTTCCAGCGCTGGAATTTCACTTGAAAGTAATGCAAAGCAGTGGCATAGAGCTGCTTTGCATCACTTTGTGCCAAGCGGGCATTCCATGGGTGGTGCATGGGCATTCCCATGGAACCAACCATGGTTTTTGGCACAAAACTCTATTTGTTAAAAAAAAAAAAAAGAGTTTTGGGTCAAAAAATAATGGCCATTTCAAATAGGCACTATCACTGAGAAATGTTTTTATTTCTCCTTTCTTTTCCGACTTTGCATGTGTGCTGCACTGTACAGTGGACATACAAATGGGGAAATGTGTTAAAGTTAGTCTAAGCATTGTATTTTGTACTAGAAGGTTACCCTTCTAGTACACAACCTATGCTAGACTCACACAGACACTTTTGCACTATGGTGAAAAGGTGTGTGCGTGGTGCATGGCTGCTTGATTGAGCGGCGATGCTAGAGAGAGCTGCAGAGAGTGCCCTATGTCTGTAAATATGGCGCTCTCCTGGTTTCCTTCTCATGCAGCGCAGCATTGTTGGCTGCTATGCTGCATGAGAATTTGGTAAATAGACCGCTATGTGCCCGCGTGATCTTCGGGGAAATCCGAAGCTCACGCCCTCCAATCTTGCTGACCAAGCTACGTCCCTGGTTCCAGATAAACATATCCCACCGTAAAACATTTCAAAAGCAGCAGCCCTTACGTAAACATGCATTTTATTTTTCTTGCCTAAGCATGTATCAATATAACGACAAACTGTGTTTCTTTGAAGAGAAATGGGTCTTTTTCACTTGTAAACCCCCACTCCTCTACCAGGGTTCACCTGACATTTGTGTTGAAAACAGGTGGCTTGTGGTCTCGGTTTTACCACATCTCGTGTTCAGATCAAAGAAACAGGTACAAAGAAACAGGGGAATTCAAAGAGCATGCCATAGATAGGGGAGCTTCTTGGTAAGGCAGCTGCATTGACATGAGACAGATCTTCCCCTCAACTCATGTCTTGTGATGCTCAGAATGTTGCTGTCAAACTAGTTTATTGTCTAAGGGATTAGTGCCAATTTTCTGTGATAAGGGCAATACTTCGGGGACTGCCAGTGAATTAAGTGAATTAATCTCTTTACGAGGAAGAGATTATGAAGAACTGATAATGGAGAAATATACGTTTAATATTGCAGTGACAACTGTGAAGAAATGTTGTTAAGATTTCCAGATTATTCCTGACATCTACTCACACCCTAATTCTTTTTGCAACATTTATGATTCTCTATTCAAGTAAGATCACCTTCTCAGTTCAGGGATTACTCCATATCAGGCTGATTAGTTATCACACACGAGTTGCATCGTATCCACGCTTAATCAACCTAAGTAATTCTGAGACGTGCCTTCTACACCCTTAAGCCCGCCGATTGCAATATTCCTTTTCAACGGCTGCCGGTTTTTAGACTCCTATTGAATGCCTCTGCACACCCCCTTGAATCATTGACGCTAGAACATTGTCAGCCGGCCTGAACAAACTTTACTCTGTTGATACAAGATTTATTCTGATTTTAAATTCAGCTTGCTCACCTTGTCCTGAAGATGAACCCCAATAATTGGGTTCAAAACGCCGTCGACCACCCAACAACATGAACTCCTTTCACTATGTATAAATCATTTGTGGAGTTCCTAATACTGTTGTCAATGCGATGTCTTTTTAAAAACTTCACTATCACCAGTCACGTCACGCTTTTTTCACTTTATATGTGAGCACCTGAATACTATACAGATTTGTAAATAAATGCTTGTCATTCCATGATCTTCATGACCCTCTGAAAATATTTTCTTTTTGCTCCTACCTATATTAATTTCATATCCTTAAAACACGGTGCCCCCTCTGGGGTACTTCTTGCTTTGGACCTTTAAGGCCACACCTGAACCACTGTTCTTTAAATATATCCTACCACCCCAGGTTCACATATTGGGGTACCCTTGTCTTCTTAAAAACTCTAAATCGTGCCATAACTTTTTAGTAGATCAGTTTTTGCACCAAAATCCATAGGTGGTTGCATGGGAATATCCATGTACCTCCTCCCCTCCCTCAAGGTATGCCCCTTTGACACAAAAGAGAGTTACTTTCTAGCAAAAATCAAGGTTTGCGTTAGAAAGTATATATCAGTTCAAAACTTTGCTCTGGTTTCTGTCACATTATGCAACACTACACAGGCGCAAAGCTTTGTTAAACCTGGCCCTAAATGCATTGTAATTGAAGACTGCAAGAGTCCAAGGCTGTTTATGAGCATAATAGATCAATGTTCTTGTTTTTAAAATAAGAATGACTTTAAAGAATTTAAAAGCTCGAATTATACATAGTTTCCACCAACACTCTGAACCTGTTTACCATCTGGAAATCGAAATAAGTGTGCCATCAATTCCATGGCCTGAGAATAGCCCCACCTACTTCAGTCTGTTGAAAATGTGAATAGAATTGTCTGGCAAATTAATGCTCATTTGTTTTTATTGAAGTGTGCATCTGCAGCTTCAACTGTTTCCTCGTGAAGTAGACACCTGTTTGGTTATAAAGTGCTAATGGTCGCGAAAAAGTCGATGTAACTTCTCACACAATGCACAATTAATTATTTATGTAGAGAGCCTAATTTGGTTTCACCCTTACACAGTAAATTCACTGAATATCTTGAGGCCACATCCTTAATCCATTTTACAGTCCCACATCCAATTATTTGACAGTGACCTGTGTAGGGGAATTATATACTCTGCATATACAAAACAATAACATAAATAAATAAATAGGATTTCCTTTTGACACCAAAACTGGAAAACTATTGTTAACATAAAGCCCATCCTACAGATATCTACAAAAAAATCTGTGCAGTTGTGTTCAGTACCAAACCAAATTATCCCTAGACCCTTAGAATCAACGTTCTTGGGTAAAGCTATTCATATCACACTTTTATCCAAATTAAACTGGGTTAGGGCATGTGAAGTGGACGTCGCCATGTTCACAGGAGTGGGTGTTGTTGTTTGCCACTTGGGGCCATATGTATCAAGCCCATTTCCCATTCGCAAACGGGCCGATTCTCGGAATCGGCCCGTTTCTGTCAGGAACAAGCCTTTTGGGATGTATCATCCCAAAAGGCATTCGCAAAATAGAGAATCGCAAAAATTGCGATTCTCTATTTTGCGAATGCATTTAAGGAATTGCAAATTGCGATTCCTTAAATGAAATGTATGAAGCACCTAAGTTGTGCGATTATGGCTTAGGAATCAGCAAATTACCACCAACTACAGGTTGGTGGTAACTTACGATTTCTTTGAGAAATGCATTTTTTTGCATTTTTCAAAGTGGCATGTGGCGCACATACATGCCCTTAGGGCATGTATGTGTGCCACATGTGCACCCATGGTCATTTCAGGGGTGCAACAGGGTGTCATTTGGACACCCTTGCAACCTTGAAATTGCATTCTCAATTTGCGATTCTCTAATTGCTAATCGCAAATTGAGAATGTCCTCCCATTCATTCCTATGGGCCTCTAGGCCCTTAGGAATGAATGGGGAGGGTTTCCTTAACTGCAATTTGTGAATCGCAATTAAGGAATATGTAGGATTCGAAAATTTTCGTGCGAATCCTACATACATCTCGTTTGCGATTCTCAAATAGCGATTCTCAAAAATTCGCTATTTGAGAATCGCAAACACAAACTTTGATACATATGGCCCTTGGTATGTTATCTTCATCTTGCTGTTGTGTTGGACTAGTCAGGGTCCACTGATTACGATTTCATGGTCCTCCACCTCCAACCTTGCCACACTGGTGGTAACTGAGATGGACAAGCTAAGCTCAGGCTGACAACTACTTTCTCTTGGTGAAGGCTGAACAAATTGCTGTTCTTGGCATCAGTGTGACCAAGATACACATTCCTCGTCTAGAGATTTCAGGTATAGTTGAGATTTTGTGTGCCTCTTTTTGCACCTGCCTTAATGAGTGTAGATAAACAAAGGGCAGGTAAAGATAGATACATCTGCTGGTAGCATGGAAAATAAAGCAAGATGAGGGAGACTGATGAAGAAGGAGATGAAGTGGGAGGTGGAAGGGAGACAAGCACTGCAGTGTGCTTCAGTATCCTTATGCATCGGTTGCCTGCTTCACTCAAGCTGATGGTCATTTACATTGCTGAAAAAAGTCCTAGGAGTAATTGAAGGATGTTTTTTCAACATTCACAACTAGAGTCTTTGGGTGTGCTCATTATTTCATTATTACATCCTGAGAAGGGGATTAGCTGAAAACTGGGTAACAGATAAAGGTTCCTAACAGGCGTTGCTTTCTCGAGTGAAGTGTGAATCAACACAGAAGGGAACAAGATGGATAATCCCTATCAAATTGTAAAGATCATTAAGGTGGAAAAGGGAAGCCCAGGTAACTAATCAGGAAAAGATTACAGGAAGGAGGTGGTAGGAATTACGACTGTAGCAAATGTTATAAGTGATATACTCTTACACCCATCCTATGAATACACAGCTGAAGCAAGCGCTGAATCACCAGTGATTGGGACTGAGGTTACCACCAGTTCACAGAAAAGCCATCAAGCCTTCAAATGGAGTGAATAAGTCTCTCTCAAATCCACTTCCCCTTTGCAATGCTACTGTGTAAACAGGTCACTGCAGTGGGTGCGGGCAATCTGGAGGAGTTACTGGGAGCTTTTGTCGCTGGTATCCAGTTCACTCCCAAAGGACCACGCACTTGACAACTTTCCTGAGATAGCAGTATTGGTATTTTAAACTGCACTATGGTTATCTATATAGGACAGCTAGGCCAGCAACAGTGAAAATGCCTTTATGTGCCTTATCACTGTAGGGACATAGTAATATTTATTTTCTACATGTCCCACTTTTAAATACCATGCACACAAGGGTGTGAGCTACAAGGCTTTCATAGGGGTGACTTACTAATGTTTAAAAGAGAGGTTTTTATTTGTCAAAAAGGGTTATTGTGACAGCTTACACTTCAGGTTTTAGATTTCAGCAGAGAGGTTACACAGGTTAGGCCTGAAGCCATATTTTCTTTTATCATGCTAGTGGATGGCACAATATGTGCTGCAGTCCACAGGTGACAGTTAACTTTTTTTGTCATGGGGGTATTTCTGCATCGATACTATGACCCTAAAGAAAAGTTAAACATGCCACTCAATCGGGCATTAGCGAATTTCTCAATGTTTTAGTAGTCAGAGCACATAACCTGGGCACTGCACAGCGGTGCCTGAGTGTGCAGAGATTAAAACCCAGCAATAAAATAGTGTACCGGAAAAGACAAAAAAGCGGGGGTGACCAAGCAGGAAAGGCAGATTTCCTACAGAAGGCATCCCAGGATCATGAGTAATGATGGTGTGATCATGTTTTATAAGGCATAAAGTACCCCTTGTTGTGCATTATAACAATACTGCAAGTCACCTCAGAGTTCTGTGATGTAAAGGAACGCTGTCCTCCATCTCATTCATCTAAATAGTCATAGAACTCCTCTGTGACTTAAAATATCCTAACAAGATAAAGCGGGGGTCATTATCCCACATATTATATCTTAGGCAGCGGCTTAGAATTAATGGAAATCAGATAAGTCAATGAGCATGAATGCTGGCATAGTTCCAGCCCCGTTGGCTCCAAGCATAAAGCTCATGTCGATGAAGGAGAAACCACTATTTCTACAACAGTTCATGTCATCAGCAGGGCTCTGACTGTAACTGTGCTTGCCTTCCAGCTAAGCCATAACCTGTGACTTAAATACGCTGTGCGAAGGGTACATTTCAGCAGAAAAATTGGGAACTTTGCATTGGTGAAGCGAAGTGAAGTTTTTGACAACTTCATACAGGCAAGCCAACTCCGCTTGCCAGACACCCTGCAAGGCATGATTTCCAGCTGCAGCCAGTTTCATTTGTGAAAAACGATGCATGGATCTTTGGTGACATGGAGCAGCCCTTCCCGATGCTGAGAGGTATAGGGGTAGCCAATTGTGTGGGTGCTGGGGAGAAGGAGCGAGGTCTTTAGGGAGGATGGTGCCCTTGTGGGATGTGAAGATGATATGTGTTAGACCTGGCATCTTTGGCTTGTTTTTCCCCTGTCTTTTTGCTTCTGAACTCCGGTTTTTGACTTTGTGCTGCATTTCATTTTTGCTGGTTTTAGAACTCTGTGCACTTTATCACTGATGATCAGTGCTAAACTGCAAGTGCTCCCTGTGTAAATGCTGATTATGATTGGTTATCCATGATTGGCATATTTTATTTACTGGTAAGTCCCTAGTAAAGTGCACTGTGTGTGCCCCGATCAAATGCTACCAGTGGGCCTGCAGCACTGGTTCTGCCACCCACATTAGTAGCCCTGTAAACTTGTCACAGGCCTGCCATTGTGGTGTCTGTGGGTGCAGTTTTCAACTGCCACGTCGACATGCAAAGTGCACTCACTTGCCAGGCCCTAACCTTCCCGACCCAAGCTAGTCCCATGGGCAGGGTGCAGTGTATGTGAAAGGTATGAAATGTGCTGGTGTGTTTTACATGTCCTGATAGTGAAATACTGCCAATTTCGTTTTTCACTATTGAAAGGCGATCGCTGCCATAGGTTATCATTGGAGCTGCCTTGTAACATTTTACAAGTGTAACTTTCAATTGGGAATAGATAGAGATTTGAAGTTTGGGCTCCCTGAGCTCAGAATTTAAAAATACATCTGTTAGTGAAGGTGGTTTTTAAATTGTGTGTTTAAAAATGCCACTTTTAGAAAGTGGGAATCTTTGGATTTTACCATTCTATGTCTCTGCCTACTTGTGGGATCAACGTCTGGTTTAGACTGACTTGGGCCTATTTGTGCATTCACTCTGGACAGTCACACAAAGAGAGCTG
Source organism: Calotriton arnoldi (assembly GCA_963921515.1). NCBI lineage: Eukaryota > Metazoa > Chordata > Amphibia > Caudata > Salamandridae > Calotriton > Calotriton arnoldi. Next base: position 2,821,937 of record CAWUFW010001020.1, on the reverse strand, counting down.
AGGTGTGTCCTGCATATCCTGATGAGCCATCACCAGGGTCCTCCTGAGCTAGAGTGGTGGGAGGAGTTGTCACTGACACCTGAATAGGTATGTAACTGTCCTATCACAATGCTGTCTCCACCCCTCTGGAGTGTGTCTGGAGCCAAGGCTGGGCAAAGCAAGAACCTTATGTTATGTTATGTTATAACTGAAAATGTCCTTCAAATGAGGCAGGATCGAAAAATATAAAGAATAAACAAGTCAGAAAATCTCTGGCCATACAATAGAGCTAGGCATGTTATACATAACCATACAGTAGTGATGTTGTTCTCCTTTCGAGAGGCTACATTTTTCAAGAAAAAGTGCTGGGTTACAAAATAGAGTTTGTGGTCTGCTCACTGCCAGTAAATCTCAATAATGATCCAAAACAAATTCACATATTGTAGCCTCAGTCCGTGCCCTACTCTGCCAGTGTTCTTCAGTCCTGGCCCACAGCATATTCAATTTTTCTGGAACAGAGAACATACCTTGACTGCTGTGGCAATGTTAGACAGTGCTAACCTGAAGGCTCCATCACACCCATCACCAGCACCATGCACTACTTTGTGAAATGAATTTTAGTTTGGGCTGCTGTGTCATGAGCATACATCTATAATGGACAGAAAGTTTTCTAACGTGTTATTGGGCTCAGTCACAGATCATTTTTGCAGCAATGGTGAACTTAATACATTTACATATTAATTTTAATAGTGCACCAAACTTGCGTTTTGTCTGTTTCTAAGAGGACTTTAGCTGATATTGGAAGTGAGGTACAGAGAAATCCTATTGGTAACAATAAATGTTCTACTATTCTGTACCACACATCTCCCGATAAAAATGGTATCCCACTTGTGTTGCTGAGCCTAACACCTTCAACACAATACCCCCCAAAACGTGACCAGGAACCATGATATTTTCACTAGCAGAATCCATGTTATTTTTACAATAAGAGTTGCTTTGGATTTTTGGCTGCAGCTCAGACGCCACCCAGGGAAACCTACCAAGCCCAGACATTTCTAGAAGCTGGACACATGGGAGAGTCCAGAGTGGCATGACTTGAACTGCTCTCATCAAGTAATTTTACACAGAAGCCTTGCAAACCTCAAACTTTTGGCTAAAACCACACATTTTTCTTAAATTGCCTGATTGCCCCATAGGCCAGTCCGACCTTGGCTGCGGCTTCACCTCCTCCTTCATTAACGAGGTGAACAGACCTGGCCGGCTCTTGCCCCAGGGCTCTGGAATCAGCTTGACTGGGTTTGGTAAATGTAGGTCCAGGGGTATGTCTGTATACGGAGTGCCACAAAGCCTCTCCTTACTTCCATGGGGGCCAGCCATCCTGTCCGTACAGGGGCCGCTCTGCAAGCTTTCGTTTACCTCTGTGTCTAGCAACCCTATACCAGTCATTAATTGTGAGGTTATTAGATCTAGACTTAATAAACAAACTGGAAAATGTTGCCTAATACAAACCCCACCCATTGCCCCAGCGGAGCCATACATGTTGTGGTTTACCCAGCATCCTCCTTTTTTCTTTTTCCTGCCTCTGATCTGGACAGGAACACTGGGAAATGTAGATTGTCTGCTGGGCAGAGAAGGAAAAGAGAGACACTCCTGCTGAGCTTTTGTATTAATTCTATAAAAGAATGGAAGGATTTAGGATAAGACTCTGTGAGACCTGTCAGCCTTAGGGTGGTCTTCCCCCAACTTTTGCCTTCCTCCTCCATTTTTCTGACCTCGTTTTTGCTGCCCTTAGGACTATGAGTACTTTACCACTGCTAACCAGTGATAAAGTGCATTTGCTTTCTCCTCTACATATGGTAATATTGGCTCATACCCAATTGGCATATTTAATGTACTTATAAGACCCTAATAAAGTGGTACTATAAGTGCCCGGGGCCTGTAACTTAAATGCTACTAGTGGGCCTGCAGCACTGATTGTGCCACCCACTTAAGTAGCCCTGTAAACATGTCTCAGGCCTGCCGTTGTAGAGCCAGTGTGTGCAGTTTAAACTGTCATTTCCACCTGGAAAAATAAACCTTTGGCTAGGCCCAAACCTTCATTTTTAATGCATACAAGTCACCTCTAGGGTTGGGCTGGGCAGTAAACTCAGTTTTGCTACTCCGTGCTCCACTTGGAGTGCAGAGTTCAGCAAAACTTCGCCACCGCTGCATAGCGGAGCTTACTGGTACTACCGGCAGATTAGCAACACAAGTGAGAGGACTGTGCTTCCATATTACACAGATTACGGTTACAGCCACTCCCACCAGGGAAGGAGCATACACGCTACAGATTACTGTACTTCCCCCAGCATTGAAGGAGGTTTAAGCTTTGAGCCCGACAGCTTTGGTTGCATTCCCTGTCATGGGTGAAGGGCAGGGGAACGGGGGTGGGGGGTACTGCAGAGGCAAGGCAAAGCCACGTGACGTGACTGATTTTGATTTGGAATCTGGCCATGAGGACTTCTTGCTGCTTTGGGAGAAAACTAACCAGTGCGAGGGGTGTGTGGAATGCATGCTAGAGGGAGGGAGAGATCCCATATGGTGAAGCAGCACTGCCTGCTGTGTGACAGTGACATTAATTAATGCCTGACAGCTGCTGCCAGGGTCTGCCAGCTGTGTGGTCACCAGTGCCTCTGACCCTGGAACAGCACACAGCAGCACCCCAGCCTGGAGCTCACCTGTCTGCGGCGAGGGTGTGCCACGGGTGACAGGAATAATGACAGAGCCCCACTGCTGCTGTGCTACTCAACCTGGCATGGAGTGCCCAAGCAGCTCAGAGTCCTCCTGTTACAGGGAGGGCTTCCAGGAATGCATCATGAACCCAGTGATATAAAATGTATAAATGGGCAGGTGATTGAGCAACAAGGATGGAGTTAGTGGCCCCGGGATACAGCGGGGTGGGGGCAACAGCCTGGCTGGTGATTGACCCCGGGGGTTTGTGAATTTGAATGGGGTAGGGTAGGTGGCCGAGTTTCACTGGAGACTACAGCGGCGGGCCTGGGTCAGTGTAAAGCTATCAGGTGGCTCCCTGTTTGGACGGGATCCATCTTCCATCACAGCTATGTAGATCCAATAGTAATGAACCAAGAACCGCCCCCCCCCCACTCCCAGAATGTCGTTCTTGATATTGTGGCATTATCTGGTGACGCCCCCTCTGTACATGGATTTTTATAGCTTGCGGCAGCCAAGTGTTGTTTGTCCGGGACTTATATGCCCGACACGTCCACAGCCTCCACTGCTTTGTAGTCCTTCTTTGCCTAATGTTGAAAAGCAAAACTACAAATACAAGAATGCAAATTGAAGTGAGTGGAAACACAGAGGCTGATTGAAACAATTTACACCTTAAAAGGAAATTTTGTATTATTTTTTAACTTTACATGTGATTGCGATTGGCTTACTCCCAGCCCTTCCAGTCTTCTGGAGGCACCTATTTGATAAGCACCTAATAATTTTCCAGCGTGCCAGTCCCTTTAGCTTCTTATGCGCTATTGAAGGCAAGGGCCCATTCTACGATTGTTTTGCGTTCCTTGCTTCAGTCTGGCACAGCATGCAATGCTATGTGGGAAGATTGACTAGTGCAGTGCTGGTGATAACAGTGACTGTATTTTACGAGCTGAGTCTCGCAGTGCCAGGGGACCAGCACAGGACTAGACTTGCTGGGAACCTTTACCATTTCAGGATGGACTGGTGCTACTGGGCGGCATCCCCGTTAAGGAGGAACTGTGTGGAATTAACACGGAGACCAGTCATGTGAAGGGAGGCGACCCCTTTGAGCAGCTCCCAATGATGACGGCCTTGTGGAAACACATTAAATCTCTGTTGAGTGTCTCCAGGTCAGTACAACATCAGGGGTGGGGGATACCTGGATCCGGACCTGCTTTTCTGGCTCCCTCCTGCATCACCTGTTATGCTTCCATGCAGACAGACAATAGCAGGGCTTGCAGGGCGGGCAAGGCTTGATCTGCAGCTCAGCACACAGAGATTTCTGTACCCTTTATTTTAAAAACACTTACATTCATTTTTCACTGCTGCAAGGCCTACATCTCCCATAGGATAACATTGGGATTACTTTATGACCATTTATAAGTGTGATTTCCAAATGGGAACATATGACTGGTTCAGATTTAATTTCTCTCAAATCCTACTTTAAAATCCTAGCTTATGGTAAAGTCGGATTTTAAATTACAATTCTGAAAATGCTACTTTTAGAAAGACAGCATTTTCTTGCTTTAGCCATTTGGTGCCTGCAGCCTGCCTCTTGTCACATGACTGGGTGTAGTTGGCAGTTGGGCTTTGTGTATTCCTCCTAGACAACCACTCCAAATGGGAGCTTAGGTGTGACTGAATTTGCCATCACTGGCAGGATAGGAGAGAGGAGCTGGGCCAACCCTCACTTATACCTGCATAGGCTGTGTGCTGTCTCCACACAAAGGGCTGCATAGCCCCTGTATTTAAACTGGAGCCAGGGCAGGAAAGGCAGGACATCTCTGTACCTCAAAGGCATGCCTATAGAGCTTCTTCCCACTTTAAAGGCCCACTGTGTATAGTACAAGGACCTCAGACACCACCATTTCAGTACACTCTGGATCTGTGGATACTCAGCCAGGAAGAAGGGCTGCTGTGCTGCTGAAGGACTGCCAATCTGCTGGACTGCACTCTGCAGAGCTGACCTGCTGCCTGCTGCCCTCTTGCTTTGGTGAGAAGGACTGGACCTGCATCTCTTGAACTCAGAACCCAGAGTGACTCCAAGGGCTAGTTAGCAGGCTTCCTGATCTGACGCCTCAGGGACATACAGTCTTCCAACCATCTTGCACCTGCACCGGGATTCTGTCATCTGTGATTTCTCCCTGACAAGTGGTGCCTCCCCAGTACTGGACCCTTGGAGTTCGGCCTAAGGTGCTTATCTATGAAATCGATGCATCTTCTCTGCTGAGCGGCACATCCCCGAGCAGAACCAACGCATCGCCGCAGCTACTCGGATTGGGCACGTCACAAAGACCGGCATCGCCCACTGCAGTTCTTGGAACTGAAGCATTGCCCCGGCGACATGGCGCATTCACAGTCCAAGTCCTCACATCTCTCTTCGACGACAGCCTCGACGACGATGGACTCAGCATCGCAAGCCACACAGCTCCTTGGAACCAAAGCATCACCAGCTGCGTGCGGCATCCCCGATGCCGGACTATGCATTGCAAGCCCCGTCAATGGGTTCCTCGATGATGACACAACAGGACCTCACACCGCAGCCTCTCTGAATCTTGGACCCGACGCATTACCACGGCTGCGCATGCATTTTCGACCAGGCTCAACAACTAGGGTTTAAGGTACTCTGTTCAGCTGGCCTAACTGGGTCCCTGTGGCCAGCCCACACTCCATTACGGTCAGCCTGAACTTGTGACTTTGTCCTGGTCCAGCACGACCAGATGTCCCTAATTGGCGCTTTGTGCTTATTGCGCTATTTTCACTGCAAACTTTAAAATTCAATATCTCCAGTTCTACTAATTGGATTTTTGCCATTTTGATCTTGATTTATTTATTAGAAACAACGATATTTTTCTAAATCTGCCATGGGCTTCATTTACAGTGTGTTTTCACTGTTGTACTGTTTGAAGTGTTGCGCAAATACTTTACACATAGCCTAGAAGTTAAGCCTGACTGGTCTGTGTCAAGCTACCAAGGGGTGAGCACAGGTTGATTAGGGGTTCGCTTGTGCCTTACCCTGACAAGGATTGTGGTTGCTGCTTGACCAGGGCCTACACCCCAGTCAACCAAAAAACAATTTCTTACAGACTCCTTATGGGCATAAGTTCTATTTTTGTTATATATTCCTGGGAGAATGGGATGAGTTAAGTAGGTCACCTCCTGGGTTTGGGTCTGTAGTGGCATCTAGCTTCCTGATTGTTCCTTGCCGGGCTCGGAATGAGGAAAAATAGAATAATTTTTGGTGTCACACACAAAAGGGTTATCGGAGTAGGGAGAAAGTGATCCTATTTTTTCTTAAAGTAAACTTACCTGCAGGTTATCTAAGTTTGCTTTTCTTCATGCATCTTCAAGCAGTTGCCGCAACCGGAGATACTAAGTATAATGGCTATACTCAGCACATGTTCAGTGGTTCAGGAGAGTTCTGGGCATATGCAGACTTTTGTTCTGGATTGGGAAATCATCTGATCACATATTTAAGTCACTGAGGGACAACAGGTATACACTTTGATAATTTAAGGCTCTGCAGTGAAACTTTTGGTGTTGTCTTGTGGATTGTTACCTGCCTTGTTATGTTGGCCTAGGCCTGGCTGCCATGCTGCTTTTCTTTGCGCACGTTACACTGAGCCGGGCCCCCCTCGCCCTTTGCTCGTGCCAAGTTCTTTTGCACTGTCTGCATTTTCTGTTGTTCACCTTTTTGGGCTCAGTCTGCACAAACATGTACAAGGTCGCATAACAATGTATTTTGGTTCTTCCTGATATGGCCAGTCTCGCGCACCCAGACATAACATTAGGTGCAATTGCCATGAAGAATTTGGTATGCTTTTAATACTGTGGTTTACTAGCGCTTAACACACTTGGAGAAATCCCTTTCAGTGAGAAGAGCTATGATGTCCTGCTGATGTAATTCTGCATCTAGAGACTGAGGTATGGGGGTTCGCTAGTCAAAGCCCAGAGGTCTATTATTATTATAATAAACTATCTTACTGCACGGGGAGGGTGGTAATGTTATTTAGACATTTATCCACTGAGTTATGAAATGCTTTCCCCGTTTGTATTCTATGGAATTGTAACCATGCTGCTTATATTAGTCATATGCATTATGCTATTAGTGCTGACACGTGTACTGTACATTAGAGCACGTAAGTTGGAATAAACATTTTAACCTATCCAGTGTCTCTTCCTACGCACCTTGTGGACAAGTACGAGTGAGTGACGAAAGAGTGTTCTTGCTTCTGCGAGTCCTGAGATAAAGATACCGTGTTCTGGGTTGTCCAAACATTAGTACTTGGGTGCTAATGGGATGCTAAGCTAGTTGGGTTGGGGTTTTTGGGTGCTACGGTATATGGTGGCAAACCACTGTATTCCGGGGTCCCATTTTCCTGTGCATAGCTCTGTGTATGTGCAGAAACCTTATGACATGGCGCGACCACCGTGGGGCTGCTTAACTGCGAGACGCTTGAGTAGTACTTGTGCCTGTCCACAAAACCCTCACGTACGCTTCCGGAGGCGTAAGTGACGGTGATACCTCCTATATTGAACGCTTTATAGGTTCTTTCAAGCTTGAAGTTATTAAAAAAGGTTACATAAATAACCCATTTTGTGCTCCCTGTTAGGTTGTCGGATATAATTGTTTAGTCATGGCTGGTGTGGCGATTGCTGCACATAGTCGAGGAGCACTCCGAGACCACTTACGGGTGTATGGAGTGCCTGATACAGGGATCGATTTGGTCTTTGTGGTTCAAGCCGATCCGGCTTACCACTTTGAGGTGTTTTACACTTGGATCACTTTTGAAGCGGTGGAGGCAGATGATAATCTGTTTCATGAATATAAACCCACCGTTATTCCTGCTGCCTATCGACCCTATACCACTCTTGAAGTACCTCTCACGGCTTGGCAGCACCGTGTTTGGTTTAATGGCGCCCTACCACAACCAACTACCGCAGTTCGTTTAGGCCCCTTGTCAATTCAGGGGGCCACTTGGCCTGTATTGGCCGGGTATACCCCGCATCCAAATTATCTGGCATTACCGCTTGCGGAACTGCGCACTATGCATACCGAATTGGTACGAGTGCATCGAGCCCTAGTGACATACGTTACAGGTAGCCTACATGGAGCTGCTCCTGTAGTCGCAGGCCAACCAGCTATAGCCGCTGGAGTGACCATAAGTCCTGTCATGGTAAATTCTGTGATGGGCAAACGTCCACAAAATAAGGACGACTATCCTTACTGGCTTGCAGAAAAGTTCGATCAGATAGAAGCAGTGTTTCCCCATACATCCCCAGTAGATAAACATCGCATCCTCACGATAAGTTTGCCAAAAGACATAATCCCCGATTTGACATCATGTGAAAACTGGGGTAAGGTATTCGCAGCAGTTTATTCAAAATGTTTTGGAACTCCTTCCATGACGGTTCTACCCTCTGTAATTAAAAAAGTACAGGATGAACATGGCCCTGAAGCGGCTGTGGAATTAGGGATGAGACTAGTGGGAGTGTTTGATGTAGTAGCTGAGCTGATCCTTGGAAATGTCAAGGGCGATGCTATGAACTTTCAAGTAGCGAATGCTTTGGCTTTGGTCCCAGAGTTGGACAGGCCCCGCGAATTACCGAAAATTATTGCCCGGGCTTATAAAACAATTGGAAGAAATAGCCTGGGCAACAAGCCTTTTGTAAAAATGCAAACTCAATCGCAAACACAAGTTACACAAGCAAAAAGTGCATCTGAGAAAGATGATAAACCGGTCTTCACTGAAAAGAGTTGGAGACAGAAAAAACAGGGTAAGCAACAAAAGAAGCCGGGGTCGAGAGGCGCTTCCCCAGTTTCGGTTTCTTCTGAACGTACTTATGATTTACGTGATAGGTCAAGGATTAAATCACCAGAAAGGTTTCAGAGCTCTGATACGCGTTCTCCTCGTTCTTCACAGGCCCAGACGTCGTCACAGGCTGGTGGAGGAGGACGGCAAGATAGAGGAAGGGGCCGAGAGGCTCCCCAGGAGCGAGACCAACCTCGACAACAAGTCAGAGGGAAAGCAGAAGACTTTCATCTTCCTCGACCGCAATTTCAGAAGAAAAAAGTTGCCGCTGTCACAGCGAAATATGCCTCAGACCGTGAGAACGAGACTCCAGAATTGGACGTGGGCAGTGACCCTCCTAGACAGCGCCGCGGAAGTTACCATAGTGCGGGAGGCGCTACGTCCTCATATGGAGGCGACAGCAACTGAAACATTCGTTACTGTAGAGACAGCTGACACGAGAGTGGCACCCCCTGACAGACTATATAATATAGTCATACAAATTGAAGGTGACATACCGCGTGAAATAAAAGGGATTTTTTGGGAAAATCTAACCTCTTCATATGACATTTTGTTAGCAGAGGTGGATTGGCCACCCCCATTCGTTCTCGCTGCACATAAAGGAGAGGAGGTAATCCTTCCAAGCTTCTCACGGCATGTCCCAAAAGACAAAGCTGAAGCACTTGCAGCTGAGTGGGCTGTGTACCTGGCACCAGCGTTATACCGCAACCATGTGGGATGGGATGAAGAATCACCTCCTCATGCAATACCTTTGCGGTCACTACCGCAGCCACAACCCCAATATCCCATCAAACGGCAGGCAAAAGGCCCCGTCTCCGAAATTCTGACACAGTTGGAATATCAGGGAGTAATTGAACCATGCGTATCACCTATGAACAATCCCCTTTTCGTGGTTTCTAAACCCGATGGAACGTACCGCTTAGTTTTGGATTACCGGCATTTAAATACTCATTGTCGGAACTTTGCGGTGCAAAATACACACAGTTCTGCGCTTGTAGACAGTCTTGTTCGTAAAAAATACAAAACGACACTTGACCTTTCAAACGGTTTCTACACGCACAACCTAGCCCCGGAGAGTGGTCAATGGACCGCATTCACTTCCGGTGGTAAATTATTCCAGTTCCGGCGTTTACCCATGGGCTACAAAAATAGTCCGGGTATATTCGCCGCCCGTGTTGTTTCTTTGTTAAATGACATTGATCAAGACGCATGTTCGTACGTAGATGACATCTATCTGACGGACGACGAATTATTTCAGCATTTGTCCCGTGTGGACCGCATTATTCTTGAATTTGCGGAGCAGGGTTACAAATTTAACTTTGCTAAGTCACACATTGCTGAATTTACAGTTCTGTTCTTGGGCTATGAGCTCAACAACGAAGGTAAGGGCTTAGCCCCCCATTTCTTGGAAAAATGTGCACATTTGTGCCCCCCAAATACTCTGAAGAAACTTCAGTCTTTGCTGGGTTTCCTGAATTTCGGGCGTACTTACATTCCCGAATATGCCCAGCGTATCAAGCCTTTGTATGCTTTGATACAACCTACTTATTCAAGGTCTTGCTGGCTGCCTGAGCATACCTCAATTCTGCAGTCTTTGCAGACAGACCTTTTGGAGTCTAAATATCTTTTGACTCGTGATAACCACACAAACCTGGTGATTAGAATAATTCCGGGGGCGGTGGGATTCACATACTTAACCTTTAATGAAGGTGATACAGTACCCATCGCATACAAGTCACATCTGTACACTTCCGCTGAATTGCGCTTTACCTCTGTCGAAAAAGTTCTAACTGCAGTGCAAATGGCGATTCTAAAAGAACGCGCACTGGCACAGGGAAAGCGGATTCTAGTGGTAACACCCTGTCCTGCCCTAGAGGCAGTAACAAAGGCAAGTGTACCGAACTCAAAAGCAATGCATCCCCGTTGGATACAATGGGCTACATCCTTGACGTCTTCGGACGTCACTTTTGTTTTTGATTCTTCTCTGCAGACTCAGGAGTTTTTGCAGTATGAATTCGTTCATCCTCCTCCTTTGTTTTTATTACCGCTTGAGGATTACAAATGTGTGATCTACACCGATGGTTCGGCGCAACCGGCCACTGGGTCCAAGCACGCTTATTCAGCTGCATGTGCTATTGTTGCGGGTTCCTTTGTAGATGGAAAGTTCAAATCCTCTGCAGTGCATACTCGCACACTTGGAGATAGTACCGCACAATTGGCCGAGCTGCATGCATTGCTACTTGCGCTTGAGTTCGCTTCTCAGGATGAGACCACTCTTATTGTATGTGATTCTTTTTACTGTGTACAATCTTACAATGACAATCTGTTTTTCTGGTCGAAAAACGACTACAAGGACGCAAAAGGGAGCACAATTAAGCATAAAATGCTTTGGGTTCGAGTGGCAGAATTGCAACAACGTCTGCCCCTCACACAGGTGGTTCACACCTTAGGCCATCAGCGGGTGGGCGCACACGCTATAGGTAACGATCTGGCAGATGAAGCTGCCCGTTCAGCAGTAGTCACGTGTTCAGTAGCAGCGGTTACCAGGTCCATGTCTAAAATAGACCCTGTTATATTAGCAGCTATTGCTGCAACCAAGGAAGGTAATAATTACCCTACAGGTTTCCCTTCCAAGTATTCTTACACATTAAGTCCCGATCAGGTTCCTTATGTAACTATACCTGACGTTGGAGATCGGCTGATCCCCAACGCGGACCGCAGGAGTGCCTTGATATCAGCTGCACACGAAGGCATGGCTTCGGCTCATGCAGGTGTGTCAGCTACAGTTTCCATCTTGCAGCAGCGTTATTGGTGGCGTGGATTGTATAAAGACACCCGTGCTTTTGTGCTTTCTTGCGATGTTTGTCAACAGATTAAGCCTTCCACGGTAACACGTCCACCACAAACCCCGCTCTGCATTGCTAACAGACCCTTTGGGTGTGTTTACTTGGATCACTGCGGTCCATTCTCATCAGACACTGCCTATAAATACATCTTAGTGGCAGTGGACTCGTGCACACGGTTTCTCTGGGTCTGGCCACAACGGAGTGCTGACGCCCGAAATGTAATCAGGGATTTGCGTGTCTTTGTGGGAATTTTCGCATGCGGCACCTTCCATTCGGACCAAGGTCCAGCGTTTGCCTCTAGGGCTTACAAGGATGCAATGGCTTCGCTTGGGGTGCGGGTGAAATTTTCGTCTCCGTATAGGCCTGAGGGCAACTCTATCGTTGAACGAATGAACCGTGACTTAAAGCAATCCTTAACAGCTAGGGTTATAGGTACTGGCAGGAACTGGCTGGCCCATTTGTATACCGTTCAGCGTGCACTTAATAATCTCCCTAGAAGACCTCTGGGTGGGCGGACCCCATACGAAATGCTCTTTGGCATAAGAATGTTTGTGCCTGACCTTGAGGGTCCAGACATCGCGGCGCAATCCGCCAAGTTTGATGTAGATAACCATTCTGCTATGTTACAGGACTTACAAGAAGCCCGAGACAAACTTGCAACTACACATTTGCCTTCAGCCACAGATCCTGCGTTGCAGATTCCGGTAGCCGGCTGGCTTCCAAAGGTTGGAGAACTGGTTCGAGAAAAGGTTGAAAACAAAAAAGAATTCGGCCCCTCTTTTCGTGCACCGGTTCCAGTTCTGGGCTTGAAGGGAACACGTACAGTCATTTTACCACCGCTTCCTGGTCGCAAGGAGAACAGATACATCTCAGTGGAAAATGTCAAGCTACAGCGCCTGGCCGATCCTGAATAGTGTCACACCAGCGGTCTCTTGTCCTGCCATTTATCGGACATATGTTCATAGTCCATCTGCACGAACGATCGCTGATGCTGTAATTGAGATGGTTGATTTGCCTGAATCCTCTACTTTGCCTGAAACTATAATTGATCCCCAACTCTCCACCAACATCGACGAGGACGAGTATACTTATCCTGCATCTGAATCGGTGGCACATCAACCAATATCGCCACTAAGCCCGACTCGTTATTCCTTTGATTCGGATTCCACATCTTCAAAAGTTCCATCCAAGTTCAGTATTTTTATATCCTGGTTTAGAGACAATTTTTTGATTCCACCCTGGACATACATCTGGTTGGTACTTTTCTTGATATTTTTGTTCATGTCCATTGGCTTTGTCACAGTGTTTTTTCTACTAATTAATGGTCACTATTTACCTGAACGCTCTGCTGTAGACTATGTTTCTGGAACTTTGGCTCCTCATTCCTCGTCTCACATCATGAAGCGTGACCACACATTTGTGAACATTTCAGCTTTCCCAGTTGCTGATGGCATCGTATGGGATGCAGTGAACTATCAAATCCATGGTCCGACGGAAATTATTAATGTACCTAATGTCCTTCGTGTTTCAATGGGTGATGTAGTACAAAATAATATTCATTCTGATGATTGGGATGTGCATGCCGTTGAAGCATTGTTTGCCGATTTAAAATATTATGCATCTTTTAATGCTGAAGATCTATATATGAATTCTGCTAATTATGCCGATTTGTATTGTTACCAACATTGGGGTAATCATTTTCTCCATAAGCCCAGTGCCCTGCGTAGTTCTGTTAACTATACCCAATGGGAACATTGTCCAAACCCCTTGCCAGGTAGCTCTCAAACTCTTCGAAATAAGTTTAATTATTTTACTGATTTTAATCGGTCGAACCCTGCATCCTATTATTTTAGACTAAATAACACATCAACTCAGAAAATTATGTTAACACACACCAAATTGCTTTATTCAGGTTCCTTTCTAAGTGCCCTAGCTGTGGGTGGTTATGAGTACTGGGATAATACAGTGGATTTAAAATCTATTTGGGGCTCCAAGCCATGGCAGGTACAGGGAACCGAGGCATTACACCGTGCTTGCCTCATCCCTACACAAATTATGTTCCTCAATGTCTCCATCTATCAGACTACATGTTGGGGCTTAGCAACCACTAAACAATTGAATACTCCATCAATACCATCCCTGTCGAGTTTTCCCAATGAAAGCTCACGATTCAATATGTCCCTCGTGTCCCTGCAGGCTCTGTTACAAAATAATTCGTATAATGTTTCTGAGCTAGTTCAGTCACCCTGGTTGGTATGGCCTACATCATCAAATGCATGTCAAATGCGTTTTCACGACTCAGGAGCTAATTACACACAGGATAGGCCTGATCCGAGATTTACTGATTCCCGTACTGTCACTACATATTCTGTTGGTAAATTATGCAAACAATGGCTGCAACATTCGTCCCTTGATTCTGTTAAACAACATTTGTCCCTCCTTTCAGGCAATATTGATCTGTCCGACTTTGTTTTGGGACCTCGTGGTCCCCGACCTAAAAGATTCATTTATGAGACATATAATGAACTCTGGAAGCTATCACAAATGGAAGCTGCTTCCCGTCTTCGGGAAATAGATCAAGCAAATTTGGAAAAGGTGCTCGCTGTTGTTGACAATAGTATTAATACCCTGTCTTCTCGCATTTATACTTTGGAGAATATTGTGTCCTCTGTTGTTGATATTGTACAAGATGATGTTTCTGTGTTATATCATGGTCAGAATCAATTGCGTTCAGTTATGCAGTTTGCATGGACTTTACAAACGCTCAAGTTAGGTAAAGTTCCTTGGCATTTTTTGAACACCTCTGCCTTGTTTCTACCTTTTAACTTAACTGACAAACAGCAATTTATGTCCATGAAAGATGCAACTTACACTCTATTACATATCGAAAAGATGGATCCTTTGCCGTTCTCTGTTGCAGAACTCGATTCTGCTGTATGGCTAGTCCATGGGGTTATCGCTTTACCTTTTTCCTTGTTTGAATTTGACTCGTGCATGAAACATTATCCTGTGGGCCGTTACCGGCCCTTGGGCAGTGCTTTCCTGCATGAACTCTGGTCCTTGCCTTTCATGTATAAATGCCTTCGGGACGGCAAGGAAGTCTTTCTCACGGGGGAGTACTGCGACTCGACTATGGGTCATTCGCTTATTTGTAAACACATTAAATTGCATGGCTCATGTAGCGTTTCCGCTCCTAATCTTGCTTGTGTGCTGAAAGGTATTCCTGCTCCTGTTATTTCTCCTACTTTCACTCTCCTTTCCAATGGTAGTTATTTACTTTTAAATAACGAAAACTGTTGTGGCCTGCAGGCTGGCATTCCTTACATTGTAACAGTTTCGCACAGGGTTGTCTGCTGCAAAAATGTGCTTTTTCCTCCCCCTCATGGCAAGGTTGATATCTCTATTTGGCCTTCCATCCCTACCATGGAAGCAGATTTCAATAGACTGAGCAGAATAAAGGCACTATTATTAAACGAGGAAGTTATGCTCACGTCCGCCCGGGAGACATTCATTCTCCAGGTGGCGAGTACCCACAGTGAAATACAGGCCCTTTTAAACACTAATCTCCCCCAACATTTTGGGGAGTTAATACATCGTATTTTTAACGCATCTAACACTGAAGGCCTAGTACACTTTTTTAAGGTCGTGGGGTCGGGCTTGGTGTCCTCCTTCCAAACTATTTTTGGTGCCATCCCGGCTTTCATACATTCTATTTTTTCCAGTGTCTTTGGCGGTTTCCCATTGATCCTCGCTTTAGCGGCTGGTGTCTTGCTCTTAATTTGCTTTCTGCGCAATGGCTGCTCCCCGATGGGACCTGCTCGATCCAGAACGCCTCCAGCTGCTCCGTGAGCGCCTTTTGGCCGGTTTTGGTGTCTTGCCATTGGCGACACTGAGTGTGTCATATACTCTTTCATTTCGCTTTGCGTATTTCACTTGCGTGCAACCTGTGATGACTTGTGTCCGCTGTCCTTTCACCTGGACTCTGGATTATTGCCTCTCCAATTCGTCATTGTCTGTTCCGGATTTTGTTCAGTTGATGGGTCCCTTAGAGGCCCATGAGCAGGACTGTTCCGTTGCTGGCTGTATGGCGCGTGCGGCTGCACTGGGGATTTTGGCGCAATGGGATATCTGGGCGGCTGCCCAGGATCTCCTACAACGAAGCTGTTTCAATTATCACGCAAGCTGTCCCGCATTGCTTCTGGATGCTCCCTTTGTTGAGGAGCATTCCTGCTCTTTTGATCTCATGGATTGGATGGCATCTATGTTTTTTGACAATTCCAATGATGAACTCCTGGAGGGTATGGCTTTTCTCTGCACTTACACTTTCATGGATTGACCTGCCCTTCGCCGTTTGGGCGCTCCCTGTGCTCCGACGGCTCTGTTTTTCCTCTGATGGGCCTCTGTCCTGGCCGCTGGACTGACCAGGGAGGGTGTCTTGTGGATTGTTACCTGCCTTGTTATGTTGGCCTAGGCCTGGCTGCCATGCTGCTTTTCTTTGCGCACGTTACACTGAGCCGGGCCCCCTCGCCCTTTGCTCGTGCCAAGTTCTTTTGCACTGTCTGCATTTTCTGTTGTTCACCTTTTTGGGCTCAGTCTGCACAAACATGTACAAGGTCGCATAACAATGTATTTTGGTTCTTCCTGATATGGCCAGTCTCGCGCACCCAGACATAACATTAGGTGCAATTGCCATGAAGAATTTGGTATGCTTTTAATACTGTGGTTTACTAGCGCTTAACACACTTGGAGAAATCCCTTTCAGTGAGAAGAGCTATGATGTCCTGCTGATGTAATTCTGCATCTAGAGACTGAGGTATGGGGGTTCGCTAGTCAAAGCCCAGAGGTCTATTATTATTATAATAAACTATCTTACTGCACGGGGAGGGTGGTAATGTTATTTAGACATTTATCCACTGAGTTATGAAATGCTTTCCCCGTTTGTATTCTATGGAATTGTAACCATGCTGCTTATATTAGTCATATGCATTATGCTATTAGTGCTGACACGTGTACTGTACATTAGAGCACGTAAGTTGGAATAAACATTTTAACCTATCCAGTGTCTCTTCCTACGCACCTTGTGGACAAGTACGAGTGAGTGACGAAAGAGTGTTCTTGCTTCTGCGAGTCCTGAGATAAAGATACCGTGTTCTGGGTTGTCCAAACATTAGTACTTGGGTGCTAATGGGATGCTAAGCTAGTTGGGTTGGGGTTTTTGGGTGCTACGGTATATGGTGGCAAACCACTGTATTCCGGGGTCCCATTTTCCTGTGCATAGCTCTGTGTATGTGCAGAAACCTTATGACAGTGTGTTCACAGAATTTTGTGGATGGTTTGAAGACGAGAAAGCACTACATGAAACAGCACTATTTGGGGTCTGATTCTGCATTTGTATCACCATTGAGATCCTATTCCCCTGCTAGGAAGACAAGCAGAGAATTAGATGATGAGAGGAAGAAGACTGGTGCTGGAAACAATTATGGAATCGAAATAGAAACCTCGAAAGGATACAGTGCTTTAGACTGCCTCAAATCCAGATGGCATTTCAATCTTTGATTAATATGATTCTAACAGCGAGCTTAAAATAGTATCAGATGTCCAATAGGCAAGTACATTACGAAAGAGGTGCTGCCAACGGTTGTTGATTAAGTAATCCTGAATAGGGTTTCCAACATTTGCATCTCCTGGTACTTCATTAGATGCTCTCTGTTGTGACTGAAAAGTTCTCTGCATGGTTAAAGACTTGTTTGTCTGAAAATGAGTGCCCAACTGTGCTGTTTTCTGGATCACTAATGCTGATTTTTGTTGACGTAGACAACCTCGGATCATGCGTGTGTGCCATGACATAGGCCTGTCTGACGATTTCCAGTCTTGTTGGACCGGGAGGTGCACCTAAAGCACAACCCTCATAGTGGTGGAAGGTTACTGTCTTCACCACAGAGTTGAGCATCATGACCGCAGTGCTGAGAGCATACCGTGTAATGATCAGTAGGAGTGAACAGGGCCTTTTTATCCTGTGTCACTGGAGTGAAGGCTACAGGCTCACTCACCTTTTTAAAGTTCCACTGCTGTGTGCTAAACTCACCCTTGGCCTACATTAGGGAGATGTAGAGTGCTGCGCAGTGAAGTAGTGACCCAGTGCTGGATGTATGTGTGCCTGCGAATGGTACATTACACGGATAGGGCAGCACATGTGTGGTTGATGCATGTACTAAGTGTATGTATGCCTGCAAGTACAGTCTGTGTGTTTGCAAATAGCCCACCACGGTACACTATAGGGAAGCTACAGTACTGAACAGTGTGAGCAGACTGAATGTGTGTGCTGAATGTATGTGTTTGTGTGGTGACACAATACATGGAGTTAACAGTGCTGGGCAGTTTGTGTGCTGTGTATGTACACTGAGTGCAAGTATGCCTGCAATTGTACGTGACATGGAGGACCCTGGGATCCATTTTGGGAAGCCCAGGCCTGCATGGTGAAGTCATGAGGAGTAGAATAATTCCCCCTGACAGATTTGCTGCATTCCTATGAACTGGGCGGGACACAATGGAGTAAGGGAGAGAATTCCCCTTTACACTTCAAAAGAAAGGGGCCTGGATACATATCAGGAAGGAGAAGGGGCTGATAAAGGAATATAAATAGGAGGGTTGGGAGCCTGGGATTAACCTTTATGCACATATCAGTCTGGCTAACACCCAGGTGTGAACTCTAGTCATTTCCATGGCCTCTGCTGTTGGACTATCAGCTTTGGATGCTCTCCTGCTGTGAAAGCCAGCCTTTCAAGAGGAAAGAAGAGAATCAAAAGTGTACACTTCAAAAGAAGCAGAACCACAACACAAAGCTTCAAAGACTCAGACACTCAATCACATTTGGTGTCTGTAAATGGATTACAAGAATGGGAGGTTGAGACCCTAAAATGTGTCATCTGCAAAGCAGCCTAATGGGCTGTGTGAGAAGGAGAAACCCTGCAAGACTTCTACCTGTGACCAGGACTGGGGGCCAAGGTGTCCCTGCTGGGTGAAGGGACATCACACAGGGAAACCAAGACCACCTGCCCTGGGGTCTAGAGCACCAACGCATGCCTGCTTGCAAAGACCAGTGAGGAAGAGGAGAGCTCTGGAGGGAGGGAGGTCCAATGGGGAGCCCTATCCAGAGGACTCCATGTGGACATTGTGCACTGACCGTGTCACTGGCCAAATGCAGGATTGACTCAGTAACACCCGTATGCCAGGAGAAGGCCACTGTGGACTGAGCCGTGCATCAAACACTCTGAAGGTAGTTCGAAGCGTCTGCGTTGTGTCTGCAGTACCGTTGCAACCCTGTATGCCAGGAGGGGCTGCCCCTACTGAGTAGCCAAAGAGTTCAGGCCTTTGCCTGGGACAAGAGTGAGGGTACGACAATTGGTCGAGCCCCGTGCATTGGAGATCTGCCCCTGATGAACACTCAAGTACTTTGGAGGACACTGAACAAAATGTTGCACCCTCGCTGGGCTTCGGTGGGGACCTGGAAACACAGTCAATGCTTCTGTGCTGCAGAAGCGGGTAAGACTAGAATTGGGCCATTTGGGCCCCCGGGGACTTGCTGCTGAATGTGCTGCTGCACCTTAGACACTTTTGACTAATTCATAAGAGTCAAAGGGGAACTCTTGATTATGGCCTTCTAATGAGCATTCCCTGGATGCGGCCACCAGTGAATGGAGAATAACCCAACCACATTACAAGGAAGAGGGTGGTACAGGGATTTGCTTGACAAATACTAGAGCCCCAACCTTATGGGGATTGTGTTGTTGCTTACAAATGTCGTTATTACTTTGCATGTGTAGAGTTAGAAATAAAATACTTCTTTTTCATATAAAAGCAAGTATTTGACTGGATATTGATTTATTGACATTACTGCATGCACTTTGAATTTTGAGTCATGTTCACTAATCTGTGTCTTCAATTCCCCCTCGGGGAGCCATTGAATGCTCATCCACAGGTACCACTGAGATTCAAGTGCAGAAGGGGTACTTGGCCCAGTTGTTCAGGATCGATAGTAGGTTGGGTTATGGGACATCAGAAGTAAAAGGCCTAATCCACCATTGTTGGGCCCACTAGCCCCTGCTTGTCACGTAGCTCTCTGAAAGGGGTCATGACACTATCTTACAGCTTTTTAAAAATCAGCACTGATTAATATGCCTGCTTATCTACATTTCATGGATATAATTTTATGAAAGTGGAAAGATTCGAATAAAATCACTATGGCAAGATTCATGTCAAAACTTTACCTTCTGGAACAAATGGAGGAGAAGATGTCAGACACTCTTATAATTGATTCCTTCATGGGAAGTCTGATAGCAAGAACAGCAGTGACTGATGATATCATTATAATAGACTCTATGTATAAGAAAGTAGATCCCTCTTTGAAGAAGGCAATTTCAGGCGGTATCTGGAACACAGAGAAGGTTTATATACGGTGCAAGCACAGCTCAATCTCTAATTTCTCAATTCAAATCACAATTCAAGGCTATTAAGAGGTATATTTAATATTAAACCCTCTTGGAGGGTATGGAAGAGAGATTGAGTTCAAGTCAGATGTGTTCTTTAATGTGGTTAAAGCCTCAGCTTTGACAAAAGGGGAAATTGTTTCACATCAGAGAAACTAGTACTGAAGGTATCGTACACAGATGCATCTCAGAAGTTAGCAGCTCGCCATATGTTCTTACAGGGAATAAACCCTTTTGTCTGAGTTAGAAGAGAGAATTCATCATTTGCTTAAAGTCTTTCGGACACCAAGAAAAACAGTAGTTAGGCTCATCAGGAGAGGTTCTTTTAGATAGCCTTCAAGAAAACAGCAACAGTCTTTTCAATATCACAAAGATGGCAGGAATTAATGCTATAAACAGAAAACAAAACAAAACAGCAGAAACAAAAAATGGTTTCCGCAAAGAAGCAGTCCCACTCCTGACAGTGCTGAGCTTGTCCCATCGTTGCCAGTGGGAGGATGTATTCAACACTTCAAGAGGAGATGAGAAATATCTATTTCAGACAGATGGGTTCCTCCAGATTCAGGAGTCAAGTCAACACCATTGCTCAAAGGCTAAGGCAAGTAAGCTGCATTCAAGAAAGCCATTCAGGAGCTTTAAATGAAGAAAGCAGTGATACCCATACCAGAAAAAGAGAAGGAAACAGGTATGAACCTAATAGCCTTCCAAGTCCTGAAAGTCTCAGCAGGATTCAGAATGGTGATCGACCTTACATTTCTGAACTGATCTGTGAAATCAATAACATTCAAAGTGAAAACAGAAGATCATTCTTCTCGTTCCTGGATGGACATTTCTCGCTATCTGAAAATGTAATGAATGCATATTTTCATGTTTGAATAGCTGTTTCCAAACCAGATGTATCTGAGCTTCTGCATAAAGGATCATAGCTTTCAGTTCTGGGTGCTTCCTTTCAGAGTGAAACCTGCTCATTTGCAATTCACAAAAGCGGTGGGACCCTTGGTGTGTCTCCTTCATTTTCAAGGATGGAACCTGTATCCTTACCTCGATGATTGTCTTCTTCATGCCCTATCGAGAATTAAGGCATTAGAGGGGTTAGAGGCTGTTTCAAACTGTCTGCAACTACATGGGTTCCTTATCATTGCCACCCTCTTCTAACTTAAGAATTGTGCATCGTTGGAGCAAGCGTCAACAAGCAGAAGAACATGGTATTTCAGATAGCTGAGCTGTTGTGATTGAGTATCTGGTAAAATTGCTTCTACAGAAACTCATTGCTGTAGCAAAACTGTGGTTAAGACTTCAGGGCCTGATTCCATCCTGCATTTAATTGGTACTACGGGCTCATTTTAAATTTTATCCGATTATACTTCATACACATTGGTCTCAAAATCACAATAATTCAGGAATCTGTTTTCTATCTCCCTTCAAGTAAGACAGCAACTTCTGTGGCTATGGATTTGGCGAAATTGACAAAAGGTCTGACTCAGCACCTGGGGAGCTTTGTATTATAACCAAAGATGCAGTTTAAAGTCAATGGTTTCTTGTGTGAATTCTCTAATATTTCAGCTGGAAAGAAGTGACGACAGTGGAGAAATTCTCAAGAAGATTTTAGAACAGAATTCTGGGGAAGCATGTTTTAATTCCCTCAGACAATTTCAGTATCACATACGTGAATCGCCTGGGGGGGAACAATGACCAGATACCTAGGGAAGATTGCATGAAGAATTTTTATTTGGCGGGAGAAGCACGTTTTATCCCTACAGGCAATTTACAGAACAGGAATAGACAACCGGGCTGCAGATCAATATAGCATACATTCCCTTCAGGAAACGCCTCTGTTACCTCTGTGTTTCAAAAGATCTGCAAGAGGTTCAGAGTTCCGTTTGTCCATCTATTTGCATCGAAAACAAACAGACAAATGTAGAGATGCTGTTCCAGATTTAAGGATGCCTGGGGGCGCATGGGTGGGGATGTCCTGATGGTCAAAAGGCCTAAAAATTCCTTTATGTTTTTCATTCTTTTCCATTAATTTCCAATCTGTGGCAAAAGATCAAGGAACAATCAATCACATGAAGTGTTCCGATTGGTACCATTTTAGCCAGAGCGGTCAGAGTTTTCTTCATTGAAGTCTATGGCAATAACATCACCATGGATCTTTCCTCGGCATCCATGTATGTTTAAAAAAACTGTCATCAAATTCCACACTATCTACATATTTCGATCTGGAAGTTGAGAGGACAGGGTTGCAGATGAAGGGAAGCAGAAGCAAATTAGAGAGCACGTAGACTAACAGCTCTGAAAGTTAGTCAAAATATTAAAAACAGTTTTAAAAAAGGTATGACAGTCATCATCATCATCAAATTCTTTATTCAGCTCTAACGAGCCATAAAAGTCATATCATAAAATACACAATACAAATAATACACCATAAAAACTTCAGATAGATCCATTAAATAATATAATAGCAGCATGATACCAAAATGTTTCAATATTTAGATCGTAGCCTCAGGGAACTTAAGATATAATTTAAAACAGCAATAATGACAGTTTTATTTCCCAGGCACTGCAAGTAAGAAAAGGCTGCTATGTGAGATCTCGAGTCCAAAGCACGCAATATGAGGCGCAAGAACTGCCATCTTTGATGTAGATAAAATGTGCAAAATAATGTAAAGTGCAAAGTGCTTTGTTCAGCAGGGATCTTACAATGTCAGAGAGGTAAAGATGATAACCAGGTACCTTCTCATATGTTGCAACCAATAGACATTTACTTTTAAAAATACATAGCAGCTCACTTGTGGGTTTATGTCCCAGCCTTTTTGCAAATCTAAAAACTGCATCAATTGCCCTTTGAAATTGTAAAACTCTAACATTCAATAAAAACCTTCGATTAATATCAGTATCAATAGGAACGCCCAGGTAAGTAAAGTGAGTGTTTTCTTCCAGTTCTTCTCCACCAAGCAAAAACTTTCTGGTCTTTGACACTTTTGGACCACATTTTATTATAAATGACTTAGGGGGTCATTAGGATGGCGGAAGGACAGCGGTGGCGGTCCTTCCGCCATCACACAGGATATTCCCACCGCCGAATTAAGATGGCGGTTGGAATCCCAATCTGTCCCCGGCAGACGGAATGTCCGTCCGCCACGGTTCCGCAAGGCAGTCCTTTTCCGCCCGCCTTGCGGAACCAAAACACAGGCCAGCATTGCGGCGGTGCCTTGCAGGCACTGCCGTAGGGATTAGGTTATCCCTTTCCGCCTGTCTTTTCGCGGCGGGCATCCCACCGCGAAAACACAGGCGGAGGCTGGATTCGGGGGCCCGTTGCGGGCCCCCTCTGTGTTGGGGGGTACACTGGGGGGTACCCATGGTACCCCCTGCATTTCCCTGCACTTCGTGGCAGGCACCGCGTGGTGCACAGCATGGCATTTTAGCATTGCGTACGGTGCTGCAGCCAGCAGCACCGTCCGCAATGTTAAATGCCCTGGATGCGCCCGCCAGTATGGGGGGTGCATCCTAATTGCAGTGGTGGGACTGCCGCACGTCTGGCAGGCGGTCCCAGCACCGCAACGATGGCGGGCGGACTGATGTCCGCCCGCCATCGTTATGTGCCCCTTAGTTTGGTTAGTTGTAATTCCTAAGTGATCCATAAAATTATTAAAAGCATCTAACAAGGATTGTAGGCCATTAGTTGTCAGAGCAATTAGGACAGCATCATCTGCGTAGAACATAACAGGAATTTCTTGTGAATTTATTTTTGGAATATCTTTTCCGGCCTTTACTAAGTGGTCACTAAGGGCATTTATGTAAATTAAAAAGAGAAATGGGGCCAGGACACAGCCCTGCCTAACCCCTGTTACTGACGGAATGTCTTCTGTGAGATCCCCGTTCACAGTGTAACGCACTCTAGCTGTGGTATGTGCATGTAGTCTGTGCAGCAAAGAAATTATTGCACTATCTATATAAACGTCAGTCATTATTGACCATAATCTGGGGCGATCCACTGTGTCAAGGGTACTTGTTAAGTCCATAAAGGCAAGGTGCACACATCCTTTTTTGCCTTTGTATATTTTTGGACTATGAGGGACAGGTTAAAGTCTGCTCCACTGTTCCCAGGCCTGGCCGAAACCCAAACTGTAAGTCTGATAGCCCCTGAGTCTCTGCAGCCCAGCTTTCTAATTTGGTCAATGTGACCCTTCCTAGAATTTTTACCGTGCTATCCAAGAGTGAAATTGGTGGATAGCAATATGGCTGGCTTTTATCTCCCTTTTTAAAGATGGGGATAATAGTGGCCTCTTCCCAGGTTTTAACCGTGGGCCCAATAATTGGAGATCTTAGAACAATAGTTATTAGAGGAGCCCAGAACTGTGGTAGAGATTTAAAAATATCTGCAGGAATTCTGTTGGGTCCTGGGGCTTTCTCGGATGGGCAATTTTCAAGTGCTAGAGTAACGTCAGAGACCTCAATAGATCCGCTTAATTCCCAATTAGAGCTTGAATCACTGATGGGTATGGCGTCTATAAATTGTATTGGTGTCTGCGCCTCTGGGCCAAACATTTTTTTAAAGTGGTTCTCCCAGGAATCACTTGGAATAACACACTCAATTTTTGGGAGGGACTCACCTAAAAGGGTCTGAGATTTGACTACCTGCCAAAAAGCTCGAGAATCTTTCAGCTCACTAGCAGTTCTTAACTCATCCCAGGCCTTCTCTCTTATTTCTGCTTTCCTTTTTGAGATGGTCTCATTACTCCTATTGTGTCCCGTGGATGCTTTCTAAGAGCACTCCTTAGGAATTTAAGAGCTTTAGAGCAGGTACTATTGAACCACCGCGGGCCAATATGGGATTTTCCAGCTTTTTTGGTCAGTTTATCTGCCATGTACTTTGTGAGAGAGGTAAAGGCCTGAATTACCTCTGTTGGACTTGAGTCCTCTCCCAAAACCTGACTAATCTCCTGTTGTTTGTGAGTAAAGAGTCCTTTTTGAAAGACCTTCTGATCAATCTGGCCCCATCTGATGGTTAAACCTTTATTTTTATTAAGATCCAATAGATACTGTGGGGTTTTCTGGATGTCCCTGCATAGAGGTAAGTTTAAATTCAGTATTAATGGGTTGTGATCACTCATGCATGAGGGCATCGTTTTACAATTAGTCAATACCGGTAACAACTCTTTAGAAATTAGTATATGGTCTATGACGGAGTAAGACCCTGACCCATTATATGTAGTAATCCAGAAAGAGGTCCCCGTACTATAATCATGTGCAAATACCAAATTATTTCCAGAAGACACTCTATTTAGTGCATCCACATAAGGGTTGTGTCTAAAGTGTGTGAGGGGATCCCCAATGTAATCACAGATTCCACACATTATGGTGGAGCCCTTACCACACATTTCTACGTTAAAATCGCCAACCCACAAAATTAGTAACTCCTTTCTATGGTCATTAAGGGGCACATGCATCAAAGGTTTTTGCAATCGCAAACGGTGCGAATCGCAAAAATCGGCCGTTTGCGATCGCAAATTGGCCTTTGGAGATGCATGAAAGTGTTTCCTATGCGCAATTTAAGAATTCGCAATTAATTGCGAATTCCTAAATTGCGATTGCATTTAAGGAATCGCAATTTGCGATTCCTTAAATGCAATGCTAAAGCACTTTCAAATAGCGATTTCGCTATTTGGGACCGCAAATTACAGACAAATCAAACTTGTCTGTAATTTGCAATACCTTCGAAAAATGCTCTAAAATGCATTTTTTAAGTTTTAGGTTACACACACACATGCCCTTGGGGCATGTGTGTGCGCAACATGGGTGCACATCACAATTTCAGGGTGCAACAGGGTGTCATTTTGACACCCTGGCACCCTTGAAATTGCATTCTCAATTTGCGATTCTCTAATTGCGAATCGCTAATTGAGAATGTCTTCCCATTCATTCCTATGGGCCTCTAGGCCCATAGGAATTAATGGGGAGGTATTCTTAATTGCGACTCGCAATTAGCGAGTCGCAAATAAGGAATGTTTAGGAATCGCTATTTTTATAGCGATTCCTACATGCATAGGCTTTTGCGATTCCTTAATTGCGATTCCTTAATAATCGCAATTAAGGAATCGCAAAAGCCTACCTTGATGCATGTGCCCCTTAAAGTCTTGTGCAAAATGTCCTCTATCCCATCCACAATCTTGGTTTCTGTAGGATCAAATATGTTGTAATAATAGTTAATCAGTAGTGGGTCAAAAGATTTCTTCATGGTGAACAGGAGTATGTGATAGAACAGAGTGATAACCACTTCAGAGGACTTACAGTCCGTCAAAGACACAGAGACAAATGTTACCAACCCCCTTTGGCTCGACCTGAAGTTGAGGGGGTTTCTGGGACATGAAAGGTCACAAAGCCATTTATAGACGGTGGATCCAGTAGCCAGGTCTCTTGGCAACAGACTATTTGATAATTTCCTACTAGGTTCAGCCATTCCGGGACTTCCAATTTGGATCGCAGACCTGCGACGTTCCAAGAGATTAAGCCAAAATTCCCCTCTCTTTGGTGGGCGTCAAGAGGTGCCCATTGAGATGATTCTGGGAGAGGGGTATGGTCATCTGTTGAGTTTGATCGGGGCACTGTAGTGGGTAGTTAATCCATTTGTTCTAGAGAGGCCACAGGGGTTAACCTACTAAATAAAGAGAGGGGGTGGTTCAGGTGATGGCTTAAAGTTGTGTCATTTGGTGTACCCAAATACCCGTTGTCAGAGTTACTGCATGGCAACGGGGCAAGGGCCCTTGGAGGATACAAAAAAAACAGCTGGAGTGCTCGAATAGCCTCTGGGGATGGTTGTCTTTGGTTAAATAAGTGTAATAGTTGCCTAACCAAGCTTGGTCTATTAAAATGTATGATTATACAATCCCCGTGTGAGCTCTTGGGTTGTAGTCCAATCCAGGAGACCCTCCTCGTTGAAATAATGTTTTAGAGAGATCACTGGACCATCCAGAGTGCTTTCATAGCCAGTGTGACACTTTGTTCAGAAGAGATGTATGTGATCCGTATGGGGATGAAACATGGTGGAAACGTTTACTAATACAATTATGTACGGAGTATATTCTGGAGGGATGTTGGGTCGAATGCCTATTGGTTGATTCAGAACTTTCTCATCCAATGTGTTTGGCCCCTTCTCTGGCCCCTTACTAGTTGATTCATCACGGCTGGAATATGCCCTGTTTATCCTATGTAGGATTGGTGCTTCATTTGTTTGCGGATCGTTTTGTTTGGGGCCATCCGAGCCTGTTTGACTTTTGTTGCTACGTCCAGGGTCCACTCCCCTACAGTAACACTGTGTGTGGTTATATGGGATGTGATTTTGGGATTGTTGATTAAGCTTCTTGAGCTCCAGCTCAATTGTGTTGTTGCGCTCCAAGATAGGGTTTAAACTTGTCTGTAGGACAGCAATTATGGTGTCCTTAATCAGATTCTGGGAGGGATCCAAGGCATTCTCTATATCTTTTGGGTTGTCTTTTCTCTTGGGAGACTGAACATTAAACCTTGGATGTTTAGATTTCCTAACGGGCTCCTGTCTCTTTCTTTTCCCAGCCATGTTTTGATTGATTGGCGTTTGTATGTCCACCGTGATTTCTGGTTCCAAGGGGACGGGATGATATTGAGCCCGAGGGGAGACGAAGGTTTCTGATGTATTTTCAATGTAGGCAGAGTCTGTGCCTCCCCCTTTTGAAGGTTAGGTTTTGCAGGTGAAAGTGTAGGTGTAGATAGATTACGCAAGTTACGCAGACCCTCGTCTATATTTGATGGGTCTGGTGGATTGAGTGCTAGGCCCAGGGGGACGATGTTTGCAATAATAGTGAGAGGCGGCGTTCTGCCAGCTCAATTTCCTTGTTAATCATACCAACAGCGCGTGTCAAAAAAGCGTCCATGGCTGTATTCGTAGGAGTGGTTGAAGTGCCAGAGTTGGTGCACGTTTTGGTTACATTGGTCTTGCGTTTCCCCATTGAGGGGCAGGAGATAAGGTTCGTGGTGGTGCAGTGGCAGGCTAGTGCTAGTTGGATAGAGTTTGTATATCACACCCCCTCAGCCCTCCTCCTCCTCCTCCTCCTCCGTCATATGTCGTGCAAGAGAGAAATCTAAGAACCCACCTCAGGGTATCCAGAACACTGGGGGAGAACTTTTCTGGGAAAGTTCAGGTGCTACTTAAATACTTAAGAGATAGCGCACAGAGCTATCCTGAGGAAGGAGTGAGCAAAAAGTTAACTATACTATAGATACAGAGTTAGTGCACATATACAGGGTAAGTGCAGACAGGGTAACGGTGACCAGCAGAACCACTTACCTCCTCCCCCTGGTCTTGCTGCCGGTGTGACAGTCATTTTGTATCTGCTCTTGACTGTTAGTTGTTGATGATGTTAACAATTTTTATGGGAGAGTTTTTTAAGAATGTATCAATTTCCCCTGTAAGGTCCTTATGGGCATCTATTAAGACTTTCAGAGACCCATGGGAGAATTTGGCAGAAGATGAAAATCTGGTTTCTGAATTGCTTACAAGATTTCCTTTTTCATGGTTTACTTCCAGAGTGATCGCCCTAGTTAGGATTTACCTTTGGCGTTCCAGGCTGTGCGAGATCAAATTTTTCAACCACTGGAATCAGGATGACACAAGATTGCTGACTATGAAACTTACTTTTTAATGCCTATCACATTAGCGAAGAGAATTGTTGGTTGAGCTTGTAGAATTATTACGCCATTGTCCTTTTATGTCTGTTTTGAAAGAAAGAGTGATCTTAAGGCTGGATCCTAGTTTTCTGCCAAAACTGGCTACTTCAGTAAATGACACCCAAGATATAGGGGCATATTCACAAGGGCTCATCTCTGATTTATCTCCACCTTAACTCATCAAAAGTGGAGATAGATTTAACACCCCATTCACAAGCGGGTGCAAACTGCAGACATCGCCAGTATTCCCGCGACAACTGCCCCAAAACTTAACACCACAGTGGACACCACCAACTAACCCTAATGAGATGCAGAGTAGGCGTTCCCGTGCAAAAACACACGAAAACACCACTACACCACTTTCACAACGAACTGCCAGAACTGCGATGCGAGTCAAAACCACGTGTTAAGCCGCGGTAGCAGCAGGTATTTAACACCTGCCTTCAGCTGGTGTAAAGCCGGACGACTACCTGCAGTAGGCAACGGAGCCCCGCACACAGCCAAACCCGAAGAACAAACGACGCCATGGAGCTACTCCTCATGCAGCTCGGAGCCCCAATAGGGCCACAACACCCACCGCCACCACCCCCAGGACCGCCACCCCCCAGGACCCAGACCCGCACCCCCCCAGACCACCACAGAGGCAGCGCAGAGTAAGACAGCGGACCTACTGAAAACGCACCAGTCTCACAGACCTAACGCCCGAGGAAGTCATCGGCCACTACAGGCTCAAAAGGACAACCATCATCCGCATCATGACCCACATCGCCCACAGGTTGATGGTCCCAACCCAGCGGAGAACCAACATCCCTCTGCAGACAAAGCTGCTGGCTGTGCTGCACCTGTTGGCCTCTGGTACCTTCCAACCAACAACTGCCAGAGTTGGAGGAGTCTCACAGCCAGCCCTATCAAATTTCATCACACCTGTCCTGGATGCCATCATCAGCTTCATACCCCAGTACCTTCACTTCTCCCACACTGCGCAGGAACAGCTGGAGACAAAGCAAGGCTTCTACGCCTTTGCTAGCTTCCCACACGTGTTGGGGGCCATTGACTGCACACATGTCCCACTTGTGCCCCCTGCGGATACTGCACACCACTACCACAACAGAAAGCACACGCATTCCATCAATGTGCAGGCAATAGTGGACCACCGGGGAATGTTCACCAATGTCGTCGCAAACTACCCAGGCAGTGTGCACGATTCCTACATCTTCCGACAGTCCATCATCAACCAGCGCTTCCAGGATGGCATCTATGGAACTGGACTGCTCGTTGGTAAGTGCTAAATCAACACACCACACACCTCAAAGCCACCATCACACAACGCACAACTGTGGGAATGCACACGTGACCAAACCACATACAACATGTCAATCAACATGCCCACCTACCAGACACGACAACACAACCCCATGGGGAACCTGGGCTTCCCCTGCACACAATACAGCTATATCATGGCACCACAGCCACACAACAGCTGAACGTGTGGAGATGCGGAATGCAGCCATGTGTGAAGGATGCAAGTGACCCATGAATGGGAATGTACACAACGACAAGTGAGGCGTGGATGTGCCGGACAGACATGGGTATGCAATCCACAGATATGTCCATGCAGACATCAACTGCTGGTGACTGGAGAGTAGTGAACAGTGGACGCAACCATGGCACCCCAGGCCGCGGGTAAGATCGCGGGAATGTCGCTCGCTGCGTCCCCCCCCTGTGTGCGTGAGCGTAGTGGGTGGGCCCGAAGTACGCCAGGCCTGCGCAGGGGTGTGGACAAAAACCCTGTGGCGCAGAGCGTGGTTCACTCCCGGAAAGGCCAACGTCACTGCCAGGGCGGTGCCTCGGAGTCCGCCACGAGGCCGACGCCGTGAGCAGCGGGGCCTCTGCGCCTGCTGCACCCCAGGACGCTGATACCCAGACCAGGCCTGCACGCACCAGCGCTCCAAGGCCGCACTGCTCACCTGCCGACACCGTCGTCTGTCAAAGAGGGCCCACCACGTGCCGGTGCTAGCTCAAAGACCCATGCCCGTGACCTTGGCGGCCTCCTCAGGCCATCGCTGTCCTCCGTGACACAGGCCCCCAGGGGTCCCCATTCGTTGACATACCCCACCACTGCAGCCTGGCTACACTGCAGTCCAGCATGTCCCACATCCTGGACTGAGTCATCATTGATCAATGGCAGGGTCCATGCCAGTATCCACAGGGGGAGGACTGAGAGGGAGATGCATGACAGTCTGGTGGAAATACGGATCATGGTTACGGAGGAGGTCAACCAGAAGCAAGGACTGACCTGGTGCCACTAACCCTGTGTGCCGTGAGTGACCATCAGCCTCCGGCGGGACATCGTTGGTGTCTGAGCCTGTGGCCTGGGGGTTGTCATCAGCAATGGGCAGGTACAGACTTGGTGTCTGGCATGAGTCTGTGGCATTCATATCCGCCATGTTGCTGGTCACAGCTGGCATGTGCCCTCTGCATCATGCCCTTGGGGTACACCTCCTATTCTCCCCCGAGAAACTCCGCGGAAGGCACCTCTGAGACATTCGAGACCCTGCTCTGCCCTCATGACCCTACCCCAGTCTCCCGCAGGTCAGCGTCCCGTGGCGGTAGGCCCGTGTCGGCCGCTGTGCATCCGGGGCCACTAACCCTGTGCGACTCAAGTCATGCTCCCTTGTTGTTCTGCCATTGCATTTCTGAGTGCCTGATGACTATTGGAGTTGTTGCCAGCACCAGCTACTCCCTGAGTGCTGGCTTACACTCACCCCACACACAGCCAGCACAGGCGTCACTGGATCAGTGGGCCTGCCATCACATCATGTCGAACCAAGTATTGACTCTTTTCTCTCTGCACTGTCCCAGGTGATCAAGGATATGCACTCTAGCCTTGGATGATGACACCCCTCCGAGACCCGAACACACCCGCCCAGAGGCAGTACAATGCGGCCCACATACGCACCAGGGGCATCGTTGAACGCACATTTGGCGTGTTGAAGTCACGTTTCAGGTGCCTGGATGTCACAGGTGGAAGGCTCCTGTACAGCCCAGACATCGTGTGCAAGATGATCGTTGCATGTTGTGTGTTGCACAACATCTGTGTACGCACCAATGCCCCATGGATCCCAGTTCCAGAAGTACTGGACGATGATGGGGACGATGGGGCAGGTGGCCCACATCCCACTGCTGCTGCGGCAGGATTGGCCCGTAGGAACACCATCATTAACAAATTCTTCTCATGAGAACGTCACATTGTGGCCGTCCCTGGCAATCATGGGACAGTACAAACTGTCCGCAAGCACAGCATGTGTGAATAAAACATATTTGCAGGTTACAGGTTGTACTTGTACATTGTCATGTCACAGTTTCCTGCTGTGCCAGATGTGATTTGCAATGTTGTGCACATTTGCGGCACCAGTTGTGTCCTGTGTTCTGTTTTGGAGGTGTTGCTGTTTGTACCGGGATGTTCTCAATGTCGAGGTGCACTTATACTTATGTGCGTATGCTGCACGGTGGGTGAATCGCTCCTGCGGCTCTGATTTGTCTGCCACTGATCCCTTTCATGCGGTGTGCCTGTCAGTTCTGTGCTTCCAGGGTGCTGAGATGTTGCAGACTTGGGTAACTTGTGCTCTTTGTCGCGTTGTGACTCTTGGGCCTGATTTGTCCGCAGATGTGTCGTTGACGTCAGGGGTTGTTTGTGCAGGTAGTTGTGTCCGAGTGTGACCTGCTCCTTTTTGGGTGTTGTCCGCACTCAGCCACCTCAGTGTCGTGCCGTGTACATTGCCGTGATGTTAGGACTGCAGCCAAGCTACTGGTCATGTGGTGTCTCTTGCATTGTCAGTGTGGCTGATGTATGTGCATGTTCGCATGTTCGCACGTGGGC
Source organism: Calotriton arnoldi (assembly GCA_963921515.1). Taxonomy (NCBI): domain Eukaryota; kingdom Metazoa; phylum Chordata; class Amphibia; order Caudata; family Salamandridae; genus Calotriton; species Calotriton arnoldi. The sequence goes on along the minus strand of CAWUFW010001020.1, from coordinate 2,789,491 downwards.
ATGTGTTGGTTGTGTGACTATTGATGTGTTGGGTGGGTGCCCCTTTGGGCACAGGCTGTTCGTGGGACTACTTGGTGTTTGTGTGTGTGCTGGAGTGTTCCCGTGGGATCAGGCACATGAACCAGGGTCATTGTGGGTGTGCAGTGTGCCCTGCTTGATTGTGCATGTGTGCCCTGCTTGATTGTGCATGTGTGCCATTGTGCCCATCTCCCCCCGTCCCTCCACTCCCAGGTTGCTACGCACCATGTTGATGTGATGTTGGGTCAGGTTGGGCAGTGTCCAGATCACCAACTCATGTCACCGGCTCCAGACTGGTGAATGTGGCCACCATCTTCTCCATGTCATTCAGCTCCTGGTGCTCTGCTGGCCCCCCTCCTCCGGGGTGCGTTGCTGCTTTCGTGTTCGCAGCGGGTTTCTGCTTGGTTTTGCCATTCACATCAGTCCAGCGCCTCTTGTGCTCTTCATTTGTCCTCCTCTGCCATGCGGCGGCATTCACATGGTCCGAGGTGGTGTGCCATCTTTGCCTCTTTGTTGCCAATGACACGTTGGAGGTGACGTACAGTTGGTGGTGTTCTGTCTCATCCGTGGTGATCATGTGGTTTTCCTGTAGACTGTACCCCGTCTTCCTCTTCTCATTGCCCTTCCACGTGCCCTGTATTTATGGGTGTTCCTCCGTGGGGTTCATGTTGTCCTCTGCAGTCGGTCAGGGTGCGTCCGTGGTACTCTGCAGTTGATTTAGTTTGTGGTGGCATTTTCCGTATGCTGTTCTTGTGCTTTTTCCCGCATTACGCGTGGGTTTTGCTGGCCTCTCGCTGCTTATCGCTGATTTCCTCATCGCGCTTTGGCCCATCGCATGTTTTTTCGCGTTGAGGTTTGTGTTTTTATCACGGTTCTGGTGATTGTATCGCGGACATTGACAGCGTTTTCTGGGGACTATCGCATGGTACCGCCGTGTTGTGAATTCCACGTTAAAACTGGTTATTTTCCCGCGATGGACTGCGATGTGTGAAGTTGCGTTAACATTTTCTGGTGATATTTAGCACGCGTTCTTGTGAATATCCCCCATAATTTTCCCACCTCCTTCCTCCCCTGATGAAGAGAGATTACATTTGCTGGATGTTAAAGGAGCTCTGCAAATCTATTTGAAAAGAAATTCTTGCTTTAGGACATCCCATTCTTTGTTAGTTATTTTAGGGGCTTCGGGTCAGGGAAAGAAAGCCTCCCTAATTGCCATCAGCAGATGAATTAGGTCAACTATTACTTTGGTCCACTCTATTGTTAATCATCTTCTTCCAGGTAGCATTCAGGGAAGAACTAGAATTTTGGCAGCATCATAAGCAGAGGTCAATGGGATGCCGCCAGGTTGCAGAGCAGCAGCCTGGGTTGTTCCAAGTACCTCTGATTAAGCATTTCAGACTGCAAGGACTTGACTGTGATAAAAGCAACTTTAGTGTTGGAGTACTGAATTCTATTTTGTGTGACTAATTCTATGTCTATCATTTAAGATACATTAAAGCACTGTGTGTAGAAGTATTTCAGCGTTTTGTATATTTTTCCTATATTGGTTACTCTATATGCATCAGTGAGGAGAATCATTTTTAGTCAGAATTACTTTTCTTGTCCAAACAAAGGAAGATATGTATAGCAAGTACAGGCTCTGCAGGAGGGTAACATTGGAGCCAATAGTTCACCTCAAAAACAGGGTGATTGAATACCTCCTCGGGGCCTGTAGTGGCATGACAGGCATGCATTTATTACTACAGTCTTAAGTAGTTCTTTGAATCCTCCCCAGCGTACTATGCATTTCATTGTTTCACACTACACCAAATCGTTGGGCCAGAATATGAACTGATGTACTGTCAACCAAGCAATATTCTCTGCATCAAAAATGCATATCCGTCATCACTAGTGGCCTTTAATAAAAGAACCAAAATACTAGAGAGTCCCTAATATTTCAAGTAAGGGATCAATTTCTTTCTTGATGGGCTCAAGCTTCATGTCACACTGACACTATACTGTAATTAGCCAATCTACTTACTTTTACAATTCTTTATCAAAAAGTCACAGTTTTACTTTTTCAGCGGGTAGGTTATTTCCCTTTCCTTCCACAGATGCAGAAAACCATGTATTTTTATGTGGTGGCAGGAGAATCCCCTTGTGGCCTTAAGTGAATATGCTTGAGTGCCCCAACTAACAATGTGTGACTCACCAGGGAAAGTCCTGCCTGCTGATCTTTAAACTGAAGGAAATGTGCTTTAAGGTTCTTTGCTGTGGTGAAAGGCTCACTGTAGACAGAAAGCCGCATAACAAACAGGAATTAAGTGCAACATACAGCTTTCACGTCTATGATCAACTGGATGAGTGTAGGTGTTTGTATAACAATTAATGCCAAATTTAGCTCCCGCTCACACAGACACTTCTAAGGCCAACTAGCAGAAACAGATTAAGTTCTCTTTCACGGTATGTATGTCATATCAGCTTTAATACCAACAGGCATTCAGAAGCAGCTCTCCGATGCCTGTATCTTTGCCTCTCCATCCATACATAGCGCCAGGACACCTTCGGGTAGCAGTTGCGCTGTATAAATTCCACTAACATTAACATTAACATCTGCTTCTGTGCACACACAGGACCAGATACTCTGATTTACACTTGTAGGTGTGACTTGACAGTGCAGGTCGTCAAGAAGATTATTATCAGTTGTCTTGCTCTACCCACAAATTTATTGCATTATTAGGCTACTAGGTTTTTGGCTGTTTAATGTATCATTCCACCTTTCAGAAATGTCTTCTATCGAAATGCATGGGGGGCATTTTAGATCAGAAAAGTGCACCGATTCATCACTCTGTCACATTCACCCTTTATCTCCTATTTGCTTTCTACACAGAAAGCAAGTCAGTTTTGCTTCTTTTTTTCCTGCATTGGCAAAGCCATGAATGAATGAATGAATGAATGAATGAATTTGATTAGTAGAGCGCAGGCAGTTGCCCAAACGGGCATCCTTTCATTCAACACCAAAACTATTAAGATGAAAACAACCATGTGCTTAGCATATTCCTGAAACTAGATTAATTATCCAACTTCTGCAATTGTATTACAGCTCCAAAGGCATAAACATCATTTGTGCATGAAACACGTATAAAGCATTTGAGTACGTCTGCGTTTAAATGTTTTGGCACATTAATGCCAGACCTATTTTCTTGGCCAATGCTTATTGAGGTCTGGCTTGACAGTGCAGCTAACTGCAAAATCTACTGGCATCAATCTAAGTAAAGTCGGATTTGAGCCATCCCCTTTCAACCATTGCCTTATTTGGATGCGCCTCTTTCAGCTACTGATTTGACACATTGTCAATTACATTTTCAATCGAGACAGCAAAGTATTTCTCTCTCACCATCGTTCCACCAGTGGAGTGCTTGCATTTCATGAAGGACTATTTTACATCTAAAATGTTCACTCAACCATTGCTCTGTCACATCCAATTCTTTATTTTATCCAAACAAGGTGTAGATAAAGCAATTATTTTCATATCTCAACAACAGAAGGCTTTAGCTATCTATAGGCCAGCCCTGTTGTTTTAAATACATTACATATTCATGAAGGGGACTTTTTGTCAGACCTTTGCTCATGATTGGTTGGCTTTGTTCTCTATTCCACTTCCTTGTTCCTGATTTGATGGCTTCCTTGATAATCCTTGTATGTGTCCCACCCAGGAGCATTTAGGTCTCACAGTGTTCTGAATGGATGAAGTGTCTTTGCACTGCTGATGTCAGATTTTGCTTTTCAGTGTGTTGGAGGGAATGTTTTCTGTCTCTCTATCTCTGTGTTATCCCTTTTGCCCATCCCCCGCTCCCCTCCTCCTTCCCTCCACAGAGCATCATCTTGTCCTACTCTCAAACCCACGTTTTTTTACTGTTGTTGCGCCTATTGCGCTACTGGCGGGTGTGCCATCTTAAAATGGTTTTGTTCTTCATGATGGATATCCGGGTGTGTTCCATGAACGCACAGCAGGCATCTCCAATCGGTTTGTTTCATTTTCGCAAATCCCATTCAACAGTGACTGTGATGGATGTACATGTACCCACAATAGCTATCATCGAATGGGATGTGTTAAAAAATGTGTTCAAATATGGCTTGGGAGAATAGTCAAGCTTCTGGGCTGTTTCAAGATAGCTGCCTCAGATGCACATGTATCTTGATGTCCACCTTTTCATTCACTTAGTGATAGTTAACAAAATGTCATTCCAAGATGGCTGCCATAGAAGCATGGCAAAGCCAATAAGTATCACAGCTGAGACTTATTGGCTTTGCTAATACTTGTTTTTACTGCAGCATACATTTTTGAATACTTTTGTTATAATTTCTGTGTTAGCCTCCTTAACATGGCATCATAGTTATTTTTTGTTTACCTCATCCAACGGCCATTTTGGGGTCAAAGAGTTCTAATCTGATAATCAAGAGCACTTAGAGGCTGTATAAATTCTACACATGTTAATATGAATTCAGTTGATCAGAATACAATAGACCAGGACAGAAACAGGAATATAATAAAGGCTCCCTTGTTATCCGGAACCTTCATTATAATTCTACTTTTGTTTCTATCTGAAGCAGAATCTAGATTTTGCGTCTCACTCAGTAAAAGGAAACAAAACAACTGCATTTTTAAATAACTTGAATGCTTTGTGCTGCCATCATTCTTTAACACTCTTGCTGCAGCCACAGAATAAAGATGGACCTTACAACCAAGCAGACTTTGGAAGTAAACAGTGAAAATGAAGCAGTGTATCCAGGCATGCTTCTATCAGCCAGCATTACCACCACCACTAATTGCACAACACCACCAATATCATGCCACTACCATTACCACTCAGCCACTAATAAAACACCACCACCACTAACACCACTGTTAATACCAGTACTGCCACCATTACCACTACTAGTTCCATCAACACCAAAACACCACTACCAATAGCATTAAAACCACCACTACCATAAATATCAATTCTATCACTTATAATACCAAGGTCTCAGACTATCAAGTCTGATTTCTTCCACTTAAAGGGGAAGATTTACAAGAAAGTGGCGCATCTGTAAAGATGCGTCACTTTCCTTGCGCCACCCTGAGAAACCCTTCCACCACTATGGATGCGCCTTATTTACAATACGGCGCACCAGGGCGCAAGTATTGACAGATGCGTCAGAAATTCTGACGCATCTGTTGACACAAAAGTCACGCAGTGGTGGATTCGAGTCGCAAGCACGATGCAACTCCAGCAATGCAGGGGGAGGCCTATCCTCATTGTGCTGCGTCACTCCTTACGCCTGCTTCAAGCAGGCGTAAGAATTTGACGAAGTGGCGTCCTAGAAGTGGCGCAGTGAAATCTTGTAGATTTCACTGCGTCACATCTATGAGGCTTTTTTGCATTGGAACGCCCACCCTGCGTACATTATACCTGACGCAGGTATAATGTGACGCAGGGTTTTACAACGTGACACATCTCCCTAGATGCGTCACATTGTAAATGGGCCGCATTTTTACGCTGCTGCTGCATCACAAAAAGTGACGCAACGGCGGTGCAAAAATGATGCAAGGGGCTTGTAAATCTGCCCCATAGTATCCACCTGTGTCTATATAAATATCACATTTGTTCATCCACATGTAACACCCAGCCATTACAACAAAAAATAAATTAGCCCAGACCTATCACCTTTTCCAATGATTGTTGCTTTGTGGTACCGTATTTTGTTTCTGGCATGTAACCATTTATTTATTTCTCTTTTCATCAAATACTGTGGTTTGTTACATTATTCTCACTGGTCCCTGCGAAGGTTGCTTGCTGCTATTCCTCCTAATGAATATATTTCATTTCCTTCTTTTTGTGTGAAACCCAAGGTTGATGCAGTTTTATCTAGTCAAACGAAAGTTTTATTGTGGCTGATAGAGACCTCAGTGACCAGTGTGGTGTACAACAGAACCGTCTCTTGAGTAACACACTAGTTTAGGTAGTTTTCTGATGTAAGTGAATGCCATCTGCAGTTCTAATCACTGGAGATCTAACCCCTAGATATACTTTCCTTGAAACCTGGGGGGGTTTAATTCATGGTTAGATGTACCTACGGAAAAGCTTGCCTCTGCCTTTTCCCTCTTTTTTATCAGAGACGGACATCTGACGATTCATCAAAACCCTCACCCCCTGCAAGGGTCAAGTACACGCTATCATTGCAGAAAACTTCAATGTGACCAGTCAAAATCTCAACACATACATCTGGTCTGACTTCTCTTTGATTAATTTATGGCTGTTAGCACCAGCCGAGTCTTCTCTTCAATAGGTAACTAACATTGCCACCATAAAGTGCCCTCATAAAATCTCTAAGGGACAGATCAGCTACCTAGACACCGCGCTGCCTAACTTCAAAGGGCAGTGTAATATGGTCTTCAATATATTGGCCATCTCCATGAGCTCCATTCTCACATACTCAACACCTATTATATCTAATCTAATGATCTAATCTAATGATTTAATTTAAATTCAACACAAATGAAGCATTCCAGTCATCGGGTAGAGTCACATTATTGAAACACCAACAATCATCTGACAGGAAATCATATATTGGTGTGATAAAAGATAATAAACTCGCTACCAAAGAAGCCTAGTGACTCTTCTTGGTGCATTCCATAGCTGCAGACAAACATTAACCTGGGTTCTCTTCAAACTGGTCACCTCAGTAAGTTAACCTACTGCTTGTTATTAGGGGGATTGCCCAAGGGCGGTTCCTGCATGAGGGCATACAGGGTGGAGCCCCCCCCAGTCTTGAAGGAAGGAGAAGGAGATGGAAAGACTGGTCTGAGGCACTTACACTGTCCAGTCTGGAAGTAGCAGTGCAGCTCAGCTGTGTACAAACACATGCTGCGCATATAGGTGGGATGACTTCAATATCACCCAAATCTCGCATGGCCAGTGTTCGTCTGCGAGGCAGAGGTGAGGGCAATCAGGCGGTGCCTAAAGCACCAGTTTTTTCTTGGGCTTCAGTCGAGTACTCGGCTCGCCAGGATCTGTTACAAAGTTCAGAACATCCTTCTAGGATCCCGCCTCCTCAACTGACTGGCTGACCCTTGATACTGTCAGCCTATGAGAATAGGAGGCAGGATTTTCATGTCTCTTCTGAACCATTGCTGAAGGCTTTTGCCTCCTGTTCTTCCTTTTGATCTTGACTCTATCCTCTGCAGCCCTCAGACGTCTCTCTCAGGGCGGCCCATCAGGTTCTGACTCACCTGCTACCAGACCTTGGAGCATTTGATGAGGTCAAGTACTGCTTCCTTTGGCCTGTGCTGGGCTCGTATTTCCCTCCTTCATTCACCAGCTGCAGCTGGACCCGAGAGACACCTCTGGGAGAAACACCAATAAAGCTGTGAGCCGGAAGCGGTGAGTACAAGTGCGCCTTGCCTCGTCTGTCAAGCAGCTGCCTTAGAGGCCTGGCGTCATCTGCCTTTCATGGCTGTCAAATTTCCTGTCTGCTTATGTTATGATTGACATTTCTATATTTGGGAGAAAAAAAAACAATTAGAGGGGAGAAATGGACCAGAGGAAGTCAACTAGGATAGTCATTGACGCCACACCACTTTTAAAGGTCGCCAGCCGCCACTGAGATTACCCCACACTTCAGTTATGTGCAGATCCCAATCATTTCTTTATTGAAAAAATATTAAAATACATCAATGGATGTCCATAATTATCAACCAGACCCCTATTGTACAGAAATTTCTCTCAACTCTTTTTTATTCTTCTCCATTCTGAAAACCACCCCTGAGGAAGTTGAATCTATCATGGCCTTCATGTAACGCAACTGGTGCTATGTAAAGCGCTCTGATGCCCGATTCGGGTCAAGTTTGCGCTATATAAAACTCTGAAGAAAAAAAAAATGGCAACCCTGGAACTCACAGATGCTCCCTTTGATCCAGCCTGGCCTGGCTCCTTTTGTAGTTCACTCCAGTCAGAGCTTCCCCAACCGGTATAAAGTTAACATCTTGATAAAACAGGTTCTCACTCCAGTTCTTGAAGGGTCAGGGGATCACTATTAAAAAGGCCAACCTGAGACCCCCACAGATCAGCTAATTATCAACCCATCACTAGCTTGCCAGTTCTAGACAATTAGCTACAGAAAATAGCAGTTCTCCAGTTTCAAAAGAATCTTTTTTAAAGAATCATATTTCACCCATGCAGACTGGATTTCTACCCGGACATAAGACAGAAACTGCCCCTTCTGGTTTATGGAATAAAGCCCTCTGACTTGCTGACAAGGGTATGACAGGCTGCCTTCTAGTTAATCTGCAGTTATCTGTAGGCAACCCTCTTCCATGGGTTCTGAGATGGATTTAGTATTTGGTCAGAGAGTCAATATGATTTCCTTTCTTCCCGAGGAAATTCATCCCGCTAGTGATGCTCCGTAGGGCTCCATGAGATGGGAATGAGAATCTACTTAGAAAGAGCTGGAAGGAAAAATTAAGTGAAGAAAGATGGTAAACGCTTTCTCAAATCAATATTTAAAATGTCTGTATACATGCAGTTCTTTAGGAAACCTGTACGGGACAATATGTTGGGAAACCCACTTTGTGTCATCATTTAGTTTATGCTTTCTTGTAAAGGGTGAATCCTAACTCTCCTTGGAATGTAATCCAGGTCTGGAACACCACATACTAGTTGCAATATTTCAAGACGGCCCCTTCCGAACGTCAGGATTTTCAGACATCTATATCAAAATTGTGCTATAAAGTGAACTATTTGTCCCAGTTTATTTCAAATGGGTTTATGGGAGTCCTCCATAGATTATGGTAGGCACGCTCAATACGTTCGCTCGCTCAGTTACATTTGCCCAACAATCACCACCATATTCTAACCACCAGTGGCAGTGTAACAGAATAAGGCAAAATTTCCCTCCTTACTTTTCAGAAGCTAAAAAATACTGTCCATGAACTCTTAAGATCTGCACGGTATTGGCCAGCAGTGGGCCGTGCAGGTAAGAGCGATGGGGTGGGGGATTTGGTCAGATGATGACGAGGGAAAATTAATTATTTATATAATTTTCCTACTGGTCGTCTGTCGAATTACGCCCCCCCACAACCCGGCCACCCGGCGCACGGGGCACGGCTGGTATTGCAACCAATATGTGGACACAATTTTATCCAGAATTGTCTCAACATTGTTTGAAAACCAGATGCCTTTCTAACCTGGCAAATCTGACATGATTTGGGCAAGAATAGAACCAACTTGGCCCTCTTCGAGATGCAACTTAGATGTTGATCCAGCATACCTGACTGTTTCCCCTCCTAGAGATTTAGCCAGCTTTGACAGCAGAAGCAGCAACTATCATCACCTCTTTCAAGAAGACTTCTGTAATGAAAAGGTTACCAACCAATCCTTAATTGTACTGACACCACAGAAAATAAGTGTTCTCTTTCTAACCATAAACACCATACCTTAAATGCTCAAACACACCACTGAGACCCTCTGCTAAAAGAAGAGGGCTAGAGAGTCCTAGGTATGTGCCAAGATTAGCAATATAAACATTGTTTATTGTTGGTTGGCTAGAAACACAACACCATAACCTAGAACTGATTTGAAAAATGTGGAATGTAAACACGAAAACACTATACACATCGCCAAACTCAATAGAATGAAAGAGCTCCTTCTTCCTCCTTAGGGGTTGTTAAAATCAACTAGAATAGAAAACTTAGCAACTTATCTCAACAAGCACTGGTGGCTAGAACTCTTCAGGGACTTCGACCTCTATCTCCAAGCTCAAAAATGAAAGTGAGGGAGGGGGCGCTAGAGGGCGCACGGCAAGATGGCTGCGCAATAGTGCAGCTCCGCCGGCCGAACACTCTATCCGCCTAATATCCTGCTCAAAGTCTGACATCCTGTGTCAAAACTTGTTGGGCACCGTCGCTATATGGCAGTGGTGTGATCTAAAGCTGCAGCGGAGCAGCGGACCCCCTGGAATGCTGTTTTTGCTGATCGCCGCTGCCGCGGCGCTGAGTGCAACATGACAGCTGCGAGGCCCGGCGGAGGCCTTTGCTGAGAGCTGGTGAACGGAGTTGCCGCGGGTGCTCCGCGCAGGCCTGTGTGGGCCGGGAGCCGCTGTGAGGAGATACCCCTACCGGACGCCCGCTGAGAACAGGTCTGCCGGTGCGACTCGCTGTGGCCGAGCATGGGGTCTGGCCATTGCCAGCGGAGATCCCCAGGGGCGGGGTGCGGCCTAAACCAGCGGACGGGGTATGATACTATATTTTGATCCCCGTGGTGCGCTGGGCCTATGGCCATAAACCCACGTCTTGGAGGGAGCCTGATGCCGCGCTGCTGCAGGGAGATCGTGGTAAAGTATGAGACTGTGAAATCATCATTGCAGTAAGGGGGAATTCCCCGCTGGGTGGCCAGACCCCATGCACGGGATAACGGCAGCCGTACGAGATTGTATGCAGAAGCAGGCAAACTGGAGCTAAGTTCTATGTTGCTGGCTTTGCTCCGGTAGGGACGCTGCCACGCATTAGATTAATACCCAGGGCCAGTGTGAAGACAGATACACGGATGAGCTGCTGCAGGCCTGTGGAGCTGGATGCGGCGATTTGACTAAGCTGAGTTGGTGGTGGGCCTCACTCCAGGGACACGCACAACGCGACATATGGCACGGTCCCCTGTCTTCCAGTGAGGAAACGCTAAAGTCAATATCTGCGCATTGACCCAAGCGGAGCAGGGATCACCTGTTTATTTGGAATTCGACGCGCATTGAGGGACATCGCTAAAGGGAAGAGACAGAACTGTCTCTAACACAGCACACGCAGCAGCAAACTGCAGTAATGGCCTGTAGGGCTTGCGAGAGATCCGCTGTGCTCGGCGGGGTCTCCTGGTATGGCGTGAGTTCCGTTGGGGCTGGAAGCGCGGCAGAGCGTGCAACCAGCTGGCGTGACGTGATCCATACATATCGTCGTGGCCTTTATGGACAAAATGGGCAAAACAGACAAGAATCAATCTCATCTCACCTTCGAGGTGCAGAAACCTGGCAAGTCGCAGCAGAAGGCAACTTCGGACTCAGAGCTTGATGCCGCATCTGATGGCACGCCGTCACTTGAAGCAACTCTCCTTGCTATGCAAAGTAGCCTGCAATCCATTGATGGAAAAATTGATGCCCTTAATCTGAGAATGGATCACACGTCAGCGAAACTTGATAAGCAGGGCGCCAGGCTGGGAGAAGCTGAAAAGCGTATTTCTGATGCAGATGACAGTCTACAAAGCATTTCATCCAAAACCTCAAAATGGAAAAGTCTAAGAATGAGGACATTGAAGCTAGGTCAAGGCACAACAACCTGCGGATCACGGGCCTGCCGGAGTCGACCAACACCGGGAAACTGGAGCCCTACGTAGAGGAAATGCTCAAGGAGATTTTCGGAGCAGAAAATCTGTCGACGATGCTGGTTGTAGAGAGAGCCCACCGATCGATGGTGGCCCGCCCGCCTCCGGGTGCTCCGCCAAGGCCAATCATTGCACGACTATTAAATTATAGGGACCGTGACTCAGTCCTGGGCATGTCCCGTGAGAAAGGTACCATAAACTTTCGGGGAAATGACCTGGCTTTCTACCCAGATTTCACTGCAACGGTCCAGGTGGCGAAGCGGGAATTCCAGTCTGTCAAGAAGCTGCTAATGGCAGAGAACATCCCGTATGCCATGCTATATTCTGCCCGGTTACGAATTGGAACAGAAGGCAAAGCCAGAATATATGCAAGCCCAAAATCTGCCATGGAATATGCAAAAACACTCAAACGAAGCAGATGCAATGCTTCCGGAGCCCCGGAGGATGAGGAGGACTGAGGGTCGTTGCTCCGCAGGAACTCTTGTGCTGATCTTGGACCTTCATCCTGTCACTGTGTTACAAGGGTGGGAATAGTTTCTGGGGGCCGAGACTGATGGTTGGTGTCTGATGGGGGTGATCAAATATTGTCGGTTCCTCATGGTCACTGATCGTAATCCTGCCCATTGGTGCATAAGTATTGTAATGATATTGTTGTTAACGACCCCATGCTTACAGCCCCTCTGGGGGACGTATACAAGACTGATAAGTGGTACTACTATGTATGTTTGGCCACCTCCCTTTCATCTGGGAGGTTGATTGCACTCTGGTGTCCCCCATGGGTGTACCCCACATCTATTTGTGGATAATGTTTTGTGAGTGGGTTATGTTCACTTGTTTTTGGGATGGCTTTAGCATGTTGTGGGTGATGAAGTGGGTGGGGGGTGAGATGTTTGTTAATGTTTTGATGACTTGTTTAGTTGAGGTATACCTGCACAGACATGCACAATGGTCCTGCCCGCGCACTCCAGCTATTATATACCGAGTATACTGGCAGTACACTATGAAGAGACACTATGACACGGGTTGATGGCAGTGTAAACTTTATTACATGGAATGTGAGAGGCCTTAATAACCCCCGCAAAGCTAGGTCAGTGCTGCAATACCTGGACAGACACAATGTTCATATAGCTCTCTTGCAGGAGACGCACCTTAGTGGGCGTTCAGACAACACTATAGGCACCAAGTGGGCAACCTGTCACTTGGCCTCCTCGTATTCCACATATTCGCTTGGGGTCCTGCTACTGATCAAGCGTGGGATTCCCTTTGCACTCACATCCCACCAAGTAGATGATCAAGGTAGGCTTGTAATTGCATGGGGACAGTTAGCAGGTACCGGTGTTACAATAGTTAATACCTATGCACTAAATATAGATGATCCGGACTTCTTTTCAGATGTCTGGCGACGATTACATGCTGTTTCACCTGCACACATTATTTGGGGGGGAGATTTGAACACGTATTTAAATCCTGTAATGGATCGCTCAGCGGACACTGAGTGGCGGGGCAAACAGGCAGCCAAGGTATTACTGGGCGGGATGGATGATTACGGCCTGGAAGATGCCTGGCGCTTGAGGCACCCGACAACGAGGGAAGGTACATATGTTTCCACAGTTCATGGAACCTGGTCAAGACTAGACTATTGGCTACTCTCTACTGAGGTGTGCCAATGGGTGGATGAAGTGCGGATCCTCCTTAAGACACTTTCCGATCATGCGCCGGTCCTGTTGCGACTGAAGGTTCCAAGTGTAGCCCCTGCGCCGTTTGTCTGGCGTTTCCGCCCGGCAGCGCTCTTGGATGCAGCATTTAAGGAGGGAGTGCGCAAGGCGATAGAAGAGTATTTTGCATTAAACGTAGGTTCAGTGTCTAGTCAGAGCTCACTGTGGGAAGAATTTAAAGTTACACTCAGAGGGAAATATATAAGCACACAAACAGGGGTACTGAGAAGTATCAGAACACAACTAAATAAGGCAGAGGATAAGCTCAACACTTTAGAAAGAGAATATCAATGCCACCCAAAGGTGGCTATCCTAGCGTCTATTAGAGAGCAGCTGTGGGACTATGAATCCCTGGCAGATCAAGAGGCGTGCTTTATGTCAAAACGACATGTGGCCTGTGTGTACGGGGAGGGCGGGAGACCTGGGCGTAGCCTTGCACAAAAGCTTAGACCGCAAAAAGTTTCAGAAGCCATAATGCATATAGTGGTTGAGGGAGGTATAGCGTGCTATTCAAACAAAACGATACTTCAAACATTTAAAACATTCTATGCAAACCTGTATGGATTTAAAAGCACAGCATCACTGATTGAACTGAACCAATATCTAGAGGACGTGGCACTGGCATGGCTGTCGCCGGGACAAAGAGAGTATTTGTCGCAGCCAGTGACAGTTTATGAGGTGAGGGAGGCGATCAATGCATTGCCGAATGGTAAGGCCCCGGGATTGAACGGCTTCACTGGGGAATTCTACAAAGAATTTTCTGACCTTCTAGTCCCACACCTGCACGCAGGCATATGACGGAGGCGCACTGCCATCTTCATTGAAGGAGGCACTCATAATAACATTGCTGAAACCAGACAAGGCACTAGAGAGGTGTGAATCCTATAGACCTCTATCTCTTATAAATATAGATGCAAAGATCCTGACTAAGATACTTGCTATACGGCTACAGCCGCTGATGTCCAAGCTAGTATTACCTGATCAATCTGGTTTCATACCCGCACGGTCCACAACGCACAATCTCCGTACCATATTTGTATTGCTGCACCAAATGGAGCCTACCCTACCAGCAGCTGCAGTCCTGCTAGACGCGGCCAAAGCTTTTGATTCCATTGCATGGACATATATGTTCACTGTACTGGCGCGCATGGGGATCCCAGAGGCGTTTTTACGATGGATTAGATTATTGGATGAATCTCCAATTGCACGAGTGTGCATCAATAATAATACATCAGATGCCTTTAGGGTGTATAGGGGGATAAGACAGGGCTGTCCTCTGTCGCCTCTTATATTCGCACTCCTTATGGAGCCATTAGCCTGCATGATTAGGCAAAAACATGCAGCCGCGGCGCTCGGTTTTCACTTGCGTCCACTGATCATCTCACTATATGCTGATGATATGACACTTTATGTTAGGGATCCGGTCATCAATCTAGGTCCGGTACTCCGGGAATATATAAAATTTGAGCACTACTCTGGTTTGTGTATAAATTGGGCAAAATCAATAATCCTTCCGCTCACATCGGGGACGCAACCACATGACACTGAATTTCCGTTGGAATGGGGCCAGGCCTTGTCAAGTATCTTGGAGTGTGGGTGCACAGAGACCCCAGTGTAGTACTGCAGGAAAATTACGGGAGAGTGATGTCCAAGCTTGAAGCCCGAGTTGCACACTGGATTAAGCTTCCGTTCTCTCTAGCTGACAGGCTGGCAATCATTAAAATGATACTCCTTCCGCAATTACTATATTTGTTCCTTAACATTCCTATTGTACTGACCGAGTCCTTTTTTAAACAACTGAGGTCCCTACTAATTACACTAACATGGGCTGGTAAAAAACCGAGGATTGACTGGGAAGTGTTAACTCGAACATACTCAGAGGGAGGGTTTGGTGCCCCAGACTTTACGTTATATAACCTTTGTACACAGACCCATTTTGCACACTTCTGGTATGCATCTCATGATTTTATCCCAGACATAGCCATCAAGCATGATGATGCGTCCCCGATACCGCTCAGAGCTATCCTGCCACATGACCGCACCTCAACACCGAGATCTGAAATTAACACATTGCGCACTACGTTGATGGCTTAGCGGGCAGTAGTCTGGCGGGCGAGTAAACTGGTGCTATATGCTCCCAAGATGCCTTTGCTACATTGATAGAGCGAAATGTTCTTGTGAATTGTAGGGGTGCATCATAATCACTGATAGGCCGCACCCACATGTATTCAGACATATATTCGTATATTCAGTTTCATATTCATGTATGTTTAGTAAAGAATGAATAGTTCGCTGAGACAAAGTGAACCCAGTAGCATAATGGTGTTAGGATATTGATGTACTGTAATGCTTATTGAATTGTGTGAACATAATGCATAGAGAAATTAGTTCGTGGATGTAATGTAATTGCAGTAGTTTAAACGTGCACCATATTAAAGTTGCACATGTAATTCATTGTTTGCATATGAAGTGTAATGAAAATGCTTATAGGGAAACATAAGATGTGTGTTTAAAAGTTATATGTAAAGGCCTGACTACATATATGCTTAGGGAAGGCCTGGTTTATTCTTATGTTAGCTTATTTTTGTAGGCAGTGAAAAGATTCTCTTGGTAAGGCTCTCTGGGTACAAACGGTAGATTTAATTTGCACAGTGAAAGGTTTCTGTTGAAAGTATCTTTTGTTGCAGGTGCAAGGACACATGTCTCGTTAGTAAGACTAACTCTTTGTTTTCGAAAGCTAGAGAGAGGGAGGCATGGTACGGGGAGTGAAAAGGAATGTAGGGATGATACTTTCGGCGGAGAAGGTGCCTGGGACTCAAGGTCAACGCAACCGTCCAGGATGAAGTCACCGTTTCAGTGGAAAAGCACAAGAAAGAAGACCTGGCCAAGGAGGCGTGACAAAGGCGTGTACAAATGTATTGGGGTTTTGTATTAGGGATAGTGCCCTGAGGGAGGAGGCCAGAGAAGAGGTAGGGGAGACCTGAGAGAAGGACAGAGCTGAGCTTAGGTACTATGTGATTGCACTTCTTAGGAAGTCTTCACAGCTGACACCTTTTATTCTTTCTTGCCTGGGAAAATCGTTATGCAGGGATGCCACTTAGCGTTAGTGTAGGGACAGCAATTGATTTTAAGCTTGTTTAGGCCAATGAAGAGCAACTTAGAAATAGGAGCAATCATAGTCTGGTTGGTCCTTCTAGAACTCTCTATTCTCCTTATCCTGAGTCGGATGAGATTCTTGCGTAGATTATTATTTGTATTAGTGCCCATCTATTTCTTTAACCTCGTGTTGAGGTGCTTGCACGTTCAGTTATTTTTGGCGATAATAAATTCTCAAACTTGAATTCGGAGTCAGTGGTCCTTTCAGACAAAATGAATGCTGATATATAACCAGATGAGATTCTCTCCTTTACACTATTCAACAGGTAAAAAGATCTTGGCGACCAGAAGGTTCTTATAGATAATTAGATAAGAATCGGCGTTATCAGTTGGTAGCAGAGTAGGATGGTTACCTTTGATGGTAAGGGGAGATTTGTGGACAGCTTGTAAAGTCGCTATTGAGTGGCCGACTTCGGAACCGAAAAGAGAGGCGGTTACAAATGGTCCATCACCTGATGTCATGAAAAAGTATGAGCAGGTGATTACATGGTTGAAGTCGAAGATTTCACCTCAGGATATAGATTGGGTTAAGATAGATCGGACTGTACAGGAACCCAAGGAAACGGTGCATGAATACTATGAAAGACTTCTGCAAGTTTTTAAACAGTATAGTGGGTTAGATGTTTTGGACCCTAAGGATATGGGACAGTTTGTCTCAAAGTTTGTAACGGGTCTGAGAGGGGAAATCAGCCTCATGATACAGCACCATTTGATCTGCTGGCAGAACAAGCCACTAGATGAAATTTTGCGGTATGCGAGATACTGTAGTGATGAGGTGGAATCAAAACATCGAAAGCTAAAAGACAAATTAATGCTTGTCCAGATGCAGACAGCACAGAGTCAGCCTAGTGGAGGGACTTTGGGGAGAAAGCAAGGAAATTTCCAGGGAAACCAGAATGGGCAGGTACAGGGAAAGGAAAACCAGTAGACCCCAAGACAGGAGTGGACGTGGCCACATTGAAGAAGACCACTGCGTGTCATCTTTGTCGCCAGGTCGGACATTGGAAACGCGAGTGTCCTTTGAACCCAGCTAATCAGGTACAGGAAGAGGAAGAGGGGGCTCAGGCACCCGCGCAAGAGGTGGTTAACACAATAACGAGACCTAGAACGATGAAAGGGGGGTTTACAATTCTCACGCTCAGATTCCCCAAGCTCCAAGGTTTTCACAAGGAACACGAACGTACCAACAGATGCCCCTGTTCGAACGTTATGATGAGGATAGCTCAGACCCTTTATCCTGACGGTGCCTGAGGGGGAGGAAGACTGCACACTTGGAGCGGTCTTGGAGGTAGACCAGAGAGGACCTTTTGTGGAGGCAGAGATTGAGGGCAATCCTGCAACACTTTTGGTTGATACTGGAGCTACCCGGTCTACTGTAAGATCTGCAGTAGTCCCTAACCTACCCCTCTCGGGACAATCGATCCAGGTTGTTGGAGTAGCGAACAAGAAAATAAGCAGCCCATTGACAGAACCGATCTTAGTAAAGATAGGTACTTTCCAAACTAGACATCAGTTTGTAGTGTGTGATACGAGTCCAGTTTGTCTCTTGGGAAGAGATCTGTTGTGCAAGTTGAACTGCACGATTTATTGCACACCACGGGGAGTGGAGGTCCAGACGATAGATGACGATGCGGACTTTAAAATTACCAATCAGCTTCTGTGTATAGATCTGTACCCAATGGTGACTGTGGAAGAACTTCCACATGATCTGAGAGACGCAGTGTCGCCTGTGGTGTGGGATTTCGCAGGCGATGAAATAGGTTTAATCAGAGGGGTTGAACCAGTGCGGATTGAGGTGAAACAGAATGTTGATTTCCCAAGAACACCTCAATACAACCTGTCGACAGAAACGATTGCAGGAATAAAACCTGTGATCGAGACTTTCATTGAGAAGGGTATTTTAAAAGAGATCAGAGGTAGTCCCTGTAATTCACCCATAATGGGACTACAGAAACCGAGCGGGAAGTACAGGATCGTGCAAGACCTGCGAAAGGTCAACATGATAGTTGTCCCTTGTTGTCCAGTGGTACCGAATCCTTCAGTAATACTGTTCCAGATCCCATGTGAAGCCGAGTGGTTTACGGTTATCGATTTGTGTCAAGCTTTCTTTTCGATACCGCTCCACGAGGAAAGCCAATTTCTTTTTGCGTTCAGGCTAGAAAATCGCGTGTTAACATGGTGTCGTATCCCTCAAGGGTATACGGAAAGTCCATCGATCTTTAACCAGATCCTGAAGAAGAACCTTGAGAGTCTTGTGTTGCCGCAGAACTCAGTTCTCGTGCAGTACATAGATGACTTGCTCATTGCCTCAGAAACAGAAGATGCTTGCAGAATTGACACAGTAGCCTTGTTGAACCACTTAGCAGAGAATGGACATAAGGTGTCCCCGAACAAGCTGCAGTACTGTTTGAATGAGGTACAGTACTTGGGACACAGATTAGAAAAAGGCAAGAGGAAGGTGTCACCAGATCGAATTGAGGCAATAATGAGCATGGCAGTACCCACTACACAGAGGGAAGTTAGGATGTTTCTGGGAATGGTTGGCTATTGTCGACAGTGGATTCCTAGTTTCTCCTTGAGAGCAAAGCCTCTGCAGAGGCTTACACACAAGGATGTGAGTGATCCGGTACCATGGGACGAGGAGTGCTTGGTGTCATTCCTGAAGCTGAGAGATGATTTGTGCAGGGCTCCCGCACTGGGAATGCCTGATTACAACAAGGCCTTTTCATTGTTTTGTTACGAGAGAGGAGGATGTGCATTAGCAGTGTTAGCTCAGAACCATGGAGGTGTCCGTAGACCAGTTGCCTACTTTTCAGCTACTTTAGATCCAGTAGCTTCTGCGTTGCCCGGATGTCTAAGATCCGTTGCTGCAACAGGTGTCAGCATTGAAAGATGTGAAAGCATTGTAATGGGACATCCATTGACTGTACATGTGCCACATTCGGTTGAGTTATTAATGACCAGGACCAAGACCCAGCACCTAACGAACAATAGGTTAACGAGGTACGAGCAAGTCATACTTGCCGCAGAGAATGTGACTCTGAAAAGGTGCTCCGTCTTGAACCCTGCGACATTGATGCCTATACCGAACACAGATGATGAAGATTGTGAGGACCATGATTGTCTCGATGTGACCGAACTTTGCACCAAACCGAGACCTGACATTGTAGATGAGCCATTGGCTGACCCAGATGAAATTTTCTTTGTCGATGGTTCATGCTTAAGAGACAGTGTGGGGCAATTGAGAGCAGCGTTTGCTGTATGTACTATTTCAGGAGTGGTCGACGCTGCTTGCCTAGAAGGAGTACGCTCCGCGCAGGTAGCTGAGATCATTGCCTTGACCCGTGCCTGTTTGGCCGCTGATCGAATTCGAATCACGATTTACACAGACAGCCAATACGGCTTTGGCGTGGTGCATGACTTCGGGCAGTTATGGTCTCAGAGGGGATTTTTGACATCATCTGGCTCACCCATTCGTAATGGAGAATATGTAAGACAATTGTTAGAAGCATTACAGCATCCAAAAGAAATTGCTGTTGTAAAGTGTTCAGCCCATGGGAAGGGGAGGACTTTGTATCCTTGGGTAATAACTACGCGGATGAGGTAGCCCGCTTCTGCGCAGAACAAGGATGCATATTCACAGGAAGAGAGATAGAAGAGAGCCAAGAGGGAACCGATCTCAGCATAATGTTGACCATGGCAGACACTTGGGAAGAGCTTAAGCGATTGCAGGATGAAGTTTCTAACCAGGAGAGAGAGGGATGGATCAAAGCTGGGTGTGAGAAAGGAGACGTGGATGTTTGGGTATCAAACGATGGGAGAGCTGTGTTGCCGGAGGAATTGCTGAGTCCGATGGCAAGATTGATACATGGACAGGCACACCTGGGTAGAGACGCAATGATGAGAGTGTTCAGACAGACGTGGTATAACCCACGGTTCCGAGCAATGGCTGAGACGGTATGTCAGAGGTGTGTTACTTGTCAACAGATGAATGCCGGAAAGAAAACTGTAGTTACATTGAGTCATATTGGAAGGTCAGGAGGGCCCTTCAATAGACTACAGTTGGATTTCGTGGAGATGCCTAGGTGCAATGGCTTGAGGTACATTCTAGTGATAGTATGTGTATTCTCACGGTGGGTGGAGGCTTATCCCACACGCAGGTGTGACACTCTGACAGTGGCTAAATTATTGTTGAGGAGCTTATCCCTAGATTCGGGATCCCGACCTCTTTGGAATCAGATAGAGGAGGGCACTTCCATAGCGAAATCATGAAGTTGCTTTGTGCTGCATTGAACATAGACCAGAGACTTCATTGTAGTTACAGACCGGAGGCTTCTGGGATGGTGGAACAAGTTAATGGAACTTTGAAAGCCCGGATGGCAAAAATGTGTTCTTCGACATCCCTGCAATGGCCCGACGCCTTGCCTTTGGTGCTGATGAGCATGCGAAGTGTCCCAGACAGAAAGACCGGGTTGTCCCCCATGAAATATTAATGGGGAGGGCAATGAGACTGCCAGCAGTACCAGCTACAGCCTTGATAAGCATCACTGATGATTTGATTCTCGATTACTGTAAAGGACTCTCTGATGTGGTCCGTTCTGTATCCCAGCAGGTGCAAGCAGCTGTGGTTCCAGCTTCGAGTGATCTGTGCCACGACTTGTGTCCCGGTGACTGGGTGCTCGTCCGGAAGCACGTGAGGAAGAGTTGTTTGGATGCCCGTTGGCGTGGTCCGTATCAGGTGATTCTGATCACGAACACAGCAGTAAAGTGTGGAGGATTGCCGAACTGGGTGCATGCTTCCCATACCCGCAGAGTTCCAGCACCCTTGGAAGAAACAGCTCCTCTCGTAAATGAAAACCCAGCGGATGTGGCAGGGCCACATGAGAGGACAAGTCAAGCTGTAAGGGTCGCTGACACAGCTGGTGGTGCACTAGAGCAAGCTGAAGGGGGTTTCCACAGTTCGAACCCTGACTCAGACACCGAAGAAGGAGATGGTGCAGTGGGCGGAGAAGAGTCAAATTCAAAAGAAAGAGGAAGTAGTGCACTGGGTATAGAAGGGGAAGGCAGACAAACGAACAGACGTGCAGAAAGTTGGCCTGAGAGACAGAGGCGACTGAACTTGAGGTTAGCACCTGAGAGAGACCTTGCTCCAGTGTCTGAAGTATCTGAAACAGAAGCAAGTGACGAAGACCAAGCACAAGACAATCGGCGAAGGTCAAAGAGAACAAGAGTGCCTTGTCGCAGATACTCTACCCCTGAGTGGACTTACACTGTGTTTGATGCAGGGGGTGGTGAGTACGGGAAGACTGAGGTCAGTAGAAGTGGTCTGTCGGAGCCCGAATGTGGTGGTGAAGGTGGTACTGCGGATGCCAGGGCTCAAGATAGAGGGAACACTGACACTCACGGTTCCGAATCCCCCGCTTCTGAGTGAAGTCCGAAACTTGCTTTTGCATCGACTCGAATTCCCGCCTTTTGGAGTTGAGCCGTTTTCACATGAAGTGCTGATTTTGCGTCTTGAACTTTTGTATCACGTTCTGGTCTTGCTCAATGAGGATCTCATTGTGGATCAGTTATGAACTGTAAATAAAAGTCTAAAAGAAGAAGATAACCTAGGTCCGAGTGGAAGAAGAATAAACTTAGGGACTTTCCACAGAAGAGGAACGAAAACTAGGGAAGTCTTTTTCTGGACTGTGTAAATAAGCTGTGATTGGAAAGGGAAAGCCCGGAAATTTCATGGTTGCTCGAGCTGGTTAAGCAAGTCACAAATAAAGGACAGAGACTTTTCTGAGTTCTTTGCGATAACCAAGACTTTTGAGAACTTTTGAAATCATGGAGCCGGGAGATCCCAATCGTAGATCAAAGTGGATTGTAGGCATCCTTATAAGTAGTGTAATAATTTCTATAATCATAGTAGTTATAGTCTCATATACTGGTTCGCGAGAGCAAGAAGTAGAGGAGGTGACAGGGACACCTACACCTATCACACCTAGTCAGGAGGGGGTAGACAAGGCAGCTGATAGAGCTATGTTATTAGAAGAAAGTCGTAGATTACATGTAGATTTGTCTAAGGGTGATTTTAAGCTTAATGCGTATGCTAAGTTGTTGTATGAGTATGTTGACGTGATGGATGCGAAAGATTGTTATGTGTGTATGCAGTTGCCTACTTCGGTGGATGAGGGTATTAGGTATCATCATCTTCCACTGACTTATGGTATTTCATGTAGTCTTTTGTTGAGTTTGTTTTATGAGAGAGAGCAGTTCGAGTATTTCTTTTCCAATTTCGACGCAGTGCTTCCTGAAGTCCCAGCTTACAAGCATTTGAATAAGTATGACTATTATAAGACCGAGGACAGACTGAGGAAGTACTTCATACCGAGTTTGGAATTGGATACAGCATTCGCACACAGACACAATCTGACTTGTCTGATGTCGGATGTAGAGAGAAAGTTTGTAGATCAGGTTGAAGATAGGTATAGAAAGCTGACTGAATCCCGAGATTTAGGGCATCACAGGACAGATTGGACGGAGGAAGAACGGTTGCATAAGACCAGGGGAAGCTATGGTCCTATAGCGTTAGATAAGGAGCAGAGGGGTAAGTTGTGTATAAGGCGTTATCAGACTTACTACGAGAAGGTTCCAGTGGGACAAAGTACTTGTGATCACGTTTTCACCATGGCAGATGTAGCAAAAGATTTTCTCCAAGGTCCTGTACAAGTGATACCTACGGTGTATTATGTATGTGGGAAGAATGCTTATGTGAGATTGCGTGCAAATTGGTATGGAACGTGTTATTTGTCAATAATATTTCCAAAGATTTACCATACAGAGGATTTAAATCTTCTAGAGGGTGGAGAGCATTCAAGAACGAGAAGAGCTGCAAGTGCAGGGATCGTAGTGGGGGATATCTTTGGAGCTATGATACCTAGTCTAGGGGTAGTCTTGAATGACGTGAAGATCCGGAGGTTAGCGACTGTGGTGGATGAATTTTCGATGAACACAGCAAAGTCGTTGGTGTTGGTGGAAGGAGAGATGTTGTCAATAAGGGGAATGGTTTTGCAGAATCGTCTTGCTTTGGATGTCCTATTAGCAAAAGAGGGCGGAGTCTGTAAAATGCTGAAGGTTCAAGAGTGCTGCACTTATATACCAGACCGTAGCAAGGATCTGGAGAAATATATAAGTAACATCACTATGATCCACACAAAGATAGCGGATTTGACCGAAGAAGGGGCCTGGGAAAAGGTCGGAAAGGGTTTTGGTCAAGTGGGAGGTTGGTTTGCGAACCTAGGAAAGGGATTCCTTGGGTACTTCCTGAGACCACTCCTTATTTTGGTGGTTTGTGTGGCTGGCTTGTGGATTATGATCAAGGCCTACAAGTGGTATCGAGCAGGCAGAGTCAAGAGAGCTTTGAGGGAAAATGACATGAGATTGGCAAGATTGCAGGACAATCAGTATCAAAGGCTCAAGAGCATGGAGAACTTCAGATCAGGGAAGATGGGAACAAGTTCTGTTTAGGTCGGCTCCTTCTCCGAGGGAGTAGAATGAGATGTGATGACAGGAGTCATCAAAGGGGGGAACTGATAGAGCGAAATGTTCTTGTGAATTGTAGGGGTGCATCATAATCACTGATAGGCCGCACCCACATGTATTCAGACATATATTCGTATATTCAGTTTCATATTCATGTATGTTTAGTAAAGAATGAATAGTTCGCTGAGACAAAGTGAACCCAGTAGCATAATGGTGTTAGGATATTGATGTACTGTAATGCTTATTGAATTGTGTGAACATAATGCATAGAGAAATTAGTTCGTGGATGTAATGTAATTGCAGTAGTTTAAACGTGCACCATATTAAAGTTGCACATGTAATTCATTGTTTGCATATGAAGTGTAATGAAAATGCTTATAGGGAAACATAAGATGTGTGTTTAAAAGTTATATGTAAAGGCCTGACTACATATATGCTTAGGGAAGGCCTGGTTTATTCTTATGTTAGCTTATTTTTGTAGGCAGTGAAAAGATTCTCTTGGTAAGGCTCTCTGGGTACAAACGGTAGATTTAATTTGCACAGTGAAAGGTTTCTGTTGAAAGTATCTTTTGTTGCAGGTGCAAGGACACATGTCTCGTTAGTAAGACTAACTCTTTGTTTTCGAAAGCTAGAGAGAGGGGAGGCATGGTACGGGGAGTGAAAAGGAATGTAGGGATGATACTTTCGGCGGAGAAGGTGCCTGGGACTCAAGGTCAACGCAACCGTCCAGGATGAAGTCACCGTTTCAGTGGAAAAGCACAAGAAAGAAGACCTGGCCAAGGAGGCGTGACAAAGGCGTGTACAAATGTATTGGGGTTTTGTATTAGGGATAGTGCCCTGAGGGAGGAGGCCAGAGAAGAGGTAGGGGAGACCTGAGAGAAGGACAGAGCTGAGCTTAGGTACTATGTGATTGCACTTCTTAGGAAGTCTTCACAGCTGACACCTTTTATTCTTTCTTGCCTGGGAAAATCGTTATGCAGGGATGCCACTTAGCGTTAGTGTAGGGACAGCAATTGATTTTAAGCTTGTTTAGGCCAATGAAGAGCAACTTAGAAATAGGAGCAATCATAGTCTGGTTGGTCCTTCTAGAACTCTCTATTCTCCTTATCCTGAGTCGGATGAGATTCTTGCGTAGATTATTATTTGTATTAGTGCCCATCTATTTCTTTAACCTCGTGTTGAGGTGCTTGCACGTTCAGTTATTTTTGGCGATAATAAATTCTCAAACTTGAATTCGGAGTCAGTGGTCCTTTCAGACAAAATGAATGCTGATATATAACCAGATGAGATTCTCTTCTTTACACTATTCAACAGGTAAAAAGATCTTGGCGACCAGAAGGTTCTTATAGATAATTAGATAAGAATCGGCGTTATCAACATCATCCTGACATAACAGTTACACAGGAAGACAAGTCACTTCAGATACTGCGGGGGGGCAGGCCTGAATACTATGGGAGATCTATATATCAATGGAACGTTTTTAAATTTGGCTGATTTGGTGACGGAGAGCGCACGTCCCCCCCACTCACATTTGTTTATTACCGACTGAGAGCGGCAGTCCGAGCCCATAATCCGTTATTTCGCAGCGAACCACCCACTCTGAGGGCACTGCAGTGCCTGTTAACTAGTGACTCCAGGCAACATCTTGTCACAAAGTTATACACAGCCGCACAAAAAGACGACAATCAGGGCGTTGAGAAATCGATGGAGAAGTGGAATGCTGTGTTGGAACAGCCTATAGGGGAGGAAGATTGGGAAACTTGTTGTGTACAATTAAGCATGCTGACGTCCAAATGCAATTTAAGGATCATTCAGTTTAAATACCTTCATCAGTTGTATTATACTCCTGTGCAGTTGTGCAGATATGGTCTGAGAAATGATTCCAAATGTATACGCTGTGGGATTGATGAGGCTGACTTCATGCATTTGGCATGGAACTGTCCAAGAGTGCGACACTTCTGGGTACAGGTTACAGATGCTTTAAGTTAGGTGGTGGGGGCGAGGGTGATGTGCACGCCGTTGATTTGTCTGCTGGGCTTATTGAGTGCGTTTAAATCGACAACTAAGAGACTATTATTAGTGAGCCTGCTGATGGCAAAACGAAGAGTTGCACTTCATTGGGGGAGCAAAACCAGCCCGACCAAAGAGGCATGGCTGGTGAATATTGCGCAGTGTAAGTCTCAACTCGAACTGTATGCTGAGGAGCTTCCTCTACCATCAAGGCCAAGAGACTATTGGGGACTGATGATGGCCTATATGCACTCAAATGATGGAAACGGGGGGGTAGGCGTGAAGTGGCATTGTAAAGCACTCACACTACTAGACAGTCGAGTGATAATGGGCCTGACCTATCCAATACATGTATAAGTTGAATTGTGGGGGGTGAGAGGGAAGGGTCGGAATGGTACAAAATGTGCATGTGAAGCAGTCTGTGGAGGGTATACCAGTACTTGTTCTGTGTTGATGTATGTTTGTATTTTGATGAAAAATGAAATAAATAAATACATAAATAAAAAATGAAAGTGAGGAAGGGTACTGCTGATTTACCACTGACAAGCTGCAAGTTCATAAAGTTTTTGACTATACTATCTCCCTTTACCCACAAGAGACCCTCAAGGTTACCCCACCAGGAGTCAGAATAAAGAGAAGTAGGTTGCAGTTTGAGTAGTTCACTCACCACATATGCAGATGCGCTCACTGCCATGTTGTAATAAGTGCACTAGAACTTTCTGACATACTTCCTCTCAGGTCTACAGCTAAGTAATTGGACACCACTTAGACCTGGATATTGTTTGGCCTATAAATCCCAACGGCACCCAATCTGGAGGGTACACCTCAAAACTTCAAAAATAACACTTTTAAAAATAACACTTCCCAAATATTAGTTCTAAAAATAAAAACCTTGTAAAAGAAACAATTTTCAAACTGTTTACAAAATATATTTAAGTAAATGCGGATCATCTTTCTGTTGTTTGATTTTATTCTTAAAATCCAATAAAGTATTGATTTTGATATTTAAGTAAAAACAGTAAAAGGGGTGACGGGCTTAAGGGTTATTGGTTAAAGATATAGGGCCAGATGTACGACCTGCCAAATAGCGACTCGCAAATTGTGTCGCTTTTGCGACTCGCAATTTGCGACTCGCTATTTGGCATGTACAACAGTGTATTGGACACTGTTTGCGATTCCCAATGGGGTCGCAAATTGCAAAGCTCATGAATATTAATGAGCCTCTCACAATTTGCGAGCCCATTGGGAATGACAGGCCCTCCCAGGGATGGTGGCCTGCTGGGCTCAGCAGACCACTATGTCTGGGACTGCTTTTAAATAAAGCAGCTTTTTTTTTTTTAAATGCAGCCCGTTTTCCTTAAAGGAAAATGGGATGCATTTAAAAAAGAAAAAATGAAGCGTCCCTGGGACCACTGCCTGCCCTTAAAAAACAAGCATTGGCATAGCCAATAGGTCTCGCCTTTGGGACCTTATAAGTGTTTAGCCATGCAACAGTTGATGTTGCACCAAGGATATTGTGCTGCATAACTACATACTTATAAGGTCCCAAAAGCTAGGCCTATTGGCTATGCCAATGCTTGTCTGGAATAACGTGATTTATTTGAAATATGGCAGTTCATGTCGCACATCTGTGCTGCACACAACTGTTATTACTATTACACAAGTCAACTGAACTCAGCTTAACGACCTCGCAAGGATGGAAGGCTGAGTTGCTAACTGTAGGCCACAGCAGACGTCAGCGGTGAGCGTTAAACCGGAGAGCCATCCTACCTCCTAGGAGGAAAGACGCCTCAGCTCATTAGGAAAAGGCATATGTGACATCTACACGAGAGAGGTCGAGCTGCACATCTGTACATGGGACAACGGCTCTCCACGAAGGTAGGATGAAAAAAGTGCACATCTGTGGAAGGACGTCTGTCTGCATGTCTGTAGGAGAGAGCAGTTGGCGCTTATGTAAGGGAGAGAAAGACGTCTGCACATCTGACGAAAGAAAGAAGTTTGCACATCTGTAGCATGAAAAAATCTGCACATCAGCAGACTTCTAGAGAAGCCGGAACATCTGTAGAACGAAAGACGTATACACATCTGTGCTAGAGGGGCGTGTCCGCAGCTGCAGGGCAGAGCTGGCCCTCTCCAGACCGAACATGATAGCACATTACCACACTCATGGGAGGTGCATCACATATGACATATGTGTAATAATGACAGCCCTGTCTAATATTGGAGGGCAGACACCAGCATTAACCAGCTGCAGGCCAAAGGCCGGCCCCCTTCAGACAGCGACGACAGCCTCCCCCCTCTCCCCACAGGTGCCACATTCCAGTTAAGGACTCTCATTCAACGCCCCGGTGCATCCTGGGAGTTGCAGTCTCGGGCACAAGCCTCAGCCCACGGTGGTTTGGAGAACCAGCAAGCACCGGCAGCCCTGGTTGGGTGCAGGTGGCGAGGCCTCTGTGCCCAGCTCCTAAAAGGCCGGCTTTGTGGGGCCAGCCACCCACCCCCTGTCTGACTCCGCTCTGAAACGCTTCCTAACACCCGATGGGGGAGGAAGGCGGGTCTGTCCTGGAAACAGCTGCAGAGCGTGTCCTCGCCTGTAGTGTACTCGAACGAGGCACCTACAAATGTAACACAAGCCTTTAATGGGAGGAAGTGTAAATATTGCACATTCTGCGAGATAATGTGCACTGATAACTGTGAACTGAAGTCTGGGAGGGAGATGGCCTGAAAAGGGGCTGCGAGGGACAGCAAGATAAGAGTGATGTTCTCACAATCACAGTGCTTCCCACCGACTCACCCATCTGTATCACAGCCTCCCTGACCAAGTAATGTCTTTGACAACATAAGAAACCCTTTTAAATCTATTAAACCAGTTCCCAGCACTGAGAAACTGAGTGACAGACCTGGCTCAAAGCTGTCCACATGTAAGCATCTTTCTCACAAAACTCTGCATGGCATCCTGCTCTCAGCCATTTTGTGAGATCCCAAACACAGTTCTAGGAACAGAGGCTGTGCCTTCTCTCTGCGTTTCACAGAGCAGCTTTGTATGGGGACGTTTGCTTTTGAAACAATTAGAGTGTGGAAATAACATTAAATTTTCATTGTATATATTGCTAATGGAAGCTGCTTTTAGAAGCTCCATTCGGGCACCCACCCTGCGGCATCTGCAATGCCCACTGCACCACACAGCGCCCTCAGGAGAGACTAGAATGCGCAACTCATCGGATTACAGCGTCAGGAAACCGCAGCAACGCTCGTGGGAGCCAGAGAGCAGCCAGCGGGGCCGTGGAGCGCACAGGATGTCATTACGAGTAATAACAGGCGGCTGCGACAAATTGGAGCCACCCCGTACTTAAGTAGAGAGCCGAGCAGCGTGAGCACCGAGAGAAAGCCCCGCTGGCTGAACCAATCAGTCAGTTTAATGGCCATGGACTAATCATGCCAGCCACAGCTACATTAATCGCAAGATTTGCACTCATACAAGTGTC
Source organism: Calotriton arnoldi (assembly GCA_963921515.1). Lineage (NCBI taxonomy): Eukaryota > Metazoa > Chordata > Amphibia > Caudata > Salamandridae > Calotriton > Calotriton arnoldi. The sequence goes on along the minus strand of CAWUFW010001020.1, from coordinate 2,760,193 downwards.
TGTCAAGTTCTGAACGATTACTCTCAAGTCCCCTTCGAGCGAGGATCAAGTCGCAGTTACTTACTTATGTTAAAAAGTGTGTTATTATAAATGTTCGAGCGGAGCAGAGAGCAATGCAGTGCTTTCCACAGCGTGGTGTACATTTCAGGTTTAGCATGCATTTCCCGTCATGACAGTCGCTTGCAGTCACGATAGTTGTCAACACGCCAGTGATATTCCATACATGAAACTGGCATTTGTGCTTGCACCATCACATATAATTTTAAGACAGCCGTGGTTCTTAGCAGACAGGTATGCTTAGAATAAGGGTAGTAACATTTTTATTAAAAAAAAGGTACTATTGGCTTTGAATTAAGGAAGAGCTAATTAGTTCATTTAGGCTGGTTATCACAGACACTTGTGGTTTTGCCATGTTGCTGTTAACGGCCACAAGGTGGCAGCACATCCCTAGTTCTGGATGGGGAAAGCCACACACAGCGTTTCCCTTGCGGGAGCGAGCAAGAGCACCATCTGTTTGAAAGTTAATTACAAACAGATGGTTTCAAAGCTCGCTCCCGCAAGGGAATCACCAAACGTGCAGGCGTTGCCATTGAAAGCAATGCAATGCGTGCACGTTTTTGGCAGAAAAAATCGAGTTGATTTCAAGAGGTCTCCTCCTAAGCAGCGCATGCGCGACCTAATAATATTGTATGCATTTGCAAAGGGGAAGGGGTCCCTTGGGGACCCCTTCCCATTTGCGAATGCATTACCACCTAGTTGAAGTAGGTTGTAATTTGCGAGTGTTTTGCGACCGCAATTGCGGTTGCAAAACATTGGCACATAGCTTTGCGGTCGCTATTAGGAAGGGAACGCCCCTTCCTAATAGCGAGTCGCAAAACAGTCTTTTGCAAGTCGCAATTTATTTGCGACTCGCAAAATAGTGTTTGTACATGGGCCCATGCTTTTTAGTATGCGCAAACGGGTGTTTGCGCATGCTAAAAAGCGTCGTACATCTGGCCCATAGACTATTAACTTTAGGGAACAGGAGATAAGGGTATATGAATAAGGATGGGAGGGTAAAGGTATAGTGTTAACAGTCTGGGGTATAGGGTTTATCGGGGTTAAAGGTGTAGGGAATAGGTTTTTAGAGTATGATGTTAACAGTTGAGGTTATTTAGTTTTGTGTTTGGTGTGTATGGTTTAGAATAGAGGGGTATATGTTAATGGTCCAGGTTTGGGCATAGGGTTAACAGTTATGGGTGCAGTTATCGGGTTATTGGTTTGGGTATAGGATAAAAGGTTAAGGGTTGGGGGTTAAGGGTATAGGGGATAAGGGTATGAGAATATGATACATTTTCTGGATTTCTGCCCAGGACCAGTCCCTGTAATAGGCTTTCTAGACCCCTGACACCAAGGACTTTGTCAATGTGCCAAGCTGAGACAAAAAGTCAGATGTATTTCAACCGCCTACAACCCACTGAGCATTACCTGCGTGAGATGTGTCTTAGGTACCGATCACTCCTGTGAAATATCACAGAGATAGTTAGTGGAACCGAAACCCTTTTTCATCATGGAAAGGAAAACCAACAACATGAGGAAACCAGGAATATATTTTAAATAATTATTCAAAATCAAAACCCTATCTTAGTGCATATAATGTGAATAGTATTTATAATAAAAACAAGCAAAGTATTGGCAGTGATACTTATCAGGACTGTGACCAATAAAAAATATTGTAACATTCTGGTTGCATCATAAGGTTTATTAATATTAATATTTCTCCTTCCACCTTACTATTAGCTAGATAAGCTAGATTTAGCACTAAAGGCAGCCTACTTCGAGCTTTAGAAATGGGTCACTCCTGCATACCTCTTCCCAACAAAAGAACCAATGTTCAGCCAAGCAACAGCAACTGTTACTGTCATCTACATCGACAGGCAGGTGGATAAGCCTGCTGAGTGAAGGCTAGCTGTGGTTGTATGACAGAGGCACGCATGGCTGGACCACGTGTGCCTCTACAAAACGGACCCAACCATGAATGCTTCTTAACCACGCCTTCTTTTACCATGCATGTCTTTACCACGCATGCCTTTACCATGCAATTTCATTGTAAAGGCATGATTGGTAAAGGAATATGCCTGGTAAAGAATATCACTACCCGACCCCCTCTTCACCCTAAATCCTAAAATCTTATCACCCGACCTCGCCCCACCACCCTAAAGCCTAAAACCTACCTCGCCCTGTCCTTAAAACTACCCCTTCCCCACCCCCGCCCTGACGCATAAAACCCTGCCCCTACCAAAAAACTACCCTGACCACAGTCCACTGCCCTGAGCCCGAAAACGTTTCCCCATGCTGCCCTTAAAACTACCCCTACCCCTTCCCCCGCCCTGAGGTCAAAAACCCAGCCCCCTTTAAAAAATATATCCCGACCCCCTGCCCTGAGCCCTAAATCCCATCCCCACCCCTAAAAACTCCCCCCCAAACCCAGCCCCAGTCCTTAAAACTACCCCTGACCGCGCCCTGAGCCCTAGAACCCTGCCTACCGACACCGCTAGATAGGTGGAGGCTGATCGATCTATGGGGAGCGCATGGAAAATAATTGCGTGCTGCCCAGCTCCGCCTCCATATCTCCCTGCACTCGAGTTTGCTCCCTCCGGCCGTATACAGCGCGCTCTTGTGTTGGATATCAAACTTGGGAAAGGCGCCCATTTTGAATTTTTTGAATTGCGGACATTGGCGCCCATTTAGAGTTCCTAAAGCCATAATTGAAATAGAAGAGGCGTCTTGTGCCCTCTCACCCGGGTCTCTACATCATCGTTCATGGAAATAGAAAAAGGGCTACAACCCTCATCCACGGGCGGCAGCCATCTTGGATGGGACAGTACACCTCATGCCATCACAGCAATAAGACCAATTACAGTATTATAAATAAGTCCATTTTAAGAAAGAGAGCATCCACCCTCAGGAATACAGATGAGCATTGAAACAGGTTTGCTCCATAGAGATCTAGACAACTAATGAAGATTGAAACAGATATACGTCATAAGCACCTATCATCAAGGCAGACATGTTGGATTAGGTCCCATTCAAGGAGTTATCAGTTTAAAGTGTATATCCCTCTTCACTGTAGTCTCAACATCAGAGGAAACACATAAGTTAAGATATCCTTAAGTTCTTCCTCCTGATACTAGACAGACATAACAAATGAGGATAGAATAATATTAAGGACCGAAATTATCACCCATAATCATGACAGGGACCCATCTGAAACCTGAAGGAAGGAACTCCTATTCAATCTCATACCCCCCTAATCTCTCTAAAAATGCCACCAAAGCCTTCAAACACAACCTATTTAGAAAAAACCCTGAAACCTTAATCTCAGACCCCTCCTTTAACATAAACAAGCATTGGCATAGCCAATAGGTCTCGCCTTTGGGACCTTATAAGTGTTTAGCCATGCAACAGTTAATGTTGTTGCAGTAAGGATATTGTGCTGCATAACTAAATACTTATAAGGTCCCAAAGGCGAGACCTATTGGCTATGCCAATGCTTGTTAGCTGGTAGCGGCTGGGCAGAGCACGCGCATGTGGTATAAATGGCCGATCGTTGCCATAGTAACCAACGCCATCACACACATGGCTGCCGGAGACAAGGCGCACCTAAACGGACTACAGAGTCAGACACCGAAGTAACCCCTACGATGATAGTGGTATTCAAGCGGGTACCCACTGGGTCTATGCCATAGGATGCAGACTCCGCATTTGATGTGCACTCGCGATGCCTTGCTAGCGACCTGACGCGCAGCTCATCAACGGGCCAGGCTTACAAACAAACAAGCACATTCTAACCAAGCTCAAACACATTCTGTAATTAAACCGTTCCATCAAAAAATAAAAATCTATTCATAATGACAAAATAAGGAAACACGTCTCTCTGCACTCACCAAGAGATGTGAACTCTGAGGGCAACCAGCGACGTCTGATTAACCAGCAGCGGCAGCATGAACGTACAATTGCCAGCAGGGGGCGGGTGGGAGAGAGAGAGAGAGAGAAAGGGAAAGAGTGAGAAAGAGAGAGCGGGAGTGACAGAGAGAAAGAGAGAGAGAGAAAGCGAGAGGAGAGAGAGAGAGAGAGAGAAATAGAGAGAGCGAGAGAGAGAGAGCCCGGGAGTGCTGCGTGCGTGCGCAGTCTTCTCATTTTCAAGCACTGCACTCGTGCTTGTGGCGCGCCCATGCTCGCTCTCGCAAGGTGGATGCCGCCACAAGCACGAGTGTGTGCTTGAAAATGACCAGAGCGACGGCTAAAGGTCCTCCTATGCAGCGCATGCGCGCTGCGTAGGCGAGACCTAAAAATGTTGTGCAATAACAAGTTCTTTAGAACAGCTGCTCTGATGAACACACATTCACAAAACACACGTTCATACTGCAGGGATCAGTAAATTATTTTTCATATTTCATGGGGTGGGTCCCTTTGAAATAATGTTTTATGTGGTTTATATGTCTTGATACCACTTCTGTTCTTTGAGCAATGAAAGCACCCAAACACACACACACACACTCACATATAAACTCCAGAATAATTGTACTCAAATATCTTCATAGAAATGCGTGTATATTGCACGATAATAACATTATTTTGATTAACTGTACTTAAAGCACTGCTTGTTGAGCAATACACGTTATATATAGATAAATACATATTTATATACACATATATATACACACATATATGTATGTGTACATATATATGCACATTTATGTGCATGAACGTATGTTCGTGTGCGCTATATGTAGCGTTTTCTGCATGTACAGTTACTTTGAAATAATAGTATGTACATATCCAAACACACGTCCGCTGGGGCTTCAAGGGGAGGGCGCTGACGGCGAAGTGCGCACTTAACTCTTACTTTATTTAGGGGTCTCCGCACCTTTAAAATTTGCGTCCCCGCAGATAAACGTATTTTGCTGGTGTTTGGGACCCGCACAGGAAGGCAGGTGAGCTCTACGGGGGGCTACTATGATCCCCGAGGCCCTGAATGTGCGTGTGTGCATGTGCGTGCGTGTCTGTGGAGTGAAGCACCCACACACACTACAGAAAGGGAGGGAGGGCTGCGGGATATAGAGACGGACATCCACACACCCGAAACATACATTCATATAAAATAAAAATAAAGACTGACAGGAGTGACCTGTGGCGGTAAACGTAAGGGCACTGCGATCCCTGAAAGTTTACATCAAAAATATGCGTCCGCCTTATAAAGGGAACGCTTTAAACGTCGTGTTCTTTGCGGATCTGGTTTTTCAAATATAAGATTTATTCAAAAGGGGGCAAGCCCTACCTTTCGTCTTTTAAATAAAGAATCCGTTTTCGATGGTTTTTGTGTGTGCTACATGCACAGATGCGTATAATTCCGCACTGTTCGTTCACGTGCCCGGGATTCTAACTGCACAGATTTATGTTTCTGTTCCGAGGCGCTAATAAAGATTGTGACATTAAAAATCCTTCGCAGCCTCGAAAACGCCATGAATAATTGAAAAGTCTGGGACACGGGGGAAAGACGTGCTCGTTTCCGGCTCTGTCAAGGACCGCACGTGCGGCACAGGCGGCCCCCCAAGTGCACGGAGTGCCCCCCGCATGTGCTGCACAAGAGCCCCCGTGCACGTGCGCCCCGAGTGAGCTGCACAAGAACCCCGTGGACGGAGTGCGTCCCGAGTGCGTGAGACGACAGCTGCTGCTGCCCCGTGCATACACCTACATTCACATAAATCTGTATACGCGAAAATGAATGGGCATGCATTTGTATTTAAATAGAAAGTATATCGTGTATTACAGAATATAACTGATGGTTGAATATACATAATTGTAAACGTATAATTCAGCTTGCACTTGTGCGTGTACGCACACAAACACGCACACATATATATGTGTGTGTACACACGTACAAACAAACCAAGGCACACATGGATATACACATTCATTAATGCGGAAAATATAATTTCGAGTTAATGTAAAGCATAAAATATACTAAAAAACGAATATACATGAATTTGTGTATTTACGTGCACACGTCCAACCCCCCTTAGATCACCATCTAAACTGTGATAAATGCCACGGAGAGTCTACAATAAAGAGGGTGCGATAATCAGAATATTAAATATGGAGGTAGTGCCCGGCTGTACTCGGTGTGGTGCTTGGCACACAGTCTGAGCGCGGCGGTGCCCTGCTGGATCTAGCATGGCGCTGGGCTCGGTACACGTGCCATCGGAGGGCTTGGGGGCGGTCCCTGGGGAAGGCATGGCAGGAAAGTCCATCGAAGGACGCGTCCCCAAATGAAAGGAATCTGAACGGAAGATAGCGCCTAGAGGCGAGTCCGTGCTCGCTATATGAACTATGAACACAGCGCCTAACCTACCAAAGTCAGCGCAAAAAGCACATCAATGTAAGCAAGTTAAAAGTAACAGAAGACACATATCTGACCAGGAAGCAGAGCATAACATGGCTAATGAGAAAACTAACATAGCAAACATGCGTGTCACGCAACATGTAGCAAAACATTTTACAAGTACATCAAACGTACTATAGAAACCAATCATTGCAGAGAAAGCACAACATAGCAGAAGAGAGAGAGAGAAAGCGAGAGGAGAGAGAGAGAGGGAGAGAGAGAGAGAGAGCCCGGGAGTGCTGCGTGCGTGCGTGCGTGCGCGCGCAGTCTGCTCATTTTCAAGCACTGCACTCGTGCTTGTGGCGCGCCCCTGCTCGCTCCCGCAAGGTGGATGCCGCCACAAGCACGAGTGTGTGCTTGAAAATGACCAGAGCGACGGCTAAAGGTCCTCCTACGCAGCGCATGCGCGCTGCGTAGGCGAGACCTAAAAAAGGCGCCATTATAAACGATCTAATATTTTTCACTTCTAAAATGACTACATGGCGTAACACCCTAAATAATGTGCTGAAGGTACAGGACATGAGAAACATTCCTTATGGCACTAAGATGCTAATAACACCCTCTCGAAAACTAAGAGCGACACTGAATATAACATGCTACAAAAACGGCACGATTCTCACACAAGCCGCCAGCAAAGATCTGGAACTATTCAACGAATATTTCTCAACCTTAAAAAATCACGTTCTTAACAACCCTCCCTCAAGAAACCTGCCAAATAACAACTCGCAAGCCATTTCCCCACACAGGAATCAATCTGCCAAGATAGAAAACATCACAGCTATAGAGCCCCAACAGGCGAAACAGGAATCCATCTCCGAAGCTAAGAGTAACAGCCCTCATCTAGCTAAATCATCATTATCCCACACTAACCACAGAGCCTATAGCTCCGAATCAAGCCCCAACATGGGTCTGAACCCTCGTCTAGAAAAAGTAGTTAGGATGGAGTCAACAGTCTCTGACCAGGTGAATTGGAGAGGTAGTCATAGGACCGGCACTAAGAAACGCGAAACAGCAGCAAGATGTATGAAAATATGCCCAGAAAAGCCTAACAGCTGCCTCAACCCCCCCAGAGACAACTTATACTAGCATACCAACAGGGTCACCCATACAACCTCCTATCATTCCTCAACCTGGTATGGAGTTTGAAAATCTCAGGGCCCCTCACCCTAGTATGGAGCTTGATAATCTCAGCTCTCAATCGAGCAAGACTTATAAAGCCATGCAACTCGCTATCAGAGATATGAAGAACCTACTACTCTTATCAGAAAAATATCTATCAAAATTGGAGCTCTTACAGAAATCCACTCACAAAACCCATAATAAACTTAAGACTATCCCAATGGTAGCGACAAATAGACTATACCGTCCTCACAAACAACTTAGATATCTAACAGACAATGAGATACAAACCCTTTTGCTATCATATGAACCATCCCCCATTCCTCCAACTAAGTTAGATGAACATATCATTCAGTCAGTCCCAATTAACGCAAGCAGAATTGCAAAACCCAGCAATAGATTGCCAAACTTTAACAACCTAAAAAATGTGATACTAATTCCCGAAAAGCAAGAGTCATCAACGATCAAACCACAGAAATCCATTCTGTGTCTACTACTCAATTGTCGGTCAGCAAAGAAACATGCCGCAGACATAGCCGACCTCATCTTAAGCCAGGAAATCGACGTTACTATCCTAACAGAATCATGGCTATCTGAATCTTCCTCCCCATGCCTAGATCTTCTAGTCCCCCGAACTACTGCATTGTGAGATTAGACAGGCCAAACAAAAAGGGCGGAGGCATCGCCTGTATACATAGATCTGACATTGCCATTACGAAAGTACAATCAGACCCCCTAGAGTCATGTGAATATCTCGGTATGTCCTTAAGATCCTTAGATAATCAAATCTGCAAACTTCACGCATTCTACCACCCCCCAGGCAAAAATACCATGTTCATAGATCAGCTGATAGAAATCATCACAGCAAACTCTACCCCTCATTCCAATGATATTTTCCTAGGAGACTTCAATCTTCACTGGGAGGATCATACTGACAATCAGATCAATCTACTCAAAGCCTTCCTTGAAGATCAATCGCTGGTTCAAGAAGGCCATCTACCAACCCATTCTAAAAGGCTCTACCTTAGATTGGATCATCTCTAAAGAAAAAGAGGTCGATAAAATTGAGATCATCCCTTGCGACTGGTCGATCATCACATCATTACCTTCCAAATACCCCACATAAAAATGAAAACCTCCTCACAATCAATAAAGCCCAGAAAATGGACTCGTGACACTAGAGGGCTCAATATGGAAAATCTCGCAGCACGCTGTGAGAAAGAATTGCAACCTTCTAATATCATGGTAGAGGTCAGTGACCTCACGGATTATTACAACAATGCAATGTCGAGTATTATTGAGGGCATAGCCCCTCTAAAACTCAAAAGGGTCCCTGACAAAGATAAAAACCCCTGGTTTAATGGTTCCCTTAATGAAGAAAGACGTTCACTCAGACACACAGAGCGGAAATGGCGACAACACCCCTCCTCACCCCTCTTACTCCAACTAAGACAGGCCAGAAAGTCCTACAATAAAAGTATTCTAAATTCAAAAAAAGAGTTCTTTAGGAAAGAACTAGATAATGCAAAAAACAGGCTGAGTAAACTATTCGATCTACTAAAAGATCAATCCAACAAAACTGCCAAATCTGCACCAACAGCTATAAAATCGAACATAAGCAGCGAAGATTTCTCCTCCTTCTTCACAGCCAAAGCCGAATCGATGGAGGAGGAGCTCAAAAAAGCAGCTGAATGCCCTTTGATCAAAAAGAGCACCCCAGCTAAACCTCAATATCATCCAGCTCTGGAAATGCCTAAAAATAATGCTCTATGGTCAGATTTCAAGCCTTTCAGTGCCTTAGATATTGCAAAGATTATCTTGACCATAAAACCAAACAATCATTTCAACGATTCTCTACCTGCAAATTGTTGGTCTTCAATAAACCATTTGCTCATTCCCTCATGGACAAAGATCATTAACTCTTCGCTATCACAGGGCTCACTACCGGACTGTTTAAAAACAGGGCAAATCACCCCCATCTTAAAAAAACCAACAGAGAACCCCTCAGACCCTAACAATTTCAGACCAGTAACAAACATTCCCATGCTATCCAAAGTCCTGGAAAAATGCGTACAACAACAATTGAGCCAACACATCTCTGAATTCAAACTGCTGAATGACTTTCAGTCAGGATTTAGACCAAACCACAGTACTGAAACAGCAATTCAGCACATTGTGGACGACGCTCTACTTGCCCTCGACCGCAACTAAACCTGTCTCCTAATCCTGCTTGACCTCTCATCGGCATTCGACACTGTAAACCATGCCAAAATACTAGATCGCATGAAAAATAGGATGGGATTAGAGGGTACAGTCCTAAAGTGGTTTAGTTCGTTCTTAGAGAACAGAACGCAAAAATTCATAGTCAACCAAACATTATCAGCATCATCCAGAAATTCTATTGGAGTACCTCAGGGTTCAACACTATCCCCTGCTCTATTCAATCTGTACGTAGAACCACTCACAGAAATCTTACAAGAAGCAAACATCTCCTTCCACATGTACACAGATGACACACAACTTTACATCGAGATCACGTCAATAGAAGAGATAGGCATCATGAACCAGGCATTAAAGAGAACTGTCCAGTGGCTAACCAGTAATCACCTCAAGCTTAACCTGCATAAAACCGAATTCCTACTGATTTCCCCCCAGAAAAACGCTACGAACATCCTAGAGTGGACCAAACTGATCACGGCACTAAACTGTACTCCGAGGATCGTAGATTCTACCAAATCCCTGGGAATCGCGCTAGACAAAAACCTGAACATGCTATCACATATTAACACGATGGCAAAAAACGCCCGTTTCCATTTAAGCTACCTCAGAAGACTGAAACCTTTCATAAATAACTCAGAGCTTAAAGCTGCAGTCCAGGCACTAGTCATTTCGAGGATCCAGTACGGTTGCACAACTCTAGCTGGGCTCCCCAAGATTTCAACAGCTCCACTAAAAGCCTGTCTCAATGCGGCCACAAGACTTATAACTGGCTCTAGAAAATTTGACCACATTACCCCCCATCTGAAAGCGCTCAACTGGCTGCCTTATGAAGCAAGAATACAACTAAAAATGGCATGTATCACTCACAAAGCGATACACTACAAAACACCAGCGTACCTAGCCCAGAAAATCACACTATCAGGAGGATGCCGTGTTTCCCGGAGTCATGGAGATCTATTACTGAAACCGGCCCTTTTCCGAAAGAAAAGAACCTATGACCGAGCTTTCTCGGGTGCAGCACCAAGAATTTGGAACACTCTCCCCCCTAACATCAGAAGAATTTTGTCCATCTCTGCCTTCAAAAATTAAGGCAAATCTTTCTTTATGAGCAAATTTCTTCCATAATCTAAGCAGACTCGACACTACCAGATCATACACATGCTACCTCTTATCGAACACTAACCTCATTTTGGTCTTGTATATATGAATGTTAAAGCTCAAATGTTTCTTTCACAAATCATTGTACAATTACTCTGGACCTTGTAGCATAACTGTTTCTTGAAACTTGCTGTACATTATTTCTTGTTAGTAAATCTACATGGCGTTCATGTTGTTCTAAGTTAAAGATATGTAAATGTAAAGCGCTCTGATACCCTACTCAGGGTCATGTTCGCACTATATAAAACACCAAATAAATAAATAAAAAGACTGCCCTGACCCCCCTGAACCCTAAAACCGACCACCACCCTTAAAAACTATCCCCCAAACCTGGCCTCAGCCCTTAAAACTACCCCAACCTCCCCCTCAGCCCTGACCCCTACAATTGTGTCCCCCTTCCAAGAACTAGCACGAACCCCTGCCCTGAGCCCTAAAACCTGACCCCCACCCCTAAAAACTACCCTGCCCAAACCCGGCCCCAACACACTTACCTATCTGCTTCCTGTTTCAACGCTTCGCTTCCCGCCCATCCAGACACTAGATTGCTATCTGCCTTAACCACGCACATGCGTGGTTAAGGCAGATGCATGGTTCAGGCAAGCATGGTTACACTTGCGGGGAAACGGCACGCGAGGCTCGGTCCACATTGTAAAGGCCGTTTCCCACTAGATGCACCTCCCTTTAGCATTCAGGAAAGCAAGGTGGTTACAGCTCTGAGTGGCCCTGCAGTCTCGAGTCTCTGGTACAAAGTTCCTCTCTCCCATGTTACACTCTTTTCTATATAGTTTATATATTATATCTGAGCATTGTTGAACATTTTCAGAAAAAGCAACTAGCAGAAAGTCCCTTGCACCCTTTTGCTTACATACATTCTGTGAAAACTTGTCTAGTGCTTAAAAACAATAAACGAGAAGAGAAGTTATAAGCTTCGATGAGACCTTGTCCATAATTTAAAAACCTTCACTGGAAAAGAGAATTCAATTCATGCAGAAACACATGAATTAATTCAAGCAGAATTAATTATCACGATGCAATTAATAATGATGAATAACAGCATGACTAAATGCACAATTATATTTGGCACTTATCCCTAAATATACAACATATATAACTCAGGAAAGCAGATAACTAGAAAAGAAAATATATCATAATTATAACAGAAAGAGGTACTGGGTTGAGAGTTCAGGGGCAATGGTTGTTGGCTAGTGGAAAAGAGTATAGGGTATAGGGATTAAAGGTATAGAGTTAGGAGTTAAGGTAGGGTAAAGACGTTATGTGTAAGGAGTTAAGAGTTAGCGATAAAGGGTTAAGTATATAGAGTATAGAGTTTAGACGCAAGAGGAATGGGTAGCTTCCTATATAATCCATGGAAGCCTAGATAAACCTTCTATATAATGTATGGAATTCCTGGACAGAATAATTTAGGAATGTCCACCAAGTACTCGGAGAAAAATCCCAGGTGGTGTTGGATGGTCGTCAAAAATAAAATATGTGAGAGGAGGTCTGTCTGACTGCAAGAATGCCAGGCCTGCTGTCATGCTTTATTCCTTAAGTGGTTCCCCTGATATATGCAGAAGTCACTTGGGTGAGAAAATCAGGTGTGGTCTAGGGCAGAAAATAGGCTCGGGCACCGAAATATAACTACCCACCATTAGTGAATTAGGTAGCTAAAAAGCAGTTCCGGATTACCAGATAGGCAAAGTAGGCACCGGCCTATGGGCACCACTGCTTTTAGGGGGCCCACGACAACGGATCAAAATAATATTGATTTGATCTTGAAAGAAATTTACAATCAAGCTTTCTTAAATTGTTTCCAATTAATTTTTGTTTAATTACATTAATAATTGTTAACGTTTAGTTTTGTGTAATAAAATTGTTTTATTAAAATTGTTGGTTGGGAAAATTAAAAATGTATTAAGAGATAATTTGTGAGGGGGTCCCGAAATTTCGACTGCCTAGGGGCTTCAACAGGGTTTAAACTGGCACTGTAAAAAAGTGGCCCATGTTTACAAATTGCGCAGTTTTGAACTTGTAAAGATACGCTGTATAAGTGATATGCAACGGTATATTATGGAAGATTGCATGGATTTGAGCTTGCTGCAGGCAATATTTAATTTAAAATTAACAGCAGTGGCCGGCAACATTTAAATACGGTGGCGCGCACTGCCCAAAAAGCTCACCATATACATGTTGCCTTTGCTGGAGGGTCAGGTTGCCGTATCTCACTCCTCCTGGCGTTCTCCTCTGTCGGCGGTGAGTAGGGAGGAAGGACTTCCTCTCTTGTACAGTGTGAAACCAGCCAATCCAGGATTGGTTGGACCAGGCTAACCCAGCGCTCATTTTGATGCTGGGGGCCTGCGGCTGCAATCCCTCGGCTGGTGTTTTTCAGCCTTGGAATTGCAGGCTCTGAAATGTGCATGTGAGACTGGCCGGCTGTAAACAGCCAGCCAATCCCACAGGCGGACTGGCTTGGGCTGAAGCAATTGTGCAATTGCACTTATCAACCCCACCCCCTGCCCTAGCACTGTAACAGCGCGAGCCTGGGGCACATTAATAAAAATTTTCTTTTTACCATTTTATTAATCTGTGTGAGCAGGACGACGCATCTCCGTTACTGATTAAGCAGTAAAAACAAAACGCCCCAACAGACCATCAAACGAGACTACAAGTAGCCCAAAAATCGGCTCACACACTGACCTGTCAGACCAGCCCGTCGGGCACTGCCTGATTGCCCTGGACGCCAGTTTGATCCTGGAAAATGCCCGTCAAACCAGTGAACATCTTTAAATTTTACAAGCCAGCTGCAGCTGGGGTAAGAGGGGTTACTGGCCCTCCAAACTTTAAATAGGCGCCCAAGTGTATGTGGCAAGCTGTGTGCAGTTTTATGTGTATATTTCACACAGTCATTCAATCTGCATTGTGAGGTTTCGTAAGAATAATCATTTCAATGTACATTGTGTGCTTGATGATCAATGAGTTCTGCTTGATGCTGTATCACTGTTCGGAAGATGGCGCTAGAGAACTGCAAAAAACTGGAAAGTCCATAAGGAAATCCTTTATAGTTCATGTAAGAAAATATTTGTTCCTGGATTGTAGCAGAAGGACTCACTTGAACTGACAGCTATCCGACAAGAAGAGTTCGATTCCCAAAGACATCTTCGTGCAAACAGTCTCGTTTACAGAGAAAATTGGTGAATTCAACTGCAATATAGTCAAACAAGGTGCCATTGCATCTCTAAATCATCTTACTAAGGGGCATATTAACAAGGGCTTTATCTCCGCTTTTTTGGCTTAAAAAGCCAAAAAAGCGGAGATAAAACTATCGCCCTATTAACAAGAGGGTGCTAACATGCATAATCGCATGTTAGCACCCTTTTTCCCAACGCCTCCCTTTGCATCTCTAATGAGATGCACAGTGGGCGTACCCCGGATGGACTACCTTGCAAATATTGCTGATGTTCACATCGCGATATTTACAAGGCAGCCCACAGGATTTTAGCACACGTTAGATTTTGGCAAAAACTGCGGTTTTCGCCAAAAACTAACGTCTGCTAAAATCCTGATTTACCTATGCTTAACATAGGGGGTGGATTATGCTGATACGACCACAGGGTCGTATCAGCAAGGTTATCGCCGTTTTGGAGGGAACATCGCTGGAAATCCAGCGATGTTCCCTGCAAAACGGCGATTTCCCCGCTATCGCTGGTATTTTTATCGCTTTTGAGAAAAGCGTCGCTGATAGCGCGCTATCTCAGCGATAACATCCAGCGATAGCCGGCGATAATTATCCTAGCGCTAAGTGCGCTTAGCGATAATTATCGCCGGTTGTTGCTGATATGCCCCTAAGGGGCATATTAACAAGCCCATTATCGCCGCTTTAGCGGCCGTTTTCGGCCGAAAAGCGGCGATAATGGCATTGCAGTATCAGCAAGGACACGCTAGCGCGTGTTTCCTTGTCGTAGCACCGGTTTTGCTTACGCCTTGCATCGCATCTCTAATGAGATGCAAAGTAGGCGTTCCCGAGCAAAACCACAGGGAATAAGTCGCTAACCGCACATCGCGGTATTTACAAGGCCTGCCCTGACACCCATAGCGATGTCAAAACCCGCGCTAACCGCGGTTATCGCTGATAGCTAATGTCTGCAGAAATTCAGACTTAGCTATATGTGTAATGGGGGTGGAATCTCAGGCTACAACCACCATGGGCTATTTACAAGTAATTCCCTATCGCTGCAGGAATATCGCTGGATTTCCAGCGATATTCCCGCATTTCGCCGGCTATCGCTTGATTTTTATCGCCTGGGTGATAAGCGTTGTTGATAACGCGCTACCCGGGCGATAAAATCCAGCGATAGCCGGCGATAAGTAAAATCGCGCTACTCGTGCATAGCGATATTTAGCGCCCGTTGTTGGTAATATGCCCCTAATATTGCACATGAGTAAATCCCACTCAAGGGGTGGAAAGTAGGTATTCCAGGGAAGGGCAGTGCTTGATATGGAAAAATAGAAGTGCAGGTACTCTGTACCAGAGTACTTGCTTGTTTCTGAGAAGTTCCTGCACTCTCAAATGAAAAGTATTACGTCTCTCTTGAGAAGTGCAGGTACTCTCCCGCTCAAAATGAAAAAGTGCCGGTACTCAGCACCGGACAGTATCAGCCCATTTAAAGCACTGGGGCAGGGTTTGTGGAAGGTCTGGAAGCCCCAACAAGTTTGAGTTTTTATGGCTGTCCTCAAACTCTCTTCAACCCTTTGCAGCCTAGAAAATGGTTGGGGATGTTCGCAATTGCCCACTTTTCCGGACCCGGATGGAAAGAGGACCCCCCAAAATGTGTAGGTATACTTTAGAAGAGATTCGTACGTGCAAAAAAATAAGAATAAAAACAAATGTTTGCCATTACACAATGGGCCCACGAGTTACTGGGTCAGTACTGATTTGCATAAGACAGGCCTTGCTCTAAAGTAGCCCAATGAGCAAAAAACAATGTTGTGAAATGTTACTCATAACTAGTGGTTAGACTTCGCACCTTTTGTGGGTTTAATGCAATGGCGCTCATGCAACCTTGCAGACGTTAAACTCAGATTTATAACTTTCTCTGTGAATCAGGCCCTAGTGATTAATGCTTTGGGCAGGGGTCCTTTCCATTCCATTTCACCTCCTCTGCCAAATGCAAACCATTTTTGTCCTAGTCTTAAAGTGATAGGCAGATGAACGAGATGGACTTAAAAATGCAGGGGCAGATTTACAAGCCCCTTGCGTCACTTTTGTGACGCAGCGGCGGCGTAACAATGCGCTACGTTGCGACACATTCACAACGTGACGCATCTAGGGAGATGCGTCACGTTGTAAAGCCCTGCGTCACATTATACCTGCGTCAGGTATAATGTATGCAGGGTGGGCATTCCGATGCAAGAAAGCCTCGTAAAAGTGACGCAGTCACTTCTACGACGCCACTGCGTCAAAACCTTACGCCTGCTTGAAGCAGACGTAAGGAGTGACGCAGCACATTAGGAATAGGCATTCCTGAGCATTACTGGAGTTGCGTTGTGCTTGTGACACGACTCCAGCAATGCGTTACCGGTACGCCAACAGATGCATGACGCATCTGTCATTCCTTGTGCCACGGTGCGCCGCATTGTAAATGCGGCACATCCATGTTGGCGCAAGGGGTTTTTTGCGTGACGCACTTGAACTGACGTATCTCTGCTAATATGCAGAGATGCGTCCGTTTTTGTAAATCTGCCCGATGAGTGTCTGACCTTCATAAACATGAACAGAGCCAGTCCAGAGCTCTCTCCGTCCCACTCCCTACACAGCTACCTTCTGGTGAAGTGCTGGAGAAGGATCTGGCAGAGGGCACGCCGCCTCTATCAGAGGACCGCACTCACCTTCACTAAAGGCTGTGGAGCGCTTCGTTACCTTGTCAGAGGCACCACTGATTGGCAGTGCTTGTACACAAGCATCACCCCACAGCTTTCATTTTTAAACATCTTTTGGGTTGTGCCTGGAAGCCCTAGATTGTGGTAGGTTTTATTAAAGTGCCCCACTTTTCCCCCTGCCTGCGGTATGGTGTGATTGCACAGCATGCCTGGCCTTATGGGCACCTCAAAGCAGATCCTTGCGAGTATGCATGATTTCATTGGCACCGCTGCCTTAGCAATTATGTGGTGAATGAATAATGCGAAAAGCCACAAGCTGCATATGGTAATGTCATAAACGCTGAGTTCCAGTGTCCGAGACAAAAAATAGGGTACAGAAAAGCAACATTTTCAGCTATTTTCTGAAGCTGCACTCGTCTTATAGGTGATAATTGTCTGAAGCCAAATAATTATTTGCACATAGTTCTTCTGCTGTTCACGTTCCCTTTACAAATGTGTGTGTGTAATACAATATTGATGCATATAAGTTACTTGGCAGTTGATTGATACTGTCTGCCTAGTGATGGTCAGTGTATTTTTGTTGACCGGTCATGTAAGAAGCTCTCTCTATTGGACTAAGTTTCATCCTCACTTCTTGTCTAGGTCCTACTGAGGTAGTGCTCTGGCTCTATGGAATGTCCACCTAGACTGGCCTAATGCTTGGTCTAGTGTCGCCCTTCCCCCTTTACTCATGCCCCTGTGTGATGGTGGGAGAGGGCCCTGCCCCTTTCACTGACTGCATTATATCTTCAGAGGACACACTTCTGACCACAAGTGATTATTAGATGGACGAGTATGTACTTCAGCATCACCAAACGAAGCAAGTAATCCTTTTCAGCATACAATTCTTGCACTGGGGCGGGAAGTACCTCAAGCCGTCCTCAGGCTGTGATGGGTGTGGCAGGATCTTCCTTTTGTCCTCAGCACCATGAGGTGGAGCCTTGCATTTGGACCTGGAGATCACCAGTAACAGAAGCTAGAGAGAGAGAGGAAGCTCTCATCCTTCCTGCCTCTTAATACTCTTCGATGCTTGTGCTAACAAGGACACCAACACTACCTTCTGCGCTGCTGTATGGTTGGTGGGCATAAGAGGAACCCTGTGTCAGTGTAGGAAGTAGATGGTAAGTGTATTGGTACCAAATGTATGGAATCTTGGGTGTGCTCTCTTCTGTCTCTTCCACTAATTTATACCACCACCTGGATTCTGGAGCCTAATGATCCCTTAGGTAATAATGGGTAATCTTTCTGAGCTCACATCCACGTAGTCTGATCATTAAACAGGCATGTGAACACATTTACTCATGAAACAGGCAATTTAGCTGAACTGTGAAGTTTTGGTGAACACCTAACAATAACTAAGGTGGGAATGCATATGTTCCCCACTGACATGGGTGCCAGGCCATTGGTCTGAGTTAAGTTGGGACTCTAAAGCTTTGTTGACTCTCCAGGGGAGTATAGTCAAACAGTTAAGGCCTGGCCCGTGGTAGTGTGGAGGTTGGTGCAGATACATTAAAAAGTAAAAATTACGACAATGGTGATATTTTAAAGCCTCTAGTCCTAACCGTTCACAATTCATAAAGAAAAATAACCATAGAATTAGAGCATATTTTGTTCTTTGTGGTTTGGTTCCTGACACAGTGAGGCCTGAAATGTCTCTGTATTAGGGTTAGTTGCTCCATAGGCACAGGGATGGTTGTAACCATGGTACCATTTGTATTAAGTACGTGGACCAAGGGACCCTTATACCTAGTGTTGGGACGGGACGTCTCCTGCATGTCTCTGGAGAGAGTGCTTCCCCTGCCTTATGCTAATCACCAGGCAAGTCACTCAAACGCTACTGTATGGTTTCTAGATCCCTACCTCAGTGAGCATGACAATCATACATGTCCACTGAGGTTCTCCCTGTTTACATGGATTGAGACCCTAGAGCTTGGCTCTGAGGTCGTGGGGGCATGCCAAGTGCACCCCTATTTTTCAGGGAGTGGCTACAGCCCTCTCTACCCAGGTTGTGGTAGACTGACAGTGGTGGCAGCAATACATCTATAGTCAGGAGGGGTGAGTCACTAGCCACCCTCATGATCAAGTCTGTGCAGTCTGCCGTGCCTGTGGTCCTGTTGCCTTTGTCTACCTGACGTGTGGTTGAGAGCCCGTGGGTGTACTGGGGAAGAATGGTGAGTTGAGCCAGTGTGTGGAATGCAAGCTTTTTCTGCTGGACATCCCAGCTCCCCCGTGCCCCTCCCCATTTCTTTGGAGAGGCCTGGTGAGCTGGGGAAGACACTCAGCTCTTATCTGGGTTTAGCTGCAGTAACTCTGCTAAGAGGACCCTCCCCCCACTGG
Organism: Calotriton arnoldi; assembly: GCA_963921515.1. Lineage (NCBI taxonomy): Eukaryota > Metazoa > Chordata > Amphibia > Caudata > Salamandridae > Calotriton > Calotriton arnoldi. Next base: position 2,741,019 of record CAWUFW010001020.1, on the reverse strand, counting down.
TCAGTGCCTCCTGGTCTGGAGTTAATTAAAATTCCTCTTTAGGGAATTGCACAGGTACCTGGGAAGACTGTAGGTCATCTGTGCATGCTTTAGCCATGCATTGAACACTCCATGAATGGTTTGTGATTGGAGGTGTATTCAGGATGCAAAAGTAGCAGACCCTCTGATTGGATGAGCCTATCAATCAGAGGTGATAAAAGTCTGGCCTGAGTGGTCAGCTGTAGTTCAAGACTGGTTTTATGACTGAAGAGGCGGCCACACCAGGTCTGTAGAAAGGTAGCCAGCCGCGACACGCAGTGTGAAGGCAGGAGATAAGACACTTGCTCACTGCGTCTGGAACTTAAGGAAGTTTTCTCTATGACGGATGGAGTCTGGTCAGCTGTTGTTCAAGACTGGTTTTATGACTGAAGAGGCGGCCACACCAGGTCTGTAGGAAGGTAGCCAGCCGCGACACACAGTGTGAAGGCAGGAGATAAGACCCTTGCTCACTGCGTCTGGAACTTAAGGAGGTTTTCTCTATGACGGATGGAGTCTGCTGCCAAGAGTTCAATGAGAATCCAAGGCATCAGCAGCATGGGAGAAGACCAGCTGTTTCTGTGAGACTTGTGGAGCGTGCGCTTTTGAACAAGGAAATTGCAGACAGCTGCCCAAGGTGTGGAAAGGAAGCTTACAGCACATCAAGGGAGTTGGTGTGGAAAGGAAGCTTGTGGCACATCAAGGAAGCTGGTGTGGAAAGGAAGCTTGTGGCACATCAAGGAAGCTGGTGTGGAAAGGAAGCTTGCAGCACATCAAGGGAGCCAGAGAGGGGGAGCTTGATTCTAGTCCTTGAAGGTGAGATCAAATCCCCTCTAAGCTCCTCCCTTGCGTTGTGGGAGCCTGTACAAGCAGTAGCTGGGAATAGAGGCCAGTGAAACAGGCCCCCACCTTTCTTTTTGTGATCTCTGGGGGTATCAGGGTGAACTGGCACTCTGTCCAGCCACTACCCTCCTACAGCTAGCCAGTGGCTACTGGACTAGTGGGACTCCAGCAAACTGTGCCAAGACATCAGGCACCTGTGGTCAGATCCCTGACACCACTAGAGCAGTGTCCTCACTCAGGACGGGAGGGCACTTCTGTTGCTTTGGGTGGGGATTATGGTGCTGATCAAGAACATTTGACTTCACATCATATGCTGAAACTATATCCTTTCAATCTAAAGATTGGTATCAAGGCTCTAGCGAATGAGAGCAGCCCTGTGAAACATGGTCTGTAATATGCAATGCTAACTGTGTGTTTTCATGTTAACTGTGTTTTTATAGTGCTTTGCGTCTAGGCACTATAATACTGTTTGGGATCAGAACTCTGGCCCAGAGGGTTGTAGAGACATCTGGTTTTCAGTGTTTATCCTAGTTTTATGTGTAGTATAATTATCTTGTGTGTATTAAAGTACTTATCTTTTATAAAAAGTAAAGCACTGACTGGACATTGAGTTTATCAGCTGATAGTACGGTGTGCACTGTATTCTGAATGTCTAACCCCACCTCACCTCCTTGAGTAAGCCTTGGACTGCTCTGTCTCGCTACCCTGAGAGAGTCAAGTGCTGGAGAGGAGTACTTGGTTATCCAGTTTTGGGTCCACTAGTACTGAGGCCCCAGGACACCAGTGGGGAACACTCCAGTTGATGCGATTGGAGCACAGTAACCCCTGAGTGCTCTGGTGCCCAGGGAGCCGGGTCTAACATTGGTGGCAAGCGGTGTTGTATCACTAGACTTCAGGCTCAGTGGACACTGAGGCCAGTTGATAAGTCCAGCAGATACCCATAAGCTATATGTAAAATGGCAGATAACATTGGAGAGGAATTGGAACTGCAGAACTTGACTGTGGAGCAATTAAAGCAAATGTGTGCTGACAGAGGGTGGAATGTCCCAAGGTCTAAGGACAGAGAGCACTTGATTAGCCACATGACAAAATGCTTTGAGCAGGAGGTCACTGTTGTGCAGGAGTTGGAGAGCACTGTTATCACAAGCCTGCCAAGTCAGTCAGTGCAGGCTTCCCCTATACCAGCCCCTAGGCTTTCCCCTAGGTTTTCCCCCAGACCTGCCCCTAGACTTTCACCTCCCCCTATCTCAAGGGCTACATTTTCCCCTGTCCCAGGATTCGCCTCCTTAGGAGTGAATGAGCTAGCAGAGACCCTTAAACTTCAGCTGAAACTCCAGGAAGCTAAGGATTTAGCAGAGGAGAAAGCAAGGGAGTTTGAGAGGGAGAAGCTAAGGATGGCCCGCCAGGCAGAAGAGGAGCAGTTAAGGGTCAGACAGGAAGAGTGGACTTGGAAGGAGAAGGAGAGGGAAAGGGAGAGGCAGGAGAAAGAAAGGAAGAGACAGGAGAAAGAGAAGGATAGGGAATTGGAGAAAGAGCAGATAGCCCTGGAGAAAGAGAAGCTTAAGTTAGCAGCTGATAGAGGGCTTAGCTCTGTGGATGGTGAGTCCACTTCAAAGTCCCAGGGAAAGGAAAACACCACCAAGGTACCAAAAGAATTGATACACATGTATGTCCCTGGCACTGATATTCTCAGTTGGATGCGTGCCTTTCATCTAGCATGTAAGGCTCAAGGTCTTAATGGTCATTCCAAAGCAGCGACTTTACTGAGTCGCCTCCCTCGGGAAGGGACTGAAGTAATTGAAAGGATGCCTGAGAAAGACAGTCTGACATGTGAGTGCATGAAGGATGCTTTGATTAGGCGGTTTGGGTTGAAACCAGCCCAGTACTTGCAGAGGTTCCGTGAGAACAAGAAGGCAGAGGGGGTTCCTTTTGAGAATTGGGTCCATGACATAGTGAGAGACTGGAATGAGTGGGTGAGAGGGATGGAAGCAAATGATTACCAGTCCCTAAATCAGGTGATGATAGCAGAGCGTCTGCGGGAGGAGTGCTCTATTCCACTAAGACAGTATCTGTCTGACCTTCCTGAGAGGGATCCTGAGAAACTTGCAGTGATGGCAGAGAAGTGGCTTGCCAGCAGAGTGAACAGGGGGCAGGGGCAACCCCTTTCCATGCCCAAGGGGGAGAAGAACTCCCAGCAGGCTGGCCCTGAACTAGAGGGGAAGGGCCAGAACAGTTCCCAAGACTCTCAGTCAGGACAAGAGTCTAAGGGGAGCGGGGCCTTCAGTCAGTACCAGAAGGGGAAAGGAGGTAAGGGTCCTTTCACTCCCACGGTGATTAAATGCTATAAGTGCCACCGAGAGGGACACTTAAAGCCGGACTGCCCAGTGAAGGACGTGGTGCCAGTGGCACCCGAGATAGCAAGTATGCTTTCAGTGGGGGCAGAAATGAAGGGAGGCTCAAGTGAGTTTAACTTAGTCACCAGGGACATCTGGGAACTCGACCCAGAAGTCCTTAAGCATATTCACCCTAACTCAGCAGGGTATATGAGTGTGGCAAGTCTCAATGGAAGGAACGTTCCTGCCATGAGGGATACTGGTGCCCACAGGACTATGGTTGAATGCAAATATCTCAAACCCGAAGAGATCATCCCTGGTTCCAAGGGTTATGGACTTGTAGCTAGTGGTGATGACATGGAATACCCTCTTGCTAGAGTGCAGGTAGGGGTGAATGGCAAAAGGCCATGGTCAATGTCGGGGTGCGAGAGAAGCAGGGCGCTGGGTGCTTTCTGGGGAATTATCTTGTTGAACCCGGGTTAGTACCAGGCCCTGAGGCCTATATGGCCTGGATTTCATCAGCTGTGCTCACTAGGGCACAGACTGTAAAACTGCTTCTTAGTGAAGTGGGAACCACTCTAGTGGAAGAGTCACTAGAGGGGAACAGGCCAGAACAAGAACCAAGGGCAGATTCTGAGAAGGCACCTGTTCTGGTGTCTGCACCTCCTGCTCCAGTTGGAGAGGAAGGTGAGCATCCAGAGGCAGATAAGGTGTTGGAGTCTGGGTCCCTGCCAGAGCTGCAGGAGCTGCTAGTGTCAGGAGGACCGTCCCCTGAGGAGTTTTGTAAGGCACAGGCTGTGTCCTACACTTGTTGGCCTGCGGAAAGCTGCTCAGGAACAGGTCTCTACTGGGGTTGTCGGAAAGCACAAGGTGGCTTGGGAAGATGGACTCCTTTACAGTGAACCCGCTGACCCATAGCCAGGAGCCAGCAAAAAGTTGGTGGTTCCTCAGGTGCACTGGAATTCCTGCTGCAGCTAGCCCATGAGGTACCCCTAGCTGGTCACTTGGGCATCAAAAAGACAAAAGACAGGTTAGCACCTATGTTTTACTGGCCAGGAGTTGGTCAGGATGCAGAGAAGTTTTGCCATACCTGTCTGGTCTGTCAGGCCAGCAGCATGTCTGGTGGCCCGATGAAGGCACCCTTGGTTCCACTACCTGTTCTGGAGGTACCCTTAGAGAGGTGGCGTGTCTTCTCAGGAATGACACGGTTTCTTTACTTGCAACGGCTGAAGAGTTGGAAGAGGAGAGTGAGGCCCTCCATGACTTATTGCAAGGTGATGAGAAGGATGGTTCAGTTGAGGGAGTTAAGCTCGCCTCTGAACTGACACCTGAACAGCAGGTGGAGTGGAAAGAGCTGCTGGGGAGATTTTCCCATCTCTTTTCACTTACCCCTGGGCTGACGCTTGTCTTTGTGCATGACATAGACACAGGGGACACCCTGTCTGTTAAGAGCAAGCAGCCCAGGAAGGTGATCTGGACTGAAGAGTGTCAGAAGGCATTTGATGAATTGAAGACTGCACTATGCAATGCACCTGTGTTGAAGGCCCCTGATTACAGTCAGACCTTCATTGTGCAGACAGATGCTTCAGACAAGGGAATTGGGGCAGTTCTTGCCCTGCTCAATGAGAAGGGAAGGGAGCATCCGGTGGCCTTTATCAGCCGCCGCCTACTCCCCAGGGAGCAGAACTGGTCTGCTGTTGAAAAAGAATGCTTTGCCATAGTGTGGGCCCTTCGAAGATTCAGGCCTTACTTGTTTGGTGCAAGGTTTGTGGTACAGACAGATCACAAGCCCCTCAAGTGGCTCATGGCAATGAAGGGGGAGAACCCAAAGTTGCTCAGGTGGTACATATCTCTGCAGGGACTAGATTTTACTGTGGAACATAAAGCAGGCTTACAGCACGGTAATGCAGATGGACTTTCCCACCGGTTTACCCAATCAGATGATCGGTCTTCTCCCACTGGGGAGTAAGTACCGGCCATTCTGATCTGGGGAGGGCATATGTTGGGACGGAAAGACACCTGCATGTCTCTGGAGAGAAGTGCTTCCCCTGCCTTATGCTAATCACCAGGCAAGTCACTCAAACGCTACTGTATGGTTTCTAGATCCCTACCTCAGTGAGCATGACAATCATACATGTCCACTGAGGGTCTCCCTGTGTACATGGATTGAGACCCTAGAGCTTGGCTCTGAGGTCGAGGGGGCATGCCTAGTGCACCCCTATTTTTCAGAAAGTGGCTACTGCCCTCTCTACCCAGGCTGTGGTAGACTGACAGTGGTGGCAGCAATAAATCTATAGTCAGGAGGGGTGAGTCACTAGCCACCCTCCTGATCAAGTCTGTGCAGTCTGCCGTGCCTGTGGTCCTGTTGCCTTTGTCTACCTGACGTGTGGTTGAGAGCCCGTGGGTGTACTGGGGAAGAATGGTGAGTTGAGCCAGTGTGTGGAATGCAAGCTGTACTGCTGGACATCCCAGCTCCCCCGTGCCCCTCCCCATTTCTTTGGAGAAGCCTGGTGGGCTGGGGTAGACACTCAGCTTTTATCTGGGTTTAGCTGCACTAACTCTGCTAAGAGGACCCTCCCCCCACTGGTCAGTGCCTCCTGGTCTGGAGTTAATTAACATTCCTCTTTAGGGAATTGCACAGGCTGGTACCAGGGAAGACTGTAGGTCATCTGTGCATGCTTTAGCCATGCATTGAACATGCCATGAATGGTTTGTGATTGGAGGTGTATTCAGGATTCAAAAGTAGCAGACCCTCTGATTGGATGAGCCTATAAATCAGAGGTGATAAAAGTCTGGCCTGAGTGGTCAGCTGTTGTTCAAGACTGGTTTTATGACTGAAGAGGCGGCCACACCAGGTCTGTCCGAAGGTAGTCAGCCGCGACCCGCAGTGTGAAGGCAGGAGATAAGACACTTGCTCACTGCGTCTGGAACTTAAGGAAGTTTTCTCTATGATGGATGGAGTCTGCTACCAAGAGTTCAATGAGAATCCAGGGCATCAGCAGCATGGGAGAAGACCAGCTGTTTCTGTGAGACTTGTGGAGCGTGCGCTTTTGAACAAGGAAATTGCAGACAGCTGCCCAAGGTGTGGAAAGGAAGCTTACAGCACCTCAAGGGAGTTGGTGTGGAAAGGAAGCTTGTGGCACATCAAGGAAGCTGGTGTGGAAAGGAAGCTTGCAGCACATCAAGGGAGCCAGAGAGGGGGAAGCTTGATTCTAGTCCTTGAAGGTGAGATCAAATCCCCTCTAAGCTCCTCCCTTGCGCTGTGGGAGCCTGTAGAAGCCGTAGCTGGGAATAGAGGCCAGTGAAACAGGCCCCCACCTTTCTTTTTGTGATCTCTGGGGGTATCAGGGTGAACTGGCACTCTGTCCAGCCCCTACCCTCCTACAGCTAGCCAGTGGCTACTGGACTAGTGGGACTCCAGCAAACTGTGCCAAGACATCAGGCACCTGTGGTCAGATCCCTGAGACCACTAGAGCAGTGTCCTCACTCAGGATGGGAGGGCACTTCTGTTGCTTTTGGTGGGGGTTATGGGGCTGATCAAGAACATTTGACTTCACATCATATGCTGAAACTATATCCTTTCAATCCAAAGATTGGTATCAAGGCTCTAGCGAATGAGAGCAGCCCTGTGAAACATGGTCTGTAATATGCAATGCTAACTGTGTGTTTTCATGTTAACTGTGTTTTTATAGTGCTTGGCGTCTAGGCGCTATAATACTGTTTGGGGTCAGAACTCTGGCCCAGAGGGTTGTAGAGACATCTGTTTTTCACTGTTTATCCTAGTTTTATGTGTAGTATAATTATCTTGTGTGTATTAAAGTACTTTTCACTTATAAAAAGTAAAGCACTGACTGGACATTGAGCTTATCAGCTGGTAGTACGGTGTGCACTGATTTCTGAATGTCTAACCCCACCTCACCTCCTTGAGTAAGCCTTAGACTGCTCTGTCTCGCTACCCTGAGAGTGTCAAGTGCTGGAGAGGAGTACTTGGCTATCCAGTTTTGGGTCCACTAGTACTGAGGCCCCAGAACACCAGTGGGGAACACTCCAGTTGATGCGATTGGAGCGCAGTAACCCCTGAGTGCCCTGGTGCCCAGGAAGCCGGGTCTAACACCTAGGGAATGTTTCTAGATGATGAAGAGGATTGGAAGCCTGCCTAAACTACCATCACAGTGACCCTTAAGTGTCAACCCCTTTTCCTTAGACTAAGAACTGGAATATTTTGTAAAATGAAAATGTGAACTATTGTTTGGTGGTTTTGTATTTTTCATTATGCACTACACTGCTTGCACCTTATTCACGTGGTGTATATTTTTGATGAATATATGGACTGCTGTGTTGCTATTTGTGATGTAACCAGTTACTCAGGTTTCGCTTGCCTGTTTCTATTGACAAGATGCATTAATTGGAACAAACAGCAAGAGCTAGAAAAAAATTCACTTATGCAGATGAAATTCAGAAAATTCCTGCAATTTTGTGTTATCTAAAATTAGCAAACTTTCTTGAAACTCCACATTATGCAATTTCAGTCAGTTTTCTGCCCCTGGCAAACTAGTTCATGCAGACACTGTTGTTAAGACACATGTTCTGCTCAAATAAGTCTCGTGTTGGTATCTTGAACGATGTTTACAAGCCTTGGTACGTTGTTACGTAAAATAACTTACCCGATACATCTAGAAACCACATCTCATCTTACAGCTATCATATCACAAAATTTAGACAGAATTTTGTGGGAAAATATTGTGCAATTTCACCCACCCCGTGTCTTCAGATCTCCTGCAGAGATCAAAATCACTTGAGATATGATCATGGGACTTGTCTACTCTTGTGGGGGTTAGCAGAAAGCGGTGGTCTCAGACGGGAAGAACGTAAAGGACTACGCAAGTGGCCCAGCAATGCAATGCGACATGATACTAGCTTCCTTTAAAGCCTCAGACTTAGCTGATCAGCGGGCCACACAATCCCAAACCTAACGTAGCAAGGCAACACACGACGTGCACATACTGCACTGGGCATAATTATAACTAGCTGTAGAGACTCACATCTCATACACCGGTCCTATTGCTTGCAAAGAAACTAGCGGCATGCGCCACCCAATTGTACTCCCTGGCCTCCTACCTATATATCCAACGAGCCACAGATGTCACACTTGAGGCACTAGACTAAATAGACTAGGCTGTCCACTAAGGAGAGACAAACACGACCATTCCCGTCAGCGTAGGGGGGAGGGGGGTAAGTTAGTTACGGAGTTGAAAGAAACAGTTATAACATATTGTGGTAAGTGAAATAATCCCACGAAGAAGATGCTCTTCATTTAAGAACAGGTAAGTTTATTCAAAGTAACTTCAGCCATGACAAGGAGCAGCACACCATCGGAAGTTCGATCCGCAACTGACCGCTGCCGATCGAACCCCCAACAGTGCACACTCCAAGCACGGCACAAAATAGAACACAGCATCAATACAATTCAATTAAATACAAGCCCACTACATCACCACCCCACTTTACATAAAACAAGATAAACCCCAAAGAATCTCCAAAGATTAATATCTAACAAAATCCTTGAACCTAGAAGGAGGTCTTCTAATACGACTCCCACGAACAGAACCATCCAAACTTCCATCTAAGGAAATACCAGTAGGACCACCAACCAATGAACTCACATTCTCACTTCTGGATGCAGATTCATCACAATCATGCAACCAATGCGTCCACTCTTGATCATGTTCCATCAATGAAGCTTTCCTGCCTCTAATGAACTCAGCTTGATCCTGTGTCACCTTCACCAACTGCCTTTTGTTCCACCAACCCTTACCATCCAAAAAAACTGCACGCTTGCTTACCTTACAAGCCTGAACAGGATCAGAGAACACAGATTCTCCCTTTCTCACCTTGTAGGGTTTTTTAAACAAAACCCAATCACCAACAGAAAACCCTAAATCACACAGATGGCCCCTTCTGTCAAACCTGTTTTTCATGTCCAACTGTTTCCTCTTGACAACATCTGCCACACCCTAAAACCAGAGCCATCAACAACAGATTTTCTGCTATCCAGCCAAGAAGGAAACAAAGTAGAATTTGCCTTTCTACCCCTCAGTAACTCAAAAGTAGTAGCTTCAGTGGTACACTGTGGCGAAGTATTGTAATTCCACACCTTTTCCTCCAAAAACCTTCCAACGTCAAGGCCAATGCTGTTTGGATTCCTTCTTTCAAGACTTTATTACTGTTCCACCAGTCCATTGGAAGTAGGCGAATACAGAGCCACCTTAAAATGCTTAATATCCTGTGTCTCCAAAAATGTACACATCCTTTCAAATACAAAGTGTGTCCCATTATCCGTCACCAAAGACCTAGGAGCACCCTCTAACAAAAACATTTTCTTCAGAAAACCAATGGTGTTATCTGTATCCGGTGAATCCACGAATTTGTAATACATCCACTTCGAAAAGTAGTCCACAGCCAAAATTAAATACCTCATATCATTTGCCAAAACATTATAAGGCCCAGAAAAATCCAAACCCACTTTATCCCAAGGTTTCCCAGGAAATTCAGTTGGCTATAAAGGTAACCGTGTAAGTTTCCAGTGCTTGTCTGAATGCAAACATTCTTCACAACCATCCACTAGACTCCTAACATGAGCATCTAAAGCAGGCTACCAGTAATGCTGTTTAATTTTCATGGAGGTTTTCGTTACACCCAAATGTCCTTCGTGAGCGACCCTAATAATGAAAGTTCTTAGACTAACCAGGGAACAAATTTATCCCCTCTCAATACAAATCCATCTTTCACAGAAAGTTCATCTACTACTAAAGCAAAATTCCTCAATTCCCCAGTTAAACTTCTTACCTCTGGCCATTTACTAGTAGAGTATTCTGACACTTTGGACAGAATCGGATCTTTTATGCAAGCAATCTTCCATTCTGCTTCAGAAATAATTATATTACAATTCTCAACTGCATCCAGAACAGAAATACACTCCACTTCATCCTCCTCCAAATCCTCCTCATCATCACACTCCCTCAACAACCTAGACAAACAATCAGCCCGAAATTTTTTACCCCTTTTTATGTGTTTCATTTCAAAGTTGTACTCCTGTAATTTTGAAACTAATCTAGTCAACCTGGCAGACATGTTATTACTTGTAACTTTACTAAAAATAAAAGTCAGAGGCTTGTGATCTGTAAAGATTTCAAATCTGCGACCCCAAATGTACATTTTGAATTTTTGAGCCACCCAAACACAAGCCAACATCTCCCGTTCAATGGTACTGTAATTTTGTTCAAAATGTTTGAGCAATCTCGATGCAAACGGTACAGTTTGTTCCTTGCCATTCACCCTTTGACTGAGAACTGCACCCAGACCATTCATGCTTGCATCAACCGTAATCATAGAAGCACAATCATCCCTAAAAGCATGAAGCGCTTGGGCAGAAATAATTAAATCTTTCACTTTTGCAAACACTCCATCCAGTTCCTGTGACCACACAAATTTCTGACCTTTCTTAAGTAAAACCCGCAGAGGCTCGACAATTTGAGCATAGTTGGCAACAAATCTAGCGTAATACTTAGCAAGCCCCAGAAAGGAACGGAGTGTATCCTTATCACAGGGAGGTCTAGTTTCTTTGAGAGCCCTGATAACAGAAAATGTTGGCTTGATGCCTTCGCTAGATACAGTATGACCCAGATATTCCAGCTCTCTCACCCCAAACTTACATTTATCCGCCCTTACAGTCATGCCATGTTCACCAAGAGCCGATAAAACCTTCTTCAATAAATCATAATGCTCTTTCGAACTTTTTGAAAAGATCAGGATATCATCCAAATAGGCTTGCACACCTTTCATGCCCTTAAAAAGTGTGTCCATTACCCTCTGAAAAACGCTAGCAGCAGATGCCAGACCAAAGGGATGCCTCAGGAACTTAAAAGCGCCAAAAGGTGTAACAAACGTGGTCAGCTCCTGAGACTCCCTAGCTAAAGGAATCTGATGGTAGGCAGACTTTAGATCGATTAATGAGAACCATTTAGCTCCCTCCAAATTTGCTAAAAGCTCATGAATTTTGGGGAGGAGATGGCAGTCGACCATGAAGTTCTTATTTAGACCCCTCAAGTCCGCGCAGAGCCTAATCTCGCCAGTCTTTTTGCGGGCAACGACAATGGGGGCCACCCATTGCGAGGATTCAGTGTGTTGAATAATACCTTGAGAACACAACCCCTCAAGCATAGATCTTAACTCCTCTCTAGCACTCAAGGGTACAGGTCTGACCTTGTGGATCACTGGTTGAGCATTAGGTAATAATCTGGTTTTGTGTTCCATTCCCTTCACACAACCGACGTGATCATTGAACACTGGTTTAAATTCTGCCAACAGACTTGTAAAATCAACTCCTGACTCACCCACACTACACACAGAGATTTCCCTGACCCTAACTGGATTGTCTTCACTTGGCACTAAATACAAGCCCATCCAAGCAAGATCCTTCCAGCCAACAATGTTCTTTCCCTTTACAGCCACGTTCACTTTTGTAAAAATATTGCGACCCAAAATTTCTACATTAGACATAAAAAACCCGAACATGTCAATGTCCTTCTCTCCGAAGGCCTTTGGGTTTACATCCGTATGTGACAAAGTAACCTTTTTGCCCCAGTTCTCGTAGAAATAAGAATCACGGAAGATTGTTATTTTGGACTTTCTTTTGGACAAATTTAGTAGTCTTATCTTTTACCCCCACAGCAAGCAAACTTTCCTCAGATGACTCCTCTTGGTCGGAAACCATGTTAACTTTAAATGAAGAGCCCACTTGCATGGCTTTAGTTGAAATCATAAACCTCTTAATGCTTAAGGCTAAATCTATCACTTCAGAGAGGGAAGGATTCTTACAGCTTAGATTCCTTTCTTTAATCTTTGTGAGAAGCACAATTAAAAACATATTGGTCCCTGATGAAATCGTCCAATAAAGGCCCAAACCCACAAGTAGTAGCCAGGACCCTTAAAGCTGAGATGTATTCTTCCACTTTTTCCTCTTCACCCTGCTTACGTTTGTAAAAATTGTGTCTTTCTAGCATTATATTAGGCGCTTCTGAAAATTGTTTCTTAAGTCTAGTGATTGCCTCTAAATAAATGTTCCAGTGCCTGTCGCCAGATTGACCCGGAGAGGAGGAATTGGGGGCAAGCTGTCAAAAATGCGTTGCGCTGCTTGGCCTAAACTGCCAAATAGTAATGCAAATTTGCGAGCAGGAAAGAACTCTGTGGCGTCAATAGCCACCAGGTGATTTTCAAATAGACGAAACCATTCTGACCACAGCATAGAAGGCTTACCAGGTTTCCCAAGGAATGGAGGAGGCTGTGTGATTTGTTGAGGGGTAGCCATGTCTGAAGCCAAAACTCAAAAATTGCACTTGAATTTAGTTTTAAATCACCACCCCACACACAAAAATAAAAGAAATACTGCAAGGATTGAAGATCAAAGTAGAAGTTTCTTTGACGATGTGTGTGCCCACAGAAATGATCAAGGTGTGCGTGTCACCGAACACGCTGCTTGCATGTAATTATTAAGTATCAGATAGGTGTGCACATCACCGTGGTGTGCGGACCGATTGTATGCTGTTTGAAGAAATTATGATGAATAAAGGGTGTGCGTATCACCGAGATGCGCACACTCTACCAAAACACTTGATCAATTTCCAAACGAAGAAATAAAGGTGTGCGCATCACCGCGATGCGCAATCAGCTGACCACTATCTGGAATTCACTTGGGGTGTAACCAGAGCCAAGATGGCCGCCGTACGTCCTCACAAAGCGTGAGCCCATTAGATAGCGTGACCGAGGTTCTGTTACGCGCTAAGCAACGCCTTCCATGCGCGCGTCACATTCTGTCAGAACCACACAGCCCTCTAACGCTAAAGGTCTTTCCATTGGTCTAATAAGGTTAGGAGGTCCAGCCAGAAGGAGTAAGGGTTATTACTTTGATAGAACACGAGTTCAGAAGAAATCCAAGATGGCCGCCAGGGAGCAACCATCGATTCAGCAGACTAGTGTTTCAGAGATTGAAGGCAATCTGGAATGTCCAGGTGAAGCGCCCGCCGAAGTGCGCACTTCACCTGAAGAACTCTAGGAAGAAGCAGCTTCAGCAGTCTCCGGCGCGAAAGCTAGTTAGGGACACTTCGTCGCGCTTTTCTTCGACATTTCTCCAGTTAATTATCCTGTCTCCAGACATGCGGTTAGCGTTTGAGGAATGCGCATGTCAGTAAGCCCTTAGTTCTGTTAGTATCTTGCTGGGCATTGTTTTCTGAGGAAGTTGCTGAGGACCGCCTTTGGCGCATGCTCTCTTTTACAAGCAACAACCATAGTCTTGGAAAGAGTAGTGTTGCCGAAGAGGTAGAGTCAGAACAAGTGCATGTACGTTCAGTTATTTACAGCGGAGATATTTGCCTAGTTTCAGTTTGGCGATTCATTCTGGGTGCGCTCACTCGTGTTTTGAGACTAAGTCTGCAATCGTGCCAAGCTAGTCAAGCATATATGTTTTGGTGTAGAGTTGGCACAGATAGCGCTGACATTCTTTTCTCGTTACTGAAAGGTATGTTTAAGTTGTGAATTACTTACCTTGTAAATAGATCCTCCGTTAGAAAAGCCATTAGGGAAGAACTTTCCCCATGTAATTACTTCATTATTTGAGAAGCAGAAACAATTGTGCGTTACTAAACAAGCCATATAAAAGAGAATCACTACAAAAAGGCAGAGTCAATTATTTGAGAGAAAAAGGAGTATAAGGATAAAGAAGAGTGTACTTACCTGAATGAAGATAGAATTTCTCCTTAAGTGCCTTCTGTACAAGTAGAGGTGAGAGTCTGGAAGTAAGAGAAGAGAACAATTAAATATAGAGACAAAAGTAGATGTGATAACAAGACAAAATATATTGCACTTATAGTTACAGATAAGGCAGAAAACACCATAATGAAGAAAGAAGAGAGGCATAGGTCACAGAGACTCGGTGGGTGTATTTTGAATCAGTTAATTAGATATAAGAAGGTAAATGTTAAACGAGTAAAAAGTGATTGATATAATAAACATTTGTTGCAGTTCCAACGCAAATAGCACAACAAAGCAAGAGCAGAAATAGCAAGCTAAGAGAAAATCCAGAAGAGGAACCAGAGTGAAGAAGTGTGGCTGTCTCTTCTCTGTCCCATCCCCTTTCCCCCCTGTGGGTTCCTCAGTTATTCATGTGCTTGGCAAACGTGTTGCTGGGAAACTAGTGGGGAGTTGCGTATCAATGGGGTAACCCGAAAGACCACTGGACTCGGGTAAATAGTGGTACACAAAAGATAGTCACAAAACATACAAATGCAAAATCATAAACAAAAGATGCAGATATAGATCCTCTGTCATCCATAGGAATAAACCAAGTATCGACGCTTCCCAGAGCTATGGGTTACGTTTGAACCCTTGCTCTTTCTATACGGATACATCCGCGGCCTTAGGTTATTGCGTACCTTTGGTTTATTCCTATTCGGACTGCTGTACCTATCGTGAGAGCCTTGCTGGCCCACATCACTATCTTTCAGCCTGAAGACACCTGTGCTGTCACTGGTGCAACATATACCCTTCGCTTCCCTTCCCCCTTCCCCGTTGGTCCTGATGAAGACCCCACCTCCAAGACGTCAAATCTGCTGGTTTTTATAGGGGTCGAAACGTCGACATCTCCTTCCCTTCACTTATCAAACCTGGATGACAGAGGATCTATATCTGCATCTTTTGTTTATGATTTTGCATTTGTATGTTTTGCCAGTAATTTGGCAGGTTAGGTTATCATTATTGTATATTGATGTATATATATGCACCACCTTTCCCCCTGCACATCACTTTCACTTATCCTAACTACGCACCTATCACTTCACGCTGTATGCACCTGTTTTTACTAAATGTTAAATGTGATATTCAGTTCACAATTTTTGAGCCTATGATCTATGATGACAATTTTTGTGATATTTATTCAATCATAATCATTTATTGAATGAGCCATTTGGTGTTGTCATATTCTTTGTATATAGACCATGTATTGGTTGCAGATACATTGTGAATATTTTCCACTGTGACTATCACGGGAAACTAGTGGGGGCATTGGGAACTGGCGTTGTTCTGCTCCTGTGCATTTTGGGCAAAAGCCTCCCTGACACATTCAGAACCTCCAGGACATCGCATGAGACCAGCGCGAGCTGCCAACGGCCGATCACAAGAAATTCTCCCAAAACTGATGAAAAAGGAAGAAACAAGGATCCTACCAGTCTCTGATCAGCACCTGGAAAATGACCAAGTTCCGGTTGCCAGTGAAAAAATCCTGGCCGTAAGGAAACAGAAATTGACGAGTTGACTACACCGCGTGAAGTTCTTCGGGGGGCTGAAGCAGTTCCCAATCGTCGCCAAATGTGGTAAGTGAAATAATCCCACGAAGAAGACGTTCTTCATTTAAGAACAGGTAAGTTTATTCAAAGTAACTTCAGCCACGACAAGGAGCAGCACACCATCGGAAGTTCGATCCGCAACTGACCGCTGCCGATCGAACCCCCAACAGTGCACACTCCAAGCACGGGACAAAATAGAACACAGCATCAATACAATTCAATTAAATACAAGCCCACTACACATATCCTATCCGAAGTAAACTATATGAGCATTGACTGTATGATATCAGGGACCTGAAGGCCCTAAATGTGAGATGAGATTTCGCATTGCTTAAAGACCACGATGTCTTACTAAACTGTCAAATGGATGATAGAAACATATTGTTAGCAATCATACCTAGGAAATGCTCCTCAGGATATTCATGCCATGTAATTGCTTAATTTTCATGTAGGAAATGCTGAATAAAATATGTTATAAAAAAAAATTGGATTTTTCTTTTTAAACATATGCATCATAGCTAAAACCTTTGCAAAATTTCATATTGACGAATATATGGAAATTCTGAGCATTATGGAAGGAAAGGAAAATCATGCAGACTACTATGGAGAATTGCCCCAATCCTTCTGCAATTCAGAATAAAGATGAAGAGATACAGCTTCAGAAAATTCTACATCTTCACACAGTAGATTCACCACCGTTGAACATCCAGCTGTCTGAAAATTACTTTGTGAGCACAACACCAGATAAATTCTGTGGTTGTATTGGATGTTACCACTGCTGCTGCTCTTCCTCGCCCTCTACCTCCTACAAAGTATCTGTCTGTTCCTTCCTCTAATGCTCAGACACTGTCAGCATCAACAGTCTAGGCTCTGAGTTCAGCTGCGGCCCATGCAGCTAAGAGCTGTGGGCAGTGGGGCCGGGTAGGAGGGATTTCGACAGACGACGACGAGGGAAAATTAATTATTTATTTAATTTTCCCTCGTGGTCGTGGCCCAACCTGGCCCCACCACCCCACTGCTCTTACCTGCACGGGCCGCTCCTCTCTGAGTTAGGAACTTACCTCTTGCTGCAGCAAGCCTCATCAAAGGCCTAAAGAAGTTTGAGAATACATCAGAACAATGAGTGTGCAACAGTTCTCAGAATTTTTGACAAAGTGCATTAATTTATGGGTACATTTTGCAAAATGCATTTTGGATAGCAAGCATTAGCCTGGGCACAAGCAACACAGAATCATAACTTAAGGTTTCCACCCTTGTCAGAGCTCCATTGCTCTTTAGTGAGGTTTGTGCTCTTCAAACTCCTATACATTTATACACACATATGTCCCCCATGCATGTCTCTATTGTCTCAGGTAATCTGAATCCTCTGGTTCATATTTGTGTGAAACAGAGTTATTTGGTAATGGTAGTAAGACTGGGGCCATTTCAAAATTATGACTCCAAGCCTGTTCAGAGTATGGGCTTTGGGACAGAAAGGCCCTTGCATGGTGACAGTAGTGTAATCCTGCCCTGAGTGCCCCAGCTGCAATGATGTCTGGATCCCTGGTGCTGATTTTTGTTGTCACTGGCTAATGCAGATCATGTGTGTGTGCCATGACATAAACCTGTTTCATGGATTTTGGAGAGGTGCCCAAATTGCTACCCTCATAGTGGCGAAAGGCTAGTGCTTTTGCCAAGAGTTAAGTAACATGAGCACGTGGTGGCAGCATATGGTGTAGTGATCAGTACAAGTCATCAGGCCTTTTTACCTGTATCACAGGAGTGAGGCCTACAGGCTCACTCATGTAAAGTTCTGCTGCTATGTGCTTAATACACCCTTGGCCTACAACAAATTTGTATTTAGCGCTGTGTAGCACGAGTGTTGTTGTATTCATGTGCTGTGTGCATGTGTGCCTGTGAATGGTAAAATACATGAACAAATCTGGGTTCCAATATGGGAGACCCAGGGCTGATGGGAGGATCATAAGGAGGTAGAGGAATTGCCCCAGACAGATTTGTGGATTGCTGGATTCCTGTGAGCTGGGTGGGATGCAATCTGGAGGAAGGAGAGCCAGGTTCTGTAACACACTCCAATGTGTGGTCTTTGATTCAGGGAGCTGTCACTGGAAATGACAATTTTCAAAGACTCATACCATAATGGCATTTGGTGTCTGGAAATGTACGATAGGAAAGGGAGCTTGAGACCCCCAAAATAGTTAACTGTCAAGCAGTCAGTTGGACTGTGCGAGGAGGAGAAGCTCTGCAAGAATTCTGCCTGTGACCAAGGCTTGGGAACTAAAGCCTGCCAGTCTCCCAAGTGAATGAGGGGACATCCCCCAGGTATAACCAACACCACCTACCACTGGAGCCTAAAGCTCCAGTGACTGCCTGCTTGCCAAGACCAGTGTGCCCTGTTAGCAAGAGGAGAGCGTTGGAAGGAGCGAGGTTTAGGTGGCGATCCTGGCAAGTGGAACACTGTAACAAGGTGTGAAGAAACGGCTGCCTCACAAATCATGTCACTGCCATTGTGCAGGTTTAAGTCGGCGACCCCGTATGATTACTGTCATGCTGATCGGGCCCTAGCCAATGTATGGAGTGATGCTGGAGACTCCTTATGACTGTGGAGGCCACCGTGAAGATCACTGCTGTGCTGTTCAGGCCATAGCCCATGTGCGGAGTAAGGTTAGTAACCCTGTATGCCAGGGGGGGCCACCAGAAAAGACAAGGACCATTGCCTGGTTCAAGCCATTGTCAAAAGGAGAGGCTGCCGTGGTGACCCGTGCAGACCTGAGCCCTGACTGAGGATTAGAACTGAAGCAACCTACCCCCCACCTGTGGGAAGGATCAGAGGAACTTACCCTCTCCCCAGAGGAAGCGCCATGGACATCCGACCTGCTGCCTCTGCAAAGCCACAAGTGATACTCACCAACTGCAGCTGCTGCCACTCCCCGCTGAGACTCCGATCGAGCAATCCTTGCAGGAGTGGGTAAGACTGATCACTGGGCCGGAATATTCTGGAAAAAATTGTTCTGACTCATGGCACTTCAAGCGCAGGAACAATTTTGACTTTATCAGAGGCGAAGTGTGACTTCTGAGACTTGTACCAATAGTGGGATTTAACCTTAATGGGGAATAACAACTACTGCTAGTGAGAGGGAAGTGGGACTTAGGGACCTTCCGATTGAACACAAGAGCCCCGGCTATGTGTATTGTTTGTGTATGCCGTATTTCATTTTGTGTTTGTTTATAAATGCTCCATTTTTCCATAAAAGCACCTATTTGACTGGACAATCATTTACTCCTGCTACTGAACATATTTTGAGTTGTGAGCCTGAGTTTACCCTCCCTGTACACCACCCCCAACTTCCCCAGAGAAGATTTGGACTGCTCGAACCACTCTACTACTGAGAGTCAAGTGCTGAAGGGGTTGTTGGCCCATTTGCTCAGGCTCCATAGTAAATTGGGCCACGGGACATCAGGAGTAAAAGGCCTCAACCCCTACGGTTGGGCCCAGTAGCTCCTGCTTGCCACTTGGCTTTTAAAAGAGGTTCTGACAATCAGCAATACCAGTCACCAGAATCCATGTTGTGTGCGTCAGGAGCTTGTAATGATCCCAAAATTTCCACTGATCTGCCAACAAATTCTGCAGAGATGGATGTTCTCATTGTAGGA
Source organism: Calotriton arnoldi (assembly GCA_963921515.1). Classification (NCBI taxonomy): domain Eukaryota; kingdom Metazoa; phylum Chordata; class Amphibia; order Caudata; family Salamandridae; genus Calotriton; species Calotriton arnoldi. Next base: position 2,721,782 of record CAWUFW010001020.1, on the reverse strand, counting down.
TGTTGGTCGTTTTAGGAGCTATGGGGGACTGGAAAGAACATGGGTTGATTGCATCACATCCAGTCTTTGGCAATATTCTCTGACTAAAAGCACGGTCACAAAAAACGTGTGGCTGAATATGAGTAGTGGCCGTGCTACAGTGAGGGTCGTGGACGGTGAGGTGTCACTGCTGCTGATGACCCCATAGGTGCACCTTTAGTGAAGAGGAAGTCATAGAATTGCTGTTGTGGTCAATCGTGTCAATTCTCTCTGAGATAGGCTTGCATTTGTCCTATAATGTGTTACTCATGAGTACATTGTTCCTAATTCAGAGAGTTGATATTTCAAAGGACAGGGCAAATAGCAGACTCCATCAGCCTTTGCCAGTAGCAAGAAGAGCCAAGTAGTATATGGAGAAGTGTGGCTCAATGGTTAGAGCGGCAGACCCTGATGCAGAGATCTGGTCCGGGACCAGGGTTCAATTCCCGCCTCGGCGGGTCTTGGGCTCAATGTCCTCGGACCTGATAATTCTCGCCTCGGTGCCTATTCTAATCATGGGTCCCACTCTGCAACTCTGGGCAATAGCTTGCTTAATCTCCACAACGGCCCCACCAGCGCTGGGATGCCTGGCTTCACCTTGGGGGTGCCCAGGAGTGGACTTTTCACAGGGAAAAGCCAGGAAGGGTTCCACAGCGGTATGCGTACAGTGCCAGGAAGCCTCAGGGTATCAGTGCGCTTTACAAGTACAAATTCATTCATTCATTCATGAATAGAAACAATCAAACCAAAAATGTTTACATCAGCTGCATCGATTATGCCGAATAAACCTCACCCGCAGTACTGCTGAAAATGACTCCTAAGACATGCTTTTTGTTACACGGTTATATTTATATTGAATCTCTGTTTAAAATCCTGAAATATAGTGTTCATTAGAATGAAAGGGTATCCCTGCCCTCTGTGGTCTCCCATGACCCAGAGAGCTGTCTCTTGGTTCCAAGGCCATCCTAGCGGACGTTTTCAGCTTGGTTTGTAGGTATTAAGGCACTCTTTGAAGCACAGATTGGATCTCTCTATAGTAGCGTTGAGACGTGTGGCTCCAGGCCCCCACTGTGTGGATAAGTCGATACTATTTGATGAACGTTGTCTGGGGCCTACATCCGAGTCACAAGCCAAGAATCTGTGATCGCCCTTTGATGGAAAGAATGCCTTTGATGACAGTTCTGATCTCTACCTTATGAAATTTTAAACTCAAACATTTTCAGAAATCTGGCTTTTCGTTTATTAATATCAAGGCATTTCAGCAAAGAATTGGTTTTATCCACAGCAGCAACTGCAGGTATTTGAAACTAAACAAGGCCATTTGCAGAGCAACTTCCTGGAGAGTGAGGACTCAACGATTTCGCTGGGTGATGAGTTAGGCAGATTCTGACAGAGAGGGAAAACAGCACGTCTATCCCCTTCCCTCCTCCCATTGTTCACAGTGGCACTGGAGGCTTGAAAGGAGAGATGTTCCAATGGGGTAATATACCAATATACCATTTGGAAAAATCTTCATGTACCCAGAAAGTGTCTGTACCCCATACAAAAATGCAGTGGGTACTCAGATCTAATGAAGAAACCAAAGTGTATGCTGCCAGTCGCACAATATAATCCTGGTGAGTGAGCTCAGCATGATAATGCACCAACTGAAGAGACTTGTTCATGGCTTTTTGTTCACATGTTCACATGTGTCAATCATAACAAGATAGATAGGTGGGTGTTGGACCTGGTCCTCTCTGCAGGGTCACACACAAACATTTTGCCTTTACCCTCCACCTTTTGCTGAATTTGTGTTTGCTGTCCTTAGGACTCTGTGCACTTTACCACTGCTAACCAGTACTAAAGTGCTTGTGCTCTCTTCTCTAAACATGGTAGAATTGGCTTACACCCAATTGGCCTATTTAATTTACTTGTAAGTCCCTTGTACATGTGCCTAGGGTCTGTAAATTAGATACTAGTGCGCCTGCAGCACTGATTCTGCCACCCATGTAAGTAGCCCTTTAACATGTCTCTGGCCTACCATTGCAGCCTGTGAGTGCAGTTTTAAACTATAATTTCAACCTGGCAAAAAAACCTTTTGCCATGCCCAAACCTTCTTTTTTTAATACATATGTCACCCATAGTGTAGGCCCTGGTCAGCCGAGATGGCAGGGTGCAGTATATTAAAAAAAGTTGAATATGCATTTTTTAGTTTTATATGTCCTGTAAGTGAAGTGTAAGTATCCTGCAGTTTTTCACTACCGCAAGGTCTGCCTCTCCCATAGGATAACATTGGAGTTACCTTATTACATTTAATAAACTGTAATTTCTAAATGGGAGCAGGTAACCAGTGCATATTTTATGTCTTTGGAATTTTAATGAAAAATCCTCTCTCATGGTAAAGCCAGATTTTATAGAGCTTAGGTGTGCCTGGATGTGCTATCACTGGCAGGATGGGAGAGCAGAGCTGGGCAGAGCCCCACGTACACTTGAATAGGCTAGGCTGTGTCCTGCCTCAACAGAAAGGGCTGCATACCCCCTGTAGTTAGTCTGGAGCCAGGACAGAGAAGGCAAGATGCCTGTGGACTTCAAAGAGAAACCTCTAGAAGCTTCTCCCACCTTTCAGAGGAAAGGTACCAGGTATAAATATTGGACCTCAGACACCCCCTCTTCAGTACACTTCTGGACATGTGGATACTCTGCCAGGAAGAAAGACTGCTGTGCTGCTGAAAGGACTACCACTCTGCTGGACTGCTGCTCTGAAGGAACTGCTGCCCTGTTGTGCTGACCTTCTGCCTGCTGCCCTCTTGCCTAGGTGAGAAGGACAGGACCTGCATCTGTTGAACCCAGAACCCCAAAGTGACTCCAATGGCTAGTTGACTGGCCTCCTGACTATAGCCTCAGGGACGGAAGGCTCCAACAACCTTGAAGCCAGCAGCTGGACTCTACCATCTGTGAGTCCTACCCTGCCAAGTGGTGCCATCCCAGTCTTGGACCCTTGGAAGTGGCCATGAAGGTGGTTTGCCAGCCCATCTGTGGACCCAGCAGACCTGACACATCTCCTTTGCTATGCAGTGCAAACCCTAGCAGAACTGATGCATCGTCTCTACTGCGAGGATTCACATGATGCAAACGACTCCACACCAACCTCGCAGCCCATATCAGAACCACCACCTGTGCGAAGATTTCCTGACACAGGCACTCGCATCGCAAAATCTCTCATTGACAGCAGCCTCAACGACAAACCAGGTTCTCGCATTGCAGCCTCACAGCTCCTCATAACCAACACATCACATTGACTGTGCAACGCAACCGAACACCGGACTTCACATCGCAAGTCCTTCGACGGGATCCTTGATGACGATGCAGGGCCTCGCATCGCAGCCCCACAGCTCCTTGGAACCGATGCATCTCCTCGGCTGCGCCATGCATCCTTAGCGCGGGACCTCGCAACGCTCTACAATCAGGACCTAATGTGCTTTGTTCTATGGGCCTAGCTGGGTCCCTGTAGCCAGCCCATGCTCCATCGCAGTCGGACTGAACTTGTGACTTTTTGCTGTTCCAGCACGACCAGATATCCACAATTGGCGCTTTGTGTTTTCTTGCGCTATTTTCACTGAAATCTTTAAACCTGCGTATCTTCGGTTCTACTCTTTAGATTTGTGTTGTTTTGGTATGGTTTTATTTGAATAAAAAAAACTCAATTTTTCTAAACTGGTGTGGGATCCTTTTGTGGTGTGTTTTGACTGTGTTAGTGTTTGAAGTGTTGCATAAATACTTTACACATTGCCTCTGAGTTAAGCCTGTCTGCACTGTGCCAAGCTTCCCGAGGGTTGAGCACAGGTTTGCTTCTGACTTCACTGTGACAAGGATTGTGGCTCATGCTTGAGTAGGATTTCATCCCCCTCAACCTGCAACCCAATTTCTTACAGTGGGTTAATCCACCTACAGTAGAGATCTTTGTATGGTGCAAGTTTCACAAATTCAAAGTCTAGTGAGATTTCTCTCTCTCAGCCATGCCCCGAGAGTGTGAGCTCTGTATTAGCACAGCCCTATTTTTCAAAAAGGGGAAACTTAAAAACCAAACACATTGAAACATATATTATTACAATGCACCTATGTTGAATCTAAGATCACCTCGAACTTTGATCACCTCAAAATGCCTTGCCCCTACCCACACCCGAAGGAGGCTAGTTGATCATACTTACTGACCCTTTTGTTTTTAAATGTATCACTGTTCCCCTGACTCTGTAGGACCTGTTTGGGTTTCACTTGGATGTGGACCCTGCATTATGTCCATTGTCTTTGGGTATTTGATTCTATAGGGGATAACCTATTGAGCCTTCGAGGTGTGGCAATACAGAAGGCTACAATGACCATTTGAGGCAGTAGTAGAAGGTACAAGTCTGGTACAGGCTTCTCTGTTACTTTAAAGGTCATGCAGCTCTACAGGGTGCTGCTGCATAGAGTTGGCTGACTGTAATTCAGCTGTCAACTGTTCAGCACAGGTTTCTGTTTCTTCTGGGATGTCTCAATATTATGTGTAGAATATTGGCCTGGAAGAAATGTAGATGACCTTAGACTAATTCGGGTAAATTCGGGAAATTTGCATTCCAATTTTTAGACAAAATTCCCCAAATTTTGCTATTACACCGCTTGCCAAAATTAAAAGCAATTTGCATGAAAAAGTTACTACAAAAATTCATCATTTGAGGTAAACATTTGGCATGAATGCACGTGAACAATAGAACATTAACACGTTGTTCACAGTGTTTTTTTAAATGTAGCTTTGTATCAAAAATTGATGCAAGGGCGCATTGCACCTTAAAATATATCACAGAATGACAAATTTAGATTTTGTGTCATTTGCGTAATTTTGCCAAAAATGTGCATATTTGCAAAAGCAAATTACGCAAATTTCGCACACCCCTAGTTGACCTGCCCCTTCTTTCAACTTCTATGGATTTCAACTGAGGTGGCTTTGAAAAAAATGCTCGGTTCATTAGGATTTGCAGGGTGTGGAAGGAACTCAGTTCAAACACAGCCATTCAGCAGCAAGCAGCGCATCGTGGGGCCTCCAGACTGCATTGTTTTTCAAGGCTCAACCTGTGCATCGGCAAGATGTAATGGACATTTGAGGCTGCACATGCACACAGGGCAACTACACAGGATAATTGAGGCAAACCCTACACTTGGGGACACTCAATGTACTTTGAAAACTACACTGACGCTATTTTTGAGGTGATATATTTGAAATGAAGTTGTGTACTGCGAATTTGTGGCTAAATATTCACATGATGAGGTTTCACTGGAAATTAGAGATCATATCTGCAAATGGCAAAGCTAAACTGAGTTTTTTACCGTCCACAGTCACAGTGTTTTCTTTAACAACCTGCAATGTTCTACAAAGCAATTTGTTGTAGGCCAGAAGTCAGGAAGGCTTTGGCACTTCATTTGTACCTCACCATCATCACAAGCAGCACTGCATACAATTCTACTTAGTGTGGGCTTGGATCAACCTCTTGCTCATGATTGGACGACTTCTCTATCTATCCTTTTAAATCCCTGCTCATGATTCAATGACTTCTTTGTTTATCCATTTCAATCCCTGCCCCTGTTCCTATGTTTTGTTTTATATTTTTAATTTGTGGAGTGAAAGCATATCAACGAGATTACTGGTAGATACTGAAGGTCAATATCAGCAGAAGTGTACTGCATTACAATAAAACAATTTCAGATTAATTAAGAGAGTTAATAAGAAGTCTCCATTCCCTTTAAAATGATAGTAATAGAGGTTTACTGGATGCAATTGCCTGCTCAGAGTAGAGCCCACAAATTTGTTACTGCCACCATTGATTATTAAATGGGGGAGTTCTGTCTTGCCAAGATCAGACCAGAAGTACTCTAGCTACCACCATCACATTGAAAAAGGGTGAATGTTCCTGTGGTCTGTAGTCCAAACATTATGACTGTGTTGTTGGTAAATCAAATTAGGGGAACTCATTTGAACAGCTCTTCACAAAAATCTTGCCTCTCCATTTGACACAGGACAGCAAGCTGTCTTGCTGCGTAGCGTTGTGTCAAATATTAGTAAACCTGCCCCTTAGTGTCTTGTTCTTTCATGTTTGTTGCAGACACAAAGAATAATAAACACAGAATCTGGACTACAAAAGTAAACACACCAGTTTGTATTTGTTGCCCAAAAATATTAGGATCAGGTGGATGTAAATCAGATATGAAAAAGGGTATGTTGAAAAATGCAGAGTTGCAATCTTTTCTGCAGTTACTACCGAGAGATTCTGAGTGACCTTATTATTCAACAAAAGTGCAACATGAGTTCTCTATGTCACTCAGAGCCCTAAGGAGACAAACATTCCAGTAATTCATGACAATTGATGGCTATCCATCTATAATTTTATGTTATATACCATGAATGTTGTAAAATTCTGTTTTATATTCAACAGTAAGTTTGCGTTCCTGTAACTATATGTTGTAGCTTTTTTTAAATTAAAAATGGGTGCTCTTTCGATTTGTACCTTCTAAGGCTGAAATGTACTTTGCTATTTAATGTATTTCCTCTTGTTTTTCTTCTTGCCTGAGGCAACGCTGTGGCCATTGAGGAAGTGTCACCTACTTTCCAATGCTTGTAGGTTTTCTCCTTCGGCTTGTCCATACAGAGGCAGGCAAGGTCAAGGTTTGTCATATCTTTGGCAGTTTCCCTTTTCAGTGCAGCATGAGGAAGCAGGAAGTGTGACGGTCTCTTTATGTCTTGGCGTCTTCCTTCTTTGAACACGCTGAGTGGAGGGAGGCTCTATTATACACTAAGAGGTGCTTGTCCGCTTTCTCCTAAACTGAACTTCACACTTCTTTCTTTTTAAACGGCAGTACGTTTTCTGCTGTGGCAATAAGGAGCGCTGTTAGACTTTTAATGGCAGCTGACAGTCAGTGAGCGACGCCCTGGAACTCTAGCACGTCACAACAGTAGTTTATGAGTTTGGTTAACCACAGTCATGACGCATGTTCAGTGGGTTATTGCTTTCCGAAAACCCTGTTCATGATAGTGAAAGTACACTATATGTTGGGGCGGGAAGTCTTCTGCATGTCTCTGGAGAGAGTGCTTCCCCTGCCTTATGCTAATCTCCAGGCAAGTCACTCAAAAGCTACTGTATGGTTTCTAGATCCCTACTTCAGTGAGCATGACCACTGAGGGTCTCCCTGTTTACATGGATTGAGACTCTAGAGCTTGGCTGTGAGGTCGAGAGGGCATGCCTAGTGCACCCCTATTTTTCAGAGAGTGGCTACTGCCCTCTCTACCCAGGCTGTGGTAGCAATAAATCTATGGCCAGGAGGGGTGAGTCACCAGCCACCCTCCTGATCAAGTCTGTGCAGTCTATCCCTTGCCAGGGGTCCTGTTGCCTTTGTCTACCTGACGTGTGTTTGAGAGCCAGTGGGTGTACTGGGGAGGGATGGTGAGTTGAGCCATTGTGTGGAATGCGAGCTGTTCTGCTGGACATCCCAGCTCCCCCGTGCCCCTCCCAAATTCCTTGGAGAGGCCTGGTGGGCTGGGGTAGACACACAGCTCTTATCTGGGTTTAGCAGCACTAACTCTGCTAAGAGGAACCCTCACCCCTGGTCAGTGCCTCCTGGTCTGGAGTTAATTAAAATGCCTCATTAGGGAATAGCACTGGTTGGTACAAGGGAGGCAGTAGGTCATCTGTGGATGCTTTGGTCAGACATTGAACTCACCATGAATGGTTTGTGATTGGAGGTGAAATCAGGATGCAAAAGTAGCAGACCCTCCGATTGGATCAGCCTATCAATCAGAGGTGATAAAAGTCTGGCCTGAGTGGTCAGCTGTTGTTCAAGACTGGTCTATGACTGCAGAGGCGGCCACACCAGGTCCGTCCAAAGGAATCCAGCCGCGACCCGTGGTGTGAAGGCAAGATAAGACACTTGCTCACTGCGTCTGGAACTTGGGGACGTTTTCTCTTTGGCTGATGAATACTGCTGCAAAGGAATTTGTCAGGACCAGCTGTTTCTGTAAGACTTGTTGAACTGGAGCTTTAAACAAGGAAATTGCAGACAGCTGCACAAGGATGAAAGGAAGCTTGCAGCACACCAAGAGAGCCGGTGTGGAAAGGAAGCTTGCAGCACATCAAGGGAGCCAGAGAAGGGGAAGCTAGATCCCAGTCCTTGAAGGTGAGATCGCTTTCCCTAAACTCCGCCCCTGCACTGTGGGAGCCTGTACAAGCTGTAGCTGGGAAATTGAGGCCAGTGAAACAGCCCCCCCATCTTTCTTTTTGTGATATCTGGGGGTATCAGGGTGAACTGGCACTCTGTCCAGCACTACCCTCCTACAGCTAGCCAGTGGCTACTGGACTAGTGGGACTCCAGTAAACTGTGCCAAGACATCAGGCACCTGTGATCAGATCCCTGACGCCACTAGAGCAGTGTCCTCACTCAGGACAGGAGGGCGCTTTTGTTTCTTTGGGTGGGGGTTATGGGGCTGATCAAGAACGTTTGGCTTCACATCATATGCTGAAACTATATCCTTTCAATCCAAAGATTGGTATCAAGGCTCTAGCGAATGAGATCAGCCCTGTGAAACATGGTCTGTAATATGCAATGCTAACTGTGTGTTTTCATGTTAACTGTGTTTTTATAGTGCTTGGCATCTAGGTGCTATAATACTGTTTGGGGTCAGAACTCTGGCCCAGAGGGTTGTAGAGACATCTGGTGTTCACTGTCTATCCTAGTTTTATGTGTAGTATAATTCTCTTGTGTGTATTAAAGTACTTTTCCTTTATAAAAAAGTAAAGCACTGACTGGACATTGATTTTATTAGCTCGAAGTACTGTGTGCACTGCATTCTGAATGTCTAACCCCACCTCACCTCCTTGAGTAAGTCTTGGACTGCTTTGTCTCGCTACCCTGAGAGAGTCAAGTGCTGGAGAGGAGTACTTGGTTATCCAGTTTTGGGTCCACTAGTACTGAGGCCCCAGGACACTAGTGGGGAACACTCCAGTTGATGTAATTGGAGCGCAGTAACCCCTGAGTGCCCTGGTGTCCAGGAAGCCCAGTCTAACACTATAAATATACATAACAATATAAGACAATGCGATATAGTTGTTCAGTTCCATCGCCAGTAAACATATACCGTGTCCAGCTTAGGGAATTTCATCTGCTCATCAACACATTTACGGTCAATCAAACAAATGCTGTGTTGTTGCAAATTCCTCTACTTTAACATTTTGGAACCTTGCTTACATGTTTTATTGAACCACATTCGGTCAGCATCATTCTTGATAATTTATTTTAAAGTTGCCAAGTCATGCTTAAATATACTGCCTCAGGCATGGATGGCCAAAGATGGGCTTCTGCAGCCAACATGTTTCTGTCAACCGCAATTAAAGTCTGGTCTCCTTCAAATCACAATATTAAAATATTCAGGGTAGTGAATGAGAGCCAAAAGGTCTCTTAGCATTTTAAAGGAATCCTTTCAAAGTTTAGTCCTTTGGGACGAGATGCTCTTAGAGGGGAGGTGCTAAGAAGCATTTGCAGATCAATGTCCAGTAGGCCAAGTCTGAGGTATATTAGGCCAGCGTTAAAACGTTTATTTTTAATGGTCTGAACCCAGCATTTCTTGATGAGTTATTTGGATTTGAATAAAGTGACATTCCAGTGGACTTAAGATAAAGGGGCCGATTCCGATTCAGGCCGGAAATCTCTCCGACCAAGCCGGACCCGGAGAGATTTCCGACCGAATCGGACTCTAGCAGTCCGACCGAACGAGTACGATGCGCACGTATGCTATCGGACTCGATTCGGTCGGACTCCCATTGAAGTCAATGGGAGCCAGTCGTACGACGCGTACACGGGCTCCCATTGACTCAATGGGCACGACGCGAACAAGGGCGCCCCCTACAGTGTGTTTGCGTCGATGCGGGTCGCGCCGTACATGCACGTGTAGGGGGGACCCATGGGTCCCCCCTGTGTGCGACTCGCGTGGCTACGCGTACAGGGGGGTCCGACACGGACCCCCAAAGTACGGCTCCGACTGCTCTTTGGAGCCGGAGTGCGCGGCTCGGTCAGACTGCTCGCGGCGCGCATCGTACTTACCCGGCCGGGGAACGTCTCCATTGCGCGGTGCGAGTCGGTCGGTGCGGTTAGACCCGGGAACGAGTCGGTCGGAGCGGTCGGGACGCCCGGACGAGTCGGTCGGCGATTTCGCATCGTACTCGCTTGCCCGGACGCGCGTACGAATCGGTCGGGAAATAGGGCTCCGAATCGGATCCGGTTAAGCCGAATCCGATTCGGAGCCCTATTGGCCGAGATCGGAATCGGCCCAAAGTCTTAAATTTGATGAACCTGAACTCCACAGCCTAGCATCGTGCATGGGAATAGGTAAACAGCATCTGCATCAGGGAAAAGACCACCTGAGCACTTTATTACTTCCAATCCTTGTTACTTTTTCCTTTTCAAACGCTAAATATGTTTTGTTACAGCTTATTCGCCTGGATCTCATGTAAGTAAAATCTACAATTTTATTTTTATCACACTGGAGAGTGATCATTGTCACCACTTTCTATGGAGCATATTTATTTCCTGTATATAAAGCTGTCTAAACAAGCATTATATGGCCGGAACCATTTGTCAAGACTGGCTTTTGAAATCATTTTCAATTATGTTGCAATATGGTGCCAATTTCATATAAATTATTTTGCCTGTGTGCATTTTTATGTAAAGCTCTGCTAATTTCTGGACTTTGGCTGCTGACAACAGATCCAAACAAGCTGTCAGCATGCTTTAGCAAATTCAGAAAGAATGGCTTTGGCAGGAACACCATGCTTTAATTTCCATTGCAAATCAAATGTCATGCCTTTCTCTAACCCTTTCATTACTGGCTGTTGTCTCCAGACTCTTAAAGTCTTCAGACACAGAGCAGCCTATCAGGAGAATAGTTTAAGAACTGACAAACAAATAGACACCTTTCAAATTCCTCATGTTAATTTGTTTACATACTTCAAAAGTAATCAGTTTGGAGCAATCTGAACGTTTGCAGGTAGAATAGGCACCATGAGAATCTGAACATATACTTAAATAGACCAGAGACATAGACTGCGGCTAATATCCCTAATTACACATTGTTGTTGATGGGTCCATCCTCTCTACACCATAGTCTCACTAATTAGATTTTTTTACTTCTCAGTTTTTTCGTACTTTGATTTTCTATTGCTCGTTTTTTATTTCCTTTTCTTTTACCTCCCTTTATTAAAAATTCACGTTTTTTTCCTTGTGGCTCCCTTTTCTTCATCCATTTTTATTGATTTAATTCTTCATTTTATTATTTCAATAGGCAGGATCATGGATAAATAAAATGCAAATCAAGATACAGGTTACCAAGATAAATAAAAAGAGCTGTTGATTTCTTGCATCACTGGGCTATCTAGGCAAATCTGTAAATATAGCCTTACAAATTATTAATTAGTACATGACCCCCACACATGCATATATCATTTAGTTGATTTTTCTGAATTCAATTGTTTTCCAGAACTCAAAATGTCCATGGAGGTCGTCTTGAGAGTGTGGAGAGCATAGGAGGAAATGTTTTCTGTCCAGATCGCTGTTGCCTTGCATCATCATGTTGCATCATGCGTTATGTAACATGGTGACCATCTTGAAAGTATTGAAAACAAAGGGGCATATAAAATGTTGGAGCGTGGAGCTGCACCAAATTTGGCAGCACCTTGCTCTGACATTTTCAAAATGCAGGGATGCTCTGTATTCGCAAGAATACTGCACACCCCTGTGTTTCCCCTAGCGCTGGCGCATAAAAAGCTGCCTAGCACCAGGGCTGGCACCCTGATGCCATGTTGTAAGGGTGCCTGTGCTGCAGTGATGACTGTTTATGTGCAGGAAGGGACACCTTCCTGCACATAAACAATCAATAATGGAGATTTGCACCTTCTATGTGTGCTGCAGAATGCAGCACACATGGAAAGAGCAAAAAACGAGGAGAAAATTATAATTTCTCCTCGTATCACCATTCTAACACCTGGTATTCCATGGTGTTAGGTTTTGGCGCTGCCTCAGCCTTGTAAATCTGGGGCAGCATCAAAAAGCGATGGGTATTGTGGTGGAACGCCCACAGCAACACCCATTGCACGTCCCTTTGCCGCAGAGGACTGAGGCAGAAAGGGGCATATTTACATGGTGGCGTTAAGCCACGCAAAGTGGCTTAGCGCCACCTTAAAAATATGGAAAATGGTGCTGCGCCACTGGAGCATCAAAAAAGTGACGCTCCAGTGGCGGTGAGGGCTTGTAAATATGCCCCAAAGTTTCCATAGTTTTAAAATGACCAGTGATCTCTATTGACTTAGTCAATGCTTGCACTTTATAAAAGCACCTGACATTGGAGAAACCAATTGTCACGGCCAGCATGGAGTGGAAGAAGTGCAGCAGGGAAACGTGTAGAGACAATGCAAAGGGGGCACAACGAGGTGAGGGGTGGAGAGCAACCGAAGAGCTGGGGATCGAATGTTAAATAAAAGGCTGAGTGCAATGGGGAGGAATTGGAGATCAACAGAGAAGTGGAGAAGGCAAATACAGACTGCTGATGAGCAGTGGAAGTGAGCAGGAGAGATAGCAGGACCGGGATCGAAGGGGGAAAGCAACAGGCAAGCTGGCAATCAGACAGCAACATGGAGAGCCTAGTGGCAGGGTGTGAAGGGGCAGTAAAAAACAGGAGAGAGGGGGAGAGCACAAGAAAAAATATTAATTTCCATGAAGTGCTAAAAGCAAAAGAAAATGGCAGTTCCCTGAATGAAAGCAGTCGAAGGACAAAAATCATCCAATCAAACCTATGGTAAACGTAGGGACAACGACAAGAACAGAAATGAAAACTTTCAAATAATAAACATTTGCAATGCAATAGGTCTCACATTTACGCGAGTTTGAGCTATTGGCATTGTAAATGACAAAACCTTTTATTTATGTTTTGGTTTTTAAAACATAAATAAAAGGCATTGTTATTTACAATGCTAATAGCTTAAACTCTCGCAAATGCGAGACCTATTGCATTGCAAATGCTTGTTAAATTACTCTGGCTGCTCCTAGAAGAGACATCCTTTTTTCTCCCCGTTTTGTTTTAAATCGGTTACTTATTTGCAGTTTATAATTGGTGTCAGCTTGTGGTGCAGCAGCTCACAAGTGAAAGTCGAGCTGCTGTTGCATCGCTTGTGCCACTCCCGAGTTGTAAAAGAAACCATACAGCTAGCTGTAATAATGTGTTTTCTTATTTGGCTGAGAGGTGCGGGATACGAAAGTGAGCATTGGGGCCTGAAAGATACACAATACTGAACTGGATAATGAGGCACTCAAAAGTAAATACAGTTCCAGAGGTTTGAATTCATGTGTTTACTGTTTAAGTGTTTATGCCATATCACTGGGAGAAATGTACGCTTCCTCAACAGCTCTCGCAACAAGCAGCGTCCCGCCAATGGTGCAAGCAAAGTGCTCACAGACTAAACAAGCACTGAAACACAAGTGCGGCCCCGCACCGCGGCCGCGAAAGTGAAACAGTACTCCGGGTTAAGAAGTGGGAGGGGTGGGGGGAGTGCGATTCCCTTGCGGGAGCGAGCGGCGCCAGGAGCGATAATTGCTACCATATGGCGCCGCTCGCTCCCGCAAGTGAATCGCCAAACGTGCACGCGTTGCCATTGAAGGCAATGGAACGCGTGCACGTTTTTGGCTGAAAAGCCGAAGCGATCCCAAAAGGTCTTTTTTCCTATGCAGCGCATGCACGCTGCGTAGGCGAGACCTAAAAAGACATACCGTGTAACAACCGAAGCAAAAGGTCCAGTCGTTATGGGAGGTAACAAATGCAGACAAGGCGGTACCAAGGAGGGACTAACACGCCTAATAACGACTTGGAAGCCATCTTTTACGAAGGACAATGACACAAGCCAAATAAAAATATGGGCAGAGAGTGGGCGGGGCTTCAAGGCCATACTCCAATACTGCATGCTTCGCATGCGCTGCCCAGGCTCAACCTAAAAAGCATGCACATGAGATTAACAGGAAAGACAACCAAAGTTATATAATTAGCAGACCCAAAGCACATTGGTAGCATTGGTATTCTTCACAATAGGCCTTTCAGCAACAGAGAGATTAAAAACATCTGTAGACTAGACCTAATAAAAAATGTTGAACTCTTCTGAACTAAAAAATATATTTTTTCAGAACTTTATGTTTTTTTGGCATCAACAGTGGTTGTGAGGCCTTTTTAAGTTGGGTTTAAACTGCTTGATTAATATAGAACTTACAATTCCTTGAGATTTCATCAGCCAATATTCTTTAAAGCGAATGCCAATTGATTAATATGAAAACAGAGATGCTGAGATTCTAAGTTTTGTTTTTTCACCACTGCGGTCACCCTCTCTGTGAGGGCTGCCTTAAAGTGGGAATGACAGGTCAAACCTTTAAGGAGGGCTGACAATTGCTCTCTGTAAGTATGCTGTCTTGTGGTCTGATCCAAGATGTGAAAGACATATCCAGCAGGCAATGAAAAAAAGGGATGCCCATGACCCCCTTCTCTAAGTATTGCATGTATTATCTTTATTAGTATGTACTAATAACAAAAGCTGTGAGAGACAGCTATTAGCACACAAATTAAAAGATCAGTCTGAAATGAATTTACAACCATAAATATACATTTTCACAACAAAATAAACAGCTTTTAGGAAAGAACTTTAACAGACATTGCAAGGCTATGCTGATTATTTTTTTAAAGAAATAGTTGGTGACTGGGTGCTCCTTTAATTTAACGTTAAGGCTAGATACATTCATGCATGGATGTTGGCCTATTTACATAGTTTAGGATATAACCATTTCTGATTAATTCTCTCCCTTGTTAGAACACTGTTGTTAATCCATGAAGCCTATTGTTGTTTTGCCTCTAATCTAGATTACCAGCTATTTCTTCATAGTAAGATCCCTATGACTAACTATGTTGGCCTCCTATTTCCATTATTACTGTTATTACTTCTTCTATTTAGAAGTGGACAAATTGATCTCTCAGCTTGTGAAAAGTAGGCTAATTAATTTGATTTTAATGGCTTCATAAATAATAATGACACAATCTGTCCTTCTCCTGCCCATTATGAGGTTGATCTTTTTTTACCTACTCTACCCGAAACCGGTCCCAGGATGCTTGTTTCCGGTCCAGGGAGGACCTGGCCTGGCAGTTCGGGCTAGACTGTTCCCCTGGGGAGCAGGGTCAAGACTGATTTGCATATGGCTGGGTCCAAACTGGGGTGACGTGGCAAGCAAAATAACAATGGATTAAACCCAGATCTGTGACTGGGACACCCCGTCCATCATTTTATTTTGTGATGTCACAAATAAAATTCCACCATGTTAACACAGATAATTTAGAAGTATCTTTCCAACAAGAGAGTATAACCTTAAAGGAAAGAGCAATAAAAATATCAAATAACACAGGTATGGGTGTAATATGGTCAAAGTTAGGTGACATAGAGCCAAAGAAAACATTTTGGATTGATAGTGGAACTTTACATTGAAAAATCTTTAAACATTTAGGTATGCCTCTCTATGAAAGTACCAGAGTGCTAGTCATGCTTTAGACACTGTCAGCAATTCGTCCAGAGCCTCCATGCCTTAAGCACCAATGTTTCTTCAAGGACTTTCTTCATTCTCTTGTACTCTGACACAGTGAGAGGGAGATCTAACAGGACAAGTCACCCACCAGTAGTATTTTGTGTGAGTGTGATAAAGCTTTATTCACCCAAATTAACTGTACTGTGGTGAAACCCACAAACAACGTTCTACCCATCTTTCGCCCAAACACCTGTGTTTGTAGAAAAGTTAGCCGCCTGGTCATTATCCCTAACTTTCAGTACATCACACAGACTTTTCCCAGGATCTAAAAAACTGTTGTTCTTATGGAATATCATGATATTTCAGCTTTAAATAGGAGTGGGATAGCACCTTGTCAAACAAGACAACTGTGCAAACAAGGTTGTGCTTCACGGTGTGTCTCCTTTTTCTTGTCAGTCAATAGAGACAGTTGTCAGTGCAATAAATGTGCAAGATATCACCTTTACACTTGAATAATTACACATTAAGTTTGATTTTAGAGAATATTTAGACAAAACCTTATATGAGTGTGGTACAGTCTTGCAGCATCAAAATGTAGAGGGTAGAGTAATAAAAGATTGTGTTACATGTTTGATAAGCAATTTACAAAATGGTAGCATGATACACTAAACATGTATCAAACATACATTAAAGATGATGTGATCTGGTGGCTAAGAAGATGACTTTGGTTATAGAAACTCCTCGTTTTAAATTTTAATTCTGTGTTTGACTATATAGTGTGTTCTTCTGCAAATTAATGATTGGGGTAATTTAGAATTTAGCGAAAAAGCAGCTCCAACGGGGCCTCCTGCTCCACCAAAATCATCATTCCCCGCACCTCATTTAGAGGTGGGAGATTCGCTAAGGTTTTCAATGGCGAAGCTTCAGCAGGTCCCGTCATTAGAAATCTCTGGCCTGGTGACAGATCCACCACAGGGCCACCTCATCTATGCATTGGAACGTCTCACCATTTGGGGCAGGGCTCTTAACGCATATTTTTCCTGCCTGTGATCGTCACAAGGGGTATGGAAAACCTGAGCAAAAAAAATCAATGGATGCAAGAGCGCAGGGAGAAAACTCCCTGCATGTCAGGGCCTTAGGTCTTTTCCAGAATTAGTCACCGCTATGGGGTTCGTTTCTGTAAAATAAAAAAAATACCGACCAGCCACAATACTATGGCAGTCAACCAGCATCCAAGGGTTGTTTCTACGTATGTAGCAATAGTTTTGTCAAAGCGATCTGAGCCAATGCGCCGAATTTCCTCCAAGCTATCTGCTTTGTTGCCTTTTCAAAAGTCTTGTATATTGTTTCCTTAACAAAGTCTTCTACAATGTTCCCTTTTCGCAAAGTCTTGTACAATGTTGCCTTAAACGAAGTCTTGTACTCTCAAGACGTTTTCTAGGATAAACGGTACAGTCCCCTGACCATGAGCGTGTGCAGCGCTTTTCTTTCTTGTCACCTTGATTTTCTTTTTCTTTCTTTCTTTTCCAGGGATGAAGTGTTGGATTTGTGGCTGGAGTGGGGAAAACTGTTGAGGGCCAGGAGCTTGACACAGGTGTTGACAGGAGCGGAACACTGACCTCTCTCTCCTGAGCAGAGGCTGAAGCCAAGTGAGGTGTAGGGATTTGGGCGCAGTCTTTTTAGGCTGTGCCCAAAGATGGCCGCCAAGGCACATGAGTGTGCGAGATCTCGCAAGATATGGAGCCTTGCCTCTAGGAGGGGAGAAGTGGCATACCAGATCAGGAAGTTGGCCAAAATGGCATAAAACAAGGAGTTACCTAACAGGGAGGAGGGCATGCCTAGGAGGAGGGAATGCTGAAAGAACTAAGACAATTTGAACAGGCACACACTAAAAGGGTTTTGAAGGGGTGCAGGAATGGAGGGAGGGTTGATGGGAATGGACAGATGTCCCACAGTCTTGGTTTAGTTCCATGTACTAGCACAAAAAGGGAGCAATTTCCAACACCTATTAACTGGCTTTGTTTATTCTCATTCTATGTTTTTAGAAAGTATTCATCTGAGTATGCGGTATACTCCATCAGCTGCTTATACTCCCTTATTTCCTTACAGTTGTTCCCATCTAAATGTTATGAAGACATATAAAGAATGGGCACTCACATTTACATCAAATAACAATAATGCATTCCGCAAAAAAATCACAAGACTTCTCTTAGAAAGCGAACACTAGATAGCCACCTTTTTTAATTTTTTTACCGGGCCTGTTTGTGGCTAAAATCTTTGAGAAAAACGTTTGGGGTTTTTACACAAAGACTCACCAATATTTTGTGCATTTTTACTTGTTGAAATTAAATGAAATTAAAATTTGTACAGCGCACTACTACCCGAAGGTTTCTAGGCGCCCGACATTCGGGACTAAGAGGTGGAGACAGAGATAGAGCATTAGTTGTTGAACAGCCAGGTTTTCAAGGATTTCCGAAATGACAAAAGATCTGTTTTACTTTTAAGAGAAATTGGAAGAGCATTCCATATTCTAGTAGTACCAACTATAAAACTCCTTCCACCCCAGCTGGCTGTTTTGACTTTGGGGATGACAAGATTGAAGGCAGAGGAAGATCTGAGTTGTCGTGGGGGAGCACATCTGTGAAATGTATTCTTAAAGAAGTCAGGCCCTGGCCTTGCTGTGCCTTAAAGGCAATGCAGAGAGACTTAAAGTGAATTTGTTTTTTCATAGGCAGCCAGTGTAGATGTGGTAAGAGGTGAGAAACAGATCTCGGGGAGAGGAGTTGGCCTAACGGCTAGGGCGGTCGACCTCGAATCTGGGAAACTGGGTTCGAGTCTCGGCAACGATGCTGAACATCCTGTGATTCTGGGCAAATCACTTAATCTCCCTGTGCCTAACAAAAATGAATGTGTCCTCATGTAACGCAACTGGTGCTATGTAAAGCCCAATACCTTTGGGTCAAGTTCGCGCTATATAAAACTCTGTAAAAAAAAGAAAAAAAGATTGAAATTTCGGAATTGCAAGGAGCAGTCGAGCGGCTGCGTTTTGCAAAACCTGCAGTTTATTTAGGCCTTTGATCCGAATGTTCAAGAACAAGGCACTACAGTAGTCCAGTTTTGATAGGATTAGCGTGGAGATGACAGATTTCCGAAGCTCCAAGGGGATGAAAGGAAAGATTTTCCAGAGGATCTTTAATGTTAGGAAGCAAGAAGAGGTCATAGTATTGATTTGACCTTCAAAAGAGACTTTGGCATCAAAAAAGACTCCTAGATTTTTTACCTTTGCAACCGGTGTAGGGGGTTCTCCCATCTCTGCAGGCCACCACCTTGGTGTCCAAAAAGACCTGTCTTTCCCAAACAAAAGGACCTCTGTCTTCCCTGTGTTCAACTTGAGACAGTTTCCTGACATCCATTTCCCACTGCATGCATGCAATCCCGAAATCTGAGAGCCGTAGTATCCAGATCGCCGGTCAGTGACACCACAATCTGTGTGTTATCAGCATAAGAGACCACAGAGAAGCCGAATGTCTTAATAAGCCTGGCTAGCGGCGACACATAGATATTGAACAACTTAGGGCTCAGGGACGAAGCCTGCGGAACTCCACATGGGAGCAAAAACGCGTTAGACGTGAACCCGTTAATCTCAACAAACTGCTCTCTGTCTGAGAGAAAGGAGGACAGGAGGTTTAGGGCCCTATCTCCGATCATTATAACAGCAAGAAGGTCAATGAGGATATTGTGGTTAACCGTGTCAAAGGCTGCGAACAGGTCTAATAAGATCAAAGCAGCCCTCCCCCCCTTATCCATGGTTAAACTGATTTCCTCCGCCACCGTGATCAAGGCGGATTCTGTACAATGTTGACTTCTGAAGCCATATTGGGATGAATTTAATAGATTGTTGTTTGAGATGAAAGCGGATAACTCTTAATTTTATGGCCTTTTCTACTAATTTTGCTGGAAGGGGAAGGCGAGAGATTGGTCTGTAATTATTATGGTCTTTTGCGTCAAGGTTAGATTTCTTTAGTAGAGGGAGGATGGAGGCCCTTTTCCATTCCTTGGGAAAGTACCGCTCACAGGACATCTTATTAAAGACATCCTTAAGATAGTTAGCAACAAACCCTGATACCGGGTAAAGAATTTTCTGTGGACAAGGGTCGAATGGTGAACTGGACTTGGTCTGATTAAGCAGGGCCTGTACCGAATCTACCTCCAACCAGCTAAACTCGTTGAGGCAGGGCAGGGATTTTTGAAGAGTAAGTAGCTAAAATAGCTTACGGAGAATTAAAAGGGTCATATCCAGTGTGCACGTCCCCCAAAAGTGGGATTGAAGAACTTTTACTACATCAGGAATGTAGATGCTATACCCTGAAGTTGACTCACATTAGAGTGACAAGTAGCCAAGGAGTTGAAGACCGATTCAACCTTGTTCAAGAAGGAGACCGCCAATGAATCGCAAAAGTCTTGATTTATGTCAGCAGTAACATGTTTAGGTTGTCTGCTTAACTTTTTTACTATATCAAAAAGTTCTTTGGGAGCATTTATAGAAGCCTGAATTTTGGCTGTGAAGTAAATAACTTTTGCATTAAAAATTGCAATTTTGTAATTCTGGAGGGCATTTCTGTAAGCTATTTTGTCAGCAGGATCGTAATGGACTCGCCATTTTCTTTCCCGCTTACGACACTCTTGTTTCAGACTTCTAAGGGTGTCGTCAAACCATGGCTCAGTCTGTGCGGACCTGTTGCTCTTAGAAAGAGCATCAGCATGTTTCCACTCCTCACAGTCCCGTTTTAATATTTTTTATTATTTTGTTATGTTTATTAAATATTTGTATATAATGTGGGCGATTTTGAGGGAGCTACTTCAAACTGGAGGACTGGTGGCAAGGCAGTTTTGCGAGGTCTGAGTTGACTCAATGCTTGAGAGCAGGGCTGGACAAGCCTTTTATTCCACCTGGCATTTCCCCAGCGGACAGGAACCCTTGGAGGCCGGTTTAGAAATGGAGGAGAACTCCTGGTGTCACTTTCCCCACCTCCCCAGTGGTAACTGCAGCAGGCACAGAAGGCTGCAAAAGGGAGAGGAAGAGAGAGAGGGGAGGAGAAGGCAGAGAGAAAGAGATCAGAGAGGGAGAAGAGAAGGAGAGGACAGTGCAAGAGAGAGACTGTATGAATGGATGGAAAGAGAGCGATAACGCGAGAAGACAAAGGGAGGAGCTGACTTGAGCAGGACTGCTTGTGGTATTTCAGTGCAGCTCTGCTTTGGAGGAAGAGAGTAGAGTAGTGCTAAGTTGGTTATTTTTTCCCCATGCAGTGGCAAAATATTGGGAAATTATATGAAATTTGACATGAATTTGTGAAATGCCTTTTTGTAGTGTAGTTCCTATTTCCCTAATAGGCTCTGCGCATTGGAATAATATACTCTATAGGTTTGACATAGGACTAAGGTCAGTATGTCCCTATCGAGTATATTAAACTTAATTACTTTGTGCCAGCTAACTCAGAGGCCACTAGAAACTCCTTGTAAACAAGAAGGGAGTAGTTTCTGGCAACCGCATAAACATGACAACTTTGTTTCCCTTTAGAATCGGAACACTCTCAGAATCATGGAAACAATAGATAACAGTTTCACTCAGCTAATCGTGCATGCTTAGTTTCTTCAGAGTTACACAGAAAGAAGAGACGGGCGTTTCAATAAAAGGATTTATTGAACAGTCTTGTTTCTCGTGTAAGAGATATGAGCTGTTATGATCACAAGACAGTATGCAAGATATATAATGTACAGCGTAAGGAGTAGAAAGAAATAATACTGTGCTGGCGTTATCTTTTAGCATATATTCACATACATAAATAACATGAGCTAAAAATGTGGGTACTCATACAATGCTTCTCTAAGCTAGTTCTACCCCAGTGTACCTTACCTAAGTGTAGGTGTAGGGCAAGGTAAGAAGTAGGTGAAGTATTCTATAGTATGGTATACTAAGAGTCTGGTATGCCAAGAGTCCCTCTAGGTTCTAGTCAGATCCATACCTTGAGAATGAGAGAGGTGAGAATCTCCTTCCGGATCTCCGAACTCTAACACCCCGCGAAGGGAGTCAGAACACTGGAAGCTGGATTCTCTGCGAGCAGGGATGACAGCGTCTCTTCTCAGTGCGTCAGGCCGGGATACGGGCTCCTCTGAAGTCGAGGTCTCCTCTAACTTGCTTGGGCAAGGGAAGGTATATTTATACCTGGTAGGTGCCTTGGAATGTTAGCATTGACGTGAAGTCGGACAGAGGAAGACGTCAGGAATGAACCCTTAAGGTATAGCGGTTCATGCATAATAACTGAGTTCTTGGAGAAATCAATAATCCTGTGCTAAGGGAACTCCCAAGAGCTTAAGGGTCTGGTTTCTAAGAACTCGTTGTGACGTTAGGGTGGACGGATGTTGGTGACCATGCCTGTATTTGGAGTGCATGGCTAATGCCTAAATAAGGACTGGGATTCTATGCCTATATAAGGGCAATGCGAATTGTGCCTTATAAGGACATGTTTCAGGAAAACCTATATACGGACACCTAAAGCGGAATACAACACCCACTCCACTTTCGAATGAACGATAATACTTAAATGCTAAACATTAAACTTGAGTACCACATATTGCTAAAAACATTTCTAAAAGCATATTAAAAGAAGTTTTTAAAAGAACTGTTGCTAAAACATGTAATGCAATAGGTACTGTACATTTTAAAGCATTTTTTCATTCTAAGCATATATTGGAAATAAATGCAACATGAATGAATAAACAGAAATATATACATATGATAAAATGGTTGACAAGTTTTCAAAAATCAAAGCCATTGCATATCATGGTACTAAATGAAATTTTGGTAAATAAGGTGACATTGTGTCAAATCAAATCAAATCAGGGACATTTGTAAAGCGCTCACATCACCCGAAAGTCTCATGGCGCTCACAGGCATCTCCAATTAGAAAACAGCAGCAGAGGAAAGCAGAGGGTCAGTTGTCAAAAGACCATCTTTTTAATTCCCTACGAAAACGCTGATGATCAGCAATAGTGCGAAGATGTAATGGCAGTTTGTTCCAAAGAGTGGGGGCTATAAATGAAAAGGATCTTCCTCCATTTCTGGTGTCCCTGGAAGTATTCAAAGAAGTCCGTTTTATATGAATAGTTCTACTGTAAGCAGATTGATTTGCCATGTATTTTCAAAAAATAAAGAAAAAGAAAAAGTTCAATTTTAGGAAGAGTTCCAAGTTTTGAAAATATGAAGGCCAAATTCATTGCGTCCCTGGTACACTGTGAGCCGAATCAAAGTCAGTGTATGGGTCTGGTGAAAACATGAAATAATCTATTTCTGTAGACAAAATATCGTCTACCGATGTTTGTGACATTTGGGAACACCTCGTGTAGAAGATTAACTGCACAGAGATGAGAGGCATCGCCTTCAGCAAAAGATGCCGCAGGAATGTTCGCGTTCGTTGTTACCTGTGTGCCTGTTGATCCATCTCGTACCTCAGCAGCAGCAGGAAGCATCTGTGAGATCTCAATGAATGCACAGGGTTTTTGCATTTCGCCCTATGTGGGAAGGGTATGCCCAGACGTGGGTCCCGTGCTCACTACGCCACTGGAGTCAAGCTATCCTGGCTGATGAAGGCTGATAGCCTGAAACCGGTCCTAGGATGCTTGATTCCGGTCCAGGGAAGACATGGCTTGGCAGTTCGGTCTGGACTGTTCCCATGAGGCACAGGGTCAAGACTGATTTGCATATGGCTATGTCTGAACTGGGGTGGCGTGGTGAAGCAAAATAACGATGGATTAAACCCAGATCTGTGACTGGGGGTGAATGTTTGCCAATGTGCAGCATTCCGTCCATCATTTGTGTGTTTGTCATCAGGATTGGTAGCCTCTGGGGACAGCACAGAGCATGGGCCGTTATCGGGTCCTGCAGAGTATCGATATCCGTTGGCATGACTGATGGGAGTGTTAGACAGGTGTCTAGCACGCATTCTTCACCGCAAAGCAGGCAGCGTAGAACAGGTAAGATGCAATCTTGCCAGATCGGTCTAAACGACAGGAACCATGTTGTATTAAGTTCCCATAGACGATGCATGCCCAAAAGTTGCACTATGCGCTCACAACACTTCCGATCTAGGAGAGCTTTCTCCACATCGCTTGGAGTGACGTCGGTGGATAGGCTTGCCATAGCGTAGTAGTAGGAATAAAAACAGGATTCCCGCAACCAGTGCTAGAATTAATGGCACACCACCAAACATCGAATGTGCGAAGTTTGGGATGATTCCGAGGACTGCCTGGAAAGGTGCTAACAGTCCTGATCAGATGGTCTTAAATACATGTACAATCCCGCTCATATCAGACATGTTAAAGACGCGTCCCATCATTTCTGCGAAATGTATAGGGCAGTTTGTACGAATTAAAGCCTGTATCTCAGCCGAAGTCCTTGCAATTTGTAAATCATAGATTTCTTTGGCCGAGGTCAAAGGCACAGTTTGTTGCAAAAGCATGGCTTTCATTCTGCTTAGAGTATCAAAACGTATAAAAGAAACATTCAATGAAGACCATAGAGGCGACTCCCTGACTGTGTCTATTGGGGGGAACAATACTTGCATACATCAAGTAACCCTGGAGTCGACCGTTACCAGATATGGGATGCCTGGCAACATGCCACAGCAACTCTAATGATTCAACATGAGGTAACTCCCGTTAGAAAGTTGGCCAAACGTTGGATTAATCACAGTAGCTGGTGTACCTTGCTGGTGGCAGGACAAATTTGCCACAGAACCATTACAAGCCCCGTGTAAAGAAATGTCCTGATATATGAGTGAACCGCTTAGTGCATTTTCACAGTGTGTACCGCTTAGAAACACTTCATGATCCGCACTCCAACATCTGTATTCGTAAGGTAAATCCCAGGATGTCTTAATGTATTCTTTACCCAACCTTTCATATTTGCCTGCTTGCATTTGTTTGAGGCAATACTGGAACTGAAAAGTAGTGACAGGCAGAGTGATTTTGCCATGGATAAGCCATTCTGTAGCTGGTTTTTCTGCTACAGTAAATGGTAATTTTTCCAGTTTTTCAATGCTCAGCACTGTATACATTGCTCCCCTTTGTGCCAGTTCGATCTGTTTATCTGTAAGATTGTATTCTGCAAACAGAGACGACGTGTTGATAAAACGCCAAGGCACATAGCCTGCACGCAAAGATTGCAGCGTCCAGCCTAATAACATAATAGAACGTAACTGAAATTGGCCTTCTTGTAACATGGCTAAATCTTGTTCCAGTATGTCAATAGCAGAGGATACAATGTTGTCCAATGAATAAATTCTGGATGACAAAGTTGTTAACCCATTGTCGACCACAGAGAGAGTTTTCTCTAAGTTAATACGATCAAGCTCACGTATTCGTTCTGCGGCCTCTGCCTGTGAAACCTTCCATACTTCATTATAAGCAGCATAAATGCCGGCATATATGAAACGTTTTTGACGCGGTTTTCTTGGTCCTAGCAAGAATTCCCTAAGGTCTGCGTCTTCTTTAAGTAAAGATAAGTGTTGTTTCACATCCTCGAGTGTAGATTTTTGTAGCCAGTCGAGGCACAATTTTCCTACACTGTATGTTGTTACTACCCCCGGATGTTGTCGTTGAACATATCGTGGGTCTGGCCTATGGATAGTAAAGCCCTGTTTTCTATTCAGGAATCTTTCTTGACAGATGTTTGTGTCTGTGGGCCAGAGTAACCATTTTTTCCAATCAGGATCTGTTCTGTTGGTTTGTAGTATTGTGTCTACTGTGACCGCTACCTGTGTAGTGCTATTACTTGCAGGTGTTGGTACAGAAGGTCTGTTCATGTCTTTGATCTTGGCTAAACCAGGCAAGACGTTTGTTGTACAGTGTCATTCAAAAACATAATTTGCTGTGGGATTATACATGCTCTAAACAAAGCTTCTATCCCCTGTTCTTGCCAATCTTTAGAACCCCAGACAGATTTTGTGTCTATTGTGTCTTTCCACAAGTCAAATCCATGTCTAGACAGTTGGGTAATAGATGCTGCAGAGTAAACTTGTTTTGTATTAATCAACATAATTTTCTGTCCTGTTTTGTTCACATTTTTATAGTAAAACGTTACTGGATCAGATGTATTGTACCCTGAAAAATATGGAAACTTTTTAGCAAACGTTTTTGAACTACCTTTTGGTGGTGTAGGACAATGTTCCCATTGGTTAAACATAAACACATTTCTAGGTGTTGCAGATTTATGCAAGAAATGATGACCATAGTGGTTGTAACAATAAAGCTGTTCGTAGTCTGATGAACCCTCTAAGTATTCATTGTTAGAGAATGCAGCAAACCTTTCTAGATCAGACATCATATCTGTTAGAAAGTGGTTCTGACACTATGGGCCGCCCGGATTTTTCGCTTTTTGAGCACCTATTTGTTGAGCTGTTACTGTGGGAGAGCCTCATAAGTTGGGACTCACCCACAGGGAACTCATGATGAAAGAGACTGCATGTGGATTTTACTGGTGTCCCCCTAGCTTGACTAGGCCGCTGCGCAGCAGCTGGAGTAAGGGGCACCGGGCTGGTTACATGCAGACACCTGTGTACATGCGTGTGCACACGTGTAGGGGCTGCGCCAGGGAGATTCCTGGCGTGCGCAGTCCAGGAGCAGCTACAAAGTGAATGGTGTGGCAGGACTTATGCAGAATTGGGTGGTGACATGGAATAGGCTTTATACACTGGGAAGGAACATGCCAGGGAAAGTCAGTGTGTTTTACTGTTTTTCACTTCATTATTCCCCTATGGGGGTGTGGAGCCCATGTGCTAGATTAACTTTCATAAGGGCTACAGATTCCAGAAACGCACTAAAGTCCACTGTAGCGGATGTGAAAAGGAGTATTCTGCAGAGTCCAAAGTCATATTTGTACTGCTTTTGGGTCATCCAGAAATGTCACATTTCTCTGAGTCAGTCATAACCAGGGCCAGGCTGAGGGCTGACCTCAGCTGGAGGGATTGATAACCTTTCTTCCACGAGGAGAAAATGGGTGGGGCTACAGGCTCATCCATCAGCAGCTATCACTGGGTGCCAGGCACCAGGCTGCACCAAGGAGGGAAGGGCTCTTGTTTCAGAGACCATGTGGCCAGAGACCCTGGACGACGCCATTTTGAACAAACCCAGAGGCTGGACAAGAAGGAGGGAGCAGGGGCAGGGAAGTGATGTGTCGCTGTTTGATAGGACCAACAGAGACTTCCTGCCAGCCCCCTACTCAACTTTTAAAAAGTGCTTGCACAGGAAGAGAAGCTCGCTGGGGTGTGGTCTGCTGAGGCGGAAGGTGCTGGAGCCTGGCAATGGGCAGTTGGAAGGAGGAACCCCCTGACTGCCCCCCAGGGCCCTAACAGCGCCAGAAGAAGAGCCCAGGACCGGTGCGCAGAAGCAGGGGCCTCTGCGCAGGGAGAAGAGAGGCCCGGGAGGAGAGCCAGGTGAATGGCTGGTGCAGGGAGCCAGTGAAGACCGCTCCCTGCAGAATGCACCCTCTTGGAGACCCGGAGGGTGAAGGAGAGTGCTTCCAGTGGCTGGGGGGCACCACCAGGAGCAAGAAGACGCGGAAATGGGGCAGATTGGACCCCCAGGGGCTGAGATATGGCCCCCGGAAGGTGAGCGACCTTTGACCCCTAAGAAGACCGATGACGAAGCACGTGGGGCTCCGCCGCCGGTCTCAGAGATGCCCCCGGGGTGGGTCAGGTGCCCGGGGGCTGCCCCCACGAGAAGGGAAGCTGGGGAGCGCCGTCGCGCTCCCCGTAAAAGTGCCCTGCAGGGGGGCCAGGAGCCCACCCTGGCCCCCACCGAAAGGGAGGTGGGGGAGCGCCGTCGCGCCCCTCGTGAGGAGGTCTCGAGGGGCCCGGGATCCCATCCCCGGGCCCCGAAGCAAAGTCGGGGAGCGCCGCCGCGCTCCCCTTGAAGATGACCCCCAATGGGGTGCCAGGTGCCCACCCTGGCCCCCGCCGAACCAGAGGTCAGGGGAGCGCCGTCGCGCCCCCCACGAGGAGGAAGATGGGGCCCGGGACCCCATCCCCGGGCCCCGAAGAAACCAGGATGGAGGGGGGCCGCCGTCGTGCCCCCCCGAAGATGTCCGGGGGCCCAGGACCCCATCCCCAGGCCCCGAAGAATGGGAGGAGGCCGGGGGAGTGCCGCCGCACTCCCCCGCGGTCCAGCGGGACCGGAAGACAAAGACGCGTCGGCCCGCTGGAGCGGGCAGACCAGAACTGTTCGGCCGGCTCCCACAGCCGCACACGAGGGTGCGGGCCTGCCCGGGGAGCCAGCGGGGGCAGCCAGGGGTGGGCTCCCCGAGCCGTTACCCTCACCTGGGGGTCCGGGTGGGACCGGGCCCCCCACCGAGGAAGGAGCAAGGTGGCGAAGCGCCAGCACCACCAGCGTGGCTCTCCCCGGCACAGCGGGAGAGCCGCTCATCTATTATTCACGCGAAGGAGCACGAAGCGCCCCATAATGCCTTGCAAGGCATGGGGAAAGGATCGTTTTTGGTGCTGGGTGGCCCCCAGAGGAGGGGGTCACCCTCAAGTGTGAAAAAGGGTGCTGGGGGAGCTGCTGAAGAATCGCAGTCTTCCCCCCTGCACGAAGAGAAAAGTCCCACCCTAAGTGTCTTGGGGAGTTAACAGAAACAACCCCTCAAGGGCTCAGCCAGCATTTTAACATCTTCTGGGCTGGAACTTTTGTTTTACAGCTGAGGGTGTATGGAGAAGTGCGACAAGGAGTGAAGGGCTGAGTTGGGGATGTCTGGAGAAGGGCATCCCCTGGAGGTGAAGAGGTGGAATTGCACCCGTAGTGCATCTACTAAGGTTATTTCTTTTAGAGGGACTGAAGGTCACATGGGCAATGTGAAGTACCTGTGTAAGGTGATGTCATAAGCAAAGTGGGGTTATGTTGCCAGACATTCCTGCTAGGGTGTCTGGCTGTATATGCGTAATCCTGTGATTTCATCTGTGATGCCTTTAGGGGCTTGAATTGCAATGCATTATAATGATTCACAAAAGTGATGAGTACTGTCATTCTAAAGTAATGCTTAAACATGTATTCTTGCTGCTGCGCTTAAGTGAGGAACAACCCAGACTGTTAGCCCTGAAGATGTAGGGGTGCATACTGTATGGTCAATATAAGATGCTCAGTCAGGGTTATGTGTCACTAGGGCAGGTGAACTTATTTTTAATGCGTGTTGAGGTAATGGGGTGGGTCGCCACTGGGATGGTGCCAGTGCGCAAGGCCCTCGCTCCAGGTTATGTTCAACTAACTGCATTGGGGGGCAAGATGATGTGCATACATGGGAGTGGTGGTACTAGACCCCACCACCCCTGCGGGAGGGGTGGAGATGTTAGGCAATGTCACAAAGTAATTCCAACAGCTTATGTATATTTGTAAATTGGTGCATAATATTGAGTAGTGTGTGTGTTTAATAAATGTACTCTTACTTTTATAAAGCAAAGTACAGACTGGACAATCAATTATTGAGTGTTATTTCTGCGCACCTGCAAATGGTGATTACTAGCCCACACCACCTCCCTTGAGTAAGCCTCAGACTGCTCTGCAACGCTAACCTCTGAGAGTCAGGCGCTACAATTGGGTGTTTGGTTCCCAGTGAAGGACAACTGTAGTCATGTTATTTGTGCAGAACTCACAGATGCTGCCTCGTTTTCCAACAATATCATTAACAGTCTCAAAGTCCCAATCATCAGAATAGGTACTGGAGGTAATAAAATCACCTAATGAAATTTTAAATAAATTTGGAATGTTTAAAAGTTCCGTAGGGCCGAAGATATCGAAATCGATCTTGTCCCACACTATACCATCCTGTATAGGAACGGCTGTGATGTTCACTGCTGACAAGTCTCTTGCTTCACAATGGGATTATTTGTGTGGTTTCAAAAGTAAGTTCACATTTTTACTTTCAGTGTCCATATGGATGTATCTGCCATTTATAAGCACGCTGATAGTCATAACCAAAGCTAGCCAAAGCAGAAAGAAAAATATTCCAGAAATAATCCATAGTTCAATCCATGGTGAAACCAGATAAGTCTCTTTCAGGAAATGAAAAAGGTCTTGTACTTGTTGTTTGAAAGTTTTTAGGGCTGGCGTCGTTTCAGGTTCACTCGGATCCTCAGAAAACGTATCAAAGTTAATGAAATAGCCAGAAGCAGTTCTGTCAATTGTTGGAATTGCATCAGGATTTGTTGAAATCGTTGGAACCAGTTGATCACTTGTTACGTTGGTGTAGACAGGTGTATCTGGACGAACTGTTACTTGAGTTTCAAGAGGGATGAGTTCCATAGCATTGTTGCTTAGTCCTTCTTCTGTTACTGCTGAATTCTCGATGGTTATGAGTCTTTCAGTCTGAACCTCTTGGATAGTAGCGAGAGGAGTGCGTCTGCTACTAGGTCGGAGTCCACGAGGCCTACTACTTAGTATTGGCCACATACTGTGGTTTGATGAGGTCGATTGACACAAATCTTTTCTCCTTTTTTCCAGCAAGGGGCGGCAGAAGTACTGTTCTTGTTCCGTGGACGGCTAGGACAGTTACTGGTTGTCTGCAAGAAGGTCCAAATTCCTTCTTGTCCGCAATCTTCTCTCTGACTAGATCCCCAACTTTTGGAATCCAGACAGGCCTTGCTGGGACTGCCAGTATTTCCCCAGTGGTGGTTGGCTTCAGGAACACGTTGTTTTGTTTCGATCTTAGTTCATTTAGATCCTGTAAAACAGCCAAACGATCTTTGATATCAAAGGGTTTATTTTCCACCACTGTGCCTTTACATTCGAGATCAGGAACCCACATTCTTGTCCCAAATAGGACCTCATATGGAGTGACCCCCCCTAGAGAACTTCTTGGCAAATTATTTAAAGAGCGTTGGACCCCATAAAGATGTTTGACGCACCCATCACCCGAACCTAATACTCTAGCTGTTATAGACTGTTTTATGTCCCGGTTTTTCCTTTCCACAACAGAATTTCCCTCAGGATGAAACGGAGAGGAGTACCGCAATGCTACGCCCAAACTGGCCATGGCTTCTTTGTAAGCCCGAGAGCTAAACGCAGGGCCCTGGTCAGAATGTAGCGTGCCAATTGCGTATGTGCCGATAAAGACTCGCAAATCTTTTATAACAGTTCGAGCGTCAGCCGAGCGCTGAGGCCATATCCATAGGAACCTTGATTTAGTATTTGTGGGATTGCATTTGTCCAAAGGGACGCCTGCGCGTAGATAGTCTAATGCTGTCTAACAAAGGTGTCTGTACTGGGCAGGCTACTTCGTAGCATGGTGTCTGGTGGCATTCTGCACCACGCTGTATATTACAGTCTATGCAGTCATCGTTGAAGATGTGAATCTGTGTATTCTTTCCAGGCCACCAGTACATCTCTTTTAACGTTAATATTGTTTTAGAGATCCCTTGATGTGACAGACCCTCCCCCAGATGTGCTTCATAAATCAAAGCTTCTCTACGTTCCATGTTTGGAATTACCCTATCCCCCACTCCCGGGATTCGAGCAAAAGGAACGTTGTTCGCATCAATTACATAAGAGTACTTGAGTGGAAATTTCTTTGGTAACACTGCACCACTGCCTTTGCTTGAAGCATTGACAGCCAACAATATCTCACTGTCTATTCTCGTTTTTTGAACGAGTGATCGCAGCTACGGAAGCCGTCTGAACAGCCCCCTTTGCGGCTTCGTCAGGCAATGAATTCCCTGCAACGTGAACGCCATCACGTTGATGTTTTAATGGAACTACTTGTTCCCAAAGCGTTTTATGCTTTATTGTGCCACCTTCTGCATCTTTGAACCCGTTTTCAAGCCAATTTTGTATATATTCATTATACGACTGAACACAGTACAAAGAATCGCACACTATGAGTGTGGGGAATTCACGATCTGTACTTTCAAGTGCCAGTTTGAATGCTTGTAGTTCAGCTCGCTGAGCTGTACAATCTCCTAGAGATTGAGTTTTAGTGACCATTGGTCTGAAGTTACCATCGCGCATACGACCTTTAACGATTGCGCATGCTGCACTGTAAGCTTGCTTACTCCCTGTAGCGGGTTGTGCTGATCCGTCAGTGTAAATTATAAATTCATACTGATCGTGAGGCAGAATTTCAGTGGGCAGAGGACATTCTTGTTCATATTGCAGGAACACTTGTGTTTTTAAATCAGGATCAAAAACATATTCAACATCTGTTGCAGCAAGAGAATTAACCCATTGTATCCATCTAGGATGTAAAGCTTTTGCATTTGGAATGCTCGCTTTTGTGACCGCCTCTAAGGCCGGTACCGGAGTTACGACAATAATGCGTTTCCCTTGAGCTCTTTCTTTTGCTACAGCGGTTTGAACTTCTGTCAGTATTTTTTCTGTTGAAGTGAAGCGCATTTCTGCTTGTGTATACAAATGTCATTTGTATGCTATTGGTACTTTTTCACTCTCATTAAATGTTAAATAGGTGAATCCGCACTGTCCCGAAATTATTCGGATCACTAAATTGCGTTGACTTACGCGTGTTTGTAAGTGATTTGTTGCTAACATGTTAGCTTGGAGTGAACACAGGATTTCTGTGTGTTCTTGTGTCCAATGTTTGATTGAAAAATCAGGTTTGATTAATTCGTAGAGAGGTTTAACCCTTTCTGCTTAATTTAGAATGTAAGTTCTTCCAAAATTTAGGAAACGCAAGATGGATTGTAAGTTTTTCAGCGTTTTTGGAGGTTGGAGCAGCGCGCACTTGTCTAAAAAGTTAGCTGCCAGGCTCTTGCCTTCACTTGAAAGCTCATATCCTAGGAAAATGACATTGAGATGGGCAATTCTGGATTTTTAAAGTTCAATTTATAGCCCTCAGAGGCGAAGCCCAATATAATGGTACTCACCCTGTTCAAGTGCCTATCTAGGTCATCGTCTGTCAGATAGATGTCATCGACATATGACAATGCCTCATTATCATAAAGTTGTAGTAACTCTGTTACTCTTGCTGAGAATAACCCCAGGCTGTTTTTGAACCCTTGTGGGAGTCTACAAAATTGACGCTGGGTCCCTATTATTGAGAAAGCTGTTAAGTACCTGCTTTCAGGTGCTATGTTTTGACAAAAGAAACCATTTGAAATGCCCAATGTGGTTTTATATTTTTTACGCACAATGTTATTCATTAATGCTGTACTATGTGCATTTTGCACTGCAAATGTTTTTGAACAAGTGTTCAAGTGTCTGTAATCCAAAACTAGACGATATGTATTGTCTGGTTTGGATACATGAAACAAAGGATTGTTCATTGAGGAGGTGCATGTTTCAATCACCCCTTGGTATTCAAGTTGATCTAAGATCTCCCTGACCTGTTTTTTAGCTTCTTGCTTTATTGGGTACTGCCTTTGTGCAGTAGGTTGATTTTTTAGATGTATTTTGTGGTGAGGTGAGTCCTCATCTCATCCTACATGATTTTTGTATAATGCTGGGGCCTGGGCAACTGCCCATTTCCTGGCATAAATATATTTTAGGTGAATTGGAATATGGTTGGAGAAGGCAGGCATAATAATGTCCTCGCCATGTGGGCACTCCGTCACAAAGTTTGGTGGCCAGTCCTTTTCTGCTAGAAGTATATCATAACCCCTTGAAAGTTTCTCCCAAAAGAGTGTTTTCACTTTTCTTGGTATGTCTGTCTCCATTCGGAGTGTTATTTCATATAACTTTTGTGGAGTACTAACCCTGGTGTCTACAGTCTCTACTGTGATGTACTCATTCAAGTCCACTATCTCCAGAAGTTCCTTCGGGTTCTGGCGAGCTATTGTGGCTTCTGCTGCACTGTCCAGCATTGTCTGAGCCCATTCTCCGTTCTTGAGCTGTGCTCTCAGTATTCTCGGCATGTCTGATCTTCAGACCTGCTACCTTCTTTTTTGTGAATTGAGGTTTTGATTTATTTTTCTGAACGTGTTTGTCGTCTTTCGATTTCACGCGTTCTTCTCTGTGTTCTGACCGTCCTCTTCTTTCTGATGTCTGTGACGATATCTGAAAGGTACGAGAGGAATGTGTATCAGTATCTTGATACCTGTCAGGTTTTCTTAAATTATCCCTATTCCTGAGGTTATACCTCCTTTCAGAGGGCTCCTTTTGAGGAGACCTACCTCGGGATTGAGAACGTCTCTCTTTTGAATTTTGTTTATTATTTTCCCACTTCTTTTTAGGAGATGTAAGATTTTGTTTAATAGAGTCCTTCTCAGGACTTTCAGATAGTTTTGGCTCCAAAAGGTTTTCCACCCAAACTATCTCTGCCTAATTCTGCATAAGATTGTTCTATTATTCTGGGTAGTTCATGTTGATGTTCTGTAACATCAAATTCCTTAAGCGTTGGCGGATCGCCACTGATGCTGCCTCCCTTTAATATTAGATAATATTATTGTTGAGACCTGGTCGAAGTTTTTCAGTAATTTCATACCTAAATTCAGAGCAGGCTCTGCCCCGTATTCATTTTGAATTTGTTTCAGGACATCTGGTATTACTGCAATTGACGGAACACCATGTGTTTTAGTATAGATGGCAGCAAAGACTGCGCCACAAGTGGTGCAATCTTCCAGTTGTGGTGTGATCCTATTGGTAAACAGATTGTTAGGATTCTGTGTTTCTCATAAGGGCTAGTATTTGGAAATACTGCTTCGATTTGAGTAATTTTTGAGCTATCCAGAATGGAATTTCCTCACGTTTTGTGGGCATTTTACCCATGACTGCGTGTAAAGTCTGTGGAGTAATTTTTAGTGTATTCCCTGATGAGGGGTTTGATTTGGAATGGTTATTGGTGGTTGGACTGTGAAAGTCCGCATGACATATTGGACTAATTGTCTGTAAATTTTTATTAACTCTTGTAGTTGAGTAAGTATTCCTCGTCTGACATTTCTTCAATGTCAGGATGAGGTGTGTAGCCGGCTAGAATCGGCCATGTTGCTCCTGGTCTACCTAGTGGACCGAGCCTGGTAATGTTTTTGTGATGTTTTAGGGCGCCTTTAAACCAGAGATGATGCTCCTGGTATGTGAGTGGAATTTCAATATCCTCGAAAGGAATATATTTCTCTGGTGGTTCATCTTCCTCTGGTGGTTCATCTTCTTTAAAGAAGTGAAACACTTTTGTTATTGGATTTGATTCTGGGAATACTATCCATGA
This sequence comes from Calotriton arnoldi, assembly GCA_963921515.1. Lineage (NCBI taxonomy): Eukaryota > Metazoa > Chordata > Amphibia > Caudata > Salamandridae > Calotriton > Calotriton arnoldi. The sequence continues at coordinate 2,686,972 of CAWUFW010001020.1, read as the reverse complement.
ATAGAATACCTCTGTCTGAAAGGATTCGTGTGCCTCTATCACGAAAACTGTCTACCACCTCTTGGTGGTAGGCCGTGTTTTATAAGTTTTAGAGTGATGGCTCTCCTTAAGTTTGGATGGATGTTTATAACACCCTCATCGGTTTCATTTAAACCGGTAAAGTTAAAAGCTGTTACGACTGGGTCAGCCGTATTTACACCATTCACGGTGCCATTGTCCCCGTGTTCGGACATTTGTTTTTTGAAAAATGTAGTACAAGTTTCAAGGAAACAAAAGATAAGGTGCACAATATTTTGGAACACTGTATCCTTCAACGTTGATTAAACCAAAATAGCTAATATATATAGGATTTTTTTGTCCTATTTAGCTTTGGCGGATATTTAACCCTACCCACTCCAGACGTCTTATGGAGTATGTGAGTAGGGGTCTCTGAGAGACAAGCACGACTGAGTTACTCAGTATCTAGCGTTAAATTAGGGCCTTACCAAACCGTTGGGCGCCATGTAGTGTAGTTCCTATTTCCCTAATAGGCTCTGCGCATTGGAATAATATACCCTATAGGTTTGACATAGGACTAAGGTCAGTATGTCCCTATTGAGTATATTAAACTTAATTACTTTGTGCCAGCTAACTCAGAGGCCACTAGAAACTCCTTGTAAACAAGAAGGGAGTAGTTTTTGGCAACCGCATAAACATGACAACTTTGTTTCCCTTTAGAATCGGAACACTCTCAGAATCGTAGAAACAATAGATAACAGTTTCACTCAGCTAATCGTGCATGCTTAGTTTCTTCAGAGTTACACAGAAAGAATAGACGGGCGTTTCAATAAAAGGATTTCTTGAACAGTCTTGTTTCTCGTGTAAGAGATATGAGCTGTTATGATCACAAGACAGTATGCAAGATATATAATGTACAGCGTAAGCAGTAGAAAGAAATAATACTGCGCTAGCATTATCTTTTAGCATATATTCACATACATAAATAACATGAGCTAAAAATGCGAGTACTCATACGATGCTTCTCTAAGCTAGTTCTACCCCAGTGTACCTAACCTAAGTGTAGGTGTAGGGCAAGGTAAGAAGTAGGTGAAGTATTCTATAGTATGGTATACTAAGAGTCTGGTATGCCAAGAGTCCCTCTAGGTTCTAGTCAGCTCCATACCTTGAGAATGAGAGAGGTGAGAATCTCCTTCCGGATCTCCGAACTCTAACACCCTGCGAAGGGAGTCAGAACACTGGAAGCTGGATTCTCTGCGAGCAGGGATGACAGCGTCTCTTCTCAGTGCGTCAGGCCGGGATACGGGCTCCTCTGAAGTCGAGGTCTCCTCTAACTTGCTTGGGCAAGGGAAGGTATATTTATAGCTGGTAAGTGCCTTGGAATGTTAGCATTGACGTGAAGTCGGACAGAGGAAGACGTCAGGAATGAACCCTTAAGGTATAGCGGTTCATGCATAATAAATGAGTTCTTGGAGAAATCAATAATCCTGTGCTAGGGGAACTCCCAAGAGCTTAAGGGTCTGGTTTCTAAGAACTCGTTGTGACGTTAGGGTGGACGGATGTTGGTGACCATGCCTGTATTTGGAGTGCATGGCTAATGCCTAAATAAGGACTGGGATTCTATGCCTATATAAGGGCAATGCGAATTGTGCCTATATAAGGACATGTTTCAGGAAAACCTATATACGGACACCTAAAGCGGAATACAACATTATGAGGTATCTGAAGTGAAAATTGAACACAAGGGCATACCTAGCACTCAAAAGTCACTTAAAATACTGGCAAGCAGATGGGTTCGAGAAAAAAAACTTCTCTTGTGACATATGTTCTGCATGAATCTGTCTCCCACAAGACATTTTCTACTAGACCCAGCCCTTTGCAGCAAAAAGTGTGCAAAATTTCACTCTGGCATAATTTCTAAGATTTTGCATTATTTGTGTAACATGAACTACGCAAATTCTAGAACCATAATGGAAAATTGCGCCCAGGCTTAGTGATGAGGTCGGACAGGCAGCCTTTGAACTGTGCAGTAGAAAAAGGACAGTTTCTTCAAATCACTTCTGAAGGACAAATGACATTTGACCTCCACGAGGAGTCTGAAACGAGCTCCAGAGCATAACCAACGTCCAACCTTGACATTTTTTCGGGGGTCACCGGGGGTTGGGTCATACTGGGTCCGAGGGCCTCGCTTTAAGGCTATCTCCCTCACGATGCAGCTGTGTAAACATCCTTGTGCTTCGGGAGTCTCTCATGTAATCTGTCAGTGAGAGGGCACGGATGTCAGTGTAATAAATGCTTATCGCATCAGCTTAATCTTGAACAGTTACACATTAAGGGGGATGAATATACAAAGCCTTCAGTGTGTGGGGTGCCAGCAGTTCTATTTATAGGAGCAGCCTGACACCTTTAGGGTGCAAACACAGAGTGGAAAATAGTGAACCATTGTGATTAGCAGATTAGAAAATAGAACTACGTTTCTGACTGCATTTCCATGCTCCCGAATACCAATTTCTAAAACATAAAATTCAACTTACTTAGTGAAAGACTTCTATTTCTTCATCAGTGCTTTCAGGACAGTTACTGCCTTAAACGCATGATCTGCACCGTCTTCAGCTTTAGTCTCTGATGTGCTTACAACTGTCCCCTATAGTAAATACTCCAAAGAGCTAGACATTAAAATTTCCAGCAGACAAGATGCACACTGCATAAAGGCCTCCAGATTACTCCTAAAATGCGAACTGTTGCCGCACAAAGCTTCATACATTCCGATTGGGCCTCACAATGGCATTTAAATATTTTGAGAAAAGTATTTCAGTATTTTTACTCCCAGGGCATACATTTAACCAATCCCTGCTCTTTACAGTCATGTTTATTTCGTTTCTGTATTTTTGTTTTATACATCATATTTTTGGCATGATGCCAGTAGCCGGTTGGCTGATTCTGAGAGAGGAGGAGAGAAGACTTTCAGTATTTGAAGCAGGAAAGGACTGTTGTAAGAGGAGGGTCAACAGCATGTTCCTGACTGTAGGAGCATCTTCAACCTCTATGATGAAGGATGGATAAGAGTTCAAGAGCAACACAATTCTCCTTTTCTCCACACACCCTGAACTTCCTTACAGATGGGTCACAAGCAGGGTCGGCTTTTGATGTGGACGAGCTGGGCCTAGGCCCAGGGCACCAATTTTCAGAGGGGCGCACGGAGCTGTCTGCATTAAAGTCACACATACAGCATTGTCCCTCTTACGTGACTCCAGTGATTCAGACTGAACAGTTTTTAATCCTTTTTATCATTAACCCCCTTCCTTTCCCATCCCCCTCTCAGCCGCGGCCCGTGCAGGTAAGAGAGGTGGGGCCGGGTGGAGGTGGGAGGGATTTCGGCAGACGAGGACGAGAGAAAAGTAATTATTTATTTCAATTTTCCCTCGTGGTCGTCTGTCTAACCCCCCCAACCCAGCCCCACCGCTCTTACCTGCACGGGCCGTGGCGACACCCTCTTCCCCTCCTGCCGACACACACCAACACCACAATTCACACCACCAACAACTTGGTACTAACATGATCGTGCTAACTGTGAGTGAATGAGAATATTTGTAGGAGGTACCGAGAAGTTTGTGCTCAGAGGTCAGTTTCTGCTTTCATGTGTGAATGGCCTGTAAACACAATATGGAGACCCTCCTACCTTATTTTATTCACCAGCTGCAGGGAAGGTGCCAAATTTCTTAACACCCTGGGCACTACATGAGCAAGGGATGGCTCTGGTCACAAGGAGGGTGGTCTTGCTGGGTCTGAATGCATTGGTTGAGTGGAAGGGAATGGAAGGTAAATAGGTCTTTATTAGTGAGCGCTATACCAGTGGTGCTAAGAATCTTCAATTGGGTTTTGGCTGACATGGAGCCCTAGCTGAGACATTTCAAGGCAGGCTGAATGTGGATGGCCACTTTTTGTACACCACAGAACAGGATACCTGAGGATTTATTGCAGTTTGGATGTGCACTAGGAATATTGCAAGTGTTCAAATTTGGAGGCAGTTAGGTGGCGGCCCGTGAATCAATACGCGAACTGTAATTATCCAACAAGTGAGTCCGAATAGGAGATGGAAGAAAATACAATGAGAACCATAGGCTAGGAAAGTCTGTTAAGGGACCAAAGATGAGCTGTCACAATGACTTCTGTAATGCGTAATATCTGTCACACTCACACTCCGCTACAGCATAAGACAAAATACAATAAAAGTGTCAAAGCTGCCCCAAGTGGCCCTTGGTCCATATGAGATAGACAGGCCATAATTGGGATGGCCTGATTCATTTAATTAATTAATTAATGTATTTATTTATTTATTTATTTTATCGTTGACATAGAACATCGGAATTGATAAATGTTAGGGTGCTTTACAAAGGAAGCATTGAAAGCTTTAGATTGTATACCAAAGTATCGAGGAAAAAAATTGTGAGGACAAACTATCAAGGGAAAAATCGAAGAACCAAAATATTGTGAAGGTTTGCTCTTATAAGGTAAGTGTAGTTTTACAATTCTGAACTCCACATCTACGTCTCTTGAAAATATATATTGTAAAGGTAGATATATGTCAAGTTAGGTAAAGTTTAAGGTCCAGTGTCTCAAAAGAAACAACAAAAGACCTTGGGGCATATTAGCAAGGGCTTTATCGCCGCTCTAGCTGCACTTTTTGCCGCTAAAGCGGCGATTTTTTTATCGCCCTATCAGCAAGCTGTCGCTAACAGGCGTTAGCAACAGCTTTCTGGCGATAGCGGCCGGTTTTCCCATCGCCTTGCATGCCAGCGATAATTATCGCTAATGACATGCAAGGTAGGCGTTCCCAACTAAAAGCGACTTAAAACAGTCGCTAACACAACTTCCCCCTATTAGCAACGCAGGCGAAGCGATAAAAAAAGTTGCGCTAAGCGCAAATATCGCTAGAATTTAACACCTGCTAAAAACATGACTTACCTGTTTGTTGAATGGGAGGTGGATTGTCAGGCTAAGTCCACCATGGCGTTAATGTGTGAATATTGCTGGATTTCCAGCGATATTCACGCATTTCGCCGCTATCGCTGGATATTTTACCTCATTGGAGATAAACATTGCTAATAGTGTGTTATCTCCGCGATAATATCCAGCAATAGGCGGCGATAAAAAAAACACGCTAAGCGCGGTTTGCGATAATTATCGCAAGTTGTTGCTAATATCCCCCCTTGTTCTGGAGCTTCTACTGATCGCCACCTCAGTCTCAGTGAGGATCCAGCGAGATTTATGTCATGGTTCCCCCGCAGCCTGCTTAAGTAAACTGTGCGCCAATTCAACAGAATTCACTTTCCTATTTCACGACTACTATAAGGTGGCTCTAAAATGTCACCACATAATCATCCCACATATTACGTACATCAGGCTTATCTGGATACAGTGTATCTGAGATAGTACATTCGTCAGTGAATTTCATATTGGGGTGATGATTTAATTTCTAGGTTGCAGGCCATTCACTCAGCACACTTTCCCTCTCAGCCTTCAGTCATGTAGCTGAAGAAGTCAGCGTTATGTGATCAAGACCCATCAAAACGCACCACTGATTGCAAATTAGCATACGATAATTTAATAACTGAGCCTCAGGCACATGCAAGGCAAATATTTTTATCCTACTTCCAGGTAGGGGATTTCACATTATTTATCAACCTTTTCTATGTTCGGTGGAAAATGTACAACTATAGGTAGCTAGCTACTGTTTTTGTTTCTCAACATCATGTGAAAATCCCGACTTTGTGACTCTTTATCATACATAAATTATTGTTTATTGCAAAATATGGTACTGCCCAAGTTGTGCTTCAGAGAAAAAAGTTGGTGTTCATCTCCTTCGCAGTGCCATTGTGCAAAGGAAAGCTCTGCAAAATGTAAATGTGCAAAGGAAAACTCTGCAGGCTTTTCCTGCCATTTGATTATGCCGCCAGTATGAAAATAAAGTGAATTATACTTCACCGGCTGTGTTTGACTCCCTGGCTTCTATTACCTTGACACTTATTTTGAATTAGCCAGAAATGACTTTGCACTGGAAAAGGAACAAAAAAACGGGAAACTTTTCGTCCATCAACAAAGAGCATGATCAAAATTTTGTGGGCTAAAGAAAAACTTTGAACACCCTTAATTTCATGTCTCTCAGCGTGTCAACCAGAGAACTTCTTTAAGTACTAAAGGACATACACCATCAGCTGTACAAGTAATTTCTCAAGAAACACTCTAGCCATACACAGCATTATAATAATGCAACCTTAGTGTTTTTAAGAAACAAACATCGTAAACAAGCATTGTCAAAGCCAACTGGACTGGATTTAATGTGATAACACATGCAGCTTTAACACACTAGAGTGAGACACTTGAGGATCCAAAATGGGCCGACAGAGAGGGTTATAGTTGTAAATTAGTCCCTCATGCTGTTCACTGCAGGCAATGGAGTGAAGGCGGAAGGATACACACCCAAACTGACAATAACCATAGGTAAGAGATGATTACCCCTTTTGTCTGAACCAAGAAGTGATTGACAGTCTCAAGCCAATAGCTGAAAAAGGTTAATTGGCAAAGTCAGTGGTTGTAATGAGCAGACCCAAAGCACACTTTACGTATAATGTTCGCAATATGTCTGTTTGAAGCTCAGATATAAATATATTGCCTAACTGCAATTAGGAGCATGTATGAAATAATTGTATCTTTAGATACCCCTACTCCACCTTTAAATCATCTTGTCTTTCACATTTATTCCACCTAATTATCAAATTACCCTGAGAAACAGAAAATCCATGGCACGCAATGTAGGTGCCCCACATTTCTCATTATTTGCCAAAGCAAACTACAACTGTTAACTCCTATGAGGTCAAACCATTTGTATTGTAACTCAGAGTCACCATCAATGCCTCATCAGTGGTAGCAGGTGCTATATAAATATACATACTACATATCAGGGGGTGTATTCAGGAAAGTAGTCCAGAGCCCTGCTGACACTTAAGGAACCCTTTTTTAAGTATGGGTCAAGAAAGTGCAAATTTTGGACCCTCTCAATTCCTAGGGCGAGTCCATTATCTGCCTGTGGGGGTGACAAATGCAAAGAGGGAGCACATTTGCCGTGAGGACACCTGCCTTTACACACACATACAGAGTGAGATGCACAGCGAGTTCACCCTATGATGATGTCCTAGACTGGGTCATCACGCTGCCCGGTGCTTTCGCCTTCATAGCCTCGATGGGGCAGTGCAGTGTTACCAGAAATCTTATGGACCTTGCCAACCATTCTAGGGTGCCCATTCCATCCTCATGTTTGGTGGTTTTTCCATCATGAGGATGGTCACAGAGTGTGTGGCAGTGCTTCACTTTAATGTATGCCATGTGTCTCCAACATGCTTTAAAAACAGCAAATAAAGGACACTTGACACAGAGGAACTGACAATATAACCCCTTTTTGGTGTTACATTTCCAGTACCCAGATATGCTCTAAGGAACTCTACAATCTGAGAGGACATGGTGGACTTTCTGCCAAAATGTCTGCTCCAATGAAAGAGGCTGGTATCTTAAGGGGTTAATGCAGCTGTCAGCAAACCAAACGCTTCATAGGTCTTAATTCTTTCTATGAGTGTGGAAGAAGTGGCACTTCACCATAATGGCAGATGTAAAATCCACCCAAACTAACCTAAGTAAGGACATTGATTTGTTTGATTGTAGCCAGGTCCACCACATCACTTTCTTTGTTCCATTGCCAGCCCCTTCTTAGGCGATCTGAATGTGAGCCCGTGTACATGTTTCCACAGCCTGTCTCCTCTCTGCCATCTCTCAGGCAACTGCTCACCTTCTGACTTCCACAGCATTGCAGGTTCTTAGAGACTCAGTTGCACAACTATTAAAAACGTTCAGCAACCCATGTCACAGCTGCCATGTCATAGCCTCAGGTTCCTGAATAATGTTAGATATGTTGCTATGTTATGTCGTGCAGATTTGTAGAATGCACCATCAAGCGGGAGGGAATCCTAGTGCTGAGCAGGCGTGAGCCTAGCCAAACATAGGGCAGAGGGGATGACTTGAAAAGCCAGGACTTCAATGTCTTGCAGAATTCAAGAAGTGAGGAGGGGGCTCCTATTGTGTAGTGGCAGGTCATTCCACACTTTAGGAGCAATGTAAGAGAAGGCTCGACCTCCAGATCTGGGTTTCCTTATCTGTGCGACGTGTGCAAGTAGGAGAACAGATGAGGGAAGGTGCCTGGAAGGTTTGTGAAAGCAGAGGCGATTGTTAAGGTATACTGTGCCCGTGTTATGTAGTGTCTTGAAAGTGTGGAGTTTGAGTTGTACTTGTTTGTGTATATGGAGCCAGTAGAGCTCCTTCAGGTGTGGTGTGATATGAGTGCAGTGTGGAAGGTTGAGAGTGATTCTGGCTGCTGAGTTCTGAATGGTCTGCAGCCTTCTGGTGAATTGTTTTGTTGATCCCAGCATAGAGAGTGCCTGTAATCCAGCTTACTTGTGACCAGGGTGTGAGTGACGGTTTTCACTGCTGCTGAATGGGAGCCTTTTGAAAATCTTCCTCTGCATCTTTAGGTTATGGACGCATGAGACGGTGATGGGATTGACTTAGGCTGCCATGTCAAGTTTGCTGTCGATGACGATTCCAAGGATCTTGGTGTGGGTGGTGGTGGTAGGTGTTGGTCCTAGCTCTGTTGGCCACCAGGAGGAGCCCCACGGTGAAGTGCTCTTTCCAAAGCTCATGATTTCTGTTTTGTTGGTGTTCAGCTTTAGATAGTTGGTCTTCATCCAGTGGGCGATTTGAAGCATGCAGACACTGAAATTGATACGGGTACTGGGCTTCTTGTCTGTGAGGGAGAGAATGAGTTGTGCATTGTCTTCGTAGGAGAGGACATTGATGTGAGTGAGGATAATGTTGGCCCCTCTGGGGATCATGTATGAATTGAAGAAGGTCAGGCTCTGGGAGAATCCTTGTAGAACTCTGCAGTCATCATACAAGGTGTGCGGTGCCAGGCTAACTGACTGGGACCTTCTAGTCAGGAAGGAGGAGATCCATTGGAGAGCGTGTCCTTGGATTCCGATGCCATGCAGACATTAAATGAGGTTGGGGTGGGAGACCGTGTCAAACGCTGTAGAGAGGTCCAGGATGATGAGTGTTGCTGTGTCTCCTCTGTCCAGAGTCATAAGGATCCATGGCAGTGATGAGGGCAGTTTCCACACTGTGGTTGAGTCTAAAACCAGACTAAGCAGTGTAGAGGAGTTGGTGGTCATTAAGGAATTCGGTGAGGTGTCTGTTGATGATTTTCTCTAAGATCTGTAGTTGGTGAGCATTGAAGAATCTGTGATGGGCTTCTTCAGCAATGGGAGGACAGTTGCATGTTTCCAAGCATCTGGGAAGGCTGCAAAAGAGGTGGAGGCATTCAGAATGGATGTGAGCATCGTGCTAATGGGTTGCAGTCCTCTGGAGTTGGTGTGGTGGAGGGAGGGGTATCATAGGGCCCCTGAGTGGACAGGATTTATGGTGGCTTCTTCTGGGGTAATGACAGGCCATGTGGTTAGCATTGGTTCTTTAGATATGATCGTCAGGCATTTGGCAAGGTCTCTCGGGGTCAGTAACAGGTTGAAGTTGCTGTAAATCATGGTGATTTTGTTGCTGAAGAATTGGGAAAGATTGTTGCAGAGCTCCTCTAAAGGGGTGATCGAGTCGGAGGTGGCCACTGACAAGGAGAAATCTATCACAATGGTGAAGATTCACTTGCTTCTGTTAGTGTTGTCAATAATGCGGTCGACCAGAGCAGCGTGTTTCGAGATCCTGATCATTCGGTGGTAGCGTGTCAGGGTGGATTTAAACTTGTCCCTGTATGCATCTATCTCCTTTTCCATTTGCGCTCCTTTCGTTTTCTGTGGTGTTTTATCAATCTGAGTTCCTCCTGGGGTGTAGATAAGAATGGAGTGATATGATGTGAAGCAGTCTCAGGTGGTGATAAGCAATTTGAAGAGACTTTGTTAATTCATACAGTGAGAGGGACTGAGTGATCAAAAAAGTGAGGTGTTTCAAGTTGTGGACTTCATAGACATGTATGGGATCCGGGGCCAAGTCTCTGGTCCACCAATCTGCTGAACAAATGGAAGGGCCTTTGCATATAGTAAAGAGAGTTATGCCTAATCCACATTATCACAGCAGAGAAACAGGGAAGACTTAAATAGGTGCAGGAATTAGAAATAGAGTAATCCAGGCATAGAAACACTTGGATATCATCATCATACATCACATGAGAAAAACCAAAGGGGCTGGTGAGGCTGGGAAGAGGCGTAACATATTCATTGAAAAGGGTCAGGCTGAGAGAGAGGCCCTGTGGAACTCGGCAGGATATCCATTTGAAAAAGAATCTGAAAGGAGGATATGGATAGCTTGTGTGCATTCAGTGAGATATGCAAGCCAGCCTAAGACCTGGGATGCCAATTTCTGAAAACCAGGAATGGAGGATGTACTGTGCCAGCATGTAAAAGGTGGCCGAAAGATCAAGGAAGTTCTAGGAGTCCTTGCATCCCTGGTACACCAGAAGTTTAAGATCATCAAGGACCAGTACCAATGAAGATTCTACACTGTGAAGCGTATGAAAGCGTGACTAGCAGGCTCTAAGAAAACATGACTTTCCAGAAAGATTGTGAAGTAAAACCATTATTTTCAGTTTCTGAACTGAATTGCAAGCTTCTAGCAGAGCTTCTGGAACACCAGGGCTGGACTGCAAACAAAATCAGCCATGGAACAATATTCAAACAAGCCCCTCACTGCAGGAGGCCATGAATTGAATTGGGCCACTGGGGCATGGTTCGGTTATGGCAGCACATCATGCTCTAATTGCAGCCCCCTAGCCAGCAGCCCAATGGGAAAATGCCAGAATGGCACAATGGTTGGTCTGGTCCTGGGGAACTCTGATCACAATGATACATTTGTAAGCATGTGACTGACTCTCCCAGGGAGATTTGAGCACTTTATCCAGTTTAAAAAGAACTGTGAATCCCCCATGTTTAGGTCTCAGTGGCCTACAGCTGTAGCTGTTCCTAGACAGACTTTTTATTTCCAATACAAAGCATAAACAATGAGTGGGCTTTGGGTCAGCTACTTGCTCCTGATTAGATGGCTTTGTTTTATACCTCAGTTGTCTGCTCGTTATTTGCTGGCTGTCTTCCCTATTCTTGTGTTCATCCCGCCCAGTAGCATTTCACTCTCACAGTGTTCTGATTGGATAAGTTGTATCCTTCCACAGCATATTTTAGGGAAACTTTGTCATTTGAGTATGGGTGCTCTGCGGAAGTGCATGTGTTTCCTTGCTCTCTTTCTTTTTTATTGTTTATAAGTGCATCCCACCCGCCTTCGTGCATTCTTTTCACAACTCCCTGCCCCACTCCTTGTACCGCTCCCTATTCTCTTGTCCCTGGGTTCATATTTTCTTTTTAAATGTAGCTATTTATTTATTTATTAATTTGTATATGGGCACAGCAGCAGCGCTAGTGGACCATTCTTACCCTTTTGCACACTCCTCGTGGACTTTTGTTTTCTTTCTTTTAACATTTGAATTTACTGTTGTCACATGGCTGTTAACCATGTTAGAATGGAGACTTATTGAGTTTGCAACTGCTTGTTGCCTACTGATTAGGGAATCTGCACAGACCTCTTTAATAGATGTTGATCCAACACTACAGGCCAAAGTTTTTCCATAGGTTTTTCTAGATGTTTTGGTACTTTGTGGTTCATTTTCTTTTTTTAAGTCATGATTTTCCCCAATGTCCTTACAACAGGTTTTTTTATTCTTCTCTATTCTTTTCTCCAGTTTTCTACAGTTTGCCCATTTTTGTTTCTTACTCTCTGCCTCTATGGTTCCTGTATCTGAGATTGGCTCTGTCTTTTGATTGGCTACTGGCTCTGCAGGGTTGTGAGTTAGCTCCTTTCTTGCTATTGTTCGGCCCCTGCTTTCTGACTCTAGCTCGAAGACCAATTTTTGTTCATTTTGTCTCTCTAATTGTGCTCATATGCTTCTCAAAAGTGACAGTCTCTTTTTTGCTCTGAAGTCATATTTTGCCTTCCATCTATAACTTTTCAGCTTCAATGAACATTTAGAATAGGCAACATGATTTTTATAACAAATGATTCTCTCTTTCTGAGTGGGATACTCAGGCCTAACTTTCTCATTCTGGATGAACAGTGTGTGTGCTTCAAAACTGTTGCATTGGTTGCTGGTCCATAATGTATCCAATGTGCCTACATCCAGAGTTTATGGATTTGCGGGTTACTGTGTGTTAGAAGGTGGTTCTGACACTATGGGCCGCCCGGATTTTTCGCTTTTTGAGCACCTAGGTGTTGAGGTTTTACTGTGGGAGAGCCTCATAAATTGGGACTCATCCACAGTGAACTCATGATGAAAGAGACTGCATGTGGATTTTACTGGTGTCCCCCTAGCTTGACTAGGCTGCTGCGCAGCAGCTGGAGTAAGGGGCACCGGGCTGGTTACATGCAGACACCTGTGTACATGCGTGTGCACACGTGTAGGGGCTGCGCAGGGAGATTCTTGGCGTGCGCAGTCCAGGAGAAGCTACAAAGTGAATGGTGTGGCAGGACTTATGCAGAATTGGGTGGTGACACGGAATAGGCCTTATACACTAGGAAGGAACATGCCAGGGAAAGTCAGTGTGTTTTACTGTGTTTTTCACTTCATTATTCCCCTATGGGGATGTGGAGCCCATGTGCTAGATTAACTTCCATAAGGCCTACAGATTCCAGACACGCACTAAAGTCCACTGTAGCGGATGTGAAAAGAAGTATTCTGCAGAGTCCAGAGTCATATTTGTACTGCTTTTGGGTCATCCAGAAATGTTACATCTCTCTGAGTCAGATCATAACCAGGGCCTGGCTGGGGGTTGACCTCAGCAGGCTGGATTGATGACCTTTCCCTCCCAGAGCGAAGACCTCCTTTCCACGAAGGGAAGATAGGCGGAGCTACAGGCTCATCCATCAGCAGCTATCACTGGGTGCCAGGCACCAGGCTGCACCTAGGAGGGAAGGGCTCTGGTTTCAGAGACCATGTGGCCAGAGACCCTGGACGACGCCATTTTGAACAAACCCAGAGGCTGGACAAGAAGGAGGGAGCAGGGGCAGGGAAGTGATGTGTCGCTGTTTGATAGGATCAACAGAGACTTCCTGCCAGCCCCCCTACTCAACTTTTAAAAGTGTCTGTGCAGGAAGAGAAGCTCTCTCTGGGGTGTGGTCTGCGGAGGCGGAAGGTGCTGGAGCCTGGCAATGGGCAGTTGGAAGGAGGTACCCCCTGACTGTCCCCCAGGCCCCTAACAGCGCCAGAAGAAGAGCCCAGGACCAGTGCGCAGAAGCAGGGGCCTCTGCGCAGGGAGAAGAGAGGCCCAGGAGGAGAGCCAGGCGAAGTCTGGCGCAGGGAGCCAGTGAAGACCGCTCCCTGCAGAATGCCCCCTCTTGGAGGCCCGGAGGGTGAAGGAGAGTGCTCCCAGTGGTTGGGTGCCGCCGCCAGGAGCGAGAGGACGCGAAAATGGGGCAGATCGGACCCCCAGGGGCTGAGATATGGCCCCCGGAAGGTGAGCGACCTTTGACCCCTGGGGAGGAAGGAAGCCGGGAGCGCCCGTCGCGCTCCCGTGAAGGTGACCCAAGGGGGCCCGGGACCCCATCCCCGGGCCCCGAAGCAAAGCCGGGAGCGCCGTCGCGCTCCCCGTGAAGATGTCCCCACACGGGGTGCCAGGAGCCCACCCTGGCCCCCACCGAGCAAGTGAAGACGGGGGGGGGAAGCGCCGTCGCGCCCCCCCACGAAGACAGGATGCGGGGGAGCGCCGTCGCGCCCCCTGCGAAGAGTGGCCAAAGGGGGCCCGGGACCCCATCCCCGGGCCCCGAAATCAAGTCGGAGAGCGCCGTCGCGCTCCCCGTGAAGATTTCCCCAGGGGGAGGGGCCAGGAGCCCACCCTGGCCCCCACCGAAGCCAAACCGCAAGATGGAGGGGAGCGCCGTCGCACCCCCCGAAGAGGTCCGGGGGCCCGGGACCCCATCCCCGGGCCCCAAAAAGCAGGCGGAGGCCGGGGGAGTGCAGCCGCACTCCCCCCGAGGTCCGACACGTCTGCCCGCCAGAGCGGGCAGGCCAGAAATGCCTTGCCGGCTCCTGCGGCAGCACGCAAGGGTGCTGGCCGGCGGGGGCAGCCGGGGGTGGGCTCCCCGAGCTGCCCTCCAACAAGAGGACATGCGGGGTCCCGGGTGGGACCGGGGCCCCCAAAGCAGAACACCAGCACCACGCGGGGTCCCGGGTGTGACCGGGACCCCAGAGAGAGAAGGAGGGGCCCGGGTGGGACCGGGCCCCGAAAATTGGCAGGAGCGGCCGGGGTGGGCTCCCGAGCCGTATCCCTTACCTGGGGGTCCGGGTGGGACCGGGCCCCCACCGAGGCCAGAAGATGGGGCGCGAAGCGCCAGATCGATCGCGGCTCTCCCCGGCACAGCGGGAGAGCCGCTCATCCGATATTCATGCAGAGGAGCACAAAGCGCCCCATAATGCCTTGCCAGGCATTTGGAAATCTGCCGGTTTTTGTGCCTGGTGGCCCCCAGAGGAGGGGGTCACCCTCAAGAATGAAAAAGGGTGCTGGGGGAGCTGCTGGAGAAGCGCAGTCTCCCCCCAGCACGAAGTTAAGTCCCACCCTAAGTGTCCTAGGGTTTTAAAAAGGATAACCCCTCGAGGGCTCAACCTGTTTCATTACACCTGCTGGGCTTGAACTTTTGTTCTACAGCTGAGGGTGTATTGCAAAGTGCTTCATGGAGTGAAGGGCTGAGTTGGGGATGTCTGGAGAAGGACATCCCCTGGAGGTGAAGAGGTGTAATTGCACCAGAACTGCATTTACTCACGGTTATTCCTTTTTAGAGGGACTGAAGGTCACATATGTAATGTGAAGGTACCTGTGTAAGGTGATGTCATAAGCAAAGTGGGTTATGTTGCCAGACACTCCTGCTAGGGTGTCTGGCTGAATATGCGTAATCCTGTGATTTCATCTGTGATGCCTTTAGGGGCTGTAATTGCAACGCATTTTAATGTCCAACAAATGTGCTGAGTACTGTCATTCTAAAGTGTGCATAAACATGTATTTTTGCTGCTGCGCTTAAGTGAGGAACAACCCAGACTGTTAGCCCTGAATATGTAGGGGTGCATACTGTATGGTCAATATAAGATGCTCAGTCAGGGTTATGTGTCACTAGGGCAGGTGAACCTATTTTTAATGCGTGTTGAGGTAATGGGGTGGGTCGCCACTGGGATGGTACCAGTGCGCAGGGCCCTCGCTCCAGGTTATGCTCAACACACTGCATTAGGGGGCAAGATGATGTGCATACATGGGAGTGGTGGTACTAGACCCCACCCCCCTTTTTGGGAGGGGTGGAGATGTTACGCAATGTCACAAAGTAATTCCAACAGCTTATGTATATTTGTAAATTGGTGCATAGTATTGAGTAGTGTGTGTGTTTAATAAATGTACTCTTACTTTTATAAAGCAAAGTACAGACTGGACAATCAATTATTGAGTGTTATTTCTGCACACCTGCAAATGGCGATTACTAGCCCACACCACCTCCCTTGAGTAAAGCCTCAGACTGCTCTGCAACGCTACCCTCTGAGAGTCAGGCGCTACAATTGGGAGTTTGGTTCCCAGTGAAGGACAAATGTAGTCATGTTATTTGTGCAGGCCTCACAGATACTGCCTCGTTTTCCAACACTGTGAGACAGCGTCACACCAGGAACCAGGGCATCGCTAGACTCGAGATCTAAAAGTAAAGAAGGCAAAGTCTAAAGGCAGACCATTTCCAAATGTGTGCTCAGAATCTGTAACAATATCTCCATTGACATCAGTACTGTTCCGCTACTCCTGTAATTCAGTAAGAATCTGAACCTACATTTTGATAAGAAGCATTACCCCCACACAACAGAAGTACCAGTTGCTTACCAACCCATATACAACTGTATCGCTCTTCCTACTCTCACCTGTGTGCAGCACTACAATCCTTCCCAACAAGGTTCATGCAACTCAAGTGTCAGCATACCTATTATCAACACCCCTCGCAACTGCCTGTCTTTGAAATAGAGGAGTACTGGTTGCCTGCCACCAGGATTTCAGAGAGATGAAGAAAGCCTTCTTATATTTCTGGTAGTCTCTCCTGACTTTGGTAGAGACATCTACAGACTCTTACCAGAGGGCATCACTGCTCTCAACAATGTGCTGAAATTCAACATTTTAAGAGGAAGACTGATATGAATCAATACTATCAATCAACATCTGCTAACACTTACTTGATAACTGGCAGATTGGTTGGCTTATGGACAATGGTCTGGCTTGTGCAGCAGCATATTGCATAGCCTAGTGTCTGTTTATTATTCTCTGTACATCCATTTTTGAGAGGTTTTCCCCTTTGTTGCTAAATCAGACAGTTTGAAGCCAGTATGGATCCCTGATCTATACCAATGGCCTTCTATCACCTGAATATTTACATGTACCAAATGTATGCATTCAAGAAGGCGTTTGAGGCTCTCTAGTGCTTAAATATACAATGAGTTATCCAAGTGAGCTTATGCAGGCGATCTGCTACAGCTGGAAGAAATATGTCTCTCTAAAAGTGCTCATTTGTGCACTATCTGGATTGTTTTCATCAGGATCTAACGTCCAGGGCAAGGTTCTGGCTGACTCTTTCAGCCTGCATTTATTTAAAGTTCAATGCTTTGCCAAGACACTATCCAGAGCACAGCTCCCTGATCTTTTCTATTTGCCTTGGTCTGTAACCAGGTGCTGTCTTCTGTATCCTCATCTTGTATCCCTGCTTCTGGCAGCCGCAGGCCCCTATCCTTCGAGGAGACTGTAGAAGCACTTGTGATTCACTTTGGGTTTGCTGTTCCACTTCTTCAGACTGGTTCTTTTGATTGCCAATCTTGGGATTCAGTTAAATGCGGCTATCCTTGTTTTTTTCAACCCTTTTTCAGAAACCCGACATTTCACACTGTCTAATAGTAGGAGACAAGTGATTGCCTCTGCTGGTGTAGTCTCTGCAATAGCCTCTTTGTTCTTTCAGGAGGCTGATTCAGGGGTGTGTGGCTCCTATTTTCCGATCCAGTAAGTGTGATCTTCTAAGTCAGACTTTGGGGCAATATCCTCATCTTTACCAGGAAGGGCAATCACAAAAGAATGTACCAGACATCAATCAACTGTATTGTAATAACATCTTCCTGCTGATTTGTCTATATATTATTTGATTGGGGCTTCTTTACTGGTGAAGAACCATGGTTTATATGAGTGTCTTTCACCGGACAAACAACATTTTTCTATAATCACACCTATACTTTGCACTAAGTCTATAAGCTAGAACAAAATTATGTCACTTCTTTTTCATTGGTCAGTTCCACTTTTTCTGTGGCATTCAAACCAAAACTTTAAGGTTACTTTATGAAGGGTTTCAGATGCTCTCTTGCCTCGTGTTGCATCACATGGACCACCTAGTATAGCTCCTCCTCTGCTTCTCTGCCCTGACCCACTTTTGCATGCATGTCAGATTTGGTTTGGGACCAACACATGACTCTTGGAGCACTTCTAACTTCCTTCAATACCCTAGTGGTGTACTGTGGGTTTCTGTCCACAAAAAGCTCTACCAATAAAGTCATTGTTGTTTATAGCATATGGTCTTTTGACAGACCTGTATTCTCACGCAGTTAAGTGCTAACAAAATTTGTGTTTCAGTTTTCTATGTCTTTGTAGGGATATTTATAAAGCGCAACTGCTACTCCTAGGAGTGTCCTGGCGCTGTTGCCGAAGGCTGTCAGCGGGGGCAGAGAAGAAACTATGGGCTGGAAAAAAGCCACATTTTCAGCTTTTTCCGAAACACAGGCGTTGCCTTGATAGTTCTGAGGGTAAAAGGCAGTTTGTTCCACAGGGAGGGGCCCAAGAAAGAAAGGGCCTTACCGCCTGACCTGGCCTTTATGATTCGTGGGATTCTGGCAAAGCAGAGATTCTCAGAGCGAAGATTTCTCGGTGGGGCATAGAACATAATCCTGTTTTTTAGATAGCCTGGGCCAGTTCCATATAGAGCTTTCTGGGTCACAAGCAGAGCCTTAAAAATAACCCTCTTCCTTATGGGCAGCCAATTAAGACTCTTAAGAAGCCTTGACACATGAGCGTCAGGTATTTGGGCATGCCTGAATAGAGACCATTCCCATAGTCAAGACGTGAGTTGATCAGGGCTTGAATCACTTGTTGTCTGGCCACAAAGGACAGTAAGAACAGAAACTTACGAAGAAGTCGAAGGAGGGCGAAACAGGTGCACACTACCGAGTTGACCTGGGTATGGAAAAGCCCAGGTCAAATTTAAAGCCCAAGTTTTTCACCACCTGATTTTTGGTAAGAGGGGGGGAGGCATCAGATGGACAGGGTGTGTCAGCATCTGAACCAAAAAAAAGCAGCTCTGTCTTTCCCGCATTACATTTAAGTTGGTTCATGGACAACCACCCAAACACCGCAGAAAGGCAATTGCGAATTTTGTTGCCTGGGCAGGGCTCGTTGTTCTTCCACGAGAACAGCAGCTGGGTGTCACCAGCATATGACACGATTTGTGCCCCTAAAGATTCTGCCAAAGTAGCCAAAGGCGTAAGGTAAATATTAAACAGAGTCAGGCTCAGGGCAGAGTCCTGTGAAACACCAACACTTAGATTGTGAGATTTGGCCAAGTAGGGGTGGCACCATACCTCTTGTCCCCTCCCCTCCAGGAAAGATGCCAGCCACTTCCAAGCCTGCCCCCCCAATGCCTATCGAGTGGAGACAGGCCAAGAGAATATGGTGTGAGATCTTATCAAAAGCAGCTGATAGATCTAAAAAGAACCTGTAGTGCCCTGTCACCCACTTCCAGACCAAGTCAGATGGAATCAACAACCTTCAGCAGCGCTGTTTTGGTACTGTAATTAGGGCGAAAGCCCGATTGGCTGGTATGCAGTAGGCTATTCCTTTCGAGATATGATGATATCTGATGGTTTACATGTTTCTCCAGCACTTTAGAGAAGGCGGGGAGAAGGGAAATCGGCCTGTAGTTGGTCGGGTCAGAGGGGTCTGCCTGGTCTGCCTGGATTTTCTTAAGCAACGGGATAACCTTCGCTTGATACCATTTTGTAGGTACAGTGGCTGACGAGAGAGAGATGTTCAGTAACTGATTCACCAAGCGGTTAATAGCCTCTGCCCCCCTGGCAAGAATAAAATCTTACAAATTGTTTTCTCAGTTTAAGCCAACAAAGGCTGGATTATAGATTTTGTGGTAAATCAGTGTGTAAATTATTCTCAAAATGGAGGATGATGTCCACTGCTTGGTACATTTGGGCTGCCCAAGTTGTAAAAATCAAAGCATGTGCCTTCTACTCTGAACTATTGGTAAACTGCTTTTCAAATAATGAAAACGCACATTTTTGGCTCTAGATCCCTTTTCACAGCACTTACTGTGCACCACAATGACAGGCACCTGAGTTTCTTGTTATTCCAGCAGCAGGATCACACACACACACACACACAAGACATGCATATGTAAACACAGTTTTACCAATGCAACCCATTACCAACGCACCCCATTACCAACCTGTAGTTTTGCTCTGTAAACTAAGTCTGCGCAGTGAACTCCGGAGTTCCGAAAAACTCCGCTTCGCGGAGCAGAGCTTTTTTCCTCGCTCGCGTTTGTCAACGTCAAGTTGGCGAGCACAAGGGAGGAAAATCCACCTCGCAGTGAGAGTTTTCCTCGTTCGCGATCGTCAACATCAAGTTGGCGAGCGCGGAAAATCAACCTCCCAGCGAGATTTCTCAACGCAGGCGGTCAGATTTCTCATTGCGAGTGGTCGCGTTTGCTCGCATTGAGAAACCTTCCATTCCCGTTGATAAAGCTGCCGCTCGAGTAAAAATCTACTCGAGCGGTAGAAAGGAAGCAGCGCCCGCTTGCGCTGTGCATGTTGCCGTTCGCGATGATTGCACAGTGCGGACAAGCACCTGCCACTGAAAATCACCACGGACGGCATTTATCTAACGCACTCCTCTGCTCGCGGGGCTCCGCGTAGCATGGCGGAGTTTTTTTTGCACTCCGTGAACTACGCCCAGGCTTACTGTAAACCTGCAAAACACATATACCTCTGAAAATGCACCACGAACCGGAAAGTGAGAAATTATGTTAATGTCCTGGGACATATAAGTCTGGCTCAAGGCATCCTTGCAGTCCATGCACTGGATCTAGAACATCTTTCCCAGCAATCTTCAGATCTCCAAAAGTCTCATTCAAGTGCGCCTTAGGCCTATCTTCAATCACCAGATACTGCCACCGTGTTTCATACCATCAGTCCGTTTTGGCACAATACCAAATTTCAACACTGCACCTGCACTGTCCACGATAATAACTAATTTCCCTTGCTGAACCCCAGATTTTCACTTTGGTCCTGTGTGGCAGAGATTTTTACATGGAGGAAAGGATGGGACTTTGTCCTCCTTGGATGTCAAGTACACACCCTTCCTGCTTCCATCTTATCTGCACTTGGGCCATTAGTCCTAAAATGATATAAAAAATTGGTTATGTAGTGTAGCAGACGCTCCCAAGTACCTTCAGTTTTTCAGGAGAGCATAGGATTTCCTCCAGGTGGAAAAACTTTTTAATGTGGAGCATTAAGGGTGATGTGAAATGCGCTAATGCACAGTCCTGTAATAATTAATCCTGAAATTTGCAATCAGGAGTAATATAGGTTTGAAAGTATCTGTGGCAAAGTGGATATCATGTCCAACCAGATTAGTGCGCAAAATTGTTTGCAAAATTGATAGTTGAGGATTCTCTTTTGCACAGGTGATTTGACATCTTGGATGTTCCACCAACACTTGCTCCATGCAATAACGTTTGCATAATATTTTTATCCATGGACTAAGATGCTGTCCCCACTTTTATTGAGATTTAATTAAGAAAGCTCGTGAAATTTGCAAATGTTTTAAGTAGGCTCCATAGAGTGTATGGAAGGGAAGCACTGAAATGTTGCACAACCTGTTATAAACTTCACAATGAGTTGAACGGAAGGATGTTGACATTAAACATACATGTAAATTAATAGTTTAAGAGCACTGTTGCTGCTCTAAGGTGTTAATACTGTTAATGTGCTATCGACAGGATGAGTGCTACCCAGCACAACCAAGATGCTCGATATTGAAGGCGATGAAACCACCACTCATATTGAGTTCCTACAACAGCTGTTTTGAAATCTGGATCTCATTATTTTACACTGGTTCACAGCCAAATGTTTCTCGTTTCCTACTGTTCATACAGTTATAGCTAACTCAGCAGGCAGCCATGGTTTTTCTCATCATAAACGAAAGTGACTGCACAGTAGACTTAGGTTAATTTTTATTTTATGGTAAATCTGTTAGAGTGTGACATTTAATACGACTTCCTGTATTTTGTGTTCCTGTGTCTATTACCACTCTCGCCAAAAGCAAAATTCCAACCATTCTGAATTCAGAGGCGTTTCAGCAACACTCACCAAAGGAGCTAATAGACAAAGGCTGCGAGTGAGATCCAAAAATTGCTTTTAAATGTAGAAAATATCTTAGAGGCAGGCAGTATGGGGATTTTATATATGTTTTGATTGATTTAAATGGCTCTTTGAATTATGCAAATGGCTGTAATAAGTAGTACTGTACTTTGAGAAAGCAGTCTTAAACTGTAAACAATAGCGTTCTCTGTTTACAAGAAAATCATTTATTAGAAAAATCTTCAATCCCCTACTAGATGTTACTAAGACAACTCTATTTTGGGGTGGGGCCAAGACTGATTTGCATAAGCTCAGTGGCTGATCAAAAGAGCAGAGATGTGCTAAAACGAATGGAGCAGAGTCCACTTATCGTAAAAACAAGTTGCTTACCTCTAACAATAGTTTTGAGGCTTAAGACTATTTTAGTTTCACTTGTGCATTGATTCACTGTGTAGAAGTTGGATATAGAAAATTGTGCTTATTAAAAATCGTGGGCCATATTAGCAACAAAATGCGATAAATATCGCAGAGCGCGCTTAGCGCGAAATATTCTATCGCCAGCTATCGCTGGAATATATCGCCACGCTAACGCTGTATTAGCAACAATTAGCGCTATGGCGATGATTATTCCAGCGATAGCGGCATAATGCGAGAATATCGCTGGAAAACCAGCGATATTCTCGCATTAACGCTAAGGTGGATTCAGCATTAGAATCCACCTCCTATACTACATACAGGTAAGTCATAGTCAGTAGCAGGTGTTAAAATATAGCAATAAACGCGCTTAGCGCGATTTATTTTATCGCTTCGCCTGCCTTGATAATAGGGGTTAGTGGTGTTAGCGACTGTTTACAGTCGCTTTTAGTGGGAACGCCTACCTTGCATGTCATTAGCGATAAATATCGCTGACATGCAAGGCGATGTAATTCCCGGCCTCTAACGCCTGAAAGCTGTCGCTAACGCCTGTTAGCGACAGCTTGCTAATAGGGCGTTAAAAATATCGCCGATTTAGCGGCAAAAAGTGCCGCTAAATCGGCGATAAAGCCCTTGATAATATGCCCCCAAACTTTTAATGTATGCATTGACCACGGGAGAGGTCTGAGGAATTTACGAGGATGGTGATTGCTCGGCCAAAATGCTTCACTATATGACCACCATTTTTAGATTTTTTTCTTCTATCGTCTGGTCAGATGTATGTGAGATTTTGAAGCTTAAAATTGAGTTTGCTCTAGTTTTCAATTGTTCATGTTGCAAAATTGTTTTTATGTCTATTTGGTATAACTGTATTGTCTTTGAGCTACTTGTAGATCCGTTAAGACCAAAAAGGTGGCTTTTCCTTCAAAGGCATAGGAATTCTTAAAGTGTAACTTTCCTATGAACTGTGAGGTGCGAAATATGTAGAACCACAAGGATACTTGGGGACAGACTTACGAGTTCCTTACACAGTGCAGTGCAGCAGCAGCAAATGCTGCGCTGCATGAGAAGAGAGCAGGAGAGCGCCACATTTATAGAAATATGGCACTCTCCTCCCCTCTCCCTAAAGCCGAAGCAGAAATGTGCAGCCGTGCAACACACCTTTTCACCATAGTGCAAGGGTGTCTCTGTGAGTCTAGCATAGGTTTTGTACTGGAAGGCTACCCTTCCAGTACAAAATACTATGCTTAGACTAACTTTAAACATTTTCCCACTTTGAATGTGTGATGTACAGTGCAGCACACATGCAAAGTCGGAAAATAGAGAAGAAAAAAAGCATTTCTCCTTCATAGAGCCGATCTAAAATGGTGCTATTTTCTGACGCTAAACCTTGTCTACTTTTTTAAGTAAATAGGGTTGAGCATCAGAATCCTTGGGTGGTTGCATGGGAACGTCCATGCACCACCTATGGTACTCCCCCTTGGCGCTAAGTAAAGCAAAACAACGGTGCTGCTTTTTATTGCTTTCAAGTGATTCTCCAGCGTAAAACAGGTTTTACGCTGGGAAGTAAATAGGTTAACAAAAGATTTAGCATCGTTTTGCATCACTTTTGTGAGGCAAACACGGCGGTAAATCAACGTAAATAGTCTTTTCCTAGGGAATTTAACTTTCGGTGTAATAATAAATGTTGAGGGCACAAGGATGGGCAATCCTCCACATGAAAGGCTGATCATTGAACTTTGACACCGATTCCTCTTATAATGAAGAGGTTTAGGCTGTGGTAGCAAATAGTGTCTCGACAAGAACTCTGGTCCCCCTTTTTTGCACACATTAAGGAAAGATCAAAGACACAGAAAACCTGGTCGAACAATAAGAAATCTGCTTCTGCTTTTGACATTCGGAAGAAAAAAGGCAAACATCCAAACAAAAATTATTTTATTGTATTTGTTACGAGTAGCATATACACAAAAACTAAGCAAGGCATTATTCCGTTTTTTTCATTTTATTTTATTATAATTATTTTTTTACAAATGACCCCTTCATTTACATTCAGTTTCAGTGGTTTGGGAACTTTTTCAGATTTTGAATTTTTCTCTCTTTTGGTTAGTGATTGTTATCTATTTGGAGAGGTTCTGGCTACATATGAAACATCATGCCTTTGTGTACCCAGAGGTCTGAGCTGCATGGAGAGCTGGGCACACAAAGGCAGCTGGGGGAAAAGGCAAAAACCTGGCAGTCACTTGGGTACAACTACTTTAGGTATGTACATTCTACAAACCCTTCTTTAAAAAACATTAAATTACATATAAAAACAATGATTAGAAAAATTAGTTTCATTTTTTATTTGAAAATAATAGAACAATTGTTACAAAAAGGAGCAATTGCCCTTTAATCGAAGGATGTCTGTTTTCTATTATAGAAAACTACCTTTCGTTTCTTCCAACCTCAACACATAGCTGTTAGAAAATGTGCATATAGTGCCTTTTATCACTCTGCCACCTGATCCTATTCCTTCAGCTTTTGCACACATCTCCTTTTATAAAGAGTATTAACAGATCAGTTTAAATAGTAAATTGTGCTTTTACAAAACCAAAAAAGAAAACAGAAAATACCAAACAATTACAATCACAAGTTGTCTTTCCACGTTTAGGACAGTGCAGGTCTTTTGGATAAAAGAGCCAGGTTATGTTCAAATTGAGAGATACTTTCTGTGTGGGAAGGTAGCGGCTGTAGAATAAGCATGGGAAGGATTACCAAGTCTTTAACTCACAAAGACAGGCATTTGTACCGGATGATTAGAGTGCAAGGTGCAGGCTTGCTTGTTAAAGATATAGTGAACAGATGGTTAGTGGATAGAGAGAGACCTAAGTTCAACTCAGGTGCTCAAAAACATTATTGGTGATAGCCAAATCAAAGTTCTGATTCACAGAATCAGGAAGGGTGGAATTTTACCTTAACAAATGAAATGCATGAATATTCAAATTCCATCAGTTTGTGAAATATACATATTTTAAAAAGCACTGAGAGAGAAGTGTTTGTCGGCATTCCTGCTTGGGTCAGCCTGTAACAGTTGGTGAATTCCCACAAGCTTATATATTTGTAAGTATTCTTCAAAACTTTGAAGGTAGTTTCAAACTCATGAAACTCAAGAAAACGGATTCCCTTGTAAAGATCCAGAGATAGAAATAGGAATGGAAAGTCAGTATATTTGATGGTGGAGTAGGGTAAGAAGTTTCTCTATTAAAAAATACATGTTGCCATGGAGAGAAAATACATTAAATGAGCTAATGCGCATTTGCATTCAATTTCCATGTGTAAACTGTACACCTGGTAATAACTTTACATAAGGAAATATTTGTGCATATCCATACTTCTGGAAATCAATGACTGTCCAAGATTTGCAGGACTAATCCTGAGATTCTCTGTGAATATCATACAAGTCAACAACTTGCCCCGAACATTGTGTAATTCAACAGAAGCAAATTTCTGACTTACAGAGGAGCACTTTTGTGAATTCAGCCTGTAATGATTAGAGGAAGACAAAGTCCTCCTGGTGCCATGCAATTTATTTAGAACAGAAAAAGGAGGCAGCTGTTTCGGTTAACATATCACAGAGTAGTCCTGAAACAGGCCACACTATAAGCCGTCAAAATCTTCCAGTATCCTCTTTTAGAGATTTTATAAATGTAGTTAGTTAACTTACCAATTATATCATTTCGTATCATATTAATCTGTATGTTTGGGTGCATTGTGACAACATAGGATACTTAAGCTCAGCCTGGTACAGCCCTTTCCTATATTGGACCCTCAGGAACCCTGCTCAATGAGAACCCACATTTTATTATTACCATTTCTTGTAACAGTAACAATACAATTTTAATGCTCTGTGTGAAAGCTAATTTTTTCCCTCCCCATCCTCTGTGGTACATTAACACAAAAGAAGTCTCCACAGGAACCAAACATCTCTTGCCACCAATAAAAATAATAATAATAATTATACAAAGGTTGTTTAAAATATGGCTGGTTCTAAAACAAACTACCACTGTACAAATACCCACTCCCTTCTCCCACCCTCCCAGCCACCCAAGAGGACGACATGCCTGAACCTCAGAACCTGAGGCTTTCTGCCAAAATGGAACCATTCAGGGAGTATATTTGTCTTTGGTGTGTATTTGACCATGGGCAGTAAGCACTGCTTTCTTCACGGTTAGCTGCTGTGGTTTACTAGGGCTTGCAGTTGGGCTGATATTGCCTCCACAGTGGGCCTGTGGTTCTGAAACTTTGGTAAATTGATGCCCCTTGTGACATTCCCAGAACATCCCCTTCCCATTCTTCTCCAAGGATGAAGATTATGCTCTCCTTCTTCTGCCTTCCAAATTCCGGAAACTGACAGGCCTCAACTTCATTTCAGCAAATTGAATGGAATACTCATGTCCTTTCCAATGGAACCAGTTTACACCCTGTAAGAGACACAGTGGCAGTCAGTAAAGCAGCCTAATCCAAGTAGATGTGCATTACCATAAGAGGGTGTGCAATCACTAATTGTTCAAACAACAATAGTTTCCATAGTTCCTTTATGGATGGAAACTTTCTGAAATATTAGGAAGCCACAAGGATGTGTTAGGAAATTTGTCAGCCATCACTGTAGATGCACTTGAATAGCTGGAGAAGAACACATTTTAATTTTCTTCTCAAAACAGAAAGCAAAACAGTCTTTTGCAACAACAAATTGGTTAGCTTCAATTTAAGAATTGAAACTTTGATAGGATCACATGTAAGATTACATTAGAGAAATTTTAAATATGATAGATCATATAAGCTTTGTTAGAATGATTTAGCTAAATAATATCCATTCAGAGGTATTTACCTTATTTGTGACACTGGGTATCTAGGGAAATTGCTTTATTTGACAGAGCTAACTGTTGTCTGTTTAGACTTTGCAATGTCCTTTGCCCATAAAAAGTTTTTAAAACGCCATTTCAGGGAGAACTGCAAAGATCGCCTTACATAGTATATGTAATTGAAACATGTACACTAAAATTAAACATAAATAAGTGGAACATAGAGTTCATGCAGAGTAGCTCACAACGATTGGTCTAACATGAGATGGATCATTTGCGGGACTGGTGTCTGTTAAATTTCTCCACACACTTCCACACACATAGAGGTTGGAAACAATTCAGATTTTTTGTCAACAGCACCATCATCTACTGCTTTAAGGCTCTTTGGTTTGAAGCTGGTAAACACTCTGAAAGAATTTAACACCATGTGAAGTACAGTCTGGATGCTGATGTTTAATGTTGGAAAGAGCACAAAACATTTGACTACAACTGCCAGGAAGCAGTACAAAGTAGAAGAATATTTGTGGTTCCCAGAATGGAATGTGATTTGCACCATAGACATTATGAGGGATAGCTCTTGGATCTGAATATATACAATTTTGAGAAGGACAAGAATTTAGGTATTACAGACACAATTAAATACATCAAAAATATACATAATGTTAAAGAGTGAAGACTCTTTTAGGTTACTTTATGTTCGAAGGGAAAGAACATGCAGGAAGATTGTGTACAGTTAGTAGATTTGCAAAGAAACATTCTGTGAATGAACACATGGAACAACATCTTAGCAGATATGCCAATATCAAAAACTATAATGAAATTTAAGACGATATGGAACAAGTGAAGAGATTCATTTTGTGGTAGTAGAAGTAGAAGTGAGCAGACCGCATAGCCTTGGTGGTCTGTTTCTGCAATCATACTTAATGTCTCTCTAGGAACTGATAGAAAACTGAACTACTTGGAATGTTTAATTTGTCTTTTTGTCATTCAACCACCAACACTTCCCACTCTAACAAGAAGTAATACAATTGAAGGAGCTACAATTTGCACCTGGAAGCACCTTTTTAAGAGGGAAAAACTGCACCATTGCATATATCTCCCTACTGAAACTCTTAAAAACATTCACTGATGACAGACATTTGGTTTGAAGTTGGACATTTTCAAAGCTTTTCTCTGATGATATTAGGGTGATTTTGAGCTTGTATCATTTAAAGTTTCAAACAATTAGTGATTTGTGAGGACTCACCTGACTATGGCTGTTGTCACCATATCTGCCCATCAAATTGACTCTGTGACAGTTTTTGTACCAGAAGGCTCCCTTGTATGACAAGGCACAGTTGGTAATGGCAGAATCATTGTCCTTGTCGAATGTGGAGAAAGAGCGTCCACTGTGGTAAGTCATGGAGTCACCTGCATATAATGAAATTTCTCAGTCAAGTAGAAAACATAATATGTATAACCTAAAGAACTTAGAAAGTGTGAGGTTTCACTGGTAGACAATATTTGACCTTCTCAACAAGGAGCCAAACTAGCAAGCAAGAGCCAAAAATAGATGAATTATTTGTGAACCCAGCACCCATTCATTCCATCACAAACACAGAAACTCAGAAAACACTCTTGAATTAATTACCTATTCATCTTTTCTCACTGTTGTTTTTCCTAACTTATAATCTGTTTTCATATTTATCACTAGATGTGCATTTCTTCAGTCCCCTCTCCTGTACTCATCACATTGCCTTTTTTCTTTCATATCTTGGACCGCTCCCATAATTTGGTATAGGTCACTCTAGTCACGTTAGAGATTTTTTTCCATCCTATCAATTTTTTAACAATTTATTTTAGTACTTCTTTTACATTTCATGTTGGGTTTTTCTGTTGCTGCCTTGACGATTTTGTACTTTAAATATTTTTCTTTCTCTCTATATTTATCTTTCCTCATACTGGTTATCCTGTTATCTGGTTTCTATTTCTTCACTAATGAAATGAATTTGTACTTGTAAAGCGCACTGATACCCTGAGGCCTCCTGGCGCTGAACGCATACCGCTGTGGAACCCTTCCTGGCTTTTCCCTGTGAAATGTCCACTCCTGGGCACCCCCAAGGTGAAGCCAGGCATCCCAGCGCTGGTGGGGCCGTTGTGGAGATTAAGCAAGCTATTGCCCAGAGTTGCAGAGTGGGACCCATGATTAGAATAGGCACCGAGGCGAGAATGATCAGGTCCGAGGAAGTTGAGCCCAAGACCCGCCGAGGCGGGAATTGAACCCTGGTCCCGGGCCAGATCTCTGCATCAGGGTCTGCCGCTCTAACCATTGAGCCACACTTCTCCACTGGTATGGTAATGACTTCCTCCGTAACGTGTCATGTAGCCTCTTCTATATATATTTATGTGATTTCCTACATTCTTCAGGCTACTTCAACATATTTGAAATCTTATTTTATCCCTTAAGCTTATTTTCTTTGTCACATTTGCATCCACAATTTAGTTTTGTCTCATTTTCTACTGTGTATTAGCTCTTTCACCTGTTTTTCTATGATTAGGTTGCTATGATGAAATTACTAGCTCCTTGATGGTGTCTATATTTGAGTTGACTTGTATATTCTAAGTCTAATGCACATATTTTTACGGGTGATTCAGATACATTTAGTCCAACCCTCACTTTGCTTTTTGTGTTTAGACTGCTAGAACATTTTTGATCTTGACCAACTACATGTACTAGCTTAATTGGTTGCCTCTTCTCCCACCACTATTAAGCCTCCACATTTTCTTAAACATCCTTAATATTTGACACATAACCTCACCCTTTATTTCGAAATCTCACTTTTGATCTTGATTTAAGTCTTCTTTACTCCTCTCTTGTAGATCTAACTGATATTTTTCACCACATGCAGGGCATTGAAGTGAAGAAATAATTTCTATCCTTAAGTAAAGTGACAATATTCCCTCTTTAGTCCCTGGTTCAGAGTAGGCTGACATTTTCTGTTTAAAGAAGTGATAGGATGCCAGCTAGAACTGTATGACCCTTGAAACCCTTCCTGCACTTCCAAATACCTTTAATAGATACAACTCTGAAATGTCTCATAGTAACACCTTCTCCAATATTGGCCAGTGTAACAGATGCACCTCCCCAAATACTTTTCACAGACACATGGCCCAAGTGCCTCCCACAGAAAGATCTCCTAATGGCTTTCACGCTGTAAGGACCGTTGTGGATCACAGAAGCACATCCCAACTACTATTACAGTAACATCGCTGGAACTTCTCAACATTTCATTCAGCCAAACTTCACTAAGTACTTTAGAAAGAAACACTTTAAAGTATCTCATAGTATTCACCCAAGTCCTTAACATCTCATTAACATTAACATTCCATTTTGGGCTTACAAGCATGGTCAACCCCAACGTTTTCAGTGTATGATCTGGATTATCACCTCTCCTTATCCCACTTTCTATTCATGCTATTTACTTTCTCTCAGCAGCTCTCACTGTCCATCCCTCTTCTCCTTATGCAGCTCTCTCTTCCTAATCATCTTCCCATGTGAAAATCTTCCTATTGAACAAGTTACTTACCTTCGGTAACGCTTTTTCTGGTGGATACAGTATCTGCCTGTGGATTCCTCACCTTATGAATATCCCCTGTGCCAGCATTCCGCGGAAATTTTTCCTAGCTCTCCACGCCGACGAGGTCGTCACGAAGCCATGGCTCCGCACGCGGCACCGCATGACGTCACTGGAGCCATAAGAGGACCACGTCGGCGTGATGACGTCAGTTCCACCCATTTTTTCCGTGCCACTGAGACAAACGGGCGGACCGACCAAGAGACAATGCATACATAGTACACAGTATTCACACAAATAAACACAGTGTAAAGTGACAAAAGGAAAGCAAAAGAAAGCAAGCATTTCCTATAAGCCTACACAAAGGCAAATAGAGGCAATACATAATGACAATATGAAATAACATATTAACGAATACCTCTTTTAAGGTATAAAAGGGTGGACAACGGGGAGGCGGGTGGGTCAGTGAGGAATCCACAGGCAGATACTGTATCCACCAGAAAAAGCATTACTGAAGGTAAGTAACTTGTTCTTCTGATGGATACATCTGCCTGTGGATTCCTCACCTTATGAAAAGAATCCCACAGCAGTCCCTCTCCCGGAGGAGGGTGTCCACCCTTCTATACCAAAAAGTCCTGCAAAACAGAGCACGCAAAATGGCCATCCCTCCTCACTTCGGAGTCCAAGCAGTAATGCTTCGCGAAAGTGTGGAGGGAGGCCCAAGTTGCCGCCTTACAGATGTCCAACACAGGAACACCCCTGGACAAAGCAGACGTAGACGATTTAGCCCTGGTAGAGTGAGCTCTAATGCCTACAGGAGGCTCCTTACCAGCCAGAGCGTAGCAGATCTTGATGCACAAGATGATCCACCTGGATAAAGTGTGCTTGTGCACCGACTTGCCATTCATACGTCCAACATAGCCCACAAAGAGCTGATCATCCTGACGGAAGTCCATTGTTCTATCAAGATAGAAACTAATCGCCCTCTTAGGATCCAAACGGTGCAGCCTTTCCTCCTCCTTGGAAGGGTGAGGGGGAGGATAGAAAGTAGGAAGGGTAATGGACTGCCATAGATGGAAGGGAGTTACAACCTTAGGCAGAAAAGCAGCCCTGGTCCTGAGTACCATCCGTTCAGCATGTATGGTCAAAAACGGGGGCTTTGAACTCAAAGCTTGAAGCTCACTCACCCTCCTAGCCGAAGTGATAGCCACAAGAAAGACCGTTTTGAAAGTCAGCAGTCTTAAAGGACAGCTATGCATAGGTTCAAACATGGAACCCATTAAAAAAGTTAACACTAAATTCAAATCCCACTGGGGCATAATAAAAGGAGTGGGCGGGAACATGTTAGTAAGCCCCTTAATGAACCTTAAACTATTGGAGACTTAAAAAGAGACGGCTGATCAGGCAGACAGAGAAATGCCGATAAAGCCGACAAGTATCCTTTAACAGTGGCTACAGCAGAACCCTGCTGGGCCAAATGAAGCGAAAAACAAAGAACATCAGAAAGATGAGCTTTCAAGGGATCAATAGACTTCTCTCCGCACCACCTAACAAATTTTGACCACCTGTAGGAGTAGATAGACTTGGTGGAGTGTCGCCTGGCCGATAAAATAACATCCACCACGTCAGGCGGGAGAGAAAATGAATTCAGGTTGCCCCGTTCAATCTCCAGGCATGAAGGTGCAGGCTCTGGAGGTGGGGGTGAAGAACCTGCCCCTCCGACTGCGAGAGGAGGTCTACCCTGAGAGGGAGACGGAGCGGAGGATGCGACGAGAGGTGAAGAAGGTCTGTGTACCACACCCTTCTTGGCCAATCCGAGGCGATCAATATGACTTGGGCCCGGTCTTGGCGAATCTTCCTCAGAACCCGAGGAATCAAGGGTATGGGAGGAAACGCATAAAGGAGTTGTGAGCTCCAACTCAACTGAAACGCGTCCCCCAATGCCCCCTGCAACGGAAACCGGAGACTGCAGAATGACGGGCAGTGCGCGTTCTCGAGAGTAGCAAACAGGTCCACCCGAGGAGTCCCCCACGTCCGGAAGATGTGCCGAACTACCTCCGGATGAAGCCTCCACTCGTGGTCGGCGGAGAACTGCCGACTGAGACTGTCCGCATGCACGTTTAGCACCCCGGCCAGATGATTTGCCATCACGCAAATCCGATGGTCCTGAGCCAGGACCAAAGTCGCAACGCCTCTCTGCAGAGACGGTACAACCCCACTTCTCCCTGTTTGTTGACATACCACATCGCGGCAGTGTTGTCCGTCAGGACTTGAACCGACTGCCCGCGAAGGGAAGGGAGAAAGGCCTTGAGCGCCAAACGTATCGCCCGCAATTCCAGAAGATTGATATGAGACAATCTTTCCTCTGGAGACCAAAGACCCTTGATCTCCAGATCCCCCAGATGAGCACCCCACCCTAGGGTAGAGGCATCCGTTATCACTGTGGCCACCGATGGAGGAAGATGAAAGGGATTTCCTTGAGACAGATTGCCCTCCACGCTCCACCAAGACAGATCCGCCGCAGCTTCTCTGGAGATCCTGACAGACTCCCTGAGATCTCCGTTGTGCTGATGCCACTGCCTGCGGAGACACCACTGGAGCACCCTCATGTGCCAGCGTGCATGGTTGACCAACAGAATGCAGGAGGCGAACAGACCGAGCAGGCGTAGGACCTTCAGAACTGGAACAACCGCTCCATTGTGGAATAAAGGGATCATCTCCTGAATGTCGAGAATTCTTTGTGGAGGAGGAAATGCTCAACACACAGTAGTGTCCAGTACCGCCCCTATGAACAGGTTGCGCTGAGAGGGCACCAGGTGAGATTTGGGCACATTGATTGAAAAACCCAAGTCGAACAACAGTTGAGATGTTACCCGCAGATGATGAAGCACCATCTCCGGCGACTCCGCTTTGAGCAGCCAGTCGTCCAGGTAGGGGAAAACAGGAATCCCCGACCTCCTGAGATGAGCTGCCACCACCGTCATCACCTTTGTGAAGACTCGAGGTGCAGTAGTAAGACCAAACGGGAGGACCGCAAACTGGTAGAGCTGCGACCCAACCGTAAAACGGAGATACTTCCTGTGCGACTTCAGAATGGGGATATGAAAATAAGCATCCTGCAAGTCGATCGACACCATCCAGTCCTCTTTCTGCAGCGCCAGAAGAACCTGAGCAAGGGTCAGCATCTTGAATTTCTCATGCCTCAGGTAAAAATTCAAAACCCTGAGGTCCAGGATCGGACGTAACCTGCCGTCTTTTTTGGGGATCAGTAAATTTCAGGAGTAGCATCCCTGACCCCTTTCCTGCTCTGGAACCACCTCTATCGCACCTTTTTGTAACAGGGCAATAACTTCCTTTTGAAGGAGAAGAAAATGATCCTCCGTGCAAAACCCCTGGCAAAGAGGGTAAGGAGGAGGGAATTCCCTGAAGGGAAGGGCGTACCCATTCTCTACGAGATCTAGAACCCAAAGGTCCGAAGTGATCAATTTCCAATCTCGTAGGAAATGGGTAAGCCGGCCTCCCACAGGACCTACATGATCCGGGATGGCGGATCTAGGGCTGCTTCCCCGCATTCCCAGGAGGGGCTGGGGAGGTAGAGGAGGAGGAGGAGGAGGAGAGATGGCGACCGGCTCCACGTTGGCGACCTCTGCCCTTACCCCTATAGGACCTATACAAGGGGTTTTGTTGTTGCTGCTGCTGCTGCTGAGGCTGTCTGTAGCTCCGAAAGGAAGACTTCCCGAAGCCTCTGTTTCTCTTATAACCATAACCTCTCGATTGCGCTTGCAGACCCAAAGATTTAGCCGTGGCCTTACTGTCCTTAAATCTTTGCAAAGCGGAATCAGCCTTTTCTCCGGAAAGTCTAGACCCATCAAAAGGCAGATCGAGAAGGGCAGCCTGCACATCGGGAGAGAATCCAGAAGACCTCAACCACGCATGTCTTCTTGTTGCAATGGACGAACCCATCACTCTGGCAACAGAGTCCGCCGTGTCCAAGCCAGACTGGATGACCTGGCGAGCTGCAGCCTGAGAGTCCGCTAACACCTCACTCAGATTTCCCCTATCTTCCTCCGACAACTTAGGAAGAAGCTGTTTGGCAGAGTCCATTAAGGCATGAATATATCTACCCAAGAGACAAGTTGCGTTGGTAGATTTCAGTGCCATGCTAGCTGAAGAAAAAAACTTCTTCGCAGATTGTTCCATTTTCTTGGAATCCCTGTCGGCGGGAGCTTGCGGAAAAGCCCCTGTAGATTGCTTCGAGCACGAAGCCTGAACCACCAAGCTCTCAGGAAAGGGGTGAGATGAAAGAAAAACTGGATCTCCAGGAGCAGGCCTGTACCTTCTGGACACTGGCCTTGAAACCGCAGGTGCAGAAAGAGGGTTGCGCCAAACATCAAGTATCGGCTCAGTCAGAGCATCATTAAAGGGTAAGAGTGGTTCAACCACCGAGGATGGAGAGTGGAGTACCTCCGTAAGAAGATTAGGCTTATACTCAGCCATAGGAAGCTGCAAATCTAAAAGTTCCGCAGCCTTCCTGATCACAGAATGGTACGGAACAACCTCTTTCGAGGGGGAAGCCTTCTGAGAAACAAAGTCCCACTCAGGAGAAACATCAAGTCCACTTGCCTCACACAAGTCCTCAAACACATCCTCTGTGTCATACAGTTCTCCTTCCTCCCTCTCTTCCAACTGGTACCGCTCCTCTTCCAACAACCTCTGCTCCTCTCTCCTCGAGCGCATCTTCGGCTGCGGCGTCGACGGCGCCACACGCGGCATCGATGACTCCGGGAGCGGCGTCGAAGGAGGATCCATCGCCGTAACCGGCGCCGATCTAATCCGTGAAGCTTCCCGAGATGGAGCCGGGGATTCCCCATACGGCGTAGACATCATCGGAGCCGGTAAATGCCAGGACGACGTCACTGGCATGAAGGGCACAAAGGGGGCCTGTGGATACTGTTGAGGCACACCCAAATTAAATGCCATAGGACCCATGGGACCCGAAGGTGCTCCAGAGGGGTATGAGGCCCTGGCGAAAACGCCATACATAGCATTGAGAAAGCGCGACGGGTCTGAACCCGGGTCCGGGAACTGAGGAAGTTGGTCCGGCTCGAGATCCATAAGGGGCACCTCTGGAAACGGAGCCGCTGGAGCCGCAGGAGCCGAAGGCACCTCAGTATCAGCCGGATTCGACACCTCCTCTGAAGCCGGAGAGAATCTCGGCGCCGGAGAACGCTCCGGAGTCCCTTGGTATGACGGGGAATGAACCGGAGTCGCCTGAGGAGACGCCGATGGAGAAGGAGAGATAAAGTCCTTAACTCGACGTCGAGGTGTCGGAGAAGGCGATCTCAAAACCACAGCCTTTGTCGATCGGCGTCGAGAAGCATGTCTCTTCTTCTTCTTATGCCTTCTCTTGGAGTCATGCGAAGTCGAAGACTTGGACTTCAACCTTTTTCGACCCTTTTTTTCTTTTCTTGCCTTGGCCATATACAACTTGGCCTCCCGCTTCTTCAGAGCCTTCGGGTTCATCTTCCTGCAGGAAGAACAGCCCTCGACGTCGTGGTCAGACGACAAACACCAAAGACAGTCTTCATGCGGGTCCGTAATAGACATATGTCCTCCGCATTCCTTACAGGGCTTAAAGCCAGACTTCCTCGCCAGACTTCCTCGGGGCAGACATGCCAAAAGAGAGAAAGATACAATCCAAAATACAAAGTATCCAGTCGAAAGTATGGAGAATCCCAGAAAAAACAGCGCAGAAAAAAGGGAACTGACGTCATCACGCTGACGTGGTCCTCTTATGGCTCCAGTGACGTCATGCGGTGCCGCGTGCAGAGCCATGGCTTCGTGACAACCTCGTCGGCGTGGGGAGGTAGTAAAAATTTCTACGGAATGCTGGCGCAGGGGATATTCATAACGTGAGGAATCCACAGGCAGATGTATCCATCAGAACCCTGTTACCTCTCTCTCTCTCTTACAGTTCTATCTCCTTTCTGTAACCTATCTTCTGCAGATGTTCCCCCTTAAAGTTCTTGCCAACAAACTCTCTCCTCCATCATGCCATACTGTTCCTCCTCCCTACCTCTCTACTCCATCTCACTTCTGCTGAAGCCTTGAATCACCACTCTGTCCAATAGTCACTCTTTGTACCTTTTTTCTCCTCTCTTCTGTAGTGTTGACACCACTATTTAACCCTTACTTCTGATATTTTCCTTTCCACCTTCCGATTGATCTTGCCAGCTTGCATTTTGCTACTGAAATTCAATCCTTAAGGTGTTTGGAATAATTAGACTTTCAGGTGTACAGAGACAGTCTCCCTCACTTCTCAATTAGCCTTATTGAATTCTGTAGCATACCAGAAGGGATGCTATGGACCTAACTATAAGTAAGGAAAATGCCCCCAATTTTATTTGACTAGCAAACCAGGTGTAGGTCAGGATATCGAATAAAAAGTTTGTATACATTACCTATATCTAACTCCACATATACATACGTTGGTGATCTATGATAGGTACATAGATGTGGAGTTATAGTAAATCCATACCTCCCTCTATTCACTTACCTCTTTGATATTTTGTCCCTCAATATTCTGGTCATGATATTGTGACCCATCAATATTCTGGCTTCGGTATCCCGCCCCACAATCAGAAACCTAGGGCCCATTGTAGAGTTTGGTGGACAAAGTACTCTGTTGCAAAGGTGACGGAGAACCCTGTCCTCTAAATCCTTGGTTTACCCACATCATTTTGAGACATGTTAACCTTAAATTTTCTGTGGTTGGAGCCCCATTTGGCTCCATTGACAGAAGATTCTCTCCAATGGCCAGACCGAGTAGGGGCCGTTGGAGGAAGGACATTACACAACCCAACCTATTTAAGGTGTACAGTGTAATTAATTTTTTTCCTGTCTCTCACTGACAGGAAAAACGAGGTAGTTAGGGACAGAAAAAAGAATGACACCCACATCATGGAAGAACTTTGTTGTTTTTTTCACACACAAACTCCCACTTTGAGAGTTTGTTTCTACAAAACAAAAACAAAACTAAAGGTTTGGTGTGTGGCCAAAAAAACTGATGGATGCTGTAGTCTGTTCGGGCTGTGAAGGTAATTCCCTAACCAAACCCAATACTTCAGGTCCCTAATCAAAAATATGGTCCAGTGACCCCTTCATAGCCTTGTACCCCAATGCTGTTGCACCTGACTCACTAATGTTAGCTATGCTCTTATCAGGGAGCGAGGAAGGTGAATACATGCAGGAAATCTACACGAGCATGATCTCCAGTGTCTGCTAATACCCTTCAAATAGTGCTGCTGTATACCAACTGATTTGAGTTGCCCTCATTTTCTTCAAATATGGCCGTCCAGTGAATTCATTACGAGTGAGATGCCTGCATCCAGGCATTTGTGTTTCATCTTATTTTCAGCAGGGTGGTTCCTTTCTCCTTTTAGGGACACACACCCTCATTGATCGAGTGGTTTCTATCACCATGATATTCTTTTATCACCTGACAGTTTCTCTTCCGGTTACATGACAAGGTGCACAAGTCCCTTTCTGATGTATAATATGGCCCACATCCTTGTTGACTCTCAAAAATTCTAAATTGGTTTTATTCTCCCCTCATTGGTGTATTTTGAAAACGCATTCTCCTTTATCGCTTGTTGTAGCACTAAAATCCCATTTCACTCAATCAATTTCATCCTTTGCTTGCTTCCCCCATTCTGAAATCTCATCCTTGAACAATCACCAGTATTTACCCACCATTTACCTATTTGCCATCTTTGTTAAATAAATGTGATTAAAATAGTTCATTGCAGATTTCAAGAATATGAACAGGCCATTATTTCATAGAGTTCAGTTTATCTTTCCAGAGATCATCTAATATTTTCCTACAGGGTTCCAATAGGGACATGCACCTTAAACATATGTATTATCTTGTGATCTTTAGTTTAGGCAGTAGGGAGGGATCTGCAACTGGATACCCCCTGTCTGATATGCTTTCAAAAAAGTTTTAAAGATATGGCTACCCATACCTGCTGTTCCAGTATATCCATCCACCTTGAGTCTATAGCGAGACTTGGAATCTCCAACAAAGAACTTGTCATACACTGCATAGGCTGTCTCATCGCCATCTCTGAGATCTACACGCAGCTCATACTGTCCCTGGGATGTGATTTGATGGAGGTTATCCAGGCCTGCAGAGAAGAAAAAGAATTAATGCAGGGTGAGCATATTT
The DNA here is from genome assembly GCA_963921515.1 of Calotriton arnoldi. NCBI lineage: Eukaryota > Metazoa > Chordata > Amphibia > Caudata > Salamandridae > Calotriton > Calotriton arnoldi. The sequence goes on along the minus strand of CAWUFW010001020.1, from coordinate 2,648,371 downwards.
CTAAACGTGTTATTCTTTGTGACTGCCTATTATATATTGACATAAGTCAATACATTAACATTCTCTAAGGTTTAACAAAACTCATTGTTTTGTTCCATTTCCCTTGGGTTTCCTAGCTCTTTTAGATGTGGGGACCCTATGTCTCAAAGAAAAGAACGAGTCTGTTTGTTTAGTTTATCCACAGTCACCTGGTTGTTACATGCTGCTTTAGCCTGACTTTAAGTTATGCTATTTTATGTAGCTGATCAGCAAGGTATCTAAATAACCTACCAGGAAGAAGGGCTGTTATGCTGTAATTGTGATCATTCATGGGATGACAATGAGGTCTCTAAGATGTGTGAGAGACACAAGTAAGGTATTCCACATTTCACTTTTCAAAGGACATACAAGACCTGAAAAGGTGTAAGAAGACTTGATTCCACTGAGGTACCAATAAAGGTGCTGAACACCAAACAATTTGCCATAACTCTAATTTTATTTTTAGACATTTAGATGTAGAATAGTTTTGGACTTTTTATTATTTTGAGATACTAGGAAAGAGATTATGTTGGGTGAAGCCATTAAGCCCCTTTCAGTGTGTTTTGTTGCAGCAGAGATAATCTCATACCACAGCTTGGAAGAGGGAGTGAGGGAGCATTATTGAGACAGGAGGTCCCTCTTAACTTCAACGTTGACATAACGTAAGCCTTTCCAAAGATCTAGGTATATCTTTTGCATCTGGCATGGAAATACAATATGAATAAACACCCCTTAAATATTAATAAGTTGCTTTTAAATATCATGTTCATACTTCTATGATTCTTTAAGAAGTTTGCAAGTTCACACTAAGAAGGTGGCATAGTGGATGACCAACAAGGTGGCATTGACTACTCAACATTCACCAGCCTCCGATGATTAATAGGAGGTTGGAGACTTTTAGTTCTTTAAACATAAGGACAATGCACTAAGCTGTAGAGAAGGCAAGCTTCAATATGAATTTTCAAACATGTTGCATTTCTTTAGTCTCGGTGATCTCATTCTTCATCATGTATTCCTCCCCTGAAGTATTTCTGAGCATCAGTTCACACATTCCCTCCCTGAAACCCGGCAGACTTTATGCTTTGGAACTATTAAGCAATTGTAGGTCTGTGTAATGTAAAGTGCCCCGGGGTGCAATGGTAAAGTACGTCTGATTTTTGTGTTTTGAGGGCACTTTGATATTACAAAAGTGGCCGCAGACGCTTGCGTGGCCCCTTTTGTATAGCCAGTGCCAGTGCACATAGAGAGCTGGCTCTATCCCAAAGGGGCCTTCGCTTATTTGAATGGAGAGGCGGCCCCATTCAAGTGAGGGAAACACTTTGCCTCTCTGTCCACACCATATTATGGGTGCAGTTGCAGAGACAGTAAGAAGGTGCATTGGCTGTGCACAACAAAGAGGTGGCAAGGACGCCCCTCTTGAGGGGATTTAAAAAGTCCCATGACTCCACCCCCGACATCCCCTTGCAGTGACTGACTGCACTCCTCTGTAGGGGGGATCTCTGTCCCACTTAAAAGTGCTGCCTGCACTGCTTCAATCAGCCAGTCTGTCTTTCACAAATGTGCTGTTGTGAGGGCAGCATAAGTTTGCGGCTGCTGCAGGGACAGTGCATTATATGTTATAGGGCTCGCTGCCCTGCTTGTGCCCAGTGTACCTAGTTAAGGTGCTCCGCAGTGCTAATATGAACAGTGTGCTTGTTACGTAATGAGGCCCATAGTTCTTTGGGTCTTTCTGCACTCAGCACTGCTGAGTCAGCAGGTTTCCACCTTTGAGACGATAGTCGAATAAATACTCCTTCAGTGCAGTCACCTACTGTAGGCAAAGCAATTGTTTTGCAAAATGTAGGGGGTGTTTATTTATTGTAAACCATGCTTGTCAATTACCCAAGAAGAACTCCTTTGTGGGGTCTCCAAATCCTGCGGCATAGGTTTTCCAGTTCCTGTAAAAGTCTTCTTTCCCATCAACACGTCTCAAAAACACCTGAAGACACAGCAAAAAATAGCATTACACGTGGAGGGATAGAAGCTGGCGCATTCGAAAGTGAATCCTCCCTGTTTTTTTAAAGTCTTCGCATACGAGGTAGACTTTCATAGGATAACGATATATACATTGGGTTTTATTGAAGACAAAATGAAGAAAACATTTAATATCGGGATGTCTTTTAATCCTATGTATAACAATCTCATATGTTCACAATCATAAAAACGAATTGTTAAAAGGATGCCCGGTCTCATACTAGTAGACTAATACAATCATTTTGCTATTTTTATCTTCAGGAATCTCTAATCCTTGACGCCACAATATGGAGCAGGCGTAACATTTAATATAACTGTATTTGACGCCGATGAAACATGTGCATTCCAGAGCTTCCATTAATTTCATTTACAGGTCACTGGGAGAATTTAACCATATTGCATTTGAAAAACCTAAGTCTGACAGCGTTTTTCAGATCGGTGCATTTGCAAATTCACCCTATTTGTATTCAGATCATCATGACTCATTGCCTATTTCTGAAGTAATGTCATGTAATGAAAATTTAAAGAGTGCACTAACACCCAGAACCGGGCTTCTAGGCGCTAAGAACAAGGCCCCTACTACCAGCGGAGAGTCATAGAAGGACTCAAAGACCCGTAAAATGCCAGGTTTTTAATTCTTTAAGGCAGAGGGGACGGTGAGAAGTCAGCATTTCTAGGTTGATTCACAAGATCATAAGCAATACTCACAATCCATCCTCCACCATCTTCAGACATGTCACAGTACACCTCCTGCGGCTTAGCCTTGTCTCCATTCAAATAGATGGTGTACAGGCCAGATGCTGTTTCTCCATTCAGCAGGGCTTGTGAACAGTCCTTGGGGAATGGATAGAGCAGGCCAGCTGTACACAAAGGGAGAAGAGGAGTTTATGAAAGCGTCATTAACATAAACACTTAGTAGGAGCTTTTATTCATCTCACTCATCTCTCCCTCTCCAAATCATGTTGTGTGAGAACATGAGACTGTGAAGTTGCCACCACATATGCATCTTTTTATTACTGCTTCTCTCTGACAGCCAGGCAGGTGGATGGAGGATAGATAGATAGATAGATAGATAGATAGATAGATAGATAGATTAGATATTAACCAACCCTTCTGGTTTCGCATGCCAATTGTATCTGCATTACACTATTATATTTCTTCACAAAAAGGTGTGTTTTAAATGCTATATTCTATAGTGTAATAGATAATCAGCAGATCTGGTGCTTGCAAGGGATATATCAAAACAACCATAATTAGGCAGTGCTATTTCTTATTTTGAAAACTTGTGCACAGATATTGTGCACATGGGCAGTTGTTTGGTCCCCGGGAAGATAGTGTTGGAAAGATAATTCGTTAGTTGATGTCCATTGCAATCTGAGATACTACGTGACCTGTTTTCTGCCTTCCATTGTAAATGATCCGAAGAAATTCCACTCGCTCTCATACACCTGTTGCTGCGCAACCTTTTCATGGCTCAGCATAAATACTGCATGGAAAACACTGAGCCTAAAGTGCTCTCTAAATCTTCCTGAGAATGGATAATGAGGTGCCTGGCACTGACCCACAAAGTGCTCACGCGATCTATGGCAAAGCTGGACTCCATTTGCAGGCTCAATAGAGGGGCATAGTGCAATGGAGGGGTCTAGAGACATACTTTGGATGTGCGGGATCACTCATTTATATGGACTAGGCGGGGTTGGTCTCATTGTTTGCATACAGTGCACATCTCTTTTCAGAATGCACACTTGATGGAATTTCATGGTCGAGGTGCTTCACCTGTGATGTCATTGCTGGTGTACCACACTTAACAGAATGTTACTCTAAGCATAAAGTCGGTATGACACTTGAACATCTTGCTCAACCTAGATGTGTCCAGACTAGACAAAATACAGGTGTCAGCATCATGACGCAGATGTGGCGTTTGAGTGGAGATTCTGTACTCATTCACTCGTATCTGCAAGGTCACATTAATGTTGATATCAGATCTTAGTATAGGTAATAATTTTTTGCAAAGTGCTAATACATAAAAGTGTTGGTAAATTCCCTTTTAGCTCCTAGGCTACCCAATGTCCCATTGCTGGACATTCCCTCAGCAGATAATGCAGACCAATGTTTACATTTGTGTGTGTGCTAACACTTACAGGGCATTCTAGCCCTCCAATGCCCACTTAGCCCACACTTCCCACGCCTGTGAGGAGATTTACTCACATGAAATCTTCAGTGAGTAAATCTTTCTATAAGCACAAAGCTCAATTTTATGTATTTGTACACACGTCAAACTTTGAATTAGAGCCTGTAGCTGTCAAAAGTTTTGCTTATGTAAGGAAAATAAATAAGCACTCCAACTTGTCTGTCTCGGAGAGCATGTAAGAAAACAAGTGATGCATACATTAATGTTTATGAGTAAGATCGAATAAAATTTGTAAATATGTGTTCCTGAATACAAAAACATGGATCTGGTTCTGAGTGTGTATGTGCTTGTATGCCAGAACTTCATCATAAAGGAGTTGGGGACCTGTGTGATATTAAACGAGTGTGAAAGCGTGGAATTGACTGTTGTAGACAATGCTTCTGTTGCAAGTCAGAACATGATCATAACGGAGTTGGGAACCTGCGTGATATTAAACGAGTGTGAAAGCGGTGGAATTGACTGTTTTAGACGATGCTTCTGTTGCAAGTCAGAACTTGATCATAACGGAGTTGGGAACCTGTGTGATATTAAACGAGTGTGAAAGCGGTGGAATTGACTGTTGTAGACAATGCTTCTGTTGCATGACAGAACTTGATCATAAAGGAGTTGGGAACCTCTGTGATATTAAATGAGTGTGAAAGCGGTGGAATTGGCTGTTGTAGACAATGTTTCTGTTGCACGTCAGAACTTGATCATAATGGAGTTGGGAACCTGTGTAATATTAAACAACTGTAAAATTGGTGGAATTGACCGTCTTAGACAATGCTCCTTGATGTAAGGTCTTACAGTGCTGAACTCACTTGTGGTGAAGACTGTTTGGATGGTCTTGCTTCTCACATCACCATTCATTGCCAGCAGCCTCACAGTGTACTGAGTGGACGGGCTGATATCTACCAGATTGTAGGAAGTCATGTCGGGTCCCAGGATGACTTCCTGTCATTGGAAAAAAGTTTGAGATGGGAGAACATTCAGTATGTATTGTCATCTTAATATGTCATTCACATTTCAGATATATGCAAGTTCACCATACATTCTTTCACCAAGTGATAGTGCACCTTTATGTAAAATCCAGAGAATTTTCCAATTGTCATATTTCTGCAAATTCATAACAGCTTTTCTGAAAGATTTATGCTTTAGTAGGGTCCATTACTGCTACATTTCAGTAAACCTTAGGTAAAAACCTGCTTACAAGAGCTTCAAATATAAGTCAAATATTTTGCTCATTTTTAAGCAATATTAGAAGGTTTATTTAAAAATGGATCGACTTACACTTACCTAAATTTCCCAATGCTTAAAAGTCTAGGTTGTTAAGGGAAGAACATGAACTTTTTGCTCCATGTAAGTGTGCTCTAACAATGAACGAAGTTGGTATTGAGGAACGTATATTTGACCTACTCAGTAAGGAACAAAAGGGCTTATCATCACCATTATCAGAACCCCACTTTTTCCTGTACTGCCCCTTATGGCTATAGCTGTTTCTATTCTCCCTGATTTTAAAAATATACAGAAACTGAATCGAAAAGTGATTTGGCCAAGGATCAGCTAGGGAACCAAGGCTCAGAACTCTGGTCTCCAGGTGTACCAAGTGGAGTATCCTGCTTCCAAGTTAGCACATGTGGTGGGAGAGCATTGAAAGGAGCAAAGAAAGGTGAAGTAGCTACTTAGCAATGTTTGTTGGGACATTGCGGTTTGTGTGTCCACCTGGATGTACTTGTCCAAACAAATATCCAAACTGAAAACTCTAGTATATTTAATTTATGGAGGAGATTGTTATGTACAACTACTCTTAGGAGAGTCAACCGTAGGAAGAGGTTAAGTAAGTTGAGAAGCCATGAGAGATGAATGTGAGCTTACATTTATGGACATACATGCCTGCATGTGTGTATTTCTGGAGAGTCCAATATCATACCTTGAGGGTTCCATCCGCAGACTGGTACATTAATATGAACCCAGTGATAATAGAGCGTGGGGGTCTCCAGGTCAGCAGTGCTGTTTCGGACTGAATTTCGCTTGCAGCAAGTTCTCGAGGTGCATCAAGGGCTATGAAAATGAAATATTGTCAATAATTATGGCAATGCAGCACAAAATAAAGACATATTATTAAGACAGGTGATCTGAAAAGGAAAGCACACAGCTTTAGGGCACAAAACTCTAATGTTACTCTATGCTGGTAAAGAGACAGTTATTATGGTACTTCTAACATTGGCCATGACTAATATGAGATAGTTTTTAATCAACAGGTGGAAGCTGCTGTCATAACACAAAGAGGACACACCTACTCACAATGCATTCTTAAGGGATATTTCATCAAAACTCTTTAATTAGTCACCGTTGTTATATGTGTTAAAAAGCTATTTCTTCTTTAATGGAGCATTTTGCATAAGAAATCATGTGACAGTGTATCCACCATAAGGCTCTTTATTTTCTCATGCTTGAAGAATGGTAAAATTTGGATTGAGTGAGCAAGTTGCTCAATAGAGCAACATTTGTGACTAGAGGGCTATGCTCATTGTTGTCGAAAGGTGAATGCTTCAATAAAAGTGAGATTCGCTTCAGGCAGGTGGGGATCTCAAAATATGTCAGACGGTTCTCGGAAAGCGGAGTGAAGGCCAGGGCCTCAGCGGGTCTGGTGATTTGCCTACAAGGGTCTAAATGAACCAGTAGGTATGTGATAGGTAGAAAGCATTTTGTATTGTACCACAAGCTCTACAAGAGGCCAACTGAGGGATTTTAGGAGACATGTAGCCTTGGTTTTTCAAATAGAAGCTCAAATTGGCTAGATCCCTTCATCATCTTCATAAAGAGGGAGTTGAAGATAGTTTTGTTTGATGTCTGAGGTCAAGAGGAAAGACTGAAACTATTTCAGGGCAGTTCTTGGTACACTCATTCAATCACAGAACTATTCAACATGAACTTAATGTGTTGAAGAGATAAACATCAATGCCGATAGTTGGCCACCATCCAGCAAGGTCCCTTTGATTGCCTATTAATGTGATTTCACTTCTACTGGTACATCTGAAGCTTGAATTGTGATCATGGAGAATGCTGTGGTATTCCCTGTAAACCTATAATGATTTGGTGACCTCTTTAGAAAGGATTTTTCTGCTGCAGATCTAAATAAGAGTGGGACAAGAGATGTGCATGAGTATGAATTTGAAGTAAATGGATGATAGTCTTAAGCACTAAGATTTCAATTTGATGCAACTTGCCTTGAAAATATTTTCAGCATATTTGTTGCAGCACATCCAGGATGTGTCTTGGGTTCAGACTTATACATAATATAACAATGTTGCTTTTCATCCACAGAGGAAAGCCACATGAATAAAAATCAATGAGTCACAATTTCTATCAATCTTTTAATAGGAGTCATATATGGAAACGGTATAATGTATTGGTGAACATGATTTTGTGTAGAAAATCCTCTTGCGTCCAACGGCTCAAGGCATGAATTAAAGTTAGGCAGTAATTAAAAATTCTCTGACTTGAGGAGGTGGCGCTGAGTCCTCTAAGGGAGAACTCTCTGCCAGTGAAGAATCTGCTGGCAGAATTACCACTTCCATTCCATCCCAATTGCATAGGCAATCCACAAACCCGATCATTTCCCATCCCTACTCAGTTCTCAATCAGGCCCTGGGGTTTGGCACACACCGAGACTGCATGAAAACTTTGTATATGGACACAATTGTGTAAGAGCATTTTAAGTGTGAAACCCGGAGGATTTTAAGAAGAAAAGCGGTTTAAAATATATATACTTATGCTTGAGGTAAAGCATTTAATAAGGTTGTATGTACAATGCATTATTTACTAGGTATAGCAAACTGAAACATCCAAACCCCTGAACAAGGACTGTGTTTAAGTGGTGAGTGAAGTGTATAGGTGTTTTGTTTATACAGTATGGTATCTGTGCACCAACAAAATAATAGTTCATGGTGACTGTACCTGTAGTGAATTTGGTAGACATTGTTGCACTTTTCTGTGACCCTCTGACAGCATAGATTGTCAATGTATATTGGGTTGAAGGCTGGAGACCAGTAATGTCACTTTCAACATTGTTACCAGAGATGGTCTTAGTTGTTTCTGGATCTAAACGGCAAGAATAGTAAAGAGAATCATTATAACTTCACAGGACTCTTGATAACATTTCAATCAGTGGGACAAAATATAGTATGTGCTGTTGAATAGAGAAAATCACATTCACACATTCAACTGATGTATACATAAGCAGGATGTGTATTTCATGAAAATGCAGAAAAGTACACCAATTTATAAAACACAGAACATTGTATGTTATGGCAGTTTCTATTAAACACTTGGGTATTTAGGGGAGTTGCTTAGGCTCAACAAAGCGATCTACAAAATAAAAGTTTCTGAATAATGTTTCTCAAAGTGATGGTGTGTGTGTGTATATGTGTTTAGTTTTATATTATGGTTAAGGTGTTTGCCTCATTAAGTATTAGTTAGATTTGGTTAGTTTTATGTATTTCACTTGTATAACTTTATTTCCCAGAAAACCTTTATTCATCTGCAGCTGAAGCCCTCTCATAGCCTATTTTGAACCCTCTATAATATGCCACTATTTAGGATACATATTTCTCAGCATGTTAACATACCTTACTTAGCCTACTTTACTCATCTAATTCCAAAAATGTTTGTGCTTTGAAAACTCTTAATTGATTTCTAAAATATGTCATTTATGTCTCTAGACCATGTAGTAGAAAGAACTACCTATGAGTTTGAAAATATGACTCATAAAATACTCACATCAAATATAACAAGTAAAATTAAATGAGCGTGGAAAAGTGCAGTAGGATGTTCTTTGAAGTATGAAATCGAAGTAGAAGCAGTGAAAGTAGAAACATTTTAAACATTCAGTCAGAGAGTAGTTTGTAGTTAGGGGGTTACTATATACAACTAGTGTACGGTAATAGTATTAAGAGAACATTGGAATGAATGATGGGACATTGCTGTGTCCCTAATGGTAACATGAAAGCTAAAACTAATGCACATATAACTGAAAACAGCAAGTGTAGGGCGGAGGAGAGAAAAGAAGTGTGCACGAGCTGGAATGCTGAATCTGGCCTCTGTAAGTCTGTTTTGTAAATTCTTCCATTTGTTCTATTTCACTCTAAAATATAGCTGACACAGGCTTCTTACTCTTTTTCAACCTCACATAAAGTTTTCCTCTTCTTCAAAAACCATATCAAATGGCGATTACATCTGTATTATACAAAAGGAGTGACATACTGGTATATTCCTAAAGATTCAACCACTGATAAATGTGTTTAAAGATGAGTGTATCTCAGTGTTAGACCCCCCCAAACGACTCTGGGTTGATTCATGATTCATTGACCAATATCAGACTGTTCCATTTAGAAACTTGTAATGAGTGCAATATAGTAGTCAATAATATAAGTATAAAAATGCTAACAGTGGCTTTGAAATCTTCTCACCCATAACACTCAGGTAACATTATGAAAATCTGTCATTAAAATTTAAATGTTTGAAAACTGCATTGATCTGGCATAGAATTGAAGCCTCGCTTCCACTTACCGTTATCAGCAGCATACGAAAGAACATAGTTATCAACTGAGGCAATGGATGGTTGCCAAAGGGCTATGGCTTCAGTCTCTGTGATGTTCACAGCTTTCAGGCCGGACGGACTGTCCAGGGCTACAAAAAAGACCATAGTGTCTTTATATCCATGACTTACGTCAACAAGAACAAACAACTGTAAACTCAGATGCTTCACATTCCTTAGAAATCGCACCCCATGAAATGTTAGATATGCTAACCAAGTATCTGGGTTAAGCTGTAAAGGCCCCTGAAACTCTGCCCTTCACACTATTGAACCTCCTTAAACCAATGGACAATAAGTAGTCTCATCACATTAATTTCATTTTTGTTTCCTTTATAGCACTATTAATCAAAGCACACAGAGGCAGAGATTCCTTATAAGTGCAAGCATCATAAAGGTGTAGTAATCTGGATTATCCACACCACTCTTTTACAGATTATTGGAAAATTCACAAAGTAAACAATACCATTCTGTTTCTTGGAGAAATCTGCTATCAACACCACACAGGTGTGGGTTGGGAATATAGAAACCAGGGTGTTCATGGGTGACAATATCATGCCCAGACTATTGAGAGAAAAAATATTGATAGGTAAGTTTGTAAAGATGTTCTATACCTGACTCCACATATACATGTCTTGGTGATATATATATATATATATATATATATATATATATATATATATATATATATATATATATATATATATATATATATATGTCTTCAAGGTACGTATATGTGGAATTAAAGATAGTGAATCCATACCTCCCTTTGCGCACTTACCTCTCAGATATTGTGTCCTCCATTATTCTGGTCATGATCTTGTTACTCATCAATATTCTGGCTTTGATATTCTCTACCATAACCCTCACACATGTATCTCTTTGCCTCTAGAAGTTTCAAACCAAATGGGCATGCAAATGCTAAAAGTATGAACTTTAAAAATCACTGATAATATAATATAAAGTTTAAATCTCACTAACCCATTGAGCAAATACTACGGGTTTATATGACCTACTCTGCCATTTAATGTCAGCTACGTTTAGGATTGTAGATGGTACAGCTGGAAAAATATTTGGTGGATCCTCTATTTCATAGGTGCCATTTGACTATTTGTTCCACACTCATAGTCAGCTCAGTGGAAATTCCACACTCCCAGACCATGGTTCTACTCAGCTATCCAATTTGGTGTGAAAGTGATAAAGGAAGTTGTTAAGCTGCAGTTCCTGGTCTTTGTAAGTTAGTTAGGCTGAATGATACTCTCACACTGATTGAGAAAAGCCCCTGAATTTGTGACATCAATGATGTCTGATAGCCTCACTCACTCATGGGGATGAACGGGCTTCCATTATTATTCTTCATTTATCGCTCTGCATGGTTCTACACTGAAACCCACCACATATCATCATCTAGACTCATGTAATTGTTTAGGATGACAGACTCCAGCATCACATGATTTGTTCATTTTTCTTAGATTGATCATCGACTGTTGTCATTATTGGTTTTCAGACCCGTGCAATGTTTCCAATGCTCCCCTCTGATTTCTTTCTTTCTTTTCAATTTCTTTGTGAGCTTTTATTTTCATTCTAGATACTCATACTTTTTTCCCACCTACATACTGAAAATACTAAGTTACATACTCAGCTCCCAGGATTTTTCAAAACATATAAAGGATTAATTTCTTCCTGTTTCACTAGGCATCTGTACTGAGGAGGAGACATTTGGTTCTAAAACCTCTGCTGATGCTCACTTAAAGTGATGTTACTTGGGAATTAAACCTTAATATTAGCTCTAAAATATTGTTGCCAAAATTTCATCAACAAAATATTGAGGATCAAAATATTGACAAGGTAAGTATATGTAGGTAAGTATAGGTTCACTTTACTTAACTCAATATGTATGTACCTTGAAAATGTATAGATCTCACAATATTTCTATATTCTATATTTAGACTTTCAACAATTTGTCAACAACCTCAAATGTAAGGAGCTATCTACTGATTCAGGGCTTCATTACCATGCGTTTCGGACCGCAACCGATGACTTGTCGGTTGCGGTCCGAACCGCATCTACTACTGCAGTCTGACCGACACATTACGATGCGTGCGGTCGGAGGCAGCAGTCGGAGGGACCGACCGACGCTTTCCAACAGGCTCATGGAGCCCGTCAGTCGGGCAGAAACTCACCCTAATCCATTAAGGACGGTGTTTACGCTGTTGGGATTATGATGTCGGTTTCCGACAGCCTTTCCATGTCGGCCTTTCTGACATGGAAAGGCTGTGAGAAAGCGACATTGGAGGCCCCTAGCAGGGCCCCCTTCCCCCTTGCCTCTGTATCTGGGGGGCTCCTGAACATCCCTGCACCGTGTGGCAGGCACCATGCCTGCCACACGGTGAAGGGATATTCACAAACTCCCATTTCTCAATGAGAACTTGTGCTGCTGGTGGTTTCCGCCCACCGCACAAGTTCCCATTGAGAAAAGGGAGTTTCCAACCGCACATAGTGCGATCAGATTGTAATTCGGTGTGCGTAACCGCCGACCGACATCGTAATCAGGGCCTTGGTTGTTTGTCTCAATGGAGTGCATATAGGCTTTGGTTACTCACTATCAGAAACCATGGACTAACATTTCAGAATATCAAACACAAAAATACCATGCTTCCAAAGTATCATATTGACTACTAAAATATTGTGAAGGTACATATACATATTTAAGAGTTTATGTACTTTTCTTAACTCCACACTCATGTACTTTACTACTGTAATATATATTTACCTATATTCAAGTGATATACCCTTAACTTGGCATCAATATGCTGAATCTCTGCAAATAGGCTGTAATCTGCATACTTCCAGGTGAAAACCTTTCCATGCAGACACTAGACCTCACAAATTGACAAGGCCATCATCCTCTTTACAATTATTTAATGCATCATTTCCAACAAGCTTGTGAATATTAATGAAACACATGAATTACACATTGTAGAGAGTTAATGTGCCTCATGGGTAGTATAAGCAGCAAAGCAGCACATCATTATTGTATTTACCACTATCAAATGACTCAGAGCTGTTGTGATTTTATTTCTTACTGAAACCATTTGAGCAAATGCAGCAGGATAACATTATCCATATTGGTTCTATTTTAAAAACAGAAGGTGCCAGGGGTTCGATATCAACCCATGTTTACTCTTGCAAACCTATCTTAAGTTTGGAATTTGAATTTTGAAACATTCTCACTTTCTACATGCAGGAGAACCACTAGTAACTTCACTTGTGTTTACATTCTAGATCTAATATGTATAATTAACATCAGCACCTTACCTGTTGTCAGAGGTCCTGAGATTGGCCCACTTTCGTCAAGTGCTTTGATCGAAACAACAGTGACAATATACTCAACACCTGGAGTAAGTTTCAGTAGAGTGGTTCGTGTCTTGGTTCCATCTACCGTCACAGTCTGTGAAGCACCTTTGATAACACAGAAGAAGCAAAAGTGTGAAGAGACACTTCACTCTTCAGCAAACATGGCACCGTTTAATAATAAAAAGGAATAGAACTTTTCAACAATAAGAATTTGCCTGTGAACATTTTTGTATGTGTGAAAATAAGGTGTTATCACAAACTGACTGGGCATTACCAAACATTTTATAGTAAGATATAGTTATTCCCCCACTCGATAACAAGATAAAAACTATATTCATTAAATGCAAAACCTGATTTACTTTAGGGCAGCATCAAAAGACACACGCGTTTAATAGAGGAGGCATTACTTTATAGAGCTATATTTTACTGAAATATATTTGTGGAGATTTTATTTTATTTTAGACATGAGCCCGATAGATCTCTGTAACTTAATTTCTAAATCTGCTTTGTGACGTATAAATCTGCATAGTCTCAATGGTCAGCTTTGGAAAGTGATAAGGACATTCAGCACATGCATGTGCTGATGACTTTACTGGGCTGGAATTTGGTAGCCAACGCTATTTATTCTTCATTATTCTATTTATGTGTCCTTGTCGTTATCTCTGGCCCACATTATATATGTGCACAACTAACCAGTATTGTGGATCCACTATGTGGTCAAAAATCCTAAATAAGAAAACTGAGGAGAATGCCCAAGAACAATGACAAGAGCATCTTAAAATGCATCTGAATTGTCAGGAAAAGTTGTTTGACCAATCTTTCTCTTTAGGCAGACATATTTGTAACACCATCATGGTCAATATACTCCTCCATTTGTGTCAGTGAAGCCCTATAAAGACCATTAAAGCTTTAGCCCCTATTACTCCACATTGAGCTACAAAAACTCCACAATGAACACACAATATTAGCCAATTGTGAAAATGTTATAAAATGTCTGGAAGTACATATTCACAATGGGACTGTGTGTGTGCGTGAAACTTTCTGTATGTCCCTGGCAGTGTGTCTTATCTGTAGCTTGCTAATTCCTATGAAGAAGCACAAGAATGCAGTCTCGGATAGAAGTGCGACAAAGAGAATCGCCAGCCTGTCTATGTCATTTTTCAATAACTGTCCACCTCTGTGTTCAAAAACTAATGAAGCTTCATAGGTGGTGACCAGTGTACAATGCCAATTATTGTGCATTAAGAAACAACATTTTGTTTAATTTAATATATACATTCTCTTTTTCATTTCAATTGCAATTTTCTAGTTTAAAAGCTTTATTTGAATAATAAGTAATACAAAAAAACCAGTAATACAAAATACATCATTACAAGATAAAAAACATATCAAAAGAGTGGCTAATATAAAGAAGAAGAGAAATCTTTTTTTTTAATTTTAAGGAAATAAGGGGAGGGAGGGGAAAAGAGGGAAAAAGAAGGAGGAGAGGAAGGTAAACTTTCCAAAACTGATAAAATGAGAAAATGCATCTTACAACGGAATAAGAGAGATTATGCTAATCAAGCAAATATATATAAGTCAAAAACAGTAAAAGGCTTTTACTTTCAGTATTTAAACGAGAATTATCTGTTAACACTAAATGATCTAAATAAGTAGTAAGAGGTAACCAAAAGAGATCTCTATTGACCAATGGTTTACAGGAGGAGACAAAAGAAATATCAAGTCGGTGCAGATGACAAAGACTGTTCCACCAGTGTTGGATAGAGAGTTTTGTGAGTGTTTTCCAATTGAGAGTGATGTGTTGGAAAGCTAAAGCGAGCATAAGGTCGAAGAGACCCTGCTTGTGAGAAAGAAGATCTAAGGAATCGGAGAGACTTCCGGAGAAAAGAAGAGAAATGGAGTAAGGAATGGAAATATTAAATAGGCAAGAAATATAGGACCAAACTTTCTCCCAGAAAGTAGAAACCGAGGGGCAAAGGAAGAGAAGGTGAAGAAGGTCAGCATTAGAAGAGCCACAGGTCCAACAGTTTGTATTAGTGGAATGAGAAAATTTAGCGATAGAGGTGGGAGTAAGATAAAGTCTATGATAGAGAAAGAACATAGATTGAGTAAGAGAAGCAGAGCGAGAGATTTTGAGAGAACGGGACCAAAGTTTGTCCCAGAAAATGATAGACCATTCACACCCCAGGTCAGATTCCCATGAAAGTTCCAACTTAGTTTTAATACGTTCTGGATTAGGTGCTGAGAAGTATTTATATATAAGAGAAGCTTTAGGTAGCAAGAGAAGAATCTTAAGAAGAGAATTAGGAACAGGGGAAAGAGGTGAGGATGGGAGAGAATAGAAAGTATCAAGAATGACCGTCATTAGAGTAGTGAATTTCTGTAGGAAGGAACGGGGACAATGAAATGTGGTCTGAAATTGGGGAAAGAGGCAAGGAGAAAGACCATCAAAAAGGTCTTTGACCCAATTTATGCCCCGTGATCTCCAGGAACTCCAAAAGATGGTTCTGCCATTAATAGTAATAAGGGAATTATGCCAAATAGGAGAATCTAAAAAGGATTCTCTAGAAATAGGTTTGGGATACGTCAAAGGTTTCAATAGGGAACAAGTGTGTTTAAACAAGGGGAGGGAGGTAAGAGGTGTTTTGGCAGAAAAGGCTAAAATTTATTTTAAAGAGAAAGTTAATAATAAGGCACGCTCAATGGAGAGCCAAAGGGGAGTGAAAGAGGAAAGTTCAGAGAGGCGCCATTTCGAGGCCTGGCGAAGACAAAATGATTTATGATACAGGCGAAAATTAGGGAAGTTTACACCTCCATTAGATTTTGTCCTACGAAGAGAAGAGAGAGAGATCCTGGCTTTTTTATTTTGCCAAAGAAATTTAGAAAGACGAGAATCAATTTGTTTAAAATAACAGGCGGGAATGTGGATAGGAAGCATAGAAAAGAGTGTAAAGCAAAATAGAAGTGATCATCATCTTAATTGAGTCCAACCGACCCCACTACGAAAGAAAGAGAGGATTCCAAGAGGAAAGTAATTTGTCAATCCGAGACAAGATCGCAGTCATATTTAATTTAATAGAAGAGGCAATAGAGTTGGAGAACCATATACCTAAATACTTGATTTTAGAGCTATTCCATGCAAAACCAGTGGAAGAAAAGGAATGTGGAAGACAAAATTTAGTGAGAGGGAGAATTTCTGTTTTATCAGAATTGATTTTATATCGAGAGACAAGGGAAAAGGAAGTGAATTCATGTTTCAATTGCAATTTTAATATTGAATAATTCAGCCAATCAGTTGATCTAACAATCATCAACATATTTGTCTGGCTAATGTTCAGTTTCTGGGTTCTCCCTGCTTAAATCTCTCAGCACACTTCAAGCACAATCGCATACTCAAACTAATGACACAATACATTTAACACCCTGATATGACAATCCATAAAAACGCTCGCCTCTTTAGGAGGTCTGTAGTTCAGATTCCAGAATGCTGCAGAAAATTATCAGAATTGCTGTGTATCACAGATAGGTAGTTATTTTCTGTAGTGTTATAGTGGACAAAGAAATGATGGTCTGGTTTGTGGTACAGAGTAATTTCCTCTGCTCATTGTGCCATAGGAAAGAAGCTGTACCTTGGTGACAAAGCCCAAGTTGGCCGAAACTGGTCTGGGGTGGCTTGCTTACTGTTCAGTAGGGACCTGTCCTGCGAGTTAGGGCTGGACTATTCTTATTGCAGCAGGACCGGCTCTGAGTTGCATAGGACTGGTTCTTGTATGGAGTGGCATAGTGGAAGAAAACAGATGGACTGGAATGCAATGCAGAGTAATTATTAGTGGTTAAGATTCATTTGAGCAAATCACTCCTCATCTCTTTGCAACGCCCTAAGCATGATGAGGTTGCAAGCATGTGGATCCCATGTCAGTGTGCAATAGAAATGAAGCTGCATCATACTGACGAGGCTCTTATAAGCTGAAGCTGGTCTAGGGTTTATTGTTTTCTTCTCAGAGGGGGCCAGGACTGGCAGTCCAGTCTGGACTGTTCCCATTGATTCTGGTCTGAAATGGCACACTGTGCAAAACGTCATGGACTGACAAGCAAGATACAGTAACTGCCGGAGGCTGATATTAATTTCAGCATTCCATCGATTTCCTTTTTTGTTTTTTTCCTGTTCACTGCCCTAAATGCGACTGGTATTCACAGACGTGGGTCCCATGCCAATATGGCATAGGAAACTGCTGCATCTTACTAACAAAGTCAAAATAGGTCGAAACTGGCCGTGGCTGCTTGTTTCCAGTTCATTGGGGAACCTGTCTTGAGAATTTTGACTAGATTTGAATGAGGGTGGATGGATCTTGTCTGGAGTGGCAAGAGGGCAAAAATATGATGGACTGGAATTCAGCCCAGAGTGTCTATTAGTGGCTGAGAGTAATTCAACCATCACCTTTTTGCTTTCTACAAATAGAATACATTTTAACCCATCTCAAAACCAAGAAGGTAAGTATATCATTCCTCATGTTATCAACCTCAGAATAGTTAAAGCCTCAGTCACCCTGTTGGTACTCAGACCTGTAATGATGATTATGTTTGCACAGATTCTACAGGTAGCGTTTTAAGCACCTTAGTTAGAGAACTGATCTTTGCTCTCCTGCTGTAAAGGGTTAGCAAACAGGGACCCATAAGATATTCACTTTCTTGCAAGCAGTTAGTCAGCAATATAGAACGTTCCATCAAGCCTAAGTGTTTGCCATCTTTCAAATGTTACTCCTGTCGAGAAATTCAATATCAGCCCCCACTTGGCAGGCAAACACAGTTTTGGTGATACCTCTGCATTGACTGCCTTTCATCTTACCTCCGCTCGTTGGAACATAGGTGACCTTGAAGCTATCAACTCGTGTCTGTGGGGCAGTCCAGCTGACAGTGGTGGAGGTTTCTGTGATATCAGAGAAGGAAAGTCCTTTTGGAGCTCCAACAGCTGTGGATAATAAAAATAAGTAATTAATTCAAATTGTTCCTGCCCTTTGTCAACAGCCCATAGGCGCCCGTCTTTGATGAGGAAGGCATTGTTAATATATGAATTTCTGTGAGTTGAGTGTCAAGAACAATTTCTTAACTTCACTTTAACCTTAAATGTTTTCTAGATATTTGCCTCAATTATAAGTTATATAAAAGAAGTCTGGAGGTGTATTACCAGTTTCTTGTCTGTGGGCAAGAAAATGGTAATATATAATTGCAATCATTAACTTGGGGGTGTGCAGGCACACTTGAATAACAAAACACTTTACAAAGCCATGCAATGGGGTACTTAACGCCAGGCGCGGTCGGTGGTAGGAGTGCCGGTCGGGCGGTGACGTGGGGCGGGGGAGGGGCAGGGTGGGGGGTAGTAAACTACGGATTAAGGCCCAATACAGGTAAGTAAACATTTAAATAAATAAAACGAATTTCGTTGTGAGCGCTGCAGAATTCGTTTTATTTATTTAAATGTTTACTTACCTGTATTGGGCCTTAATCCGTAGTTTACTACCCCACACCCTGCCCCTCCCCCGCCCCACGTCACCGCCCGACCGGCAATCCTACCACCGACCGCGCCTGCTTAACGCTATTTTTATCACCGTAGTGCAAAGATCTAAATGACTTCAAGAGAGGGCGATAACTCACAGCGATACATGGCATTGAGAAGAGGAAGTGTGTTGTGCTTTGTCAGACAATTTTCCTTTATTATAAAAGGCCCTGTAGTGCATACTTTACTTCTCTCCACTTGAAAAGAACTGATGGTGGATGTGATGCAAATTGTTAGAAGAAAAGGTCTTTATGCTCACAGATGGATGAACTTCAAATGTGTGGTGAGAGCTAGATATGTTTTCCTTCTCTCCCTGCAAGAATTGGTATTGGATGCAGGAGAGATGTGTGAGAGTGGACTGGGAGAGGATGTGGCCTAACGACTAGGGCGGTCGATCTCAAATCTGGGGAACCCGGTTCGAGTCTCTGCAATGAAGCTCAACATCCTGTGATTCTGGGCAAATCACATAATCTCCCCGTGCCTAACAAAAATGAATGTGTCCTTGTGTAACGCAACTGATGCTCATGTAAAGAGCTCTGATACCTGATACTTCAGGTCAAGTTCGTGCTATATAAAACTCCGGGAAAAAAACCCAAAAAAAAGGATGTGTCCTGCAACAATTGCTCTTCTTCTCACCAGCTACATAGGTTTCCCCCTCAGCACTTTGAGGTAAACTTAGGGTGGCTTAAAACCCTTAACTAGCATAACATCGTGACATACACTAAGATCGCACTACTATTAGGTCTTATCTTGGGGTAGGAATGCAGTTGCCTGAAGGGAGCTGAGATGATAGTGATGCCCTAGTACCCTTTGACCATATATGTGTTCAAGGATGGAGTACTGTTTCCTCCTTTTTCATAAGATCCTCACTGAGCCCAGTAGGAAGACTAGTCGAAAGAAGGCCGATCACTTTGAACACTCGGAACAGCATAGCACCCGGTGAGAGGCGAAACACAACGTGACTGACAATACATTTTTGATGAAAATGTATTGAGAGCTAGTTTCTTTGACTAGTGGTTAGGGTTGTCATGATGAGTTAACTAAATAGGCTTGGTTGACAGACAGTTAATCTTCTTCATCAAACTTTTCCCATGTGAGATGTTTTGCTCCTGTCGTATGTCATTCTTCTGCATTTTTCTTAATCCGACTCTTGAAAGGCCCATGTCAAGCAAAACAAGTCTTAAGGTTGTTCAAAATAAACAGACCACACAGGAGAAGTCCATTAGCAAAGAGTGACAAAACCTAACAAACCACATTGAAAGGGTTGGTGGCCAAGTGCCAGTGCTGTGAAAAGCTAAGGAGTGAAATGGACTGGAAAGCAGGAGACAAAGAGAAGTGCATCTCTCAAGCCTGCATGCCTTTGCAGTTTAGGAGAGGGAAAAACTTGCTTGAACAAACCATGGCAAAGAGAAAAATCGTAAAATTATTCCCCTCCCCTCCCCAGAGTACTGTAAATTATTTCAGTTGTGTGAAGGACACATTTGGTTCACTTTCTTATTTATTTTCTCTTTGAATATGAGTGCCAAAAAAGACAGACAAATTACATAGGAGCAGTAAACTGTGCTTTGTTAGAGCAAAGAGCTGGCTAGGCCACAGGAATTCATTTTGAAATCTCTTCGTTCCGAGTGAAAGTATAGCAAAACCAACAAGGCTGATGTTTAACGTGATATGGCCAGGGTACATGAAGGTACTATATTTAAAAAAAGAATGTTAGATGGTGTTAAAAGCTCTAAACTATTTATTTTAAGTGAGAACACGCCATCAATGGGCCCGATTCACAGAACTAACTTAAGACAAAATCCTAAACTTACTTCCATTTTGGTATTCACAGAAGGCACTTACTCATTTTGGTATTCACAGAAGGCACTTACTTACTCATTTTGAGTAACTTACTCATTTTGGTATTCACAGAAGGCACTTACTCATCAATGAGTAAGTGCCTTCTGTGAATACCAAAATGAGTAAGTTACTCAAAATGAGTAAGTTACTCAAAATGAGTAAGTAAGTGCCTTCTGTGAATACCAAAATGAGTAAGTGCCTTCTGTGAATACCAAAATGGTAGTAAGTTTAGGATTTTGTCTTAAGTTAGTTCTGTGAATCGGGCCCTAGGTGTATCCTCATGTAGCTGTGCTCTTACAAAATGGCCGATACCGTAGAGCCTTTCATTTTAAAGACTGTAGTGGACAACGAGAATGGTGAATAAGGTTGGTGTGGCGGAACCTGTACCTGTGATTCAATCACAGCGCCAGAGTGCCCTGTGTACCTCTGGAAAGTTGAGTTCAGCGTGTTATCTTTCTAGAACATTTTGTACGCAAACATCTACATAACTGTCATAATATTGGCTTGTTTTATATCACACATTTCACAGCACTTACTTCTGCTGCATAGCACTGTAAGTGACAGGTGTTAATATTTCCCAATGGAACTCGATGTATTGACCTCTTTAGGATGAGGTCTGTGTTGACCCTGCCAGGTTTCGAACTCTATATCCGTAGCGCACAGAGGACTGTGGCAAACCATGAACTCAACTCACCCATCCGCCCTCCTTGACTAGTACTGATACGATATGAGAAACATGTAAGCACTCTCAGTCTTTTGCGACTGTACTTGTGTGACGTGAGGGATGAGACAATATGTAAAGACAACTCTCTGTCCTCTGAAAGCGCCACAATCGTAATATCATAATGGCATTAGTGCTAAACCTAACCCAATGTAACGAGATGGGTCCTATCGAACAGACTGCGGTGACAGTGTGGCCGCTGAAGGGCTATGGAGTTCCCTAACAGGTGATCTCTGGGC
The DNA here is from genome assembly GCA_963921515.1 of Calotriton arnoldi. Taxonomy (NCBI): domain Eukaryota; kingdom Metazoa; phylum Chordata; class Amphibia; order Caudata; family Salamandridae; genus Calotriton; species Calotriton arnoldi. The sequence continues at coordinate 2,626,864 of CAWUFW010001020.1, read as the reverse complement.
TTCAACTGCTCTGGTTGTTCTCGCTTTGTGATATTTAGGCAGAACATCCATGAAATGCTTCATCAGTTTGTGTTGTTTCATCTTTAAAATGGGATCTTTAGTAGTAGTTTTAAGCGAGCCCGAGCCATTGTTCACCATTGACCGTTGTGAAGGAGCAGTGAGAGTTTAATGGTGAGTCAGTGCAAGTGAGGGTTGGGTGACGTTTCAGTGAGGTACAGGAAGAGCACTGTCTATGTGTCACTAAAGAGGCAGTTATTGTGGCCTTTTGCCGATATTTGGCATCACCTATCAGTGGTGACCTACAGCTGTTTACTACCTATCCGCACCTTATGGAAGAGCTCCCTCCACTGATCTAGCCGTAGTGAAGTGCGCAGTGTTTGTGTTTGCACACACTGAAGGAGTGTGTGTAAGTGAAGGGTGATAGATCTACTGAGACAGCGAGCTTGAGAGAAGGACTAATGTACACAGTCCGGGATACTGTGTGTGTGTGTGTGTGCACGCGCACGAGCTCGCATTGATGTGTGCACTCTGTCCATGTGTGTTCCTGTCTGTCCTGGAAGAGTTGGTGCGGCAGAGGAATGAGGGATGGTGAATGAAAGTGAGCTGAGGTAGAGGAAGTGTTGTGATTGAGCTGTGGGAAAGGGAGATATTTTAGGGTGAAATGGCAGAGGTAAGTGTGTTTATGTAAAACATACGTCTGAAAGGAGGCAGGTTTTGTAAAAAAAGGTTGATGGTTCACTATGGATGGCGGGTATACATATAGTGATGTTATAAAAATAAAATTGTGTACTTGTGTACTTGGGGATGGGTGTGCACATAGGAAGCACTGTGTATCAGTGAATGGCATGAGTAATTGTTAGCTGCTGTGAGGAAAGTGAATGAAGGGCACTGGAAAGGTATATGTAATACAGAGAAAGCTGTGAGATTTGAGAAGAAGGAAGGTGCACGTCCAGACACAATGAGAAATATTATGAACTGTAAAGCAATGAGTGTGGGGACAGGGGGGACGTGCACTGGGAGAAATGCTTGTGAAAAAGGAAGAGTGGAAATGAAGTTTTTGTGAACAAAGGAGATGAGAACATCTAAGCACGGGTGAAAGGGGAGAGTGTACACCTGTGCCTTGTTAAGTGAAGAAATGGAAGCAGTGAAAGAGAGTGAAGGGTAATTGTGTACTAGTGAAAGATAAGCATGAATTTAGGATCCAATGTGTGAGAAAAGAGCACAGGAGAGTAATTTTAAAATAGTTGAAGAAATTATGAGTGAGGTAAGTGGTCAAGCTCATAGCAGGGAAATGCATGTGAAGTGGAAGGTCACTAGAAAGCAGTATATGTAAGATAAGAGTGAACCAGAGGACAGTAAGTGGCAGAGAGGGAGAAATGAAGAATTAATGAAGATATGAAAAATAGTCTCCGACAGAATTTATGTCTTGTAAAAGTCCTCTGACAGTACTGGGTGTATAGTAAAGGTGCAGCGGGATAAAAATGTAACAAACTTAACAGATGACAAAGAATGTGAAAAGAGGCAGGGGCTTTAGATAAACCTATATTAGGAGACGTTAGGAATGGAAGAAGGTGCTCTGGGGCACTGAAATGCTAAGTGTGATTATAGGTACAATGAGTGTGAAGTAAAAATGTAGGTGAGCTATAGAAATCAATGAACACTGGCAGAGGAAATGAAGCATAACCCTAAAGGTGAGACACACAGGTGAGTCGTAGGCGAAAGGGGGCGCAAACATGAAGAAGCTACTAGCATGAGGTGAGGGTGTGCAATGCGTGTGAGATTAATATGAGAAGTCCCCGGGGGCCCCCATCGCATAAGAAGGAACAATGTAATTACTTCTGCCTTGGGAAAGGAGCAGCGTGTGAGGCAAAGCTGGCATCAAGACCAGGCTAGCAGCAGCTGTGGGGGATGACGGAGCACGTGTAATGAAGGTCGTTAGCACACATGAAAGAGAAGAAGCCAAGAGGCCGATTAGTGAACAGAAGAACATGCAGCAGGAAGCACAGAACACCAAAGCCTGTAATCATGAGCAACCCCTCAGGGCGACACCCGCCCTTATAAAGGCTTACTCATAGGGCTTAGGACTGTAGCTCAACAACAAGAAGTCAGTAACCAGTCTGATGAGCATTGTTTGAAACAATCAGAAGTGAGAAAAGGGTAAAATGTGGAGTCGGAGGCCTGAGACACACGACAGCCCATATCGGCTATTTAATGGACCTTGGCTAAGGCCGCCACGGCATGAGCTGGCTAGATGTCCTGCGGTGAGTGCATCAAAAGAGACATTTGTTTCAGGATTGAATATTACACAAACAATCTCCATAGTGTATGACATACTGAGGTAGGATATGCAGAAGGTTAGTGACGTCACAGATATCAACCTGTGGGCAGCTATTGGATAAGGTGTTGTCACAACTCTTGCACACCTTGGACCTATTCGTAGCATTCACCACTTTTCAGCAACTCTTCCTGAATGCTATATTCATTTCCCGAATGCTACATTTATTTGCAACATTCCTTACTTCCCCAGAAAATGTTAGGGAAATATATGCCTTGTAAAATGTCCGAATGCTGGACAATCCTTTGATATAAGGCTGCCATGCTTAGAAACAAACAGACGGTTAGTATTATCCCAGCCTTTAGCTAAGAAAACAGACTTCCATGTTTAAAGTGATACATAGTTACTGTGCATTTTTTCAGATCCATTCGAACCACCCACACTCACAACCGCAAGAAGAGAGCATACCTCTTTGTCCTAAAAAGCAAAATGTGAAACAGCAGAGCAGGCATGCGTAAAAAAATGCAAGATCTGGACTCATGCATTCAGAAAAATACAGCTTTAATTTTAATCGAGCTCTCTGACACCCCCTTCATGGTCACCAGAAGCAAAATAAGAGAATTAAATGATGCTCTGTAACACATAGTGCAAGTGAAGAAACTGTGTGCGAGATGCATCTCTTATCATGTCAGGTAAGCACCGGCGGAGAACTGAATGCTAAAATAGAGGGTCATATTTTTAAATCTGTTCAGAGGTCTTTTACTGACTCCACTGAACCCAACTTGAAGTGGTTCAAGGAAAAATCATTTTAAAGGTAGGATAAGTTCATAAAGCAGTTTAACAGTCTGTGATAGTAGGCAGTGCAGTTGGCTATTCAGCGGTAGGGGTGTAGTGGTCACTGGTTAGTCCACAAAGGCAGTGCTCTGTTGCCAAACCTATTGAACTAGAAAACTTAAGTTCCAATCCTATCTCTTAGCCACAGAAATTGAGGGACAGAGGAGCAGGCTGGATGATTAAGAAACTCAACATGTGCAATACCCACCTAACCAAAACTGCCTGTGAGACATCTAAGCAGTTATACCAGCGTTATGCCCAAAGGTTCACATTAGAAACCAATCATTTTGCATGATTAATGCTTTTTTTCACATTCTCCTGTGTTTCAATGTAAGTTAGGATATTCATGGGGAATTTAGTTTGGCTAAGATAGTGCAGCTCGCTTGACAGAGCTGATCCTGACTACTGGTTCAAATTTAAAAGAAAAAAATCAGCATAGATGCAACCAAAAGCCAATTACAAATCACTTTTGCCTAATTTGTGGACTTTTGATCTTCGCAGAGGTTTCTTTTTAAAATGTGTTTAAACATAAAAGTTTTATGGATTGGTGGAAGGTCATGACTTTATATTTTATAATATGAAGAAAATGTGTATTTAAATGAAGTATCTTTCATCCAAAGAACATGTTCATGGAATACTTACTGGATGCCCAACATATTGTGCCAAACGGTGACAGTGTGTGTTTGTTCAACTGATTTAAAATCATTTTTCTTTCATAATGATCATAAAATTCTCGACTCTCAATCACAAACTTGTTGTTGCACCAAGCAGCTATGCATTATTCTGGTGGAGGAAGAGCACCACAGTAAATCAGCTGCTCACTTGGCCTACCCAGTTTGCAGTTCACCCACTCTGTTTAGAGTCGGGGTGGTGCTCGGCTTACACCAGCGAAGATGAATCTGGCTGTGAACATCTAAACCCTTTACCTGGCATCCATCCCTAACAAAGGCCCAATGTGAAAATGGCAGTCACCCCACCGGGACCATCACTTCTTGTTCCAAGCGGTGCACACCGTATGAGGTGTCAGAAGGAGAACATTGCCCAGTGAAAGAATCAAGAGGTCCTTTCAATCTGTCCAGATAATGCTTAGTGCAGAATTATGCTATTTGTCTCTACTTCAAAATTAGTTCCTTCCATCCCTTTCACGAACCTCATTTGGCCAACCCAGAAAGATTTCTTGTGGATTTCTTGTGGAGGAGGACATAACTAAATGCCGAACAAACTTGACATTAAGGACCTGGAGACGCGCAAGTCAGGAGTAAGTCCCAACCACAGGGGAAAAACTTAGATGCATGATTATGCCACAGCTAAGTTAGGAGTAGGACATAACAAAGTACCAAAAATAAATCCTTTACATTCAGGAGTAAGACACATTTAGTCAAGAGGTAGACATTGCAACTGACCTGAGGATAAAATCTTTCAATTTAGGTGTAAGGCATTCCTAAGTTAAGAGCAAGATGCAACGAACCAAAGAAAAAAAGCTTTACTTTCAGGAATGAGACACATCTAAGCCAGTATGAATACACAAATGCTCAAACAATAAATGTTAAAATTCAGGAGCAAGACACATGTAAGTCAGCAGAAACACGCAGCTAATCACAGAAAAAGCTTTACGTGCAGGAGCATGGCACATCTCAGTCAGGAGTAAGACCATCTAATCACAAAAAAAGTTAGGAGGAAGACATGACTGCTCGAAAAGCTTTTAAATTCAGGAGCAAGAAGCGAGAAAGTCAAAAGTCAATGTACATTAAGGCGCTCCAAAAGGAATTACATTTCTTCCTGTTGCTGAAAGCCAGCCTTGCCTGTGAGCCGTTAATCTGGTTCATTTCCAAAATGGCCGCCTCATGCGCAACTGTTATTTTATAGTCTATGATCTCCATGAGCGTCTCATGATGACGAGGTCCTTTGAAGGCCTGTCTGGGTGGATGGTCATATCTCAACCACACATCTGATTATCTGAGTTCTGATACAGTTGTCGGTACGGGAGGTGTTCACTAGTCCAATGTGGGTGTAGTTAAGGCTCCTTCTCCGGAGCAGATGGCGGTGCCTTTTGGACCTCGGAATGCAGTGAGATTCCTACACAACGCCTGCTTCTCATTTGGAGTAGTATCTATGTGCTAATGTTGCTGTCACTTATACGCCAAGTCTGCAATTTTAACACCTGTCTTTAACAACTCGCAGACTCTTAAATCTCCCCAGCCTTCCCCTGTCACTAAAGGGGTTTGGGTGCCTGATCTGGCCCGCACCAAGACCAGCATCTCAACTTTTCCTGCGAACAATCTTCTGAGTCGAGAATGAAGACTAGGGACAAGATTTAACAAATCTCCACCAGTGTAGGGCAGTATTGCACCAACATTTTCACCAACTTACTACAATAACATCCTTTCCATTAGGGCTGTGCTCATCGACCGATGCAATAGTAGCATTCAATCAGGTATTCAGGATATGCGCAATGAATATGTCTAAGGTGAATTTACATACACTTAATTTAATTGATGATGATTTAAATATTTATTGGCCATTCTGAAAGCCCACATGAATTCTACAGTTCATTGGGTCAACATGCCCAGCCCTAATATGCACTGACCGCAATGTACAAAGATCGGGTCTTTGAACTGCCTGGTGCAAATTTCATTTTGCACAGTTTACTCAGTGCAAATGTCTGTGCAAAATTTACAAACATTGCTGCTAATTTAAGTAAACTTTCCACAGAAGGTACCATCCAACCAGCTATGTAAGGGAATATAACACGTATAGACATTTGCTGTAACCTGAATCCCCCGGGGAAAAGGTGCAAATGGACTTGGAGGAGTAGGCATTGCCTTTGCTCTCTTCCACAATCTGGAGTACGCTGAGAAAGTTTAACAAGATTTTGCTCACGGTGGAACAAATCTGAGATATTTTACAAGGATTTTGTGGTTGGTTACTAAGAGAATCTTTTGACTCTCAATAGCTCAGAATATTCTAACTGGTAAGAAATGTCAGCTTCTCAAAACTCTGAAGTCTGTGAGTATGAATATTCCAATAGCTAATTACAACGTGTCGCCCACATATTGGTCCTTCTCTAAGCCACTGCACGTCCTAAGAACAACCGTGGCCGCTGCAGGTAAGAGAGGTGGGGCGGGGGGCCAGGTGAGGGGGAATTTCGAGAGATGACCACGAGGGAAAATTAATTATTTATTTAATTTTCCCTCGTGTTCGTCTCTTGAAATCTCCCCCTCACCAAACCCCACCGCTCTTACCTGCAGTGGCCGCGGCTGCCTAAGAAGGATGTAGTAATAGCATTAATGAAGGTTCTGGGGCATTATCCTTGAGATAATTACCCTTCGCCCTCATTATGCAGTGTCCTCTTGACCATTGGGTGTCTATCCAGAGTGGTGGGAAATTATCTCATGGCAATGCCCCTGAGAACGGTCAGAGCAGAAGTATGCTTTGGAAATCTGCACATCAAAACAAGCGATTTTCTGTGCTCTTTTCCCTTCTTTCTCCGTTTTTTTTTTGTATCCTCACATACTTGGCATTTTACCTTCAGTCTCTCTCTGATAAAAGAAGCAATTGTCTCTGGCACTTCGAATGTTATACAGCCTCTAATTTGCTTCCCGGAGGATGTACACAAAAATATACTATGTGTCAACTATACATGTGTGTGTTTGTGTGGGTGTGTGTGTGCCCGCGTGCACAGACTTTTTCTCTTGCATTTCATTACAGTCAATTCTGTTCTTTTTAATAACTGGCCAGCTGCACATCTAATGTTAGTCTAAGTAATCCATTTGTTCATGTAAACGATTTGCTGAAAACCCACAATATTTTATTTGTAAATTCTGTCTAGGTGAAGTGCATCCATCCCTACATGACCCGCTTCAGTAAGTCCAAAAACAAGGTTTTCAGGCCACAAACCCCTATGTGCTTTGGACTTATCAGAGTTGGGTCTAAAGAATCACTCTTAAAGAGGCAGCACCTGTCCTTCTCCCCTAGGGTGTCCCCACCAGTGTCTTCCTATTTTATCACGAATGCACTACATGACGAAAACTCTGACGTAGTGACCTGTTGGTGTAATTACATAAATGTGGTATTGTTTCAACAAACTGCACCTAGAGAGAAGCAAAGGTGACACAGCCAGGAAGAAAGCGTGATGAAACACTAAAATAAAACCTAGAAAGAGAAAGTTGTGTTTAGACTTCGTTAAACCCCCCCTGGCCGTGAGCGGGCATGCGGCAGAAAGTGAGGTGCCCCTCCGGATGCCCCTTCATGCTCTCAGGTGCAGTCCTGATACCTGTGGTAGCTATTGCATTTATCGGCCCAGATCGTTGTCCACTTGCAACTCCATAGAGTTCAACCTCATACTCGGTGCCATCGCGCAAGCCCGTGATGGTGGTGGTGCGATCCTGCCCAGGGACCTCCAGATCCAGTGGATCGAACCTTCTCTTGCTGTCCCTGATTTTTAGGATGAAGCTGTCAAAGACCCCACCGTCCGCAGTCCAGGACAGATGGAAACCTTCCGGCGTGGTATCAGAAACCAGAAGGTTGTCGACTTCAGGTTCTGCGTCTAAGTCGGCCATGTTGTGATGTGGGGAGGCAAACAGTTTTGACATGTTAAGACCTGTGCGGTTTTGCTTCATAAAAAAAAGAAAAGGCCCCAAAGACAGATAATATATTTGCAGCACTGAAAAAAATGGTTTTGAAGATGTTTGTAATTTCGACACCAAAGCAATTAAAAAGACATTCCTGGTCACACCCTTCTAGTCTTCCATGCAAAAGAGTAGGCTGGAAAAGATGATTAATTTACTGACTCTTTCACTGGAGATTAATTTACTGACTCTTTCACTGGAGATTAATTTACTGACTCTTTCACTGGAGATTAATTTTCTGACTCTTTCACTGGAGACAGACAGTCTTATGAATCTGTCACGAGAAATGAAACCAAAGTGCTAATAACATGCAGCTGGGGGATTTGTTACTCACACTTCCAAATGGAGCGTCACGTGGTTTGGACAGAGTTTCTCTGCTTTCCTGGCAAAGGAGCACATTTGGAACATGCTCAGAGCTTCTGGACTGAGTGATAAAGCAGCAGTCAGTGTGAGAGAGCTGGAGGCTCAGTCCCCACTGCTAAACGTATTGTTCGTTCCAGCTGTTAGGAAGGTATGCCACAGCACTATAGACAGGGTCACTGGAATTATACTGCAGGGGAGGACCACATTATGCAGTAGAGTTGAATAAATAATGCAGCAGAAAAGGCAAATTAGGAGGCATAATGCGACACAATTTGTGCTAGTTTTACTTCCTATTTAATTTTATTTCTACATAAGTTAACACCATCTGGGCAAAGATCTCACCCCATTAATACCAGTTTAGCATCCAAATACATTAATAAGCAACAGTAATGGGACCAGTCAACCTTTGCAAAGGGCCTTCCACTGCACAGCAACATGTTTGCCATGTTTTAGTAACTTTTGATCCGTTTAAGCTAGGTATTTTTGGGGGGTTGAAACCTGCAGTTTGTGCAGGATACAATGGATGATGTGGCAAGTGTGGCTAATCCATAATTATAAGGAAAACGTAACAGCCGCAAAATCAAAAATTTCTGGTGACCCTGGTTATAAAGCATGCAGTATATCAGGACATGATACCTGACCTCTTTACACTTTAGTGTGACATTTACTGACTTAAAAGGTTTCTGGTATTTGCATGTCATTTATTAACCCTTCCTCTGGCTTATCTATTACCTTTATATGAACTTTTTCCTTACTTTGGCTGTCCTCCTCTGTGAACTGCTTCAACCTTTGAGGAGGAATTGACATCCAAGTAGGGTAGGGAGAAAAGTGTAAGATATATCCAACAGCAAAGGTGCAAAGAGAAAGGTAGAATGATCTTCTTTCCATCAACAAGAAAATCCGACCCTTCCCTTTGCTCCAATGCTGCAGTGATTGGTAGAAGAATGTGTTTACTTTTCTGCAGTGTAGAACAATGCTGCAGAATGGTATATGTGCGGACCAATATAATACATCTGTGTGATGTTTAGAACCAGAAGTGCTATCAGACTATTAGAACATTCTTCCCACTGAGGGTAGAATGCTCTAAATTTGAAAAAGAGAATAGAAAGACAGAAATTGAAATTGTGGAGCTGAAGACCTATACCAGACATTATTAGCCCTGGGCCACTTCATTGTCTTCAATGGAACTTTCTACAATCCAGTTATCTGGTATTCAGGCTTGGCCCAGTATGGCCTAATTGGATTGGCACAGGACTGACCATTGTGTGTAAGGGATTTAAATTAGACTGAAGTCTTGTAAACGGATCCTTCTTCTGGCTGACCCAGGGACTATGACTAGCACCCTCTTTGGGTTATTGATCAACAGCTGCATTTGGAACAGGCACCCCTCTATTTCAAGTAAACAGAAGTTGAATAAAACTGTAACAAAAATAGAAGTGGGACATTTAGCTGGCCGACCTATAAAAACAATTTAGAAACTTAAATACACTATTAATATTCTTAAAGATGTGAGGCCTGATTCACCAGGGAAAATTAACACTTTTATGTAAGTTAACTAGTTTTTTGGTATTCACAAACTATGACTTCAATTTTATTAATAGTAATTTTATGACTGATGAGACTCCCCGCTCGGTCCAGAGAACTCCTCACATAAAAGAATTAGCCTGTCCGATCTTTTTATGTACAGAGTCTCCGCCACGAGTGCTGAGTCTACGCAGTCGTAAAATGACTATTAGTAAAATTAAAATCGGAGTTTGTGATTACCGAAAAAAAGGAAAGGTAAACTTACACTTTTGTGTAAGTTTTCCTTTGTGAATCAGGCCTGTGTTATTTTTGGCAACACTTCAAGATCAATATTTTCTGTAGTGATGACAATTGGTTCGATTTATAATTTTATTGCTAACATTTTTTATTACTAATCTAATGCTCCATATTGAGTTTTTTTTTTTTACTTAAAAGAGAGGTTCCTGAACACATGTTTTTGTTTTACTAGTGGCCTGAACTAGAAGATGTGGCAGGTACCATCTTGTAGTATTGTGTGGATTGTAGGTCATCTGGAGAGGTCCCTTTGGCTATTTTCCATGTTGTTTATGCGCAGGAATGCTCAACGTGCTGTGATGTGCATTTACCAGCACCGTAAGGCTTGACCATAAACAGAAAGCATTGGTAGGTTTTTCTCAATCTTGAAAGTTGTGTTTTACTTGTACTTAAAGGCTTCTGTTTCAGAGCAGCAGTGCCACATATGCAATCCACAGCTTGCCACCCACATTGGATCAGGTGCACATGACGACACAAGTCAAAGTCCTGATCTGAACAGTTATAGCACTACAAGAAACAGCATCCATTTTACATCATGCTCTTTGAAGCAGTTTCATACAAATATGGAGGATTAAAATGCATTACTAAGTGCTCAATTGGGTGCAAATTGCATTTTAAACAGTTTTAGTAACTGCTCCCTTTAGGAACCAACATTTTAGCCGGTGCCAAGTCCCTACGCAAAATTGCGAGCTAGGAAAAATAACACAGAGAAATGGGTGCGAAATTGTTTGCTTAAGTTTTTCCCCATTGCTTATCACTGATGTCATAATCAAGTGCAGAAACGCTCAATAACCAGCACTAATGTTATTTGCACCAGAGTGTTTTTGCTCCTATTCATGGGTCTAAATAAATGGTGTGCGAAATTCATGTAGTTTGCGATTATGTAATTATTAGGAATTTCAGAAAAACTGAGTGAAATTATGCGTAATTATGTGAAATGCAAAATTGGCACTTAGCTCTGCATTTTAGCATGAAATGCATTCTTGCATTCACTTTGTAGGTGTGGATGCATTTCTTGTTAAAAATATAAGTACAGAAAAAAGAACAGTGAACAACAGCTGCTCACATACTGTTTTTGCATTGTTCCCTTGTGTGTGCAGTAAGGTTTTACCACTAACGGCACAGCATTATGTAACAAGTTGTAATAGTGTAATTTCTGGAATTTCACGCAGCAAGATTAATCAGAAAGTATAGAAATTACACTAATTTTGACGGCTTGAAAATAAATTTAGGCCGGGCCTAGTTTAAAGGTCCTCTTAACTTTAAATTAAGTAAAATATAAGCTATTCGAGTCCCCATGCTACAAAATGTATTATGTTAATGGTTTTCATTGTCAATTTGTGCAGCTATGAATGTGCATGGTGCTGTTATTGAAAGTGGAATAGGGCAATTTTCTAAAGGGACATATAACTCAAATGTATTTGAAAGGTAATCCATTTAAGGCAAAATGTAAATTCTAAACTTCAATGCAAAGCATTTTAAAGATATCTCTCTATTAATGCAATGCGTAAAAGGGCTTAAAGAATTGGTCAAGAATGGCATGTGCAGGCTGGTGATCTAGAAGGTGTTTATGAAGGTAAGTAACTTTTATCGAAGAGATAAAGATATATTGATTAAAAATAGGACATTGATTATGACTACTAATAATTTCTTGCTCCCTTTCCTAATCCCAACCAGACTTCAATGTTTATAGCAAAACATTTGCCCAAATGATATTCAGAGGGAAAACTGAAAATAGAATTAACATTCTCTATCTGGCCAGCCTACATATTTTCACCGGGGAAATGCTTCGACCTGTTTCCTGTCCCTCAACCCTACCACAATCACAGCATATACAGAAGAATCTCCATCTCCTGTGTGCAATTGGGGTAAAGATAGATTTGTGCAACTTAAATCTTGGCAATAAAATTAACAGATATTTATATAGAGAAGAGCAATATGGTAACTCTTTATCTTGCAGGGGGAGTGGATATTTTAAGAACCTGTGAGGCTTGACACAATCAGGCCTCCCTCCCCCCTTAGTACCAGAGAAAGAGTCTGTATCTGCTGAACTGTTTAATGATGATTCGGAGGAAACAACTCCACCTTACATATGCGCTGTTGCTACTACAGATTGTAAGATATTAAGGGGTGCAGAGATGCATCAGTTTGGCTGTTAAGTGCACAAATGATTCAATTAGTGACATGCTGTCATGCTCCAGACCTTTGAACAACTAGACCCCACACATGCTGGTCTGTTTTATTGGCGGCTATGGAGAACAATCTTAGACAAAAGTAGGAGAAGTATGGACAATGCTGCATTGAAGGTAGCTGGACCATGCTGTTTGAGTGAGGCTGATGGAATAGACAGCCCAAAGAAGGAGATGAAGAAGTACAGATTGATGCACATGAACAGAAATACCTGTTACAGCCACAGCATCTAATGGTTTGCTCTGAAGCGCCCCGACAAAGCCGTACAGAGTGATGTCATAGCCAATGCCAGTAATTAGGCCTGTAAGGGTTATGTTGCGCTGGGATCCTGTCAGTCGGAACTCCTGGGGGCTCAGCAGCTGGCCAGAATCCACCATGGTTAAGACAAAGCCATCAAAGGCATTGTCCTCTGCTGTCCAAGACACTTGGAACCCATGTGGGGCTAAGCCAGATATGGTTAGATTTTCCAGTGTGGGCATGACGTCTAGAAGAATGGAAGGTAAATAATAATTGTGAGATTGTCGGATGATGATAAAGTGCTTTGCCCCGTCCCATTTTGCTTGCCAAGAGCGCACACCTTTTTGTAATTGCCCCAAGATCCATTTTGTGAAAGGTTTACTGCATGTTTTCATCTTTCAAGCTTACGGCTTGACATCTTTCTTGCCAGGTGGTAAGTAAGGTATAATGCAGCAGGAACAGGTTCCTTCTGATCTTTTTTACGCTTCTTCGATTTTGAGTAGCTATTGACCAGATCGATATAAAGTGAGCCAAGACTGATGACTTGTCAATAGGCCATTATTAAAATGTTCCCACATGGTCATCAAATAAATAAACAGTGATAGAGGAGGGACCTGTAAGTTTACTATCAGTTCTGAAGAAAAGCTCTTGAAATGGACACTGTGTTGAATGTTGTATCTATTGAAGTTTTAAAAAAGGTAGAAGTACCTTTAAAGAAATCAACCTTGGGCAAATAGAAGAGAGACTGAACTCTTTTAAAACATTTTTTTTCAAAGTTCATAGTCTCTTCAAAGATTTGGTGGTGGTCAACTGAGTTTACTTTGTGAACTACTGTGCCAAACATGTTCCTCTATTGATGCATTTTTTCACTGATGTATTTTAGGCTAAAACTTTGACATCCCCATCATTTTTTTAGAATGTTAACCAAGAATTTTTTTTAGCAGAATATGTTCGACATGCCTTTTACAAGACTTAAGGCAAGGTTTAGAGTTTGACAGACGAGTATTGATATATAATACACTTTTAACATGTCAGACAAGATGTCCATCGCGTTTATGAAAGAGTAACCGTCCATCAACTATAAATGAGGTCTTTAATATGTATTACAGATCTGAAGAGGTATTGGTGGTTAAAAAGTGGATAATTAATTTTGTTTGTTTTATACTGTTTGAACATATGGAAAAAAACAATAAACATATTGTTTAAAGCAATTGCTACAGATCATTGTTTCCTGATGACTGGGACCCATCTACAGTGGATCAGCTTTGGTGCATGGTGATGAGACCTCCTTGGCATGGAAGGCGATAGAAGGTATAAAGCAACTTACAGCAACAAAACAAAGAACATACAAAGTACACTACAAACCTCTACAGGAGCTATCGTTAATTTCACAATAGAACAGTTTCGACATGATGATTAAGGTAATGTTGTGCCTGATATATCTGCTAGCGCGGTGCTGGGATTTGTTGAGTTCTCCATGATGAATAGAGAAACCTGTGCTCGGACTGAGAGTTAGAAATTCCTAGTCACTAGTCCATGGGATGATAGGACTGTGGTCAATTAATAAATGAAGAGCATATTGTGGTGTCTAAATCCACATGTACAATTTAGTACCATTGTAAAACTGCAGACAGTGACAGGAACATTGTAGAGCATAATCGCCAAGTTGATATCTGTGGTTCTACAAATAAGAAGCATGTTGTCTTTTTCGGTTACGTTGCCAAGGTTTGCTCAACTATCTCTTGGCGATCACATGCACTGATGATAATGGCTATGTGCTAACATGGTAACAAGTCTTTCTAGACTCCTGAATTGCAAATGAGGCACTTGAGGTGTTGCTTTGGTATAGAAAATTAGAAAATGTGACCAGGGACCTGGTCTGATAAAGAACCCATTTTTTATTTGCATTTACGATCTTGATGTGATCTCAGAATGTTTGTGAGTGGACTAAGAAGATGAGGTGTGTAAAATTGGCACTCAACAAATTAATGAAGCTTTTTAACACCATCGTTAAATTGGTGAACAGTAGAAATAAAAGGGTTAGAATTCCTGCAGATGGTAAACTTTGAGGGAGAAAATACTGCCAAATTATCTCTTTTTGTTTTAAAAAAAAATCTTGCTATTGCAAGAACTTGTTTTTCCAAGAAATATCACGGGTAGCATTTTAATGACAATTACAATCTTTGCAAATTTGTGAAGCCGCAAAGCTTGTCTCCTTGGCCAACACTGATAACTGTTTTGCCACCTAATCAGTCGCGTCATTTTCAGGCCTCTGATGTGTGGACAATGGGTTTCTCTAAAGTTTGCATTTTGCTGGTCTCCATTGCAAACTATCCGGTCTTTGATGTTTATGGCATCCCATGTAAATGCCAAGCTGTTGCTTTACAGTAATGTTTGTGAGAGTTAAGAGGCTCAGCTGCAGATTTACAATAGACTGAAAAGAACCATATAGGACTAAAGATTATTACTTTAGAGGGGGCGGGAGCTGTTCAGTGCTGGAATGTGAAGGGCCAAGATTTGGTATTTAGGATTTTTTTTCACAATTTATTAGATTACAAATCATAACACAGCAACCCTATAGATTTATTATATATTTAGAATATCCACTGCCCCTAACCATCTTGTCAAAAGTTCTACTGTTTACTTTATTGGTTGAGGTAACTATATGGCAGTTTAATTTGATGAATTATCCATGATTGCTATGTTCTGCTTGTTCAAAAGTTCATGTCTCCTATTAATATAGCCTGTGTTGGTGGCAGCTACATCATCTAACATTATGTTATGCACAGGGTCTCTTTGATGCTGCCACACAATACATACAATCCTTGTCCCCTGGTGAATGATAATTGAGTTGGGATACTGGATGTGGATAATGTGTAGGTTTATCAGACATCTCCTTCTGTATATAAATTTGTTGGGCAGCCAAATTGAAGTTCTGCATTTTTCGTCAGCAGTAACGTCAGACGCGATTCTAGCTTTTGCGTCTCAAAAAAGAGTTATTGGGAAAACAGGCTATAATAGGAATGAAATACTGATTTGAGTTGGGCCAAGCCAAATATGGAAAATCATGTTGGAAGTGGATTCATTGAGAGGAGTATTCAAATTTCGCTAAGCTCTGTCTACTATGATATGAAGTGCTCTATAAATTCAGTTACAAAACAATTGTAATTTGTGTGAATCCCTTGACAGTGTCTGCAACCAGGAAATTAGACAAATTGGCACACTGGGGCTAATGGGTAGAAATATGTGAATGCTTCTTCTGCAACCATCATCACTAGAAGACATTCATGAGCGTGGCCTTCAGGGTTGGACTTGGTGCTTAATTTGTAAAAAGCATAAGTGCCAGGGCCCTTGTCAGGATGCCACTGCAGTTTGCACCACCCATTGCTAATGACAACAACAATGCAACTACTAACCATCACTACCTACAAGTGTGACAATTCAGACTATCCCAGGTCCCCTAAGGCTTGGCCAGCAGGTATTAGTCATTTTAAATGCATATTGTAATATTTTTAACGAAATGTTGTTGTGTTCTTCTCTAATTTAGACAAACAGCGCCACTGTGTGGCAGACTGTCATAAGTACCAGTGCTGAGCACTGGAAACCACCGGCTCAAATTAACCACTGGTTGGACTGGGAACCAAAAGTTGCTTGGGCAAAATGTTTTAAACCAACCCAGATTTCGTTTTCTCACTTTCCTTCCATTCATTAGCTCTCTCTCTCACTCTTTCTTTCTCTTCTCTCACTATTGTGCTCTCTCTTTTGTCTCTTTGTTTCTCACCTCTTGCTATTCTCTCTCATCTCACTCTCTTTTACACTCTCTCTCTCATTTTGCCATCAATCACTAGGAAGCTGGACTCAGAGGCAGCAGTTTGAAACAGGACTTCAATTGCTTGAGCCCCTCCCCACTTCCCTCAATACCCGGCCCCTGGGGCAATGACCGATAGGATAAATGGCCAGCCTGCTACTCATTGCCTTGCAACAAGCAGATGCAATAGAGATTGAGAACAACAAACAGGTGGATCAGAGAGAATGGAAAAGTTATTCGCTGTAAAGAAAAATAAGAAGTAATGGAGGTTAGTAACTTGCAGCTGTATGTACCTGTAGTAACAGAAGCACTTATGGCCTGTGTGCGGAGGCCATGTATAATCCCATAGAGGTAGACAACGTAGTCAGTGCTTGGTAAAAGCCCTGAGATAGACGTCGTACGTAAGGCGCCTGTGACATTGAACACGGTGGGATCCAGTAACCTGTTAGAATCAATCACTTCTATGACAAAGTTCTCAAAGGCTCCATCTGTGGCCGTCCAGGACAAGTCAAAGCTTTGGGGGGTTACATGGGTAACTGTTATATCGTCCACCTCTGGTTCTTCAGCTGAAAATGCAAAAGTGAAGTCAATTGGAAAGCAAGAGGAGTAACGTAATTGAATTATGGTGATCTCTGCTGCCAGCACAGGTAGCCGAACGTTGGGCAGGAAGCAGGCTATCAAAATGAATCCAGGAAAACAGCAGTGTGTGGTCTGTGAATCAGCCAAAGGGGGGGAAAAAATGTACCAAGAAACGTAAAGTGCAACAGCGTGAGAGCATTCTCAAGCCTATGAGCGGCCCTGCCATGCTGTGGAAAATGGGGTGATTTCAGACTTATGCTATACCAATGTGCAGACCCATTACTCATGCACCCACCCTGTTGAATCTGTGACATGGTGAAGCCAAACAAAGCAATTTCAACCGTACTAAAGTACTTCACTGGAAATAAATATTGACTCCAATTCCTTAGCACACTATGCTAGTTAGTCCCTATGCTTATTGGAAATATAAACAAATATTCTGGATTAAGCTCCTCATTGAGTGTTTTGATCACTCAAGATTAGATTTACTGGATTGCTTTGTAGACCGGGTCCATTTTAGATTATTTTTAATTTTTGTATTGCCCTTGCTTTGCAGATTTTATGCACAGGAGGGCAGGACACGCCTGTATTTGTCTACCTATCCCTAAGATTGCAGCTGCTGTGTTCTGTGGCACAGCTTTTCATTCACGAGAATGCTTCATAAAAACTTTGATTCCTCTCCACAAATTTCCAAACGATTTCTGAAAATTCTGAGTTGAGAACATTTTGCTGAAAATGTACCTTCTCCGCTGTCATTCAGATAATATTACCATTACATGCCGCTCAACAAAGTTTTTATGTTTGTAAATTAGTTAAAACTACAAGGCTTGCCACTCCAGCTCCTTCACTACACTGCCTGACATTAGGTAGTCTCTTGAAGGTGTGAGACCTCCCACAATCTATTCAGTACTCTTACTCTATTTTAAATACACATAGTTTATATAACTTCATCTTACAGTCTATTGTGATTTAGTGGAAGAAATATCGGGACCGTGTGATGTACTGGAAGTGATGTAGTGGGGTTGTACCCACATACGTGCTTGTAATTCACTTTCTAAAATGGAGGCTGCCGCTAATTTCTTTTGCCACTTTGCATTTTCAGCGGGTGGCAAATTTGCAAAGGAAGGATGCAGTCTAGTGCTCCAAGCTGATCCTGGGTGCTAACTCTGTGATGATTTAAAAGTATCTGCGTCCCAACAATCACCATCAGATACACGGCAAGTGACAATTTTTTTCGTGGAAATGGAAGATGTCCTACTAGAGCTGACAACGACTGTATAGTGGGAGTCTTTTCCAGGAGATTGACCCAGTACCTGCCGAGAATTTAACTCGGGCCAGATTTATCATACTTTGCTGCAACACAACACAGCAAGACAGCTTGCTGTGCTGCGTTGCACTTCATCAAATGGAGAGGGCAGGAGTGTGCCATTCTTACCATAAAATGACACATTCCCGCTCTCTCCTTGCACTGGCGCACCATGTGCTGCCTAACGCCAATGCAAGCACCCGAGTGCCATGATGAAAGGGTGCCTGTGTTACAGGCAGGATTGTTTTTGTGCAGGAGGAACACCTTCCTACAGAAAAACAATCCTTAGAGGCTTTTTCCTCTTTCTAAGAGTGCTGCAGAATGCAGCGTACATAGAAAGAGAAAACTACAAATGTCTCCTTTCTGCACCTCCCCTGGGAAGTCATAGCATTTTGATGCATTCCCAGGTTTACCAGTCTGTGTAATTCTGGGAATACACCAAAATACATTGTTGGAAGCATGGAAACACCCACCCGCCACCTATCGAATGCCTTTCCAGGGCAAAGTAATACAAGGCAGCGACCTGTGTTACTCCAGATTTACCAAGCAACGCAGGGGCATGCAATGCGGCCTTGCGTTGCTTAGTAAATCTGACTTAAGTATTGCGTTGCCCTTGCGACACTATGCATGATGCAAGGGCAACACAATACATTGATAAACCTGGCCCGCAATCTTTAATAACACTTGCGGATGATCATAATAGAGAAGAAACAAAGACTGAAGGACACAGAGATATTTTGTGGGAGTTAGCCACAAAGTCTGCTTTTGTCGATGTGTACCTTGTCAACTCTAGAGTTTTATCAAAGTCACAGCTCACAAAAAAATTGAAAAAAAAATTAAAAAGCATAGCAGATGCTCATTGTGAAGCAGCATTCAAAGAGCAAGTGGTCCTAAAAGAGAAAGATGCAGTGAGAAGATATGTCCTGCAAGGAGTGGAAGCAGAAATGCAGTGATATCCGGAAAGCATTTCTGTGCTCTGGAAGCGGAATGGTAAAAGATACCTGTGGTGACCTTTGTATAAAGAGGCTTAGTCTTGTAGCCCTGAAGCACACCATACAGGGTAACTTCGTAAGGTGTGGCGGACTTTAGACCAGGCACCTCCATAGAACGTTTGTTTCCTGCAACCGTGAGAGTCGCAGGCTCCTCCTTGCGGTCCGCGTCCTGCACCTGAATGACAAACATCTCATAGGCCCCGTCGGCCACACTCCAGGCGAGTCTTAGGGAATCCCAGCTCACATCGGGCACCTGTAAACTGCCCAGCTCGGGTTCCCATGCTGGATGAGGATAGAGAAGCTAGTCAGTGTCTTCAAATACAAACACTTGAAAGCAGAAGGACACGCTCTGGTGGGAACTCATGGAGGATTCTTTACATTGGAAAGGAGGGATCTTTACATTGGGCTACTACACACCACCAAATGGAATATCACCCATTTAGACGTTTGCAACTCCTGTGAACTGAGATGTTATTAATATTTACAAAGGACACTGAACAAAAATTGAAAGTACCATTATTTTGTAGCAAATATTTTCTCCACATGATTTAGTAGTTTTTACATTTAGTAATTAAGATTTTTCTAAAGCGCGTGAATGCCAAGGTGTCTTCACACATTTTTTCAAGAATAAATCTTACGGGGTAAGCACAGTAGCAATATGGCTTCCTGGGTGTTGAAGGACACCGTGAATCAAGGCACTGCCTTGTTATCGATGACTTGAGTCTGTTTTACAACATGGTAAATAAGTGAACGGAGCAGTGAAAGACAAACCAAAGTGCAATGCAGTCTAGGGCTCCAAAGGGCACTTTGGAATATAACGAGTGAAGTGAGGAGGGAAAACACGTATTCCCATTCCAATAGATTAAGAGCTCCTAGGGCCTCGTTTATGAGGTTTTGCCATAGGGCAGCACCGCAGGCCTTCCTGGTGCGCTGCCCTACAGCAAAAGAAAAGGGCAGGAATGCACTCTATCTATCAGATATGGTACATTCCTGTCCTTTTCCCCTGCGCCGTCGCCCAATGGGCTGCCATGCACCAACGCAGGCACCTTTGCATCATCGTGCAAGGGGGCCTGCGTTTCGGGGATGACTGTTTTTGTGCAGGAAGAGCCTTCCTGCACAAAACCAATCACACGAGGCTTTTTCCTTTTTCTATGTGTGCTACAGAATGCACCACACATAGAAAAAGGAAAGATGATGAGAAATAAAGATATTTCTTCTCGGTGTGCCTCCCTTACGCCTCCCTTGGGGAGGTGTATGTTTTTGGCGCAGCCTCAGAGTTACGATTTCTCATAAATCTGGGGCAGTGTCAAAAAGCCATGGATGTTGCTGGGAACGCCCCAGCAACACCCATGGAACGCCCCTTTCACACAGAAAACTGCGTTAGAGGGACCGATATTTACGAGGCATCATTAAGCCAAAAAAAGTGGCTTAGTGCTGCCTAGTAAATATGGAACAGGCTCCTGCGCTACAGAACGTCACAAAAAGTGATGTTCGGGCGGTGCAAGGGGTCTCATAAATGAGGCCCTGAGTCTGCGAACTAATGCGGTGAGTAGCACTACTATTCTCCCCTGATATTCTACTATTGCATGCAGATGTCCACATTCAAAAACGTCAAAAGCGAAGTATGTAGCTACGTATTATGAAGTCATTTCGTCTAGTTGCATTTTGACAATGGAGAAAAACAGCATTTCAAGAATCTTTTTTTTATGGCTGTGTGGTGCTTAAGGTTATCCTCTATGGCAGGCTATTTTAAATACTTGCCAAATGGAGTATATTGTAGACGAATACTCTTGTTATATTGTGTGCATATGTTTATATTATTCTCTCATATGTATTGCTTGGGATTATAATTTCAACGCACATTACCTCACTGTGGTCATTTATTAAATTATTCAGAAGCATTCAGATTGCCTTTATGTAGCGCTTATTACCCCATTTGAGGCACAGAAACGCTTCTATGGTGAGTGACACACTACTAGTAATATAATGCAGTATCACCCTTACAATCATTCGGTTGCTCAGCAAAGATTCTAACCACCAGAAATACTTAAATGTAGATGGAAAACGCAAGATTGTATTCAACACACGAAGCAAAGTAACAGCAATTTGACCATTCCATTGGACAAGGGAAAGTAACAAAAAGGTTAAAATTGCAATAAGTCTATTTTAGCATCTTCTAGCTCTGTGCATTGACTGAAAATAGATTTATTTTCTGGTGAGTAGCAGCATAGAGTGCATTGGTTGACAAATGCCACTTGTTCTGCTAGGCAGTCTAGCAATCAGAACTGACCTTTCACCTCTGATCTGCCACTGCATTTCAAGCAGCTTGGACAAGAGAGGGGGCCTGACTTGTGGTTAGAAAGAAGTACGACTGGCTTCAAGTTGGGTGGATTGGTAGCTTGGGCGATAATATGGGAATAACATGATCTAAAGCTACAGCAGATGCTGGTACACTGGTGGACCTTTATTGGCTGTCCCAAAGTGGAGTGGGGTTTTAACATGTAGTACTCCAATTTACTAGACCCAAGTTTCAATGGGCGATTACTTGATCATCATATGTACATGTTGTTTGATATACATCACTATTGGCCTATGCAGGGCAGAAGCCCACTGATAACCCCTATAAGGCAACTATTAAGGACACTGGCATATTGTAACAGCGCAAAGAGAAACTAGTACAAACATCTCATGTGAGCAGCAATGCACTGAGCAGTACAGGGGATATCTGATATATGTGTTACTCTAAAGAACAGAAGAAAAAGAACTGTATTCATGTCTTGCCAAGGAAAATAAAGGTGCTCATATAAGATGTTATTTGAACAAGCTTATCAATAAACACAACTTTGCACATATGTTTACTTCTATGAAGAGGTGTTACAAACCCAGTAGTGAACAACTGACTTGAGAATACCTTACTAAATGGTCCCCAGATTCCAAGCTAGAACCGAATTTAAGAAGAAAACAACTCACAGGCTAGTTATTGCGATTTTGCTTCAGTGAAAGATTTAACCCCGTGTTCCTGGCTGTTGTTAAACATCTTTGTTTATAACTAGTGCACATGAAAACAACAGCATGATGTAAACCATACACTCAGATCTGCTGAGTGCAATATGCTGAGAGAGAGAGAGAGAGACAGAGGCAGAGAGATAGATATATAGATATATAGATATTCCATATTTTTTTTATGTTCTTGAGGAAAAATATTACAGTTTTTTCTGTGTGCTTTGTTAACAACTACTACACCTTCAGGTGACGTTTGACCGGCATGTGGAAAAGAATTAGATGGTCATAAAGAAATGAAACATCTCAAATCTCAGGGAATTGAATGGAAGACTGGGGTGCTTACTGTTTACTGATGAAATGTGTACTGTGTACGCTTTGTTGAAGCGCAGCAACCTAAACAGGTGCCAATAAAGGCACTCATGTTGGCTGTGAGGTTTCTTCTAAAGAAGACCTTATTTGACCAGACTGCCTCTTGTGGGCTCCTAAGACAAGACTTCTTCATATATTCAAGATGGCGGTACTCACCCATAGAGCCAATCACTGAAGCTGGCTTGCTCTTGTGTCTGCCCTTCACAGCTACAATGGAGATGCTGTATTCTGTGCCCGCATCCAGACCAGTCAGAATAAAAGAGTTGACGTTTCCGGGCACTTCAATTTCATTTTTCTTTCCGGTATTAGAAATATAGCTGATGAGGTAGCGTTCAAATTTGGCCAGGGGCCGTTTCCAGCGGAGGGATAGAGTACTTTCCGTAGAACCACTGACTTGCAGGTCTTTTGGAGCATCTAGGTCTGGTGGGGTAAAGGGCACACATTAATTTCAACTTCGCATTTTAGGGGAATTTGACCAAAAGAAAGCCATAACTAAAGCAGTCACTGTTAAATGGTGTCTCACCTGTTGCAGCATTGATGGTAGCCGGGCCACTCTCTCGGTCCTGTTTCACAGCAGTGACTCCAATACCATACTCAGTTCCTGGCTTCAGATCTAAAGTAGAAAGGGTGAGGGTTAAATACGCGTTGTTCACGTTACTTTACACTCTCGTTCAACACAAGCAATCTGCACGTCATAATATTATGTGCCTCTCTCCCATACCAAGCCTCCCTTTTCACCACCTCCACCTTCCATTTCAGCCTTCTCTTCTTCTCTTCTTCCCCTGTTCTCATACCACTTTAGCAGCATACAGCAACATTGAGCACCCTACGACCAACCAAGTGAAATAGACAATACCGAGACCTGGGTCAAGCCTTGTGATGTGCCAGGTTGGGAGCTAGAACAATAAATCCATATAGTATTGGTCGGAAAGTTAACTTTAAATGTGTGCCATTTTATCCATCAAAATATTTCTGGAAGTACATGATTAATCTAATAATTACACCACAACATCCATTCCTAGTTTGATCTTAATCTCCTGTTTGTATCTAAATCTGAATGCCTGTTGGACCAAAAATGAGGCCTTGAGATTTCCCAGATCTGGAGGGAGGACTGAAAATTCTTAGATTAGAATTGGGCCTCATGATTTTTCAGGCTGGTAAATGGCGAAGCAAACTGTAAGACAGGGGGTAGGCTCTTAGGGTCTCATTCTCACAGAGGAACAGCAATTCTGTAGAAAGAGTTGAGACCCATGGAGGAAAGAAAATTTCACAGACCTTCAGTGCAATTTTGGATCTAGCACAATAAGGCAGGGATCAGACTCTTGTTAATATGGAAAAAGTTGATGCTCATGTGGAAAACGATACAATCATTTATGAGAACAAAATTGCATCTTTATTAATTAATTCACCCGTAGTGAACTCCACTTTAACCCCGGCTCTCAAATACATAGTCAGGCTCTGAGACCTAGGCCAGAGGTCACTGATTGATAAGTCACACGTGGGGTGGCACGTAGCCAGCAGACAACCACATGAACAGGAAACCTTAGATCAATCCCACAGATAGGCGCAGAAACAATACAATGGTTCAGGGAGATTGGCCCCAATAAAGCACAAATGGCCCGAGGGGTATGTGCACTCCTAAAACACCATAAAGTCAGATGTCACATGAGTTAGGAACATATAGCCAATACGAACACAGCACACACAGTGATCACGCGCTCCCAATGCTGGACATCTGGACAGGTTACCCACTGGACACATTCTGTCTGCGCAAGGTCGGGCCCACCTATTCTCTCCATTAGACAATTAATTTATGGCTCTAAAGGCAGCAACTTACTTTCCTTACCATACATGGATCACCAGAAATTCTTTATTACCTACGATGAACTGTATAAAAGAGGCGGCAGACCGATTGTAAATTGAGACAGTCATCAGACCCTGTCCCTTTAACTGTTCTCCCGGCGCTCTGTTTAACTAAACAAACTGTTCCTGTTTTGCCAAATACCTCTTGTCTCTTGCTTTTTCAAGATATTTCATGATCAAGCAACATTTTGAGGGAAGACAGGTCTGATTCTCTGATACTAGACAACTGGGCCCTCTTGAGGCATTAATTAAATTAGCAGTGATATCTACATAACATTAAAGAAAATGGATAGAGGGGCAGGAAAAGAGTGAAGGAAAGGGTCATTGAAGATGAGGATGCAAAACCTAACACAGGCTTACTCCGGTTGTAAATGTAATGTGAGTGCTGCCTCTGGATTTATTGTTAATATCCACTTTAATCTTTCTAACTATCAACTCAGCAATTCACTTTGACAACCAGTAACAATCCACTGATGGAGTTACTACGTTCTAGTACGACATGATGGTTACAACTCTTGTTTAGACAACCATGACTTAATCTTTCATACTTTCCTGTTTGCGAAAATAAGTTCAATTGAGTCAGAAAATTGTATGCTGTCGCCTACCTTCCCTGTTTTTGCCAATCTCATTCCTCTCCTATGCCTCCTTGCTCACTGAGGCAGCGTGACAGCAGCAATAATTGATATAGAAGTGACCTGCATAACATAATATCATTTTCTTTCTTCCATCACTCCTTACTTTTTTTCTTTCCACTGTTCCTTATGTCAGCCTCTATCCCTCTGTCATTTTCTTCTCATCATACTTTCGATCTATTATGATGTTCTACTTTTGTGGACATATAATCATTTCTCTATCTCATCTATCTGTTAGCGCAGCTTAGCCATTTCTTTTGACTCAGCTGATTAATATCTCTCAGCTTTCCACCTTGACTCTTACCTGTGAGGGTGACTTTGGTTGTGGCCTGGTTGCTCTTTGGCACGGTTATCTCAGCATGATCTCCACTTGAGAGAGGGGCAAATTTGATCCTGTAAAGATCAACATTGGCTTGACTGTTCTTCCACTCCAAGGTAATGGTAGTGTCAGTCTGGGACACCCGTCTCAGATTCTTCGGAGCATCCAAATCTATAAAAAAGTAATATTTTTAAAAATTACTTTGTCTCAAAAGGCCACTAAAAGCCTCTTTGTGTGGCTTTTCAAGGCCTCATAGATATGGTGTAAGGCAACCCAGCGCAAGTGACTGCATTGCCTTACACTGCATTAGGGGGCATTCCATGGACGTTGCAGTGGGTTTTCCATTGCAACACCCATGGGTTTTGACATATTCACAGATTTACAAGGATCTGTAAACCTGGAAATACGTCAAAACTGTACTCCTCCCAAGGGGAGGCGTAACGAGGAGAAGTACCTTAATTTCTCCTCATTTTTTCCTCTTTCTTTGTGTGCTGCATTTCGCAGAACACATAAAAAGAGGAAAAAGCCTCAATGAATGATTTTTGTGCAGGAAGGTGTTCCTTCCTGCACAAAAACAATCCTGCCAATAACGCAGACACCCTTGCACCACGATGCAAGGGGGCCTGCATTGGTGTTAGACTCCTAATTGGGCACCAGCACAAGCAGAAAGGACAGGAATGCACCATATATTGTACACAGGGTGCATTTCTGCCCTTTCAAATTGTCGTGGGGCAGCACAGTAAAAAGACTAGAGGTGCTGCCCTACGCCAATTCATTGTAAGTGAGGCCCTTAGTTTCGACAATGTATAATGGAAAATGTAATGCCCCCGAAAAGCCACAGACACCCTTTGCGTACACATAAAAGGAACAACATAAAAGGTGGGAGAAGCAGAGTTTCAGTGTATGTGCACACAAACAGCTACACTTGTCAAGAGAGTTTGACCCATGAATGAGATTGAATCCTGCCCTGATGCCCACTCTTTGATGTGCAAAACAGTTCAAAATCTGTGTTCATCAACTCCACACTCAGGGGCAGATTTAGTAAGGTTTGGTGTTGGGGTTTCGTCACTTTTGTGATGCAGCCCAGATGCAAAATCCTTTTTGGCATTTACTAAGCCACTTAATGCCACTTTGCGTGGCTTTGAAAAGGTTAGTAAATACAAAGTAACGCAAGGAAGTAAACCTGGGAATGTATCAGAGTGCTACGTCATCCCCAAGGAGGCGTAACGAGGAAAAATATATGTATTTCTCCTGGCCACTTCCTCTTTGGATTGTTTTTGTTCAGGAAGGTATGTCTTCCTTCACAAAAACAATCCTGCCTGTAATGCGGGCACCCTTGCACCATGCTGAAAGGGTGCCTGCATTGATGATGGACTGCCGCAAGTGCACCACAGCAGGGAGAGAGCTGAAGAGCACCGTATCTTAGTTGATATGATGCTTTTCAGCTCTCTCCCATTCACGCAATGCAGTGCAGCAATTTGCCATTTTCCGCTATGTTGCGTGAATTCTAAGTTTATCTGCCCCATACTACTGCTTGGATTTTACAGGATCTTGGGTACACTTCTCTTGTTGTATCATGCTAGTTTTAAGCCTGACACTTTTACTCTCTGATTGTGCTGTGGCAATGACTACCAGCATTATTGGGCAGGATTACATCAGCATATAAAAGGAGAGCAAAAAGCTTTGCTCTCATTTTCAAGTATTCTACAAAAGCAATGTTGTTCAGTGACTATTGGTTCACGTGTTTACATGGAGCCCCAGATGTCAGTGCTATGGGACATGCAATGGAAAGCTAATATTTTAATAAATCACATTTGCCAATGCTTTTAAACTAATAAGCATAGCTTGGGTAATATTTGTTCACATGTACTATTACAGAAGAGGGTCACCTTTATGCCAATCATAACCCAGAGCCAAATGTAACAGTCTGATCTGAACTACTAGGCCATGAAAGAGACAACAATTAAGTGCTGAATCATTATGGCCTCACAGGCCCTCATCATTGAGGTGCTGCTTGAGTCCCATTCACAACACGCACAGTGAGCATCGCGGACAAAGGCTCCCTCTCTAGACACTGTTTACTTAGGGCCTGATTCACAAAGCGCCTCAGCACTCGTAGCAGAGGCCCCGGAGTCTCTGCACTCGGGCAGAATCCCCGCAATGAGAATTCTGAATGTTATGGTGCAGACCATGTATGCAAATATCACACACAAACACAACGAACTGGCACATGCATCAAGCTAGGTTTTGCGAGTCCTTAATAGCGAATATTAAGGATTCGCAATTAAAGATCGCAAAATCATATGCATGTAGGAATCGCTATAATAATAGCGATTCCTTCACATTCCTTATTTGCGACTCGCAAATTGCGAGTCGCAAATAAGGAATGGCTTCCCATTCATTCCTATGGGCCTACAGGCCCATAGGAATGAATGGGAAATTACGAGCGCTATTTGCGAGTACCAATAGGTACTCGCAAATTGCGCATGCAATTTCAAGGGTGCAGGGGTGTCAAAGGACACCCTGTTGCACCCTGAAATTGATCCGTGCACATATGTTGCGCACACACATGTCCCAGGGACATGTGTGTGTGTAACCTTCAACTTTGAAAAATGCACTTTAGTGCATTTCTCAAAGTTTTGCAATTTACCATGAAGTTCAACTTCATGGTAAATTGCGCCCCTAGTAGCGAAATCGCTAATTTTTTTACTTTGTTGCATTGCATTTAAGGAATCTCAATTTGCGATTCCTTAAATGCAATCGCAATTTAAGTAATCGCAATTTAGAGATTACTTAAATTGCGATTTTTGCATTTGGGATGATGCATCCCAAATGCAAAAATACTGGTCGCAAAGGGGCAGATTCTGAGAATCTGCCCATTTGCGACCGGTTTTTCTTTTGATGCATGTGCCTGGAAATGTCCACACAAATGCACAGGTGTACAGGTACAACTTATGCACACGAACACACAGGTGCATGAACACAAGTGCAGAGGCACATGCACACAGACGCAAAAACACACACAAGCATGCACATACACATGCCTTCACATACGTGGCAAAGGGTCACGCGTGAATTGTTTTCTCATGGCGGAGATTCCGGCCCGAGTGTGGAGACTACCACCTGACTGCGGGCCTCTGCCACGGGTGTGGAGGCTCTTTGTGAATCAGGCCCCATTTCTTTTGCACATAGTGTGAAAATCTTAATCAGGTTGCTTTACCCTTGCCTTTCTCTATTACTGTGGGCAAAATAAATCTGTTTAGAGAGAATGATTATTTTACTCAATCACAAAGAAAAGAGCAATTCATTGCTTTACATACTTAATCCTACAAAGTCAGTAAACTACTCTTACCTGTAGTAAAGGTCTCAGTCACTGGGTCACTTGTCATTAACCCACGACGTGAGAGCAGTGTCACCTCATACTCAGTATCTGGGATCAGATTTCCTAGAGAGGACTGACTTTCATCTTCAGAGAGCTCCACAACAATGGGCGCCTCACTTCCTGTCCCATAGGATAGGATAACGCCATCAATTTGTGCCAGCGGCCTAAACCATGTGACCAAAGCGGTTGAGTCGGTGACGTCTCGCACCTCCACCTGACTTGGGGCATCCAGACCTGTGACAAAGCAAACAGGGATATTTGTAAAATAAGACACCCAAGTTTCAAAGGCAAAAAAATGCACCCAAACTCGGTTTTCTCAGACAAGGCATATTTCCTGAAGTGTGTAAAAAATAAAACTCATTTTAGTAGAAGAAATATTCATTATCAGTATACATCGCATCCTTTCAGTCCCTGAATAATCACTCTAAGAGTCTGTGCTCAGTTTCGGAGGGGACTCTTGTTTAATGAGACTGGTTGGGTCCCTGTAGATGCATTTCATCAGCCACGGATACTAGACAGAAAGGTTCTACATCTAAATTAAGATACTATACTTGCAATAATCTGTAGTGTATTTGCTCAAATGAATATGTGCCTTCTTCTGCACAGAACCTTAAAATGGTGACAAGCTCAGCATTGTCTGAGTGCCTATCACATATCAATCCATTTTAACGCCTCTAACGAGTCTGAGATGTAAGGATATTTTACACTTAAGCAGATAAAGCCCACAGCAGCCCTTGATTTCGAATTAACACAAGAAATGTTGGGGCATATTAGCAAGAAGAGGCGATAATCATCGCTAACCGTGCTTAGCGTGATTTTTTTTATCGACGGCTATCGCTGGAATATATCGCCACGCTAACGCTGTATTAGCAACGATTAGCGCTATGGCGATGAATATTCCAGCGATAGCGGGAAATGGGCCAACATCGCTGAAAAACCAGCGATGTTGCATGGAGAAGGGAGAACACCTTGCTGATACGACCCTGTGGTCGTATCAGCATAATCCACCCCCCATGTTAGGTATGGCTAACACCTGCTAATTGCAGGTGTTAAATAAATGGCGATGACCCCGGTTAGCGCGACTTTTCACGTCGCTAACTGGGGCCATGGCCACCTTGCTAATAGGCGATAGGCCTGTTAGCGAGTGTTTCCCAGGTTTGTTCGTCGGGAACGCCCACTTTGCATGTCATTAGCGATAAATATCGCTGACATGCAAAGCGGTAAAAACGGGCGCTAATGCCCGCAAACTGTCTCTAACTGCTGTTAGAGACAGTTTGCTGATAGGGCGATATAAATATCGCCGCTTTAGCGGCAAAAGTGCCGCTAAAGCGGCAATAGTGCACTTGCTAATATGCCCCGTTCATCTTTATTTGTGAGATTACATTGCCCATAACAAATAACTGATATCCAGCACAAGATCACATTTGAACAGCCTATATTCTGCAAAGACAAGACGCCATTGCTTTGGTTTTGCTGAAGTAAACAGACCAAGCATACATTCCTCACCACCTCTGACGGGTGATACTCGCACTGGGGTCCAGCACCTGCTCACCTACAAGCCTTCTCTTTTAGTCTTTGATACCTTTTCCTTGCAGAGCCAAGAGTATCTAGGGTCAAACTTGCCTGGGTATGTTAAAATGACATGTTTAAGGTTCAAATTGTTCTGTATCCTGATCTATAAATTTGAGGGAAAAATCAACCCAGTACTCAAAGAGTGACTTTGTGGGCTCTCTTCTGAATCCCTTCTGCATGTTTTATGTGTTTGCACAAATCTCTTGTATTTAAGAAAAAAGTATTTGCGACATACTTTTAGTAAGGCAAAATTAAGATCAACTGTGCAGGCTGTTAGATACTGTTTTAGTGTTAGGAAAGATAGTACAATAATAATGCTGATGACATTTCTAGACCAGGCTCTTAAAGCATTAACCTCATGATTTCAGCACTCATTTCTATACCCTGACTTGATTCCATTTGTACCTAGATTTAAGCAAGTTGATTTTATACATTGATCTTAAATCATTTGTTTCTGCATATTTTGTGCATTTGCACTAAACTCCTGTGTTCAAGAAAAATGATCTCCCTTAGACTCTTAGAAAACCAAATAATATCTACTGTAGAGGCTGCTCGAGACTGTAATAGTGTCAGGGACAACAGTGCAATAATAACGCTAATTATATTATTAGACTAGGCTTACAAAGAATTAATTCTGTAATTTAAGTAATTTGTTTTTATATTCTGATTTGATTTCATTTGTATCTAGACTTTTACCAATTGTCCTTATACATTGATTTCTAACGATATGTCTCTGCACATTTGTTCAGTGTCCCAAAATCTTGTATTTAAGAAAAAGTATCTGCTTAATACTGTGATAGTGTCATAGACAACCGTGTATTAATAATGTCAATGACATTCTTAGACCAGGCTTATAAAGCATCAACTTTGTGATTTAAATGCAGTGCCTTATACTATGAATTGAACTCACGTGTGTAAAAATCCAAACCTATTGTTTTTATATTTTCATTCCAAAATACTATGATGTCTACTGATCACCTGATACTTGTGCTGATGGTGATGTTTTATACTTCTTATTGTAATCTTTTGATTAATACAATAAACTTTTATTGTCTGCTTTTCTTTTTCACCTGCCTTGCTTTTCAGTGCAACTAGCTCCAATGCCAGGGCTATGAGCAACATGTGTTACTACTCCCCAATTATGGTGTTCAATTTACCACCTTGATAGTTCTGAGTTTGACAGTCGCTTTCTAGTCAGTCGTATTGGTTCCTTTCAACGCATGGGTTTTTTTCCACCATTTTCTGTTATTTGCTTGAGACTTGATAACTCTAGTCTTGGTTCAACCCAGAGGACTATCTCTTGCACCCAATGCAGTTAGAGGTTTGAAGTGATGGAGGCAAGAATGTGGGGGGAAATAATAGAGTGACAGGAAGGAGAAAGGAGAAGCAAAAAGGGAAAGAACAGTGATGGCAAGGAGAGAGCTGGAAAATGATGGGTGAGAAAGGATTACGAAGACATTACGGTTAGAGAATGGAGGAGAGAGGGAGCGAGAAACAAATGAGCGAGAAGGAATAAGACAGTGAGGGGGGGATGAGCGAGGGGACAGTGTTGTGATCAATGGACGCCGACAACATGAAGATCTGCTTCAAAGTAAGTTTACTTACATGTACCAGTGTAACGAGCTGCTGGTAGCACACAGTCAAACAGCAACTGACCACTTCTTTGAACTTTAACATTCCTACAGAGAACCTAGAACATGGCGCACTGCTAACGTTCCAGTCCTACGTAGTAACATTCTAACATCCCTTTCAATCTATGCTCTGTTAGAAGATACATAGAGCTACTACAGAAAATACAGTATATGATGAAAAATGCTAAATGTTTCCCTATTTTTATTTTTAAAAGGATCTCTTGGGAAGAGCCCACACTCCACTTTTCCCTTTGCAGCTGTCGGGCTCGCCCGCTCTGCAGGGACGTGGCTACTATGGCAACATCTGCCAGGCATCCTTCAGGATTCCTAGCCTGACCTTGCCTGTCAGAGCTGCCCTTGAAAATATATATCGCTTTTCCATCTCGGAGGTCAAAGTGCTTGATAAGTCACTCTGAGAAGAGACAGGAGGAGCTCGAGGCACTCGCGTGGGGGAAAATTTCATTCAACACATGTGAGACGACAAGAAGTGCAGAGCCCCGAGCTGTGTCCCGTGTTGATCTGTGTGTCATACACCTGGAACCTAGAAAACCCGTCTGCGTTCCTCTCTGCGTGGCCTCCTTGCTTTTTATTCTCACTTTATAGCTCCATCTCCTAGTAACATCTTTGCGGTGGTGCTTCGTTATTCATTCACCTGCCTATGTCAATCCTTCTTGACCTCTGCATCACAATATGTGTGTCTGCATATAGATATCATTCTTATATCTTATTCCCATCCTTCTTGCTATCGTGGTGCATCAGAACAATGACTATCACCACGTAAATGAGATATATGAAAGTGCCTCCTGGCGAGGCTGCTGCACCATTACATGGTCATCGTGTGATACATCTTTCACTGCAAAAGTGAGGGTTGGGCACGTCTGAAATGATAATAGCACTGTTACCTCTATATTAAAATGAATGAATATTAGGTTGCAGACAATGTAGGCACATACCACACACACATAACGAAATGCACACACAGGCACACAGGTGCATAAACACAACTGCAGACACATGCACACACATACACACAGAAGCATGCACATACACGTGCCTTAACACACACGTGTAAACACAACCAGAGCATACTCACAAGTGCACTCATGTGCACGCATACATAACTATGCACAGGTGTACAGACGAATATGTCTCTTTACACCGCGAGCAAATACCACGCGGTAGGTTACAACGCGGACGTTACATCGTCCGCGTTGTTACCACGCATGGCTTTACATCGCAAGTCGTTTCTACGACTTGCACTAGATGGCGCGCTGGACTTAGGAATAGTATAAATTACTATTCCTACTCCAGTTAGCGCAACAGCAGGGAATGTGTTGGATTTAAAATCCAACACATTCCCTGGTGTTGCGCGCCATCTAGCGCAAGTCGTTGAAACGACTTGCGATGTAATGCCATGCGTGGTAACAACGTGGACGATGTAACGTCTGCGTTGTAACCTACCTGCGTGGTATTACCCACGTTGAAACCGCTGTTTCCCATACAGACACACACCAAACATAGACATTCCACACAGGCTCATGTATACAGTAGTGTGCACGCATAACACACACCCACAGGTATACAGGTGCAAAAAGAGGTGCACACAAACAGAGGGTTAGAACGTGAACAGGAGGAAGAAAAAGAGTGCTGCAGATCAGTCTTTTAAAGTACCTCACTCAAGGCAAGCCTTCAGTGCCTCGCAGTCGTTTCCCTCAGGTGACATGATGTGTGGATGGGAGGGTGGCAATGGATCAAGAAACGTGAATTAGAAAAGTGACAGAACTGAAGCGATGCTCTATAAATGTAAGAGAATTGGACAGTTGGATCAGAT
The DNA here is from genome assembly GCA_963921515.1 of Calotriton arnoldi. NCBI lineage: Eukaryota > Metazoa > Chordata > Amphibia > Caudata > Salamandridae > Calotriton > Calotriton arnoldi. Next base: position 2,593,232 of record CAWUFW010001020.1, on the reverse strand, counting down.
TGAACAGGGAGAATCAGTTCATGGAAGAATGGAGACAAATAAGGAAGTGACAGACCAACGGAGAGGATTTGTAAAAACACATCAGTAAGTGAAGTGAGGAGAGATTGGGAGAAGAGCTGAATGATGAGAGGTGTCAGAGACTGGGGGAAAGAAGGGAAGAGAGGGCCCTGTTTAGAATTTTTCAGAAAAGGAGCATCAACATACACCGACAAGCATAACTGCCTCTGCCCGTGTAAAACTGATATGGTGGCCCACCTGCTAAAGCGCCTCCAGGTCACAGTGACAGTGATCCGAACCTATTGACGCCGATCACACATTTTCCTTAACCATGTCCACCATTTTCCTCGCCCTTGTCCACCATTTTCCTTTAACATGTCTATCAGTTTCCTCGCCCTTATCCACCATTTTCCTTTCCCATGTCCACCATTTTCCTTGCCCATGTCTACCATTGTTCTTGCCTGTGTACGCCTACAAAGCCCTCCACAACGCCGGACCTGCATACCTCAACCACCGCCTCTCCTTCTGCTCTCCCACCAGACATCTCCGCTCCGTCCCACGGATCTGCAAGACCACGGCTGGAGGAAGATCCTTCTCCTACCTCGCTGCAAAGACCTGGAACTCCCTGCCTCTGCACCTCAGGCAATCTCCATCGCTGCCGCAATTCAGGAAGGACCTCTTCGACTGAACCGCAGACCCTCCCCCCATCAGCGCCTTAAGACCTTCACGGGTGAGTAGTCGCGCTTTATAAGAAACCTGATTGATTGATGCAGCGCATAGCAACTCTAGCAGAGTAAATGCAGACTGGCCCCCCGGAGCAGGAAGAAAGCTCCCTGCACATTGAGGACATGTTTTTTTGTTTTCCTTTTTACATAGAGACAACAAACTCCTGCTTTGGGAGATTGTTTTCTGTAAAGCAAAAGTTTGTTGAAGGGGTGCTTTAAACATGATGCCCCCTGGCAAAACTGCAGTGCTGCCAAGGGAGCTGCTACGGCCCTCTTCACGCTGCAGAGAGAGATCTCTGCTCTCTGAATATTACGGACGGTCCTCCACTGAGGTGATAGAGTCCAGGTTAACCATCTGCCAGAGAGTAAACACAGCCCAAGGTGAAGGCCACAAAGAGGCACCAGGTGTGTCAGTAAAAGAAGGAAGATATGGAGCTGCCTGCATGCAGGAGAGAAAGGAGAAAACAAATGGGAGAGATGCTGAGGAGAAGAGCAAAACTGAAAGAGAAGGAGAAAAGGTTGGGGTTATCGAAAGAGGCGAGAGGTGAAGTGTGCTGGAGGAGAGATGGACTGGCAGGAAATGCTCTTTTCACCCATGAGGGCACGTTGTCACATTCAATGCTTGGAAAAACATAAACCTTTCAAGGCCGGCTACTCCCGCTGCAGTCAACGCTGTCAGAGTTATCTCTTTTCATCTCCCAAGGCTCCTCTGGGGGAGAGGGCGGGAGGGTCTGCGGCTGGCGGGGGTGATGCGAGAGGAAGCCCGCCAGACCACTTCCAAAAAAAAAAGCAATATGGCTTTAGCAGACTGCCTGTGGTGCCCACACCCCCACAAGCGGTGGAAACATGCCGCCCAGGCGCTGAGATTTGTAGCCGTCTCCAGGAAGGGGGGGGGCCGGGGGAGCAGACATCTCTCTGTTTAGTCTGTAGGAGCCAAGTGCCAAAGGGCCATAGAATGAGTGCCCAGATGAGTCTTTCACAATGTATAGCTCCGGTGCTGTCAGCAGTGAATGATATGCCAGGCCATAAAGGGGATGATTGCCATGCTCTGCCTCCGATGGAACAGGAGCTCTTTGTTGCTGTGATTGAGTGCGGTTACAGGGTAGCAACCCAACTAAGAACCACCACAGGTGCATGTTTGTATGGAAAGGGGTCCTTCAGTGATGACACCTGACTTCTAGGCAGCTCTTAATGCGAGAAGTGATCTCACATGCTCCCTTTAACTCAGCCACTTCAATGTCGGTCAGCGTCTCCCCATTGGAGTTTTAGGCACCAGCCCTCCTGCTCGTCCACACCACATGCCACACTACTGCTGGTGCTACCAGACATCCTGCCAATCCCCAAAAAGACTTAGAAGATCTTCCCTACAGCGCAGTAGAGCTCTGGATGGCTGACACCATCAGTTGTACTGAAGCTAATGGTCATGAGCGATTCTTTTCCCTACTTGTGGACCGAATGGCAGCAGCTCTGGACGACTTCGGCCCAAGCCCATCCTAGCACTAAACATTTGATCAGCAGCTGTTTCCCTTGTGTGGTGTTGATGTATTTAATTATTCGGTATACTTCTACTTTCATTGGAGGAGAGGTAGTCCAACAAGGCATTGGAGCATTGTAGGATACGAGATCCCTCCATTAGGCGTAGGTTTGTTAAACATGTTTCAAGCATTAGTGTATGATGCTTAAGCTTTTAACGTTCACTTACCGAAGTAAATGTGAACATTATCCCTTGCACTCATGTAAGGACTAAAATCCATACAGTTCTCTATCCTAATGATACATCAACCAGCGAGTCACACATTCATTCATAGGACCATCACCAAACTTAGTTCACCAGAACTTATCCATTCCTCTGAGATCACTCTACTATGTAATCAAAACTGCATACATTGTCAAGTCCTGCATGAGGCTGTATTCAATGATACCCTTCTCACCACCATGGAAGCATGCATTGATAAATGAAATAATAATAATAAAATCATGTACTTAGAGGGCACTTGCGACCAGAGTTTTGCTCTTTTATAAGTAACAGGTCTTGGAACTATCAAATGTCATTGTGCTCTCTTTAACCATCATCAAAAGGATGAAAGGCGGAATCACTCCTGAAGAGATTTCATCTTGCGACCTTCAAGTCACATACAGATGTCACCAAAGATCCGTACCGAGCTTTGTGACAGACTTTTCACAACACAACCTGTTCTACCTTCGTTCTCTCCTATTTACTTTGAATCTTCTTCTTCTCCAACTTTAGATTGTCCATATCATCCTCAACAGTACAACTCATATTATTCATATATCTGTAAAATTGCATGAAACTGCTTGTTTTCTGCAAGTTCCCTATCCGTCCACTCACCATCTTTTGAACTTTCTAAGTCCCCTTACTGTCCCATCTTTGTTACCTTCCTCCATCTTGACCCAAACCAAGTACAGCAAATCCTACATTCCTTCCATATTTTTTCTTGCACTCCTACCACTCATTTCTAAATGCCAATGAGCGAGTTATTCTACAACCTTCTCAATTTTACCTTCAGTGTTTTGGATCCTCATGTCCCACATCTCACTTTGGGGGAGATTTACACATTTTTCATGCAACACGTCACAGCAACTAGATTTGCTGCACTGCATTGTGCAAGGGGGGGAACACATCACAGAGCATATTTATTAAGATTGGCCAGTTGCTGCTGTCATTTTTTGCACAGATGCTCTAAAAGGCTGCTTTGTGTGAGACACACCCTCGCAGTTGAGTGTGAGCTGTCTAGCATAGGATTTGTATTGACAGCATACTCTTCCAGTACAAATGCATATGTCTAGACAAACATAAAAGGAACCCACACACTGGATGTGTGCTGTGCACTTCAGCAGACATGCAGTGTGTGGGAATTTTTGCGGATTGAAAACATTCCTCCTTGTTAGGGCCTACTTCAAGAAGGCATTATTTTTTAATGCAAAGCCTGGCCTGGCCATCTTAGTAGATCAGGCTTTGCCTCAAAAACGTTTGGTGTTAATTGATCAGACAAAGTGCCCTAGTAACACCCCTTTGATGCAATGTTAGGGAAAGCAGTGCAAAGTGCTTTTTGCACTGAGAAAAGGGTACCTTTCCAGTGCTAAATACTTTCTGCACTGGAAAATAAATACCATGCACCATATTGCATTGTTTTGCATTCAGGCAAAGTCTTAGGGTCAGATCTGGTGTTTGACTAATGGTACTTCAACCATCAGGGTGACGGAGGACGTTACCTTCACAACCCTCTTGGACTGCTAAATTTAGAGATCATTGCCATCTCACTGGTGATCTATGTACCTTGATGGGAGCCATGATGTCAAAGTAGAGGCTTGTGTTGGACAACCCCTACAGGTTATGACGGCCATCCACAAAACATTATTTGATTTAAAAAGCAAAACAAACCTCCCAAAGTGGCAGTTTGTTAATGAGAAACAAAAAATGTATGACCCCCCATACCCTAGTAGTTCTCTTACAAGGAATGGGGTTCATTATTTTTTTCTGTTCTTCATCACAAAGTTTTTCATGGGAGTGACAAACAGAAAAAAAAAATTCGAACATTTCTTCTAAATAGAGTGGGCAATGTGACAGCTTTACTCCAACGGCTCCTACTCTGCTAGGACATCATGGGTACTTTTATCCATCGACGAAGCCAAAAAGGGCTCCACTGATGGAAAGTTGCCAGTCCACCTGTCTTGAAATGAGGCAGGCAGACAGTTAGTTTGGTGGAAATGGTAACTAGTCCATCAAACTTTAAATAAAGCCCTTAGTAAATCTGAGCCTCTGCTTCTTCATTCTTGCTGCCTAGATGCTCACCTACAGAATCATGGGGCATATTAGCAAGAAGAGGCGATAATCATCGCTAACCCTGCTTAGCGTGAATTTTTTTATCGCCGGCTATCGCTGGAATATATCGCCACGCTAACGCTGTATTAGCAACGATTAGCACTATGGCGATGAATATTCCAGCGATAGCGGGGGAAATGGGCCAACATCGCTGAAAAACCAGCGATATTGCATGGAGAAGGAAGAACACCTTGCTGATACGACCCTGTGGTCGTATCAGCATAATCCACCCCCCATGTTAGGTATGGGTAACACCTGCTAATTGCAGGTGTTAAATAAATGGCGATGACCTCGGTTAGCGCGACTTTTCACGTCGCTAACTGGGGCCATGGCCACCTTGCTAATAGGCGATAGGCCTGTTAGCGAGTGTTTCCCAGGTTTGTTCGTCGGAACGCCCACTTTGCATATCATTAGCGATAAATATCGCTGACATGCAAAGCGGTAAAAAAACGGGCGCTAATGCCCGCAAACTGTCGCTAACTGCTGTTAGAGACAGTTTGCTGATAGGGCGATATAAATATCGCCGCTTTAGCGGCAAAAAGTGCCGCTAAAGCGGCGATAGTGCCCTTGCTAATATGCCCCTCGTCTCTTCCTGCCTTCAATTCCATATGTACTCTATTCTTTTGTCCTTGCGACCATCATCTATCCTGATTGTTCAGCCAGTTCTATTTTCCTCCAGGTTTCCTCTTGGTGTCCATACTACAACAGTGATTCCCACACTCAAACGTCATGGACAAATTATGTCTACACTAAATATCACCATATAACCTCTATCTCATTCTTTATGTTTACAGCCATGAAGATCATTGCCTTGAATGGACTCGCCATTTCCTATTCTCATATCACTTATTCCAACTCTTTTCAATATGCTTCTGTAATTTTGACTATCTCCAAATTAGCCTTAAGTATCCAACTCAAATACTGGTGGTCCTCACAATCACCTTGCCTCTATGTTTATTTTGCTCCATTCTCTCCATAATCATGAAGATTACAAGTTAAAACTAACCCTGGGCGTAGTTTGCGTAGTAGCACTTCACGCAGCTACGCGAAGCAGAGTTTGAACTACACGTAGCTATGCAAATTGCGTAGTGCGTAACTGTGTGCTTGACTGCACTGTACAATAATTGCCAAAGGAATCTTGCACAGTGCAAGTTAAGATATAATAAATATCTCTGTCTTTATATGCTAAAAATGCATATAGTTATTTCACAAAAGTGAAAACGATAAATTAACAAGCAGTGAGAGAGGTGATGATTTTGGGATCCTCCCTAACCTAGGGAGAGAACCAAGCAGATGCCTCGAAAACAAAAAGCACATCTTTTAAATGATTCGGTGGTGGTCCCATCCTCTTAGGACCACCCCAAGCACAGTTATTGGCAAAAATACAATCCCAACCAAAGGCCCTGCAAAGCATTATGGGACGAGATTAGCAGTGGGCAGTGAATATTATAGTATCCAATATCAAAATAATTCTACTAAAGAGCTGCAGTTCCACTAGTCGTTACTAGATGTCCCTCACGAGTCAAATGCAAAAGCTTCATGAAAGGGTTTCAATGCTTTTGCATTTGACTCGTGAGGACATCTAGTAACGACTAGTGGAACTGCAGCTTGATGTATTAATAATTTCAATGCTTTTGCATTTGACTCGTGAGGGACATCTAGTAACGACTAGTTGAACTGCAGCTCTTTGTAGAATTATTTTGATATTGGACACTATAATATTCATTGCCCACTGCTAATCTCGTCCCATAATGCTTTGCAGGGCCTTTGGTTGGGATTGTATTTTTGCCCATAACTGTGCTTGGGGTGGTCCTAGGAGGAAGGGACCACCACTGAATTGTTCACATGATATGCTTTTTGTGTTCAAGGCATCTGCTTGGTCCTCCCCCTAGGTTAGGGGGGACACCAAAATCATCACCTCTCTCATTGCTTGATATTTTATTGTCAAAGTTCACTTTTGTGAATTGGTTATATGCTATTTAGCATAGAAAATTGCTTTATCAAAGTATTTGAAGGTGTTTATTTTACTGCTGCTACGTCAATTAGCACAGTTTTTCACTCTGCTACGTGCAATTTGCGTAGTATGTAGTAGCACAAATTTTGCATGCTCCGTGAGCGTAGCAAAGTATTATGCCCAGGGTTAGTTAAAACATTCTCTGTCCACATTGTCTTTAACTTCTCCTCAACTCTCTGCCCACTTCTACATGTTCATTCATTCCCCAAGTCCTCAATTGCCAACCACCTTTCTGTGGACATCTACCACTGATTAATTCTTTGTCCTTTTCTGTTCTCTTTTGGAACCATCATTTCATCATTCAGCTTCTTCTGTCTTCATATGCTTGAGCCCTTCCTTTCCTGCTTTTCACCAGGCTTGCATCATTGGTTGCCTCGCTGCCTTTTCCAACTCTGTGGCCCTTAGCTGATAGAAGACTGATATTCAGACCAGCCACAGTCAAGTTTAGTCAACATTTTAGTTTTTGCACTGTTCAGTCAAAAAAACTAGCTGTCACAAAATCTGGCTACCTTGTTTCCTCCTTTTTCCATCCAATCCCTTGACCCTAATATTTCCACTCACATGCTTTGACCTCCATGAACCTTAGGGCATTTTAAAATGATATACTAGAGAACATGGATACTACCCTGGTTAGGCACCCTTACTCAGAATGTGTTTCTACTTATTGGTACAATCTAGTGTAATATGAGACACTCACGTGTGGTGGTCACTTTGGCAAGTCCAGGTCCTCGGGTGTTGTTCTTCACAACATGGATGGAAAAGTTGTAGGTCTCGCCTGGTGCTAAGCCTGTTTGCACATAGGATGTCACAGGCCTTTGCAGGCTTGTGCTTATCTCTCCATTCTCTTCTTTCTGAAATGATTGAAAGTCTTCAATAGCTCACGCACCATTTCAAGCAAATAATAGAATATTCAGCCACTCTTCTCTTGCAATTCTTGTGATATTTATTTATAAGAATATCCTTTCATAGTATGCTGAAAAATGTAATCTAGAACACATCTACCCCTTAAGGCATGTTTCAACCAGTGCTGGATTGTCCAAGGGACAGATGAATCCCCCATCCCCCTCCCAGGAAGAAGGAGCCCACAAGGCTATGTTCAGGGACTCATTCAGCTCTAAATATAGTACAGATGGAGCAACACACAATTTCCTTATAGGTTAATAGGGGCATGTACATGGCTTTCTGCTGCTTGGTACTTTGCTAGAACCTGAATTACTGGCCCATTTTATGTTTCTTTCTTCACATCTTCATATAACAACTTATGAATTTTATCCCAATGCACTTATACAGTGCTGAATTAAAGCATGTGGTACTATCTCCCAAAAAGCTCTTTTTTGGGGGGAGATCCACCCCTTTTTCCTAAACTTCTGGTCAAGGTCCAGGAAGCTCATTGTGCTCACTCAATACAAAAACAGTGTCCATGCTGCATTTAGGACTGATTACAGCCAGCTTAAAATAAAATAAAATAAAATGAAGTCACCTTGGTTCTAAATCTAATAAATGCTTCCTTTTTGGATGGTGTTTGCCCTGAACATATTTACCACCTCATAAGAAAAGGGGACGCTGGACTTACCGTGTTACGAATAATGAGATCCCAAGTTTCAAAGGAGATGTCCAGAGGGTCCCACTCCACCTCCACTGATGTCTCTTTGACTGATTTGAACCTCAAGTCATCAGTTGTTGGCAGATCTGCAGTAAAGAATGGAGGGTATCAGGTAGATTTGTGAGAGCAGCACAAAATGATCTGTCTGCTAATAGATCAATGTGTTTGCTGATCAGATGGGAAATAAGTCTGCACTAGAGTGGTGCTTGAATAAGTGTCTCTTAGTCATTCAGCCTGCAGACAATTTATAGAAGGCATCAAAACCCTGGAAAAGATTTTGATACACACTGTGTAATAATTCATGAGCCATACTAACAGAGACTGGGTGGTAATCACCTCATTGCAGCCTCTTGGAGTTATATTTTTTTCTATTTCTCTTTCTTTCAAGATCTAGTTGTGTTTTGAGGATGAAGGAGAGCAAAGTCCTATAGTAGGTATCATGTGTGCCTTATGTCTTTTTTCTTACCACAGTCCCCTCCTTACAGCACCCTCTGAGTAATGTATTCTCATCCAAATGTTGTCTTCAGGATTGTGCTGTTGCAAAACTATTTTCTCCAAATCAATTATGGTGCTTTAGATGACGAAATGACAGCCCACTTCCCGCATATTCAAGCAAGGCCCACCCCATGGCATGTCTGAAAACTGGCGCCCCATGAAAAGTGCCAATGTTTACTTACGAGTTGCAACTCGGGCACTGACTGGAATACTCTTCTGATTCCTTAGGATTGCAAAGACCCGGACATAATACTCCACACCAGGCTCAAGTTCTTGGATGGTGGCAGTGGTCTGGTCTCCTGCCACCCTGAAGTCCAGTTCAAGGCCACCGGGGCTGGTGGGGATGTAGGTGATAAGGTACTCTGTGACTTTCATTTCGTTCGCCCACTCCAGATTTAAAGATTGTGTTGTCACTTCTGTCACTGTCAGGTCCTTTGGAGGGGACACTAGCAAAAGAAAAAATAACAGAAAGGAAAGAAGGTGTAATAACTGAAATATGGCATTAAATTGCCTGGGAATTGTGCTATAAATGGGGGACCAAGTTATATGCTTTTATGTATCAGTGATGGAGTTTGAGCATTACAAAGTAGGCCCAGCAAGTACATTTTGACCTGAATCACATCTATTAGAGAATTATTCAAAAATTCCCAATATATGGAAACAAATGGTATATGCTGTTTATGGTAATATTTGGGGATGGCTATCTGAAATGACTTTCAGCATATGAGATGGGACAGGTGACTTGATGGTAACATAAGGCAATATATTCTTCGTATTTCTGGTGGCAAGATTGGCTGCTTAAAGGGTAGGTGCACAGACATAGAGCAATGCTGTTGGTTTAGACGGAGCTGAGAACATATAGAAAAGTATTATATTTTTTTGTGGTTTTCTCAGTGATGAGTAAAAACTGCAATGAAAGCTGTAGACTAATTGTCTCATTTATTAGATGGAGCTGTAAACCCTGAATGCTGTTTGAACTCTGTAGAGACAGCATGCGGCAAGCGCTGCATGTACTGGAGTGAGTTTTGTTAACATAATACATTACGTAAGTTGGGAAAAATAAACATTTATTCCCTGGCTGCAAATACAACAAAGGGCTCACATTGCTTGAAAAATTCTGGACGGACAATATTGCAATATTGCAACAAGAAACTACAGTGCAATAGAGCAAACCATTACAAAATAACCCTTGTGGTCAGTAGCAAAATGATGCACCCCTCCCCTGTAGAATGTGATGAGGGGCACCAAGCCTCCTATATCTCACAAATATTCATTGGCCGTGGGCCAAGCAGGGGCCCAATGAAGGGTTGGGTGCTCCTTTGCATCAGTGCCGTAACGAAACTTGAGGGGGCCCCCCTGCAAAGTACATGGAGGGGCCTCCACACTCTGGACCCATTCAGGAGCTCTCAGGCCAGGGGCCAGCCACTCATGCACAGTGCTAGAGGGGGCCCTCTGGAGCTTGGGCCCCCCCGCACCACTGGGTGTGCGATGGCTATTGTTATGTCACTGGTGAGAGGATAGGTGAATGAGTGGGTCTGGTTGCCCAGTGGACTAATGCATCAACTGTAGGGGCTTGTGTTTGACCTCATAGTCACAGATTCAAATCCCGGCGGGTCCACTCAGCCTTTCATCCTTCTGGGGTCGATAAAAAGAATACCATTGAGTTGGGTAACAATAAACATCTGTTATTCAATGCCAAGATACCCTTCTGCATGAACGTGTGCTTTACAAATACATATGTTATGTGAGAGGATAAGTAAGTGAGAGGATAGATACAGGGGTGGATGAAAGGATGACAGAGTAAAGGGAACTTTCAGAGGATGAATGGGTGGCAGAGTAAATGGAAATCTGAGGAAGGGTGAAAGGATGGTAGAGTAAATGAAAATCTTAGAGGATGGATGGATGGATAAATGGCCACTGAATGGAATGGTGAACGATTGAAAGTTGGATGAAATAATGAATGGATGACAGAATGTAAAGGTGAAATGATTGATAGCAGAAGGTGAATGGGAGGGTGAAAGGTTGAATGAATAGATGCTTGGATGGAAGAGACAGAGGAGCATTTCTAGAGTGTTTTGGACTCACTTGCTGCGCTTGCTTGGTGCCATCAGAGCTTTGGTTCAAAGTGGTAGGATATTCTAATTTTCTGGCTACTCCGTTACACACAGGCATGTCTCTCACTCTGCATTCACCCAGCCCCATCTCTTCCCATGCATTCAGACAGACGTGCCTCTCACCTTGCATTCACACAGTCATACACTCCCCCTGAACTCACATGACTCACCCTCTACTTAAGCGAGCACGCCTCCCACTTTGCACTAACGTGGGCACACCACTCACCCAGTACTCACACAGGCACACCTCTCACCCTGCACACACAGACTGACATCACTCACTCTCTGCTCACATAGGCACCCCTCTCACCCTGCACTCACATGGGTAGACCACTACTCACTCACAGAGGCACAACCCTCCTTGTGCACTCCCATGGCCACATCCTCCCCCGTGCACTCACCAAGGTTTATCTCTCATCGTGCATTTACAAGGGCTCAAATATCCCCCGGAATTCTCCTTGGCGCCTATGCATTTACAAGAGCTTAGATCTCACCATGCACTCACATAGGCTCACCTCTCACCATGCACTGTCACACACTCACCTTTCACCATGCACTAACATAAGTACGCCTCTCACCCTTCATCCACACAGACTACTCTCTCACATAGGCATACCACTCACCCTGCATAAACAACAGCTCACGTTTCAACCGGCACTCACAGAGGCACACCCTGCATTCACAAGGTCTGAAGTGCATTCACAGAGGCCCCCTTTCACACTGCTTTCACACGGCTCAGCTGTCACTCTGCACTTACATGGGCTCAAACTTCACTCGGCGCTCGGACAGGTACATCATTCACCCTCTGCTGAGACGGGCTCACCTCTCATGCTGGAGTCACAACTTCAGCTCTCACCGTACACTCACAGAGCCACATATCTCAATCTGCACTCACAGTCACACCTCTCACACTGCATCACAGTCACACCTCTCACTGCATTCACAGCCACATCTCTCACAGCCTCCACTCACAGACACATCACTCACCCAGCACTTTCACCTGGCACTCGCAGTCACTCCTCTCACCCTGCAGTTAGTCACACCTCTCACCCTGCACTCATAGTCACATCTCTCCGAGCGCTCACGTGCGCACACATGCCTCCACAGACGCTCTTCTGCCAGGTGGAAGAAAGGGTTTGGATCGTTGGCGGAGTTTTGACTTTCCACGTGGAGCCGAGGCTCGGAGCAGCTGGGTTTGGTGGAAGGGAAGTGTCCTCTAACAGGATTCATAGCCTGGGATTTCTTCAGACAGCGCCGCCTTTGAGAAGGTTGCTGCCCCTATAGCTGCTCAGATGAAAGCATTCTTGGGACTGGCACTTTCATTCTCTATCACTCTCTGCACATTCGGCACATACGAAACAAAGGGCACGTCTGCAAAGAGGGTGAATCGTTTCCTTGGAGGGTGACATTACAATGTCTAAGAAACACTGGAGGAAATTGGCGCTTGTGCAGGGAAAGTAGAAAACACCCAAGTGCTAGTCATGCCTTTGTTATGCCCCTGCTTTGCATTGCATTCTGCAGCACACATTCAAAGAGGAAATTGCTGTTCAACATCATTTTTGCACAGGAAGGTGTCTCTTCTGGCACAAAAACTTCTCTGACCACAACACATACACCCTTCCACTATGATGCAATGGTGTCTGCATTGGCTCATGGCAGAATAAAGTGCTGCCATGCAGAGAGAGAGCAGAACTGCCCCACATCTTTGTATATATGTGCATCTCTGTTCTCTCTGCTACGTTGCGTGATTTATTTGTAGACCTCAGCCAAGGTTCGAAATTGGACTATCACTGAGGCTAAAATCAGTGTGATACGTCAATAAAGGGAAATTTCTTGACAACAGTGCAGAATGTGCGCCCACCTAAAGATTAATGCATTGTCCATTGTGACCGCCGGCAGTCAGGTCCGATTGCAAGAGCAAATGATTAATTTCTTGTAGCAAGTCAATTGTGAAGGAAAACATTTATCATTGTAACACAATAAAAACAAGTCGAAGACTTGAAGATGTGAGTGGAAGAGATGCCAGAGTGTGAGTGCTCATTTGCAATCCCTTGAGGCGGAATCTCCCTCTTCCATGCTTAATGTAGAACTGCTTGAACTCATCCCTCTGACAACTGAAAATGCTGTTGCCATGGAAGCCAGATTAAGGCTTGACTAGAGCTCGACATGAAATGTGGTGTAACTGCATGTCAACAACATAAGCATGAAAATCTGGCTTATTACCTAGTGTAATTACATGTCCGAATCATAGGAAGGTACTCTACCTGAATATCGAGTTGGGAACAGCCATGTGCCAAAACATTGGGGAGAGGATGTGGCCTAATGGCTAGGGCTGTTGACCTCGAAGCTGGGGAACCCGGTTCGAGTTTCCACAGATAAGCTCAACATCTTGTGATTTTGGGCAAATCACTTAATCTCGATGTGCCTTCCAAAAATGAATGTGTCCGTCTGTAAGGCAAATGGTGCTCATGTAAAGCGCTCTGATACCTTCAGGTCTAGTTCGCGCTATATAAGACTCCCAAAAAAACATTATTGCCGAAATAAAGAGGACCAAAATATTGTGAAGGGAAGTTTATGTTTACTATGTTTAACTACACTTATATGTGACTCAACAATGTATATGTTCAAGATATGCAGACAAGGAGTTAAGAATAGATTACCTACACTTACGTACATGTGCTGATCTTCACACTAGTTCGCTCCTCGGGGCATATTAGCAAGGGCTTTATCGCCGCTTTAGCGGCACTTTTTGCCGCTAAAGCGGCGATTTTTTTATCGCCCTATCAGCAAGCTGTAGCTAACAGGCGTTAGCGACAGCTTTCTGGCAATAGCGGCCCGTTTTCCCATCGCCTTGCATGCCAGCGATAATTATCGCTAATGACATGCAAGGTAGGCGTTCCCAACTAAAAGCGACTGAAAACAGTCGCTAACACAACGTCCCCCTATTAGCAACGCAGGCGAAGCGATAAAAAAAGTCACGCTAAGCGCGAATATCGCTAGAATTTAACACCTGCTAAAAACATGACTTACCTGTTTGTTGAATGGGAGGTGGATTATCGGGCTAAGTCCACCATGGCGTTAATGCGTGAATATCGCTGGATTTCCAGCGATATTCACGCATTTTGCTGCTATCGCAGGATATTTTATCGCATTGGAGATAAACGTTGCTAATAGCGTGTTATCTCCGCGATAATATCCAGCGATAGGCGGCGATAAAAAAAAACGTGCTAAGCGCGGTTTGCGATAATTATCGCAAGTTGTTGCTAATATCCCCCACGATATTTAAGCTACAATATTTTGGCACGTGGACATGTACCACATAATATTCGGACTTACAACAGCATAGGCATGTTACTGACAATCTGGAAAAGCATGTTATCTATGTTGACAGCCACATGCCAAGGCGGGAAGAGTTGCCCTTGCAGAACTACTCTGAGAACGTCATCATTGTGTCCACAGGAGAAAATTAATGAATGCGCTTTGTAAAAATCCTCTAGCAGTTTATTGACTTACTTGTGGCTGTAGGAACGGCAGTTTTGTTTATTTCAATAAAGTGTAATCAAGGCACGAGATCATTTCCAGAGCCCTGTTAGTTTGCTCTGTGCAGATGCCTCTTGTTCATCTCTGTCTTGGCTCTGTCCCAAACTTTAGTCAATTACTAGCGCTGTTCTGCTATTTTATTAGTCTAATGTGCTATTGTATTGCAATATCCGAAGGCCAGGGCTGTGCAATGTGTTTAATATGTGTTAATTACCTGGGGGAGGTCTCGTGGTACTTACAACAGGGCTTGTTTCTCATTACAAGCCCCAGAACTAAGAGGCGAGGCTGTTACATGCCCTGCTTATCAGGTATTACACAAGAGCTGATTTCCAGTTTGTAATGTGTAAAAATAAGCATCTGGAAAGTAACACTGGATCAGTTTACTTCGTAAAATTAAATCGGTGTATTACTTCTATGTGGTTTCTTTATACCTAGCCTCCTGGTTTGAGTGAGTATGGACAAGTGCCATGAGAGCACCTGGAGTGACCTCCATGACTGACTGTGGACTCTCAGTAGATTGTGTTGCTGGTCACTGTGATGTTCTGGCCCACAGGTGCTTGTGGAAGGGGCTCCTCCTGGCCTGCATCAATATCACCTTTATCGGTATAGCTGAAAACAATGAAATTGACTTAACCGTGAAAGTTAAAAGTTACGACTGAAGTTTGGAAAAAGTTTGCTCCTGTCTAAGTCTCCTAAATTTCTTTACATCTTTAGTTAATTGCAGCTAAGCGGAGCTCTCTGTGATGCCAGATTGAATTATGACCCTGACTTCCTGTTAAAGAGGCACATAGGCAACTATTATATTATGTTTCATTGACATCTATGCAGTTGAATAATATAAGAAAGGTAAAAGATGCTTTAAATATGCAGCTTTATAGACTTAGACAACAGTCGGACTGGATTTTTGCATTTTACCAATTCAAACTAGAAGAGTGTGACAATAAACAATTTACTCACAGAAGACTTTACTTTCACTTTGTATCTGATAGCACGTTGATCAATCCCTGCCATCACATTATTGCCGTAATCGTTTTTCCAGGAAGGGATGGGCTTTCCTACGAGACAGTCTATCCATTTGCTGCACTGGCCTGTGCACCAGATGAAGCAATGATGCCCTCCCTGTCTTAAACACTTCAAAAGAGTACATAATGATAAAGGTTGTAGATCATTATACAAATGACGTGAAATGAACAGTAACTGTTACCTACCTTCAGAGCAGTCTTCACCCAAGAAGCCTTCTTCACAGACGCATTGGCCATTGACACAAAGGCCCCGGTCGTTGCAGTTGTTCGAGCAGGCCAAGGAGTCACAGTTCTCTCCAGTGAAGCCTTCATCGCACACGCATTGTCCATTGACACAGCGTCCACGATCGTTACAGTCATCAGGGCACCGGAGCTCACTGCAGTCTTCACCTTTGAAGCCGTCATCACAAATGCACTGTCCGTTGACACACCGGCCACGGTTCTTGCAGTCGTTTGGACACCGCAGTTCACCACAGTTTTCTCCCATGAAGCCTTCGTCGCACACGCACTGACCATTGACACAGACACCACGGTTGTTGCAGTCATCTGGGCATCTGAGCTCACCACAATCTTCACCTCGGAAGCCCTCATCACACACACATTGGCCATTGACACATCGGCCACGGTTGTTACAGTCACCAGGGCACTTTAAATCGCCACATTCTTCACCCATGAAGCCTTCGTCACACACGCATTGGCCGTTGACACATCGGCCGCGGTTGTTGCAGTCATTGGGGCATCTCAATTCAGAACAGTCTTCACCCATGAAGTCTTCTTTGCACACACATTTTCCATCGACACATCGGCCACGGTCATTGCAGTCATTGGGACATCGCAATTCACTGCAGTCATCTCCTTGGAACCCATCATCACAGACGCAGAGTCCATTCACACAGCGACCACGATTATTGCAATTGTTGGGGCATGTCAGCTCGCCACAGTCCTCTCCTGTGAAGCCCTCATCGCAGAAGCAGACTCCATTGACACAACGGCCTCGGTCGAAGCAGTCATTGGGACAGATCAGTTCACTGCAGTCATCTCCTGTGAATCCTTCGTCACAGACACATTCATCCTCCACACAGCGCCCACGATTGTTGCAGTTGTTGGGGCAGCGCGGCTCACTGCAGTCTTCGCCAGTGAAACCTTCATCGCAGACACATTGCCCGTTCACACACTTTCCAAACTCGCTGCATTCAACTGGGCAGATCTCCTGGCTGCAGTCCTCCCCGCCATAGCCGTCGAAGCATACGCAGATGCCATTGACACACCTTCCTTGATCGTTGCAGTCATCGGGGCAAGTGAGTTCACTGCAGTCCACACCAGTGAAGCCTTCATCACAGATACATTTACCATTTACACATTTGCCTCTGTTGTGGCAGTGGCCTGGGCATTCTGATTCTGAGCAGTTGGGTCCTGTCCAACCAGGCTCACAGATGCAGCTGCAGGTCTCAGTGCTGTAATTTCCTCGCCCGTTGCAATAAGGCTTTGTATCCACTGCACCTGTGGGAATGGGAATAGATAACAATCTGTTACTGGGAAAAGGATGGATGAGAATGTCTACTGTGTTTGTAAAACAAGGTCCAAATTTTTGATTTCTAGTACAATATCTTGTTCACTTTACTATTATGTCCATGTCTCCTGGAGTTGGATAAAAATGTAGCTCATCGCCTGCTCTTTCCCCACCTCCTTTTCGGTACATGCACTGGGGGAGAAAGGGTAGCGAGCCCTTAAGGGACTGTATTTATATTAAGCACCCAAATATAAAATGAGCTTAAAAAATGTACTTTCTCCCCATTTCTTTCAAAGAGCGGCTACAGAGTGGATGCCCAAAGTATCCTATTGTCTTCTGCTACCCAAAGGATTAATAGTAAAATTTGGTATAAAAGAAAAACCTTCACCCGTTTCAAAGAACTGCTCTTTTTTCTAGTCCACAAACTGACCTCGAAGTTTATTACCTTTCTGGTCAATTTTTGCATCACATCCAAGGTAATCAGGGTCTTCAACAATGACAGGGAATGGGGAATTTGTGTATTGCAGTATGAGAGTGAAAGGAGTGGAGACAAGGAACCAGAACTAACAGGAGTTTAAGGAACAAGAAATAGAGTGGTATTACTGGAAAGAGAAAAGCTGATTTGATCTACTCAGGAAACAGCAAATTGATGTGGACGAATCAGGGAAAGACATTGCCATTCTGATTAAGTAACTGGTAATAAGAGTGGGTGATGTGAGCGAACACTAATCACAAAGGTTGGGTATCAAAGGATAAGCTAAAAATCACGCATAAGGCAATTTGCGCTGCATTACGTGGTTTTGTGAAGAAATGTATCGCAAAACAGCAGCTTGCACTGCATTGCGTTATAATTCATTCTGGGAGGCATTCCATATTTGGAGCATGGTGTAGTGTATTGTGACTATAATTAGCAGGAACCTTCTGTTCCCTATTGGACTCCATAGGAGAATGACTTGATTGGTTGGTTGTGTCTGGCTGTGGCTAATAGAGTTTACGTTAACGGTTGCACTCTGAAGAATAAAGACAATCACTACAGAGATCCGTGTGTGACGTGGTCATGTGCATGCTACGAGGCTGGGGAGGATGCTACAACTGGCGATGAGGATGGGATACTTGGCCCAAAGAAACAAGACTGCTCTCCATGACAGTTTGCTGAGGCTCAGCAAGCTGCTTGGGCATACCAGGTGCACCTCAGTAAAAGTGAAGCTGCCATGTGCACCTCAGTAAAAGTGAAGCAGTCTATGGTTTGCATATGAGGAGTCATAGCTCCACTCCAACCAGTTCTTACACAAGGTGCAGGACGAAGTGGGCAGCAGGTGTCATTGGAGCGGTCCCCGCTCTCAAAATCCACCACTGGCTTTGGTGCCGCCGCCTTCCTGACACCACTGCTTCCATTTGATACTGCCAAAAAGCAGAATATTGGCGCCAGGTGGATGAATGGTTCAAAACAATTGATGATGTCATCGATGCGCTCGAAAAAGCAGATGACAAGAAGATGATCAGAGTGCAGGTGATGAAGTGAAAGAAGCGATACAGAAAATACTCTAAGCTGATGAGATATCCTACTGCCAAATTAAGGAGGCATTAGAAACGAAATTCATTCCAATGCCAAATGTTGACGGTGAAAGGTACATATTCAACCAAGCAAAACAGCAAGGTGGTGAAATGATGGATGAGTTTGTTGAAAGACTTTATACCCTCATCAAGCATTGCTAGGTCAACGAATTCAATGATGAAGAAGCAATACATCTCAGAGTCAACGGTGGTTGCCTGTCTGACTCATTCAGACGATGTAAGCTGAGAGAGACGCTCTGTCCAGAGAAGGTACTCAAGGCTGCAAGAGCAGAGGAACTTGCAGATTGACAAGCTGCTAATATGGAAGCTGAAATTGCCCAGAGAGAAGCAGCATTGAACATAAAAAGTAAGCAGCAACACAAGGTCAAGAGCCATAAATTGATGTTTCAGAGGAAAAAGAAGTAGTGTTTCTGATGCGGATTCTCCTTCCCACATGAAGGTAGATGTCCTGCCATTGGACAAGTATGCAAAGGCTGCAGGAAAGAAAACGATTTCATAACAGTTTGCAAAGCAGAGGAGAAACCAACTGCGTCACGTCCAGAAGAGAAAATTGAGGCCAAATGGCAACATCAATTGAGGCAAGTGGAAACTAAACGAAGTTGATCGTCATCAAAGCGGTCTTCTAAATGCTCTTCAACATCATTGTCGAGCAACAGTGAAGAAGATGGCTGTGCGATGATGATGTCAACCACTAAACAATGTGAACATGCAGTTTTGGCTGCATGCAGAGAAGAGCCTGAATCCAAGGGAGAGCTCCACGTGAAACAACCATTTTCATTTGGAGAGTGCCCCAAGATCACACTAAGGGTACATGGTTGCTCCATACCTTTTAAAAACGAAAGCGGTGCATTGATAAACATCATGCTAGTAGAAAAATACAAAAAACTGTCTCTGGTGCACTGTCTCACACTGTCAAAGGCAAAGGTATACAAGGGGGCTGCTTCAGCGCCATTGCAAAGTCAAGGATCATTTGTAGCAACCAGGCGACACAAGAAGATGAAAGTACAAGCACCACTTCATGTTCTTCAAGGTACTTTGTCAAGTGGGTGTTTACTCAGTTTCAGTACTGCTGCTGACATGGAGCTGATCTCTATCAAATATAACTTGAATGCTCGTCCAGAAATGGTAGGTCAGTTCCCGTTGTTGTTTCATGGACTAGGAAAGCTTAAGACAATAAAAGTGCTACTTCACATTAATGAGGACATCCGTCTGATGCTCATTGACATCGTCAAATTGCTTTCCATCCACAGGAAGCTGTTGAGAAAGAGCTCAAAACACTGTCGAAGCAAGATATTATTGAACACTCTACTGGTCTGACGTCATGGGTTTCACCCATAGTGGTAGTGCCAAAAGTGGATGTGCTGTGCGCATTTGTGTTTATATGCACCAAGCAAGTAAGGCAATCAAGAAAGAATGACATCCAGGTCCCCACATTGAAGACATGATTACACAGCTGAATGGTGCCAAAGTCTTTTCACACCTTCATCTGAACAAGGGGTATCATCAACTTGAACTAGAAGAAAACTGCAGGTACATTACTACCTTTTCAACCCATGTTGGTTTGTTCAGATATAAAAGACTACATTTTGGGGTGTCGTCAGCTGCAGAACTTTTTCAGGATGTCATTTGCTGCATAATACAGCCTGTCACATTTGCATTTATTTACAGTGATGATATACTGGTATTTGGTTCCACTTGAAAGGAACATGGCAAAGCCCTTACAGATGTGTGCATTTTACCTGCTGACGCAGGTCCCACTTTAAACACAGAAAAGTGTGAATTTCACAAAACAAAACTGAAATTCGTTTGGCATATTTTCTCTGAAAAGGGGATGACACCAGATCCGGCTAAAGTGCAAGCTTTATCATCCCCTTGTCCCCCACAGGATGTGACCAAGCCATGATCTTTCCTTGGCATGGCCAGTTACTGTTCCAGGTATATTCACAACTTTGCCAGAGTCAATGCCCCATTGAGAGATTTAACAAAACGGAATGGTCTGTTCAAGTAGTCACATGGATGTGATCAGAGCTTTAAGAAAATCAAACATGCAATTGAGAACATGACTGAAATGGCCTATTTTGATCCACAACTACATACTGAGATTGTGGAAGATGCAAGCCCGGTGGGGTTGTGTGCGATCCTTGCCCAGCACAATAGACACGACAATGCTCCGAGACACATTGTGGCTTACGCGAGCAGGAGTCTGTCGCAGACCGAACATGCTTATTCCTAACCTGAGAAATAAAGTCCAGCTGTAGTGCTGGCTTGTGAACACTTCCATGTGTTTCTATATCGAAAGCACTTCACCCTTGTCATTGTTCACCAGGCGTTGCTCCCCATTTTCAGAAATCCAACAGCCAAGATGCCCTCTCGCATCTAGAGATAGGGGTTGCGACTGCAAGAGTATGATTACACTATTGTTCATAGGCCAGGGAAAGACCAAAATCCTGCTGACTATTTTGTAAGACTCCCATTGCAGTGTCACAGTACAGCATCTAAAATGGCTGAGGCATTAACTTCAAAGCCAAGTCAAGCATGCCTGCAGCTATATCTGTGGAACAATTTCTTGCTGCTATGAAACAACGATCGAGATATGCTTGCCCTCAAGCACATCATTGCACAGCAATCCTGAAGGAAGCATACTCAACCTGTTATGGATGACTTTGAATGTCAAAAGTTCAAAAATGTGAGAGAGGAACTTTCTGTTATTCACAAAGGCATTATATTATGAGATTCGAGAATTGTCGTTCCCCAGAGTCTGAGACAACAAGTCATTGAACTAGCACACAAGGGTCATCGTGGCATTGTCGCCACTAAGAGAGTTCTCTGAGACTGAGTGTGGTTTCCTCGCCTTGATGAAAGAGTAGAAAAATAATTTTAGGCCTGTCATTTGTGTAACTGCTTATCTCCCAAAACAACACAGCATCTATTAGTTGTGTCTGATCTTCCAAAACGAGTGTGAGAGAGGATTGCAGTTGATTTCTTTGAACTGCCACAACAATGAACATCATCTCATGTTAGTAATTGATGAGTACTCATGATTTCCCATTGTGGAAGACCTATCATCAACCACACATGACAAAGTTATTGGGACATTAAATTACCTTTTAACAACATTGGGTGTTCCCTCCATGCTTAAGTCTGACAACGGTCTGACAAGGGTTTAAGGACTTTCTCACTAATATGAATGTTAAACATCAGAAAAAGTACACTCTCTGGCCACAGGCAAATGGTGTTGTTGAACAACTCATGGGCACCCCAAAGAGAGTAGTTAAGTGCACTGCGCTAGTAGGAAGTGACCTCAGGTTACCTTTGTGTTCAGCCCTTACAGGTATACTCCCCATTCCACGACAGGTGAAATCCCCGCCACCTTGATGTTTTGGTGAGCCATGGGAAAAAATTGCCACAATTGACAACTAATAGGTTGCCAGATGCTGACGAGATCCGTACAACAGATTCCTTTCACTAGTCCAGAATGAAGACCTATGCTGACAAATGATGATGTGGTTTGGACACAGTTTTCAAGGAAGGAGACCGGGTCCTGGTCAAACAAAAACAGAAATGCAAGTCTGATGCTGTGTTTGATGCTGTCCCCTGATGGTTGTGACGAGCAAAGGACATATGGTGAGCGGTCAACCTCCCGAAAAGTTCATCACGAGAGACGTGTCACATTTCAAGCGCCTGCCTCGGTGTTCGTCATCTCCAGATGTTCGAAATGAGAGATGTCAACCTGAGAGTCTGGAGCGCCCAACTCATACACCTGCCTCTGCATCTCCTGTACCCGACGTAGGCCTCTCTCCAACGCCTCATCAACCTCATATGACGAGATCTGGAACATTGGTTTAAGCACCTCAATGGCTCATTGAGGAACTATAATGCATATATACAATATTTGTACATTTTATTTAACAGCGGGGAAATGTAGTGTCTTGTAAAAATGAATAGCAGGATCCTTCTGGTCTTTGCTGGACTCCATAGGAGAATGACGTTATCGGTTGGGTGTGGCTAGGTGTGGCTAATAAAGTTTATGACGCAGTGCGGGCAGTTACTGGTTGCACTCTGAAGAATAAAGATGTGCCCTTCTGAGCTCTGTGTGTAGTGTTGTTATTTTCATTATACTGAGCTGGGGAGAATGCTACACCTGGGATTGCGTGAAAGTGCAAAGACTTCAAGAGGATGGTTTAATGAGGTGAAAATCTTTCCTTCTCCTTGTCATTTTCTCTTTTTATTTGTGCTGCATTCTGCAGCATACATAGAAACAGGAACATGCCTCGAGAGATTGTTTTTGTGCATGAAGGGATCCCTTCCTGCACGAAAACAATTCTCCTTGTAAGGCAGGCATTGTTGCGCTGTGGACCAAGGGTGCCTGCGTTGGTGCTAGGCTGCCTGCCAGTGCTATGAGAGAGCAGAAGTGCACCATATCTTAGTAGGTATGGTGCATTACTTCTCTCTCTCTTTCATGCTACGCAGCACAGCAAGTTGCGTTGCATGAAAGGTTAGTAAATCTGGCCCCAGGTGCCGGTGGAAGAACAAGAAATAACATGTTAATCAGTAAACCAGACATTGGACAATTAAATAAAATGGTACCAACTTAAAATAAAAAATGGCAAGGGTGGTTAGTGAAAGGAGAGAAAATAACGTGAACAAGTGGCAACAGGAAATTAGAGTGAGATAGCAATTTTGGTCTTCTTAGAAGTTCAAAACTCAGAAGATGTTAGCCACATCTGAAACATGAGCTGAGGGCATGAGTAACTAATTCTGTAAATCTTTGCTTAATTTCCTACAGCACAACTGTGGTGCAACAATCCACCTTTTCTTACAGCTGATGGCTGAATGAGCACAGAGACTGGTATTCTTTCTCTGCTCTTACGGTAATCCTTCTTGAAACACAGTGAGGCTACAATTGGCAGTCAGGCAAATTTTCTTTCTCACTCTAGGCATGATGCATGCACAGAGAGGTCGAAGGTTTAACACATCTTTTCTGAGCACCCGAGTGTAAGGCCATGAGCAAGAGCCCAAACTGGAATCCCTACCAGAGGGAGTTCCTCCCAAGAGATCCAAAATATTGAAACGGTATGCGAGTTTGAACAACACTACGATCTAACTCCTTTTCGCTTCTGAACTGAACCATGATTATGTGAGCAAGGGGACTCAATAGTTGATTTAGATTTAAGCGGGCCAGCCACAGTTAAACCACCATATTTAGGAATCGCTACATGTTTGGAGCAGTTTCTCACTGAAACTACTTCTGCTGCCATGGTGGTGGCACTTTCAGCAAAACTTGACAACATTGGATGCCCTAACATGCCATGGGAGTGTGGGGAACCAGACTGTATTTTCTTCAGCTTCCGAAGAGAAACCCAAAAAAGTGTGGGGTTATTTTTAGGAAATGAAGAAGGAATGTCTGGACTTGAAGGTAGAAATCTCCCAATGTGTAGGTAGGTGTCTTTGGTTGTTTTCTTCTGCCTTGGATTACCATGATGTGAATGGTGTGCTCTGGGACAGAAAAGAAATGGTGGATACAGCGTTGAAGTAACTGCCTTAATTTTAAGTGGGCCTCTGGAAGCCACATCAGCCAGAGAATGTCAGGCAGGATAATGTTTCCAATGAGCCAGTTGTGGCCTCATTGTCAGAAACAGATCTCTTCTCTGCCTGTAATTAATGTGGAGAAACCAAGAGAGATGCACAGGGCATCCGTCAATCATTGGTGGACGTCATGTTACTGCTCAGCTCAAAAGGAGGCCGTAAATTGATACTCATCATCAGAGGAGACATGCAAAGGACCTTCCTGCATTAAGAGAGCATAGCAACAGAATTCTAATACTCTTTGAAGTCCATCACCAAGGAAAAAGAGCAGTATTTAAAGTGCAGTAAGGTTACAAAACCATTTGCCTTCTGGAAGTGAATGCCTCAGAAAGACACGTACGTTTTCGCTTTCATGGGCTGGGGCTGGGGCTGGGGTCTGCAGCAATGGCACTTTGCTATTGTCATGTTTGTAGGCTGCTGCCATGATACATTGATAATTGTTTATACTGCATAAGCAGCCATGCACATTCTTTGGTAATTATACACATCTAATTGTAGATGCATGTTTTTGCAGCAGTACTTTGTGGTTGTTGATATAATACTTAAAAAAAAGAGGTGGGATAGTGGTTAAATTGTTGGCTGTTGTTAGACCCGGCTTCCTGGGCACAAGGGCACTCAGGGGTTGCTGTGCTCCAATCGCATCAACTGGAGTGTTCCCCACTGGTGTCCTGGGGCCTCAGTACTAGTGGTCCCAAAACTGGATAACCAAGTACTCCTCTCCAGCACCTGGCTCTCTCAGGGCAGTGAGACAGAGAAGTTCAAAGCTTACTCAAGGAGGTGAGGTGGGTGTAGACATTCAGAATACAGTGCACACTGTACTACCAGCTGATAGAATCAATGTGCATTCAGTGCTTTACTTTTTATAAAAAGAAAAGCCCTTTAATACACACAAGAGAAACATGCTACACATAAAACTATGATAAACAGTGAAAACGAGATGTCTCTATAACCCTCTGGGCCAGAGTTCTGACCCCAAACAGTATTATAGCGCCTAGATGCTAAGCACTATAAAAACACAGTTGACATGTAGATACACAATTAGCATTGCATATTACAGACCATGTTGCACAGGGTTGCTTTCATTCGCCAGAGCCATGATAACAATCCTTGTATTGAAATGATATAGTTTCAGCATTTGATGTGAAGTCAAATGGCCTTGATCAGCCCTTAACCCACCACCTAAAGAAAAAGAAGTGCCCGTCCTGAGTGAGGCCACAGTTCTAGTGGCATCAGGGATCTGACCACAGGTGCCTGATGTCTTGGCACAGTTTACTGAAGTCCCACTAGTCCAGTAGCCACGGGCTATCTTTAGGAGGGTAGTGGCTGGCCAGAGTGCCAGTGCACCCCGATATCCCCAGATGTCACAAAAACAAAGGTGGAGGGGGCTGTACCACCGGACACCCTTCACCGGCTACAGATTGTAACTGGAAGTTCCACACAGGCTCCCACAGCACAGGAGAGGGGACTGGGCAAAGCGATCTCACCTTCAAGGACTGAGATCAAGCTTCCCCGTCACCCTCTGTCTTCATTGATGTGCTGCAAGCTTCCTTATCTTGAGCAGCTGTCTGCAATTTCATTGTTCAAAGCACCAGCTCCACAAGCTCCACAGTAACAGCTGGTTCTCTGCCCGATGCTGCTGATTCCCTTGCTCTCTTCAAACTGGCACATTCCTTTGCAGCATAATCCATCAGTCATAGAGAAAAAGTCCTCAAGTTCCAGACACGGTGAGCAAGCTTCTTATCTTGCCTTCACACCTCGGGCCATGAATGGCTTCCTCAGGAGGACCCTGTGTAGGGTCACCTCTTCAGAATCGTAGACCAGTCATGAACCCCAACTGACCACTAAGGCCTGACGTTTATCCCCTCTGATTGATAGGCTGATCCAATTAGAGGGTCTGCTACTTTTGAATCCTGGGTGCCCCTCCAATCCTCAGGCACATATGTGGCATGGTCACTGTGTGTCCAAAGCATGCAAAAGATGACCTACTGTCTTCCCTCCTACCAGCTCGGACTATTCCCCAGAGAGGATTTTTAATTAACTCCAGACCAGGGGGGCCTGACCATCACACAACAGAAAGGTTCCCTCCTACCAGAGTTAGTGCAGCTAGACACGGATAGGAGTGAGTGTCTACCACAAGCCCACCAGGCTTCTCTGAGGAATAGGGAGGGGCGTGAGGGAGCTGGAATGTCCATCAGAACAGCTCACATTACACACAATGGCTCAACTCACCATTCTTCCACAGTTACCCACGGGCTCTCAAACACATGTCAGGTAGGCAAAGGCAGCAGGACCACAGGCATGGCAGACTGCACAGGCTTGACCAGGAGGGGGGCTAGTAGCCTATCCTTCTAAGAATACAGGGATACCCTGACTATAGATTCGTTGCTGCCACCACTGTCAGTCTACCACAACCTGGGAAGAGAGGGCATATGCATACCCCCTTCGAACTCAGATCTAAGCTCTAGGGTCTCAATCTATGTAAACATGGAGACCATCAGTGGACATGCAGGATTGTCATGTTCACTGAGGAAGGGATCTAGAAACCATACAGTAACTTTTAAGTGACTTGCTTGGAGATCATCATAAGGCAGGGAATGCACACTTTCCAGAGACATGCAGAAGACTTCCATCCCAACAGCTGTGAATACAGCAGATCTGAATTCTAATCTTGCTATCGCCATGTTATCACGTTCTTTGATCCTTTGCAAGTCATGTTATCTCCCCTGCGCTCAGTTTTCCTCCAGGCAAAAATGTAGTGCTCTGAAATAAGGACTAACCCCCAAAAGTTCTACATACAAAATGGAGATTTTTTATGACTTATACAGCCTCTTCTTTTTAAGTCTTGGTTAAAGACAGCTTTCGCTGTCTATTAAGAGACCTATTGTTTCCAATCTTTACCATATACTTAGAGTGAGCTTTGGGACAGACCCTTGCTCAAATTTGGTCTGGTCATGAGTTGGTGGACCTCCCTTTTCTCGTGTTTGTCCCACCAAGGAGCATTTCGATATCACAGTATTCTGACTGGAAGTGTTGTAAAAAGGATTGGCAAAACCAAAAGTTCAATCGTTTAAGAGCTGAGAACTATTGGATTTGCCAAAGCTTTTTTTAACAATTGTTGTGGTATTATTCAGCCTAACATATTACTCCTCATGCCCTGACACTGATTGGTTGTGGTATAAGTTATTGTCATGTTGAGGTCATATCCAATCTTAAGTGAACCAAGTTTGTAAACGAAAATCAGACAATTGGAAAGCAAAATGTACTTATGGCGTCAGTGCAAAATATCTGTACAAAATGGCAGAAAAACCCATTACTCCAAGACCTTTCCAGTGTGGGCGACAAATGTCATTGGGGTAAGAGGCCAGTCAACCTATGAAGCAAGCTGAATATAACTCCTAACGTTATTGGGGCATTAAAGCAATATCTCCTAGACACCCAAGTTCAGGTGAGCTGCAATCAGGGGCTATGGATGAATGGTAAAAGTATACTGTAAGGATGTTTATTATTTTTGTTACACTGTAGTGTTATTATGAGGTATTATGATGCTACTTCTCTTACCCGGAATATTGATTGAAACAGCTATATATGGACTGAAGCCAGAACATGAAAGAACAACACCAGCAAAGTGAGACAGAGCTAGACAGGTGTCTGGGGGTAACAAGCGAGGACCCTTGCGCGGACAGATCACAGGTGTGTTGTGGGTTTAGGAGAGAGCAGTTGGAGTGTATTAACAGACAGAAGCTGGAGTGGGGAGGGACTGAATAGTAGCCCCTCCCTGATCGGGTTTAATTTATTATATTTGGGCAAAGTATAGGACCGTTTCATGATGTAGGAAACAAGTTAATTAATTAATTTCAAAGATACGTCACAGCAACATTATGCTTCTACTGCAAAAAAATGGCACAGTCAGAATTATAAAAATAGTTGTAAAGGTATTTGCTCTGTTTTAAAGAAAAAAGCAGTAATGTAAAACTGTTCTTACAGTCACTTCAACCCCTGTATAAAACTTCCTGGTGATGCCATATTGGCACCACCAGGAAGTTTGTAATGCAAGCAACACACACACACACACACACACACACAAACATAATACTATTGTAAACCCTACCATCCTTGACTAATAGTTAGCAAAGAGGCTCTTTTTTAATCTTACCTTCAGCAGTCTGGCTACCGCCACAGCAACCAGCACCACTGGTACACTGCTCCCGTAGAGAGGAAACCAGCCCCTCGAGCTCTTCTAGGCGGCTCAGCAGGTCCTTGATATCAGGGGCAGCTGCACAGCCGCAGGCCCGCCGCGGAATGTTGATACGGTGCGTAAAGACTATCTGGTTATTCCCATCCATGCTGTGTTCCTCTTGTTGGCTCCCTGGCTCTGATAGGGGCTTCTGACCTGCACCCTCAGACACTGGGTCTAAGTCAACAGAACACAAGGACCCCATGGGCAAGTTAATGTTGTAGACATGATTAAACACAACAGGCTGGTTGTCCTCTGGCAGCGTGACGTTTGAGGTCAAACCGCTCTCCCGCTTCTGGCGGATGATCTTTTTAATGAGCCCGCCATCTGAGTGGTGGCACAGCAGAGCGAGCGTGAGGCAGGCTAGGACACGAGAGCAGCGCCCCATGGTCTCCATGGCTTCCTGAGAGGGCTTCACGTGGAATGTCCTTTGCACTCACTGTGGAAGATATATCTGGTGGTTGGCCTTGTAAGAATCTTGCTTTTCCTCCTAAGGCAGATGTTCCTGTAGAAACAAAAGGAAGATCATGTGTTTTAAGAAACAAATATCATAAAAGCGACCAATGGACAGTAGTGGAAAGATGTAATCCAAGAGGAAGGTGGACAGGGAAGGAAAGATTGATGGAGCAAGAGAAGGACAAAAGAGGAGAGAAAAAGGCAAAGACAGACGGATTGGTAGAAAGATCATGTAATACATAGGCTTTCCTGTTTTCAGTTGCTATTTTTGGTAAATTCTAGTGGTTTTTTTCCAGTTTTTTCAATACCTTAAAAAAACAGTGGTTATCAGTGGTTACACATTTTTGCGCCATTTAAAACAACAGAAACAGTGTTTTTCTGGTGTTAATGGAATTATTTGCTTTTAATTATTGCTTGCTTTCTCCACTGATAGAACATGTGTATAGATAGCGTATGTACAGGGTATATGAGGTCCAAATACATTATTACAAATCAAACTTTTTGTAGTATACCATACAATACTTCTTTAGTGAGTCTTTGGTCATGCACGCTCGCTCTTTCCTTCGTATGTAAACATTTATCTATGAAAAGGCCCTCTCAACATTGGCACTTGAGACGTGCAACGCCAAAACAGCCAGTACACAATTTGCTAACTCTGGCCAATGACATAGCTTTCCATGCCAATACTGGTGTACCTGAAGTTTGTGATTCTCTAGGACATGTTCTGCAACATATGCATTGAATTGGGCACATATGCCCTCAGTTATTGAAGTGGTCAAAAATGAATCAGTACTTTTCAAAGTCTGGGGGGGAAAAAAGAAGGGATCTAGAACTTGTGCAGAGTACCTTAGTGAGGCTTCATTAACTTCAAATGCCATGGTTGGTGAAGGGACATTTCTATACATCATTGCAAACCATTTCCCATAGACTGTAAAATAAAATGTCCTGAATTGCTCCTCAACATTTCTTTGCTTACCAAGTGGCAAGATTCTAACATGGAGCATGTTGCAGTGCCAAAGTCACTAAAAGTGTCGCCCAGCCTACTCTCAAGGAATGTTTCACATCTATACCAATTACGCTGAACATTTGGTAGACAAAGGCGTTTTCGACTCTAGTATTTTGATTATGTTCACTACAGCAGTCATGTTTTCCTATAAAAACCTAAGCATGCAGTAGACTGTACTTTTTTCACATCACTATCAATATGTGAAAAAAGATCATCACATTTCTTGCCTTTGGCATCATCACTAAGCAAAAATTCTGTAAACGGTCGCCACATGGATAATATGGCATTCACAGCCTCTAGGACTGAGAACCACCGGGTAAATGACACATTTAGGATGACTCTTTCTTTGATGCCACAAAATGAGAAATATTTGCATTTTAGTTCCCAGGCATAATGAAACAGTGCACCAGAATGGACTACAAAGTCAATAGCATTCTTCATTAACTCTGAAGATTGTAAAGATGCTTTCAGCATACCGTCTAGCAAGTGGCAAGGATCTCTACAGGGAAGCACTTCAGCTCAGGTATCGACTTTGACAGGTCATCATACAACTTTTTCAAAGACGTAGCTGAATTACTGCAAATACAAACAATATCACTCCAATCTTTATTGAACTTGGTAGGAACTTTTTTCAGCAGTATTCCAAGTGACACTGCGTTCCATGTTTACCAACGTCTGGTGTCATGTTTTCGCCACTATCTCAGATGCTTGGTGACAACATTCTTTTCACATATACCTGTCACTACACCTTGCATTGACTGTTTAAAGCCTGGGGTGTTTGGCAATTCACCTACAATCAATACTGGCACTCTGGAAAAGGGGGCTGATGTATCAAAGGATTTCACCCATTCTCTGTCTGTCGGTAAATGTGATGGTACATATTGGGAAAGATTCTTATGAAACCAGCCATTTTAGCTATCAGTGAAATGAAATGTAGCCAAAATATCAAATATGATTTAGATATTTCCTGATTCTCTACAGTTTATAAAATAACTAAATATGACCTAAAACATGCTTCTAAACACTGCATCTTTAGACCAAAGACCACAAAACTGAAAAAGCAGAAGGAAGAAGAGACAATATTTTAAGTGACATCCCTAAACAACAAAACTCAAACAGAATAATGTTAGACCAGTCTTTCTTGCTGCTGCCTTGTATAACAAAGTTATATTGTATTAGCCCCTTCAGGAAGAAATAAAAATTACTCTTTTACTCATCTTTTCCTTTCTTTGAATGGCACTTAGTTTGTGGTTGCGAAGGTGTTTTTTCAGTGTTTATATGTTTACACCGGTGATGGCTATTTTCCTTTTGGTGGGGTTTTATCAGTTATTATAGGTTTAAACCTAAAACCAGATAGCCTAGTAATACACTAATTTGTGCAAATATATGCTGAACAGTTTCATTGTCCCTGCCCCCCCATCCCCTTCTCATGGACGGATGTCCTGGGGAGGACGAATATATGCTGGTTAGCTGCTGCCTCCATTGTTAATTGTTGACTTGTTGACATTTTCCATGGTTAAAACAATGATCCTGCAACATACTCTCACACCACAACATGCGTATCATAGCTCTGACACACATAGTTGAGATTTCCACCAGGGTTACCCGCTGCAGAGGGCCAGGGCTTCAACTGTTGGGTTACTGTAATGCGTGTTTCCATTTTATAACTGGCTATAATGGAATGTAATGCTATGATTACGTTGAGCCGGTATGTACGCCTTCCTGTTACATTGCATACTGTGAGATTGTTGAATAAAAATAAGTTTTAAAAAACAATGCTGAGCAGTGAAGAGCAGTAATTATTAGAAAAGCGCCTTTTGTCATTTATATATTTTTTATATCTGCATGATTTTGTAAAGCAGAAATCCAAAGGGGATGTAAAGTAGGTAGAAGTGCGTACAACAGGAGTAAACACATTACAGTAGGGTAGTAGGTGCTCAGAGTTAGATGGCCCGAACCATTACACAGACATAAGTACCATTGACAATTCTGTAAGATTGTTACAGAGGATAAACAATTGCAATAATTGGATTAATTTCCCTCCAGCTGAGAGGACAAGAAGGGGCATGTAGATCCAAGGCATCAGTGATCTTTTGGTTTCAAGTTCCAGATTCAGATGTACGAATTTATTTAAGGAGTAAAAATAGTAACGCTGTAGCCCTTGCAGTTAACTTTACAAAAGTGACCACCACCGTGAAAAGGACACCAGTGTCCCTGGGTTAAAAGGAACCTATGTTAGGTGTAGGCGACAACAGACAGTGGCGTAACGAAACTTGAGGGGTCCCCTCTGCAAAGTACATGGAGGAGCCCCCCCCTCTGGACTCACTCAGGAGCTCTCAGGCCAGGGTACTGTGCTGAAGGGGGCGCCCTGGAGGTCGGGCCCCCCGCAGTGCTGGGGCCGCCGGGGCCTTTTTTACGCCACTACGACATAGCAGCAATGACTGCCTCGATGAGAAGGACACCAGATCACCTCTCAAGTAGGGAACTTTAGTACAGCAAACACATGATATGACATCCTAGGAAGGCACGGTGGAATAAAAACTAAATGAACAGCTACATGGAAAGTTAAACATGAAGTAAAGAGTATATGTCATGAATCGGCAGGAAGGTGGCAAACCGTCCAATCTGTGAAAGGACTGTGGCCCAGGGAAGAGCAGGACACGCAAACACCACCACTATCAAAAGCCTGTAGTGCTCCTTGAGCATACATCAGGGCGTCGTGAACGTCCGCACCCGCTTTAGCAGCTACAGCGAGGTGGTGTTATTTTTTAAGCCTCTTCTGTCTGCAGCTCGGCAGACAAAAGCTCATTGTAAGGCTGGAATATAACGTCAACAGAAGGGCAAGAAGGAGCGAGGAAAAATGACTCTGGGTAAATAGAACATGGAAAGAAAGAAGGAATATTGGAAGGAAGGGTGAAAAGAAGGATGTATGGATGAATGGGTGGATCAGTGAAATGTGAATGAGTGCGTTAAAGGATGAGTGAATGAAAGGTGAATGGACAGGTGAAAGAATGGCATACTAAAGGGATGGATGTATGTATGACTGAATGGATAGGTGATGCACAGATGAAAGGATTGCAGAGTAAAGGGATGGATGAGTGGGTGAAAAGATGAGTGAATGGATCACAGAGTTGATGGATGGATGACAGAGTGGATGGATGGTAGGGTGGCTGGATGGAAAAGTGGATGGATGGCTGGATGGCAGAATGGATGGATATATCAGAGTTGAGGAATGGATAGACGGCATCACAGAGTGGATGGATGATGGATGGATAGATGGATAGATGGATGGATGGATGGACGAGTGAATGTTAGAGCGGATGGATGTATGGATGGCAGAGTGGATGGGTGGATGGCAGAGTGGATGAATCAGTGGATGAATGGCAGAGTAGGTGGGAGGATGAATGGATTTCAGAGAGGATTGATGGATGCCAGATTGGAAGAATGAATGACAGAGTGGGTGGATAGGAGGATTGATGGCAGACTGGGTAGATGGATGGATCGATATATGGATGGATGATGGATTGATAGATGGATGGATGGCTGAGTGGATGAACTGACTGATGGCAGAGAGGATGGATGGATGGGTGGGTGGGTGGATGGATGGATCGGTGGCAGAGTGGATTAATTGCAGATTGCATGAATGAATGGGTTGATGGATGATGGATGATGGATGGCAGATTGGATTGATGAGTGGGTGGATGGATGGATGAATGAATGAATGAATGGATGGAAGGATGGATGGAATGGGGAAAGAATGAATGATGGATGAAAGAAAAAAATAGATGACAGAATGCAAAGGTGAAATAGTGAACATCAGCAGGTGGATGGAACGGTGAAAGAATGAATGGATAGATGCAAGAATGGAAGAGACAAGAAAGCTGTTCTAGCGAAGGTTTGGCTCACTTGCTTCGCTTGCTTGGTAGCATCAGTGCTTTAGTTCAAAGTTGGGGCTATTTTAATTTTCTGGCTACTCCCTTCCCCTACATCATTATTTTATGAAAATTAAACAGTTGAGGAGTGACTATTTGCTCCTGAGAAAAAAGTAAGGCCCTCACTTGACTAGTTATTTTGTGTGTTAGTACCACACTTAGTAAATGTGTATACTGTTGGGTGTGTCATTACTGCCTGGCTCTCAGTTCTGCACCTCTAGATGTGTAATAACACAATAAGACCACATTTTCCCTTTTCCATGCTCCAAATGTTGGAATGGGCATTATTTTCACCAAATACATTGCTGTGTATTTTACCTAGCTAAATGTGTGCATTGTAAACATGCTTTATTACATCAAACGTTGTCATTCTAATTCAGAGACATACTCCTGTTTACTTAGAAACTGAGATCACTGGCTCTATATGAATGAGGGATACACTTCTAGTTTCACTAGGAACAGTAAACACAAATTGTATTGAATACAAATAGAAAATCACATCTCAAAGCGCTAAAAGTAGGAGAGATGAAAGACACACCATTACCTGAAGGGACACCCTTTTCTCAGACGTAGTAGACAAACTTTTAGACCAACACTTGCCCCATTCAGCCCTCCTTTACCTCCGTGGAATCTCTTTCTGGAGTGAAAACAGCCCCAGTTTATAGGCATTTCATTTGAGAGTGCCCACACTTATGTGGGTCCCCCATGTGTACCACCGCATTCATATGAAGATGAAGGAACAATAATTTCCTGTCGCTCTGTTGCATATAAACAGTTTTTGGCAGTATGTTGCTTCTAAGAAGACCCACCTTTAGTGCCCAGGCTTGACTTGCTACCTGGTCCTGTCACCCCACTGCCTCAAGCCAGGCTTGGGCTACATCGTGTCTCCTCAGTGCTTTAATCTCTTCAACCCTGCCTGTGCTGGACTGGAATTTTGGGCAGACTGGCACTGCCAGGTGTGCCCGCATTAAAGGGTGTGTGCCCTTTTTTCTGGTCCAGTTAGGCCCACTGGACCAAAAATAGGGCCCACAAACTATGGCCCTTTAAAGGATTGACTGCCTGGCAGTGCTAGGCTGACAAACTGCCTGGAATTCCAGTTCAACAGTACCCATATCCTGGCTGGCACTGTCATTTGGCATCCCAAAGCCATTTTTGTAACCAGGACCGTGTTAACTGAGAGGCTGACCCCTGCTTTACGCTGCATTCTGGTACCCTCTCCATAAACCTACGCTCTTAGCTTTTTTTTTGTTGCAGATTTATATAGCTCGACCCGAAGGTATTGGAACACTTTACATGCGCACCAGTTACGTTACACAAGGACACATTCATTTTTTTGGTAGGCACAGGAAGATTAAGTGATTTGTCCAGAATCACAGGATGTGGAGTCGACCCGAGGCTCGAACATCGGTTTCCCAGCTCTAAAGTCGGCAGTCTAGCCGTGAGACCACATCCTCTCCTGTCATTCTGTCCTGCTTACAGGTGTTGGTGCAGTGCTTAATTTGAGCCGGTGCTTTCCGGTGCTCAGCACCGGCACTTAATTGGTTTCCGGTGCTCGACACCGGCACCTAACTGTTCTAAGTATGGTGTTGACAGTCTACCACATAGTGGCGCTGCTCATCTAATTTAGAGATGAGCAGTACAACGGTTGTTAAGGAATACAATATACACTAAAATTGCTAATACCTGCCTCCCCCAGCCATTCCTTTAGCTTTGGGGACCTGGAATAATCTGAACTGTCGCATTTACATGCGAGAGAGATGGTTAGTAGTTGTTTTGGCAGCGATGACAAGGGCGATGTGTGGTGCAAGCCTCAGTGGCCTCCTGGTCAGAGCCCCGTCACTTAATATTTTACAAATTAAGCACTGTGTTGGTGGGAGGGTCAGCTTTGTAGCACAATGATTCTGTTGTGCTCAGTGGCCTTCTTTTAAGCCCTGGCACCTATTCCCCACTAAGCTTGTGTGAAAACTGTTAGCATGCACCAATGGTCTACCTTTCGCAACCCTGATGGCCTTTTTTGCAGTCTTCCAGCACGTTTCCCCCAAATCAATTTTGTTCCTTGTCACCAGAGGGAAAATGAAACTGCTGTGTTCGTACACCCAGTGCTTAACTTAGAAAAAATATAAGTGCCAGGGTCCAGGGTATTCCACTGCAGCTGGCATCAACCCCGGCCACTGCTGCCAAATGGGAGTGCCAGCATTATCTACTAACCATTACACTTAAACAAGAGTGACATTTTGGACTATTCCAAGTTACTCCACGCCGTAGGGGTGGCCCAGAAGTGTTTTTTTAATACATATTTTTTTGCATATTGAGTTACTGAACCCTCTCGACCTTCACGTTCTGCTAAAAAATAAGCTGAAAGCACCACCATGTGATATACTTTCATAAATAAGGGCCAGTGTTCAAACACAAGGACAATGACGAGCACTGGCAAAAACAAACACAAATTAAGCACTGTGGCCGTGCACCCTTCTATAGGTCCTGCCAATAGGCTCCTGTGTGGCTACCGGGCATCCAGCTGAGTTATGGCTTCGGCCCACTGATGTCTGCTACGCTGGATTGTCCGTCATTAAAGGAGAGACTCAGTTTACGATCTTTCCATGGAAAAATGATGAGATGTTACTGGAAATAAGAGGCCACCGGTAATGAGGGCTGCAGAGGGCTATTACTTCGTGTCCTTTGTACTTGGTTTAAACTCTCTGCTCCTTCATCAAAAATTGCGAAGTGCACCCAAACCACAGAGCTTTGCTTTGCGTCTCAGCAATTGAGCCTCTAGAAGCGAGAACATGGAAGTGGGCTGCTGGTTTAGAAAACCCCTCCTTCGACCCCCCCCCCAAAAAAAAGGGCACATTTCCCGGGGGTCTGGCACGAATACAGAGCAGTACTGGTCGTAAGGGCCTTTTGCCGGCTCTCACTCCGATCAAAGCGTTGACGAGAAGGTTTCCATAGCAGCACTGCACCAAGGCCCCGCCCTCTTTCATTTTTAGCTAGTTACCGAAACAAAAGAGAGTCTCCTGGGCTAATTACAAGTAAGAGGCTGTCAGCGGCCTCCCCGTGAACACAGTGTTTGCTTGGGAAACTCGAACCCTAGAAGTTCATTCGGGTGGGCTCTGGGGAGATGACAAACCTGTCAGAGCTCTGCCATTTAATTTGAAAGGGAGGAACTGAGGGGCCTCTGGAGTCAGGGCCCCCATTCAGAAGGGCTGCTCAGGTGAAATTCCTTGCTTGGGACTTTATCAGATAAGAGGCCCCTCTGTGGCCTCGCGAAGCATCTGTGAGGTATGTGCAAACCCGGGGAGGATGAACGTGACACACGACTTCAAAGGCCCGTGCCATTTGAAGGAAAGCTCTGCTTTCTACACCAGCCTGCAGTGACACTTGTGCATTAGAAGTGAATGTAGTGTTCGCACAAGACATAAAAAAAATAGTACTTTTGCACTCTAAACTCGTTTCTGCGGTCTAGGTCACACGTACTGTCCAAAGAATCTGTTCTGTAAAGGCAAATTACACACTTATATGGTGCGATGGTTATTTATTTTTTTCTTTGTGGTGCAGGTGTTGCATTTACCGCATATGTCACAAAAATAAGAAGCAAGAAAGAAGAAAAACACAAAAAAATTACTTATGAGAAAAAATAACCATGACATATAATATAATTGAATAGTATAGATCTTCGTGGATCGTGTCACGCAAGTGTACTTCGAGCTGGTATGGAAGCTCCTTTTCAATTTTAACGCATATCACAGCATAATACTTTACTTATGAACTCATATAAAGGGCATTTTTGCTCTCAATTACTTTAACCTGATCACATAGTTTAAACACACAAGAATGATAGGATGACGAAAGCAAAATGAAACAAACATTGGCAAAGCAAATAGGTCTTGGAAAGATGTTAGCAAACGTTTTGACTTTGCCAGTGCTTATCGATGATGCAAAAATTATAACCCTGCTTGAGAATGTATACATACATGCTCATGCGCACTGTGGCAGCTATTTTGTTTACTTTTGCTTTTCCGTTGAAGGATGGTGGCTGCCAATGGTATAGTAAGAGTGTTAAAGTATACTATAATGAAATGAATATCCTGATATTAAATTGCAACTGCTGGGCCGTCCTAAAAAAATGAAAATACAAAAATACAAAAGTACGTAAAAGAAAGCGGAATGGGGAGGAGGGGCAAGTCAACACTATTTTGATGGTTATGTGTGATTTGTAAGCCCTGTGATTGTGAGATTTGTGTATAGGTGATAGTTCTGTTTACAAATGCCTACGTTTATGGTGTTGCAGCATCCAGATAGAGAACTGCTGGCTAATGATTAGGTCCAAGGAGTCTGTTTAATAAAGATACGCGCACGTGCTCATGTGACGCAACGCGGCACAAAAAATAGCAACAATTTACTTACTATAGTAAATGCCCACATGCTTAGTGCAATATGACATTGAATTGTGTGAGCTCCCGAACAGAGCGCTTGATGAATGAAACATTTTTACATTCGCAAACTGCCTGATTCACAGAATCAGGACGTTTGAGAACCCAAAAATGCCTTTTTCTGATATACAAAGCCCAAATTCGATTCAGTAACCTGTTACTGAATCGCAATTTGAGTTTGCGAATCAGTATTTGGAAGGGGCATCCCTTCCAAATAACGATTCATTTTAGTAAGTATGATCTTTTTGCGACTGAAATGCAGTCGCAAATCATTTGCACTTTACGACCAACTCAAAGTTGGTGGTAACCCATCCGGAAATGGGACCCTTTCCCTTTTGAGAATGGTTGAATAAATATTTTTTAAGAGCAGGCAGTTCTCCTACAGACCACTACTAAAGGAAAACGGGCTGCCTTTAGAAAAAAAAAATGATTGCTTTATTTAAAAACAATCACAGACATGGTGGTCTGCAGACCCCAGCAAGCCACCATCCGTTTGATGACAGCGAACCATAGTGGGTCACAAATTGCAATCTACCTCATTAATATGCCATGAGGATGGTCTATTTGCGACCCACTACGAATCATTAATGAAACTCTAAAGAGTTTCATATTTTAGGTATTGCAATTTCCTGATTGCGATTCGCAAAAAAAATCACAATTAGCAAATCGCTAGTCCTAACTTTCTTGCATGTAGCCCTTATTTCGGTAAATATAGGCCAGAGTTGTCTGAGGACTATCTCTCCTGTTGCAAGTACTAATGGGGAATAAATGATCCAGACATCCTCAACTCTCTGAACACATCCAAACAGTACAGTGCAAACCATATAGAGGTTTTAGAATGATTTACACTTCCAACTCGAAAACTGATTTATTTTTGTCACTGAATTTTTTTTGTTGACTTTCATTACGGAAGTGTTCTATCTTTTCTGAATTTGATTTCTTTTGTCACAAAAAGATTCACTTTTTCATGATTTGATCAGCTTTTATCACATCGCTCATCACAAACATATTTTCGCAAACTTCACTGGTAACTTTTTTGTGGATCAGGTGAAATGCAAAATTTGGTGAAAAATCATCAGTTTATCTTTTGGATGATTGTGTGACTCTTGGCTGGCAGGCATGTCCAGGTAACCAACAGTCCAATAGGCATGGGCCTGTAAAAAGTGAAGAGTAGCCCCAGAGTAAAAAACCTAGGAAGCCTCCAGAGACCTCAAATCTCACTCATTACGAGTGAGACTGATGTATTTAGAGGTTGCGGAAAATAGGACTCGTAGCAGGTTAAATATCACAACTGGAGAGAAGTTATAGAGCATAGACTCTGAGGGGCAGATTTACAAGAAAGTGACGCATCTGTACAGATGCGTCACTTTCCCTGCGCCACCCTTAGAAACCCGTGCGCCACCATAGATGCGCCGTATTTACAATACGGCG
The DNA here is from genome assembly GCA_963921515.1 of Calotriton arnoldi. NCBI lineage: Eukaryota > Metazoa > Chordata > Amphibia > Caudata > Salamandridae > Calotriton > Calotriton arnoldi. The sequence continues at coordinate 2,553,718 of CAWUFW010001020.1, read as the reverse complement.
CACTATGGCGCAAGGATTGACAGATGCGTCAGAAATTCTGACGCATCTGTTGGCGGAAAAGTCACGCATTGCTGGAGTTGTGTCGCAAGCACGACGCAACTCCAGCAATGCGTGTTGAGGCCTATTCCCACTACACTGCGTCACTACTTATGCCTGCTTCAAGCAGGTGTAAGGTTTTGACGCAGTGGCGTCCTAAAAATGGCGCAGTGAAATCTTGTAGATTTCACTGAGTCACTTTTACGCAAATCATGTTCAAGGTAGAGGGGCTTAAATACATCCACCTCCTCACCTGCCGATGCACTTACGTGGTGCTCTTATTGGCTCATGGATTCCTCGTCCGACTTCGTCCTTCTTGAAAGAAGCGGGATTTTTTGGACACAGAACTAGAAACCTGGGGTTCCGGATTGAACCGTTCAAGAATATACGGCAGTTGGGAAACAGTGATTATTCTCGTCCGTTTAAGAAGGGGATCTACTAACAGACCACTCTTCGAGCCTGCAAAAGAAATATAAGAATAAGTGCAAATATCAACTCCTTTTCATTCAGGGTATAACAACCTAATGTACCACAAAGAAAAGTGAACATAATGACTGTCTTGATAAAGATGGAATAATCAGATACCCATCGAAACGCGTCGACGCATTTCTGTACATTATCCCGAGGACACGTTGGAACTGTAGATACAAAATAGAGTATATGTATCCAGGCTAATCTTGCTAAAATTATTCCTAGGGAATTGTTGAGTTAAAAGACAAAGTGTACTGTCTATCATTGTTCTTTTCCCTATTTTTTAGGGGTCTCTGTGGTAAAAGTGTCATAAGATGTTATGTTATGTCCTGATCTGATGAATTGTATTGTTTTTAATTATGTTGAATTGATGCATTGTGTTGTATTTTAGGTGTTTTACTATATAAATTGTGTTTTTAATAATAATCACATGTACTAAAGAAATAAATGGACCCTTTTTGTATTGCATGTTATAGTGGTATTATTGTTTGAGTGTGTTAGGGTTTTTGAGTGAGATCCCCTAAAATAAAAAAAATAAAAAAAATTCTATGTGCTTTATATGAATTAAGAATTCCACTAATGATAGGGTGTTCTTGTTGATTGAGTAAATCAAGGGATAATTTGTTTTTTATACTGGTAGTACCCCACTCCCTTGGTAGCTGACAAGGGGTCTCTCTCTGTTTAAATACATTATACCTGACGCAGGTATAATGTGACGCAGGGCTTTACAACGTGACACAGCTCCCTAGATGCGTCACGTTGTAAATAGGCCGCATTGTTTGCGCCGCTGTTGCGTCAAAAAAGTGACGCAACTGCAGCGCAAAAGTCACGCAAGGGGCTTGTAAATCTGCCCCTAAGTATGTCTCTGTTCAGATCTCTGCTCTCTGCAGATCAGTTCGCAAAACCTCCACTGGCTGCCTGTAGCCAGAATCCAAGCACTTTGCATCATCAACAGAGCACCCCAGGAAAAAGGCAACTATACCTACAAATTAAATGTAAACAATACAAATATAAGATAAGATTGCGGCCACAAGTTGTAGCAACGCTACCTGCATTGATAAGTGCTTCAAGACCCCACATAGAGGGAGGAAGCACAAAGCAAACATTATAGCTCCATAGGAGCTGATCCGACCACAACGTGAGTTGACGTGAGGACCTGTAGGACACCCCAGATTGCTACTCCGCTACTTTTATTGGCCATTAGTCTATTTCATTTGTGTTGTTGTTGGTCCACTCATTCCAGATGCATTTTTATGTTCTATACTGTTTCATTGGTGTCCCTTCTTGTGTCATATTAGTTATCACTCAGGAGAACTATCAATGCTGGAGAGCCCTGGACCTCGTCGGAAGTCAAGGGCGCGTCTTGGAGAAAGGCATCTTAGTAGCATGTGATGAAGCTGACCCCGAGTTTGCCCAGCTACTGTGGAAGCCTGAGCCAGGGAGCTCCTCTCAGGGGTGGAGGGCAGCTGCAGATGGGGAGAGCCCTGAACTGTTGATGGAGCTTCCAGAAAGTAAAGACTGAGCCACCTCCACCTGCCCTCTTCCTGCTCTTGTGTGCTATTTGTAGAGCTTTGAGTGCAGAACTCCCCACCTCCTTTTTGGAATGCAAATACCGAACAATCATTGTATTAATTCAGAGCTGAAAAACGTGATGGCAGGCCCATTTGAAGGAGACCAGGTGGCCGCACCCGAGAATAGGCCACTGTAGGTACACATAAGGTGTTGACAGATGAGGAATTAGGGAAAAGAGCTCTATTTTGGCATCCATTTTAGCTTCCGAAAGAACCCACCTGTCACTGGCGAGGCCTCCAGCCAAGTGCGCATTCACTATCCCAACTCCTCACTTCGGTCTTTTTCTGTTTGTTTCTTTTCCATATCATTTCTCGCCTCTTTTTTTCTCTGTTTCAATCTTGCTCTCTGCTTCCCACCTCTCTCACTTGCTCTCTTTGTTTCTGTTTCTCTCCCCTCAGTTTCTAGCCATCTCGTATTGTAGCTTTCTCGTTTACTCTTTGTATCTCTCACTTCCTCTTTTCCTCTTTTTGTCTTTCTTTTCTCCCATTAACTTTCTTATCTCTTACTCTTCCACTCTTCTATCTTCCCCAAAATGTCATATAGTTCTTATTTTCTCTCTTTCTCACACAACCTGTCTGTGTCTCTCACTCTCTCAGCAAATGCACACATCACTAGTTTACTTGCACATGCTCCTCATTCTTTCACACACTCCTTTTTTTATTTTCCCTGCTACTTCTTGCTCTCTTTCGATCTCACACAGCTCTCTCTCTCTTTATTGTCTTCGACCCATTTCTATTTCACAATTACTTCCTTGCTCATGCTCTCTTTAGCTATTTCTCCCACATTATATATCATTCTCTATGTATTTCTTTCTCTGTCACACACACACATGCGTGCAAGCACACACTATGCCTTATATCTTTTCTCTACAACTATATTTTGCCTCTCTCCCTGTCTCTTCTCACTGCCACCTTTCTTCTCATTTCCCCACTCTCTTTTTCTTTCTCTCTGCCACGCTTTCACTCAATCCTGCTCTCTCTCTTTCCCTCTGTTCCTCAGTATTCACTCCTTCTCTGGCAGTCTTGCCCGCACCACTCACTCTCTACACATAACCTACTCCTCTTGCTTTCCTTGCTATTGTGATGTGACTTCTCAATCCCTCCTCCCCTTTCTTCCTGTCATTTTAGGTCCACTTGCCTTTTAACCCGCTGCTTTTCTTCCCTATTTCCCATTAAGGCCATCCCATTCCTTTGATTCCGTGTTTGCCTTGCTGCTCTCTTGCAGTCTCCTCTCTCCATGTCCTTTAAATGTCGTCTGTTCCTTTTCTATCTATTCTCTAAATGTTGGTCTCTACCACTTTCTCTCTTTTTTTTCCTCTCTTCTCTTTAGTGTCGCTTTATGTCTTCCTTTCCCATATTCCATTCTGTCTCAACCTACCACCTCCGTCCTTCACTTTCTCTAGTCTACCGTTTAGTCTCATCCTTCGCGGGTCGGTGTCCTTTCTATCCTGAATGAGTGATGGCCAGAATTCATGTAGTGTGCACTGTGGTTCATCTACCTCTAGGCGCTGTGCTTCTCTTTCGTGTAAGTTAGAGACATACCAGGGACTGTGTTACAGAAAGTGCCCAGGGGGCGCAATAGGCATGTGTGACCGTTTTGTGCGCCCCCGGGGCACTTTGGTATTACAGAAGGGGTCGCAGACGCTTCTGCGGCCCCTTCTGTAATACAGATAGCACAGGCACATACGTAGCACCAGCGCTTTCTCAAGTGGGCGTTTAATCATTTGTATGGGGGTGTGGCCCCATACAAATGAGGCAATCTCTTTACCACTGTGTCCGCGCCATACTATGGACGCGGGCATAAAGAAGCTGTCAGGAGGCACACTGAAAGGTGGCGCACAGTCAGCGCTCCCCTGATGGCAACCTTCTGAAGGGGGGAAAGGCGATTCTATGGACCCTCAGACATCATCTTGCAGGCGGGTACAGTCACTCACTGCACCCACCTGCAAAGAGATCTCTAATCGGGTTGCTGCCTGCTCTGTGAAACACAGAGCTGCTTTGAAGCAGCCATCATATTTCACTTGATTGCGATGTCCCCAGGGTGGCACCAGTTTGCGGCTGCCCTAGAGGCAGCGCATTCACTATAATAGGGCGCACTTTACCTGTTTGCGTACGGTGCACCTCTTTAAAGGCGCTAACAGATAAAGTGCGCCCTATGTGTGAGCAAATAATGATTGAAAAGTTTGTAGAAGGAGGTGGACTATTTTTCATTCAGTAGATTTTGAGGTGCAGAGAATTTGAACTGGTCGGGCCCCGTTTGCTGAATCGTGCACGGTGTCACCTCAAGTTTTAATACGGCTGTCGATAGCAGCAGGAAAGATGGTGCCTAAAAATGCTGACCAGGTACATCTTGTTATTTTTTGATTAAGGGACAATTGGATATATTGCTGGAATCATTTATGCATGGATTAAAGAGAGTAAAATATTCAGGAGCCCTGGAGAGTATAATCGTTTGACAAGTGGTGTGCAAATTTGGGCACATTCACGTGTCTTTTTCATGATATTACTTTTAAAAGTTTACCATTTGCAAAAAGAGCACAAACTTTGCAAAGTGCAGTTGAACATCCCTTCAATAAGACAGACTTGGAAAAATACAGGAAATCCTACTGTTAGTGACAGACTTTTCTCACAAAAAAAGATATTTAGCAGTTATACTATAAAAATTTGCGTAATCGCTTTACAAATGCCCAATGAAAATATTAGAAATTAGAATGATGACCACTTTTCTTCTGATGTTCCTGCTTAACTTTGCATCAAGCAGCTTGGAGCTGGCACACTGACAGAACAAGCTCTGGCTGACGAGTCCATTTCAAGCAAAAATGTGTTGATCTGCCAATCTAGGAGGAGAGAAGTGCCCGGGGAAAGACCCCTGGACCAGGATCAGCCTCATTGTGGAGGCTTGCAGAGGATGACACCACAAAGCAGCAGGCAGCCGGAGAAGGATCAGGGCGGCACTTTGCATCTCTCAAAGGTTGACGGATCTAATCCCCTTCAGCTGCATGGAAATTGCCCTGCATCCTCCCGCCAACTGCAACATGTTTGGACAGCAGCCTGCAGAATATTGTGCACGAATCAGACAAAAACAAATGTCACCCATTGGACACACTGAATGTTTCTAATCACACTCTTCATTGAGTGGCAGGAGATGCAGCCTCCAGCTGGCCAGGCTGTTATCTTCATAGCGGAACTCATGACACCTTTGTCTTGTCTAGGATTGAAGTCCCCGCTTCATTCATAAGATCCACTTTACAGCAGAGTATTCCCTATAGACTCGATAAAATAACTCACAATCTGTTTATTGAGTATTCCTAGGAGGCAAAGCACTCTCCCCCATGTTAGCATCTATGACAGGAAATAGGTGTTAACAAGTAAGTTGGGGAGTAGGATGAAACACATTATGAATGGGGCGGTGTTGCACAAGCTCAGAAGCAGCCCTGGATCCTGATTCGATTAGAAGGGCTCATGGTTAGGAGGTTTCTGGTACATTTAGCAGGGCTTGACTTTAAAGAAGACGTTGGCGCACTGCTCACTGCATGCAATCTGTTTTTCATTGCTTTTTTTTTTAGCGTGTGGGCTGCATTACTGCTTGCTAAAGACAAAAGAGCATATTGCTTTACTTACCGGAGTTTTAGCATTTTTGTTGACAAATTAGTATCACTGGTATCATTTACTTCCAACGTTTTCCTGCTCAAGTGTGACTATGTGCAGGACTTAAAAAACATACATTTTACTTTCTTCACTTTATTACCAGCTCTAGCAAGAAACGTTTAACCACCCTATATACTGGAAAACGCTAAGTGATCATATATGGAATAGGGGGACCACAATTTTACCCTCCATCTAATCCATGGACTATTTTGTTATGCCCATTGCAAATACCTCACTACTCAGTTTTGTTACCTTTCTGCCAAGATAACAATGCCAGGCCTATCCAAATGGTCAGCACGTGCTCTAATCTTCCGCTTGGCACCATCCATTACCTGGAGCTCTCCATTGGCCTACCAGAACCCAACTTCTGCCCTCTCAAAATCCAGTTCCTAGAGGTCATTGGGAGCCACTCACCGAGGCCTTTTACATTCCTCACAGGATGTAGGTCAACAAGGAAACAATGTTTGACACCCACGTTTGCAAGCAGTCTTAGCATATTGGTTGCTTAGCCTTGATGATCAGCAATGTTTGCCCAAGCTTCATGCTTGTGGCTGACTGCCTCATGCTTCCACACTGATGAGCAAGATACTCTTTCTCTATATGTGTGCACATATAGTTTACAGATTCACACTAGTTGCTTTTCAGAACTTTGGCTCATTTTCTCAGTCGTGTACAAAAGCCAAGTTGGGACACCATGTGCATTCTGTGAACATTGCCGTTTGGATGCAAGGTGAGAGCACATCTTTACCTTGGCCGGGCCTCAATTGCCTGGCTTGACCTAAGCTATCACTGCTTTCTCAGGATTCTATTTTTAGGTCTGCCATTATCCAAGGCCTTCTGATTTTACTAAATGTATGTATCACACAGTGGCTGCCACCACTGTGCAGTTATAGTTAGTTCAGAATTTCTATATGGCAAGTGTTTTTTGTTTTGCTAATAACTTTGGCACCGTTAAACAAATCTGCATGAACCTTCCCAAAAAAAGTTCATCCACATCAGTTCCTTCATGGAAAGTTTTGCTCTGATCTGTCAAGCAGGGGCCATGAAAAAGGGGAGGACCATCCAAAAAGTGTGATTTCCCATGTTAGTTCTCTTAGGAAACTTTGCGCTCTGATACAGAGAATAAGGCTGAGCCAAGTTACACCAAATTTGGCAAAAATGTAACTCCTAAAGTATGATTTTTGTAATTTGGTGTAAATCTCTTCTGCTGTTTTCCAGCAGTTAGCATTTAAAAATGGGCTCGGGTTGGGCATGAAGGGGTTAATGCTCAGAAAAACTTAGGTATATCCGGACAGTTAAACATGTGGGAGTCCAGCAGGAGTCCCATGGTAATGAAACATTAAAAAAATATGGCATTCTGATTGGCAGAGGGAGCTTTTTCTCCTATTGGTCATTCAGTACCCTGATACTGAGTGACCTGAATGCCTGTCCACAATTACGAGCAAAATGTTGCAGCTGCCTCTACAGTACTTGAGGACTCAGTCACTGAGTTATGAATTTTGTTTTGAAAAAGCACATAAAGGGGCATTGTGATCACACACTCATGCCCAGGACCATGGGCGGGGGTCCAAATATGTTCTTGTTCTGCAAAATGAAATATGTTCCAACACTCAACTTCAACAATCTCGACTCTTCTGTCTCACATTGCAACCTCCAAGGTTTAAAGACAAACACAGTGCTAAAGTTGATTGCCTCTTCCATGGTGCATATTTCTGTACTCCATATATCCTACTATTGAACTTCTGCAGAAAAGAACAAAAAGCTCAAGATTGTTCTGTGCAAACATACACTTTGTCTTGTAGTTTTTCTTCTGGCTAAGCACCCTATCCTCTACACAATGTCCTGTCACATTTAGACACTTTGAGACCCTCAGGCACTCAGAGGTGCTGCTATTATTTATAATTAAAGGATGTGGAGTGGCAACAAGGCCTAGGGGCTTGAGCGGTCCATTGCACACCAATAATGGATACCTTTTTGTTGTAACCTCTTTAGTACCAATGGTACATTCCGTCACCCCTTTGATCCCCCGTTCCTTGGTTCCTCCCACTGGGAGTTCAGGATAGAATGTTGGGACCCTTGGTCAGTTATGGAGAGTGGATGGCCAATTAAACAGGACTGAAACTTCCTATGTTTCCTGTTGTTCTTTACTTTCAACATTGGCGACGATTACTGCGTAGGGGGCAGTGTGGCCATTTCCCCTCTGTGTGCTCTCTCCAGTTACTTTAATATACAAAGGAAGATAAACCGTGAGAAGATTGGCTGACCAAGACCTTCGAGAAGAATACACCGGGGAATGAGGAAATCGTGAGCGCTATCTGTATACACAGAAGCATACATCGTTTAGAGTATGGCGTAGGTCGATGACTGCTAAAAAAAATAACCATGGAGGAGAAGGTGGAGGTAGCCTTGTAAGAGGAGCATAGCTGTCACCCCGGAGGCTGAACGAGTATTACGGAGGCAACTACATGAATGCAGCGATAGCCTGTGTACTCGCATAGGAAGCACTTAAGGGAGCAACAACGGACGGACGAGAACATCCTGATTGGCAAGGTACAGCTCGCATCGGAGCATCAAGGCATGACCTAGGCTGAGAACGTCGCGGAAGGTGAGAGTCGGCGGAGGGACCACGCTTCACATGCCTATCACAGACTAATCGGGTTGTGCTAGGAGTGGAGTTCCTCAGTCCGAGGCCAGCTGGTGAAGTGAGTCCGTTTGTGAGAGTCTCTGAGGAGAGTGGGTAGGTGAACAAGTCTCTTACCTCAGTGTCCTCTATTCCTTCAGCTTCATCTCCAACTGCTTCTATTCCGTGTTCAGGCACAGCAACGCTAGTCTTCCGGGACTGCGCATTTTCACCTCAGGGCTTTTCTGCGTTTTGTTGCTGTCCAGGTTGTTGTGTCTTCTCCCGCCTAAATCCGTCATCTGCTAATCGGAACTCAGGGCAGCAACGCTAATTTACAGGACCTGCGCACTTCTCCCCACAGCGCTGGAGCGCGCCGGATGCCCTCAAGTGATCTTTGAGGTAACGGAGGTCGCTTTCTGCCGCTTCAACCTGCGATTGTACAGACCAAGTGGGGAGATACTCCGAATTACATAAAGCGCCTGACGACCAGGAAGGGTCCATGAGGTAATTTTGATCGCGTTTCTGTACATTACAAATCTTGCCCGAGATCTAGTGCCTGCCGTCCTCCGAGTGTCCTTGAGGAAATATAGGATCGCGCTTTCATTACATTATTGCTTCAGCCCGCGATCAATACGTGCCTAGATTACCTTCAGAAGAAAAACAAATACTTAACTTCATAAACGCTGTGAGTAACTGACATCTCTGTCCCTAACAGCTGACATTATTCCTTCATACATCAAAAAATCGGACAGGGTTTCTTAAGCCACATGTAACTGATTTCTTACTGTCAGTTCTATTATACTCTGAAGGGAATTGTATCTCTTGTCCTGATAGTTATCGTTAAACCACATGTAACTTATTTCTACTGTCATTGTAGTTATATACTGAAGGGGACAGTACTTTATAGTGTGAGAAGTGTTGGTATTTACAGAATTGTGATAAGAAAATTTGATTTAAGTGATATTATTGGAAAAAAAAAAATGGACTTTTGCAACCCTATCATCTTTTAATTACATTAGCATTCCAGCCCTTGTGTAATTGTACCCACCATGATGGCTGCAGCGAGCATGAGCCAACCCCCATCCTTTTTGAATGAAGTAGGAGAGCCGGAAATAAGTTGGAAAGAGTGGGTCAAATTATTCGAGTCATACTTGATTGCCATAGGAGGAGAGCGTTTCACTTCCATGCGAAAGCAGCACATCCTCCTACATAATCTGGGGGTATATGGGCGCAAAATATATGAGACACTACCCGAACCAGTGGGTGAGGGGGTGAAGCAGTGGAAGGAATGGATATTTTTGAAAGTACAATGGCTAAACTAGAAACACATTTTGGGGACAGAATAAATGTAGTATTAGAACGTCATAAATTTTTTGGAAGGGTACAAGGGAAACAAGAATCGGTGACAAATTATATTGCAGCACTGAGAGGTCTCACACAATTATGCGAATTTGGCAACCTCGCAGATTCACTAATAAGAGACCAGTTGGTAAGATGCACAAACAATGTGCGTATACAAGAAAAACTGTTAGCCAAGAACCCCAGTTTAAGAGAAGCTGTTGACATAGCCAAATCAGTAGAACATACTGCAAAGTGCATTAAGGAGATGAGGAGCCCTAGTGAAGTAGTAGCCAGCGTACAAGGGGATGAAGAGGATAGTGATGTATTAAAGGTAAACTACAAGGGGAAGTCATACAACAAGAGTCCTAGTAGAGAGAGGAACTTAAGGTGTTACAGGTGTGGAAGTAGCAATCACCTAGCAAATCACCCTAACTGCGCAGCAAAAACTGTCACATGCAAAAAATGCAATAGAAGGGGACATTTCTCAAGAGTGTGTAGAGAAGGTGAACCCCAAGCCAAAGAGGGTGGGGGCGTTGAAGGATCTTGGGGAAGAGAAATAAAATGTGTAATGCCCATGCAGAATAAGTATGTTTTACAGGTTAAAGAAGTTTCTGAGAGTGTCAATATCATCCACCCCAAATGTGAGATATCATTGAACAATAATACAGTAACTATGTTTGCAGATTCATGTTCCCCATTCACATTGTTGAATAAAAATGATTTCGAAGGGTTTGAAGGGGAAAATAGGCGTAGTTTAAAAGAAGCAGACATTTCACCTACAGGATACAACAGGGAACCAATACCCCTGCTAGGTATGAAGGAGATGCACATTAAATTCAAGGGCAGGAACACTTTTGGAAAAGTGTACGTTGTAGAGTCAGGTTCAAACCTGTTAGGCTGGCAGCACCAGAAGGAATTAGGCATCATTCTTAACCCCAACAGAGAAGAACAAGTACTACTTACGGAGGAAAATATGGAAGAAGGAAGCATATATGATGAATTTAAAGGGTTATTTCGCGAGGATTTGGGTCTTCTGCACGATTTTGAGCATAAAATAAAACTTAAGACTAACGCAAAACCAGTTGTACATAAACTGCGCCCTGTTCCACAACAAATGAGGGAGCCACTGGAGAAAGAACTAAAAAAACTATGCAGCATGGGGATCATACAACCAGTGGAATGTTCAGAGTGGTTGGCGCCAGTCGTAATCGCAGCCAAGGCTAATGGGGAAGGCATCCGTCTATGTGTTGACTTGAGGAGCCTAAATGAGAGTATATGGGTTGAAAGACACCCCTTGCCAAACATAAATGAGATGCTCAGCACAATGTCCAAAGCGAAATACTTCAGTGTCATCGATCTTTCAATGGCCTACCACCAAGTAGACCTGCACCCAGAATCTAGACCACTCACCGCATTCATAACCCCTCACGGTGCGTTCATGTTTAAAAGGATGCCGTTCGGTTTAGCGTCGGCTGCGGCAGTTTTCCAGAAGGCCATGCAGCAAATTTTGAGAGGGGTAAAATGTGCAATGTGTTTTCAGGACGACATCTTAGTGTATGGTCGAAATGTGGAGGACCATGACATAACTCTTAGACAAGTTTTCAAAAAACTCATGGAAGCTGGTTTGACAGTGCAGAAATCCAAGTGCAAAATAAGAGTGACGTCTGTCGACTATCTAGGACATTCCATCTCTGAGGAAGGGTTTAGACCTAAAAGCAACCTACTAGATGCGGTGAGGAATGCACCATACCCAAAGAACAAGGAGGAACTGAAGTCCCTTTTAGGGTTGATGGAGTACATGTCCAAGTACATTAAAAACTTTTCGTCCAAATGTGAACCCATACGTGAACTATTGAAAAAGAACAAGGAATTCGAATGGAATGAAGAACACAAAGGAGTAGTGGATATTTTAAAAGAAAATATCTTAAGTTCCCCGGCTTTAGGGGTGTTTGACTACCAGTTCAAAACTATCCTCACCACTGACGCATCCAACAAAGGTCTGGGGGCCACCTTATCTCAAAGGAACGGGAAAGAAGAAAGAATAATTGCATTCGCATCCCGATGCCTTACAGACGCAGAGAAGAATTATTCAGTAATAGAAAAAGAGGCCTTGGCGTGCTTCTGGGCAGTGAAGCATTTCAAATTCTTCCTATGGGGGCTCAACTTCACTATTCGTACGGACCATAAGCCACTCACCTCCATTTTTACGGTGAAAGGAATGGAAAATTGTACTCCACGCATTGGGAAATGGATCCTAGGTTTGGAGAATTTTAATTTCAAAGTGGAGTACGTTCGAGGAGAAGACAACAAAGTGGCAGATTTTTTATCAAGAACACCTTTAAAAATGGAACAACCAGAGGAGATGCTGGATAGCCCCATCATGTTGGTAGACAACCCTGCCATCACAGAAGAGGAATGGAAGAAACACATGGAGGAAGACAAAGTTATGGACAGAATAAAAGTGGTACTGACAGAAGGATGGCCAAGCAGATGCAGTGAGCTGGAAGAAGAACTCAAGGAATTCTGGGAAGTCAGGAACGAGTTAAGCATCATAAAAGGAAAAGTCTATCGCCAGAACAAAGTGGTACCACCTGTGGGCCTCAGGAGAAGGGTGATGGACCTGGCACATGAGGGACACTTAGGGCGCAGCATCACCAAGAATAGAGTTCGTGCAAACTTCTGGTTCCCCAAGATGGATGCCATGGCGGAACAACTAGTGAAAGACTGCGTGAGTTGTGCAAGGAGTGATAAAACCAAGTCCTTACGCAAGGCTCCTCTATCTCCTACCATGGTACCACTCAGACCGTGGAGCAAGCTAGCAATGGACATTATTGGACCAATGGACAATCTGGGAATGCAGAGGAGGTTCATGTTGGTGTTGGTGGATTACACATCACATTGGGTCACCCAGAAATTTGTGCATCGTGTAAACACCAATACTGTCATAGAATTCCTGAGAGATGTGTTCTCGAAGGAGGGCATACCCTCTATTCTCGTCACCGACAACGGTGTACAATTTACATCCCAACTTATGAAGGAATTCTTGGAGAATTGGAACATCAAACATGAACTAACGGCCTTGTACTGTCCAAAAGCCAACGGGCTAGTTGAAAGGGCAAACAGACTAATAAAAGAACACATCCAACTGGCTTTAGTCAACAATCTCGAGCTAGAAACATCCCTACGAGATTGTTTGTGGGCATATCACACCACACCCAACTTGGTAACAGGGTCTCCCCTTTTGTTTCTCTCAGGGGAGGGAACCATGCACCAAACTTAACCCTAGTTGGTTGGGAGGAGGTAGAGCTGTAGAGAGATACCCCGAAGAAGTAGGGAGAAAAGTAGACTTGCACCAAGCTAAATACAAGGAATGGTATGACAAGAAGAACGGGGTCAAAGCTCCTAGCTGGGAAATAGGTGACGTAGTGCAGGTTAAAAGAAGTGTGAAGGATCCCCACAACTTAAGTAAATTCTACCCTCCTGCTCGCATTGTAAAGGCGTTAAACAACGTTGTGCAACTTGACAACGGGCAATGGTGGAGTTGTGATAAAGTTGTAAAGTCTCAAATGGTTCATGATTAACTATGTAAATATGTCAATGTAATTCTTGTAAGGAGGGAGGTGTGTTGTAACCTCTTTAGTACCAATGGTACATTCCGTCACCCCTTTGATCCCCCGTTCCTTGGTTCCTCCCACTGGGAGTTCAGGATAGAATGTTGGGACCCTTGGTCAGTTATGGAGAGTGGATGGCCAATTAAACAGGACTGAAACTTCCTATGTTTCCTGTTGTTCTTTACTTTCAACACTTTTACTATTCAACCAGAGCATGCAGGCCTTTTTTTCTTGCTTGTGTTAGAGCCCATGGGGTCCTTTTTAAGGCATTGAAGGAGTTCTCTGATGTCCTTCAAACCCTTGCCCCCCATTCTCCCTCCATACCACATGCTGATGCCCTACTGGTATAACGTTGCACAGCATTTGGAATCGTTTTCCACCTTTCCCTTGCTTCTGAGTATAAACATTTATTAAAAATATTCTTATAGAAAGATACTCCTTGGTCCTAGAACCAATGACTGGGACTTGTATTCCCTCACTTGAAACCTCCTTTATTGAAAGTTTATTCATAGGTGATGGAAGAAGGGGTGCAGTTGTGCTGCAGCAACCCCCAAATAACCATGGGTAGTTCAGAAGGTGCCTTTAAATGTTGTCTTTATCTTGTCACATTTGTTGTGCCTTCAAAGAATGAGGTCAAATGTCAAACTACGGTTTGACATTTGACCTCAACCTACGGTTGAGACGCAACTGCACGGACAAAAAGGACTATATGGTCCATGCTAAAAAACTAACGGACAAATTGACAGCTAAGAATTACACTAAAAAACTAGTCAAGAGAGCGAACAAGCGTGCAATGCACAACAATCGTGAACAGCTGCTCCAGACACAACCAAAATAGCATTGCGATGGACTAATATGTGTCTCTACCTTCAGTACATTGTCAAACCAATTCCCAGCTATGCTGAACAAAAATTGGAAAGTGCTGGAGTGAGGAGGTCTAGACATTGGACGACCAATGTATTCCTTCAAAAGGGCAAGGAATATAAAGGACATGGTGATACACACACCGTTAAGGGGAGTAATCCTGACACTCCCATAATCTAAGGAAACGTCGGAGGGTGGGAATTAGAAACTTTGATACTGGGAACACCGGCGCCTGTTGAAAAAATCTTCCTTGCTATGTGAAAACTTTCCACAGCCTGAATAGACACCACCAGCCGTTGACGGCCGGAGGTAACACATAACCAGGATGTTTTCGGTCAGTTAGCATAACCATGGTTGACTCTGATCAGAATTAATTCATTTGAGGACACAGCCGGCATATGTTTATGAATATGTTTAGGGGATTTATAGAGCGCATGGCTGCCCAAGGTCTTCCCAGCGCTAGGAGAGAGCGGCAGTCAGGGAGCAGAGGAGTTAAGGAAAGAGCCAAGTTTTAAGTCTTTTCCTGAATGCCAGTTCGTCGGTTACCATGCGCAGTTCCAGAGGCATAGCCGGGGAAGGTTGAGTTTCACAGTCATAGTGGCATATCCCTCTTTTGACCATTGAGCCCCATGAATTCACATTGAAGGAAACAAACGCTATCATACTTAAATGTAACTACGATGAATTGATTACCTACTAGGTTGATTACTAATATTATACATTGTCCGTTACCATTCTCTTCCATGTTTTAATCTCTACTAATTTTTAACCCTTTTCAGTGTGTGACTACGAAGGCTACCACCCCTCCCTTTGTCCAAATATGAGGTACCCCCTCTAACTGAGGGTAAGGAAGAAAGGTTTTTTTTTGCATTTGCATGTGTACTGCTAGCAGCATATAGTACCAGTTGACAGATTTGTAGGACTCAGTGCGCCATGAACTTGAGCTCTTAACATAGCATGAGCGATTTCTCTATATAGATCTAATGATTGGGATATCACTGAGTTTATCACTAAGAGTTTCCATAGTGGGACTGTTTTAATCCAAGCGACTGTTCCACCTACTCCATTTTAGTATTCTTGTCTAGCTGTACACGCGTTGGGTGTCCTTATCTAAGAATAAATTTGGCGAACAAACATGTGTATCACTAATGGTGTTCTTCAGCCCATCTCTTGGTTTTTGAGCTATCACAGAAAGTACTGTTGTTTTGATTATCTCTCATTTTGATAGGCACATGATGAGCTACATTCAGCATCGTTTCAGGTAGGCCTTATTTGGGCACTCCTTAGGTGTACCCCCTTTCCCTGGGATAGTAGGACGTAGGGGACACCACCTTAGAATTACTGTAGGGATTGGACAGCCCTGACGAATGCCCCAGACCTAAATGGCTCTTAGTGTGGGCAGAAACATGTTGGTCGTTGAATAGATGGATCAGAGACATTATTCTCTATAGGATTCATCGACTAGTTTTGGTTTTAACGTACCTCAGGTCCTCACTAATAAAGGTGATAACTGAGGAACCTGAAGGCACTTTTAATTGAACTGGATCCCGTCTTATCCTGCAAGATTAAGAACTCCCTTCTACCGCCAAAAAGTCTTCGCAGAGGTTGAGTCCGCCCTGGTGGTACCACCTTACCAGGGTGGGGAGAGGATGTCTATGATGAAGCATGACACAATATTGTGTGTGAAACATCCTCTTCCATTAAGGATGGCCTTCTAGACCTCATTCTTAGTCTCAAATACAAGACATTTTCCTTTGATCTTGGGTGGCAATCGCTTTTCCCTCTCCCCCTTTTTTCTTTCGATTTTTTGGCTACCTACTCTTATTGTGTTTACAAATGTCAAACTATGTCTTCTGAAACAATGATGCTTATTCTTTCATAGAGACTGGTGTTTGCGTTTCTTTATCTAAGTGCACAGTTAGATGATTTTGTGAAGTGAACTGACAATCTTATTGGGGTACAGGGAGTATCAAAGGAAAGGCTGCAAGTGGAGGTTGGCACGCAACACACAAAAACATTTGAATACCAGTAAATTAATTGTACATATATTTCAAAATCCAACCAGGTTGGAAAGCACAAATGAAACACATTTTTGTTTGTAATTCTGAAGTGGATGGAAACAAAGATTTTAATATGATCAAAACAAATCAAGACAATTTACTTGGTGATACCCAAATTATAAATATTTTCTGAAACCCGATTTCCACACATTAACGTTTGTGCGCTATATAGTTTTATAGGAGAGGTGTGGTGCAGCAGCCAGGGCAGCTGACTTCGGAGCACAGGGTTCACGGTTCGATCCCCGGCTCCAGCAGCAGCTCAGCTCAGCACCATGTGACTCTGGGCAATAGCTCACTTAATTTCCACGTCAGCCCCCAGCGCCTTGAGACCCGTAAGGGTGAGTAGCTGCGCTATATAAAAACAGACTTACTTTTTTTTTTTACATTTATCAGTGTCCATTTCAATGGAAAATGTGCTGTCTGTAAATGATGGTGCACTACTACGTTATCTTATAGTATTATATTTGCGACAGTGTGCTCCAGAATACACCACCGGCTACATACCACACAGTTACTACTCCCCTACTGAAGGGTGTGACTCATTTGCTATATTTGTGATACTTGGATTTTTCAGAATCCCTATGGCTTCAGTGTTGTAACATTGAGGGCAGCACCCCCACTCTGGAAATTGATCCAGCACCACTGCCTTTAATTCAGAATATACTCCATTAACTAGAACTCTATACCCTATGGCACAAGAACAGTGCCTTAATCAGCGGCGGCTGGCACAGGTAAACACGGTGACGGGGCGGGGCGGGATGGGAATGGGGGGTAAGTCAACAGACAATGGAATAGGTATAATTAAATAAATAAATAACACCTATTGCGTCGTCTGCTGACTTCCCCACCCGCCGCGCTCTGCCCTGCCCCACCGCACTTACTTGTGCTGCCTGCCGTTGGCCTTAATAGATTTACTGACATAATTCCCACCCCATGCCAAGGATGTTTATTTAATTATGTTTGCATCAAATTAAAAATGATTTATTTATTTTTTATATTTGCAGTTTTGCAGAGCAAGAACCCGACACTGGGGTCATTAGAGAGCTGTGCAATCTGAAATTACCTTGCTAGGGCTCGTAGCATGTATTAAACAATATATAGACATGCGTAATAGAGACATTTCATATTCGATGTGTTGATTTGCGCTCTCACAGTATGTACACTGTCCTTTTTGTTCATAGAGTGAACCCGAACACATAAATATTATGTATGAAAATGTATTTAATATTTTCTTTTATGAGCTGCAGTTTGAGACACGGACAGTATGTGCTGTGTCTTGCAACTGCTAAGCATGCCGTGGTTCGTTGCTGCGTCAGTAGGTTCTGACCAGGGTTCAAACTTATTGATTCGAGATTGAGTGGGTGAGAGTTCTTGTTAGTTTGAGAGATTGAAGTGGTGAGTGATTTCAGACGTTTATCAAACATAAGATCCTACAGTGGATGTCATTGAAGAACCACAAGAATTCCCTCAAATTCAGGCCAATAACAATCATCAATCATCCTACTTTGATACATGTTTCTATCCAAGCATTCTAGCAATGTGAGTGAAGGAGTCTGCCTACAGACACCAGCAGGGTTCTTGCATGTTCCTTTCTCCAGTCACCCAGACAGTTTCCTGCCTGATGGAAAGAGTGTACACTATGTCCATGTCTTTACACATGCAGAGATGCAGGAGATAGTAACTTCATTTGCAGCAGATGTGCAGTGCCATACCAAACAGATGGCAAGTAGAATCACACTGGTGATCTAGCGCTGGCATTGGGAAACAGCAACTACAACGACGCCCAAACCACGCATTGCCTTTCCAACGTGGTCAGAACACTGAATGCGTCTTAACCACGCATTCCTTTACAACACATGTCATTACAATGACATGCCTTAGGTAAAGAGGCATTGGACTTTAAATTTCAACACTTTCCCTACTGTTGCACGGACTGGAGTTGGAATAGTAAATGATACTGTTACAAAGTCCAGCGCTTTGCCTAAGGCAAGTAGTTGTAAAGACTTGCGTAGCAAAGGAATGTGTGGTCAAAGCGCATTCGTTGTTCCGACCGTGTAGTTAAGTAACGCCTGATTTAGGCATGCATGGTTGTGTCATACAACCACTGGTATTGGCTATAGAAGGTAGTATTTGCTTTCTTAGCCATATCTATGGAGCTCTGGACCCGTACAAACCTGGGAAGTGGCACCAGCTCGGCAGTGGAATACAATGATAACGTGCATCAGCTAAGAGCTTACTTTCATTGCCACTACATTTCACTATGAGCTTCTTTAATCATATGGATTTTTCCCTCCCATGATTCATAAGGGCGAAGTTATATGGTTAAAGTCTCACAGCTCTATATTTTATGCATCTAACTCGTTTATATTTTTGCAAAGTCCAGCCAAGGATTCCTCAGTTTATGTGCTGTGCTCTTTTTCGTGTATAAAAGTGCACATTTTCTTTTGAGCACTTGAGACAAGTCCTTCTTTGTCCCCTCTGTTGATCTTCCATTTGTCTAGCATATCAATTTTTCAAACTTTCAATGGTCTTTGGGAGGTAGCTTCTTTCCACCTCTTCTTTTTTTCTGAACTTGGCCACGTCGCAACGATGCGCCCCTGTAGTTCTTGGCATTCAGTGCCCTTTCTTCTATCCTCCACTTCTCCTTCACTGATCTAATTTTACAATATCCGTTCCTCTGGTGATGTCTTTCACAGCAATGGAAGACTGCGGTTAATGTTTTCTGCAGAATGGTATTCACTTTTAAGTGGTCTCCGATGATTATTCAGATCCTTTCTAATGTATGGTTCTTCCCCTTTGTTTCCTGTATGCCTCCCTATACATATTCACTGTTGGCAGGAGAGACACAACTGGGTCGCCAAAGTGAAGAACCTATTCAGCCAAACAGATTTATATTTTGTAAGACCTTTGACCAAAGTTTTCCATACTATTCACTCGCTTCTTTATGGACCTCAGATTGGGGCTGCAAGCTTCGCTACACATCAGAGCAAAGACAGAGGGCTGAAGACTTTTCATAAAGCGGTGGGCAAATGGCAACCACTAGTCGACTCATGCCAAGCTCGCCACAGGCTCCACTTCGGTTACCAGGGTATCCCTCCATAGTCGACATCTTCACGCTCACAGCACCAAAGCTGAACAGCATGTCAATATATATTTAGAAGCATACCAAGTAACCGTGGCAACCAGCTGGCGCGGATTAGCCCACCAATCTATGATTAAAGCTGCGGGATGTTTTGCAGTCTGCGTCATATATCAATGGGGCTGGAGAATTCATTAAATCCAACCATTAGCATTAGAAATTCAAATACCCAGGTGCTAAAATTGAAACTGTTGACTTCTCTTTAACAGAATATATTCAATAAGATCTTTTGAGGTCTTACGTCCCAAGCACCATCACCATGGATCAACATTTACTCGACTAACAGTTGGTTACACATTGCGGTGGACTTGAATTCACCTCTTACAGCACATACGACATAACAATGGTTCATTGTCATAAGTAAGACACTTCAGACTTATTCAAAGACCGGGACAGTTCTTGTCAAGTGCTTTATGGTGGATTGGTCTACTCTTCAAGGTGAGTCTCTATCTAGTAAGTGTAGGTCATGATTGTTGCATTAGATGTATCTGATGTTGGCATTTGTGTTGTACATACTTAGGAGCTGAAATTATGACAGGCAATGCAAAAGAGTGCTTCGAGTCAAAGTGAATTTGGAGTACTTTAAATGAAGGGGTGTTGATATGCCCCTGTTTGAAACCCTGGACAGGGTTATTTTTGCATTCCTTGTTGCAGTTTGGTACACAAATAGTTCACTATGTGCTGCTGTTTCACAGTCAAAAGATCTACTGAGACATTAGCTGTTAAATTCCAGTTTTAATTTGTAATGTCTGGGATAAAGCAGTTGCTATCATTGTTTAATTCGAAGAAGGCACATATTGTACCAAAGACTTTAGTGACTGAGGTAAGTGAATGTTCTAGAATAGTTTATAGTAAAAATTACACGTGGGATGGAACATGGGATAGAAGGAAGATGTGAGATTGTATTGCTGTGGAAGGGAGTGAGAGAGGAGAGAGAGAGAGTCTAAGAGTGTCTAAAGGAGCAGAAATGGGGTAAAAGGATAGATATAGAAAGAGGTAAAGGCAGTGAGGGAGAAAATGAGAGGGAGAAAAGTCAGAGAGAGGAAAGGGAAAAGAAAAGGGTGTCTGGGAGTGTGTGATAAGGAGCAGGAAAAGCAGAAGGGAAGAAAAAGAAAGGGATATTAGATAAAAATGATAGCGTGACAGGCTGGTAGAGGAAAAGGTGTAACGGTACAGGTGTACGAGAGCACAGTGGGAAACGTGTGAGAAGCTATGCAGCGTTGCACTTGGTGGAGATCTGTGCAGACCCATAGCTACTAAGATGTGATACTGGCCTCTCTTCTCCAGTGCTGGTGCACAAACAGGGGGCCTAGCCTCACACACTCCTTTGCACCATAGTGCAAAAGTGTGTGTCTGATATCTAGCATAGATGTTGTACTGGAAGGATGTCCTATACAGTGCATGAAATGGAAAAATAGAAGTGCAGTTACTCTGTGCCAGAGTACCTACCTGTTTCTGAGAAGTGCTGGAACTCTTCAATTAAAAGTATTACGTTTTTCTTGAGAAGTGCAGGTACTCTGCCTCTCAAAATAAAAAAGTGCGGGTACTCAGTACCGGACAGTACCGGCCAATTTCAAGCACTGTCCTTAATCATAATTTGGAGTGGAAATCCTTGCTGCTGCCATATTCATGCTGCCTCAGTGTCTGTGGTGCCGTACCTCTCCTCGTGACACCAGCAGCACTGGCACCAGTACCTCCTCTGCAGTCTAGCCCCAGCCCACGATGCCTCCATCTGTCTTATGTCATCAAACCGCTTCCTCTTTTTACCACTTGCTGCATCTCAGTTCCTTCTCTTTCAGGGATTAGGGGATGTGAGCATTACCTTTCAGCGCCTGAATGCCCTCCGGGTGTGTTGTGCGCTATACAAATACGCATAACATGCTGAAGACACTTAAGCTTTCTAAGCGCTGTAAACAGGAAATGTTCTTATGTGATGCAAAAAGAATGACAGAGAAAAGGGAAAGAAATATAAAACTGAAAAGGAGGAGATCGGCACAAAGGTCGAAAGAGAAGGATGGAAAGCAGTGTGAAAGAAGACAGACCCCATTAAGGCAGACTACCTGTCACTTGCTCTCATATCTGTTCCCAAAAAGTTGTTTTTATTCCCGAACGGCTGAGAATGCGGCCATATGGTTTCCATGAATATGCGGTGACACGTGGACTGGGGTAGCTGGCGTCGGCTCACCTCCACCAAACACAGGGCTCGCTTCTTGGGCACGGTTCCGGCTCTGATGGGACAATCACTGCCTGAGGCCAGCGAGGAGAGAGCGCTCCCTGAGCAAACAAACTCAACTGGTACCCGTGGAGCGGAGTACCGGAGAAATGGGGAGGGGGTGGGGGGAGGGGGGGCAAGAGGGCGGGAAATTAGAGTGTACGTGGGGAGAGAGGGAGGAAGGCAGGGGGGTAAAATGAGAGAGTCTGAGTGTGGAGAGAGGGCGGGAAGGCGGGGGTCAAATGAGAGAGTATGAGTGTACGTGGGAAGGGAGGGTGCAGATCAGGATGGGGGACCATGAAAGTATGGGTGTCCTTGGGGAGGGAGGCAGGAGGGGATAAAATGAGAGTGTGAGTGTACACGGGGAGGGAGGAAGGCAGGGGGGGTAAAATGAGAGTATGAGTGTACATGGGGAGGGAGGGAGGAAGACAGGAGGGGTAAAATGAGAGTATGAGTGTACGTGGGAAAGGAGGGAGGGAGACCGGAGGGGGTAAAATGAGAAAGTATGAGTGTACGTTGTCAGAAAAGGAGGGAAAGGAGGGCGGGAAATGAGAGTGTACGTGGGGAGAGAGGGGGAAGGCAGGAGGGGTGAAATGAGAGTATGAGTGTACGTGGGAAGGGAGGGAGCGAGTCAGGAGGGGGTAAAATGATAAAGAATGAGTGTACACGGGGAGGGGGACGCAGGAGGAGTTAAATGAGGGAGTATGAGTGTATGTGGTGAGGATGGGAGGCAGGCAGGCAGGAGGGAGCAAAATGAGAGCATGAGTGTACACGGAGAGGGAGTGAGGAAGGAGGGGGTAAAATGAGAGAGTATGAGTGTACACGGGGAGGGAGCGAGGAAGGAGGGGTAAAATGAGAGAGTATGAGTGTACGCGGGGAGGAAGCGAGGAAGGAGGGGGTAAAATGAGAGCGTATGAGTGTACGCGGGGAGGGAGCGAGGAAGGAGGGGGTAAAATGAGAGAGTATGAGGAGGGAGGGAGGCAGGAGGGATAAAATGAGAGAGTATGAGTGTACACGGGGAGGGAGCGAGGAAGGAGGGGGTAAAATGAGAGAGTATGAGTGTACACGGGGAGGGAGCGAGGAAGGAGGGGGTAAAATGAGAGAGTATGAGGTGGGAGGGAGGGAGGCAGGAGGGATAAAATGAGAGAGTATGAGGAGGGAGGGAGGCAGGAGGGATAAAATGAGAGAGTATGAGTGGGGAAGGAGGGAGGCAGGAGGAGGTAACATGAGAGTATGAGTGTACGTGGGAGGAAGGGAAGGGAACGAAAGGGAAGGGACTGTGCTAGACAAAAGATATAGAAAGAGAGATCAGGAAAGAGGAAGAGAGAGAAAGAGAGAAACAAAATAGAAAGGAAAATAGGGTGAGTGAGAGAGAGATGAGATTTATAAAGAGAGGGTGAGAGAGGCAGTGAGAGGGCACGAAAGAGGCGGGGCAGAAAACGCAGGAGAGAGAAAAGGGGATGAAGAGAGGGAAAGAGGGAGAGCGAAAGAGTCAGACTGGTAGGAAAAAGACATATCAATAAAGGAGAATAGTTTGAAACTATAACCAGAAAACCCTGCCCTGTTAAAACACTGAAACAAAATATACTGTGCAGATAGGTTATGTGTACTGTATACATTGTTCAGTGTTGCCTCTGTCAGATGTGGTTGATCCCAATAGACGTAATCATGTATGTATGTGTTTGGGGGGGTCGTAATTTGTCAAAAATCATATTCTGTCCCCAAACAATATTACCACATAAAAGCGGAACATTGAATTTTCAGCAGACGAGGCACAGCTTGAAAGACATTCTTCACAAGAGCCCTGCCCCCTGCAAGGAACTTTCTCCTTGAATCTTGGCCGCTCCCTCCCCTGGACGTCTGGAAACTGGATCACGTTGAAAGAAAAGGAGAAATATGGGCTCCCTCCCGGGCAGGTCACTAAAGCTACCCCATAACTCTGGGCAGCGTCGCTCTGCGGTGCGGAAGAATCCACTCGCAGCCGAGGCGCTGCAGGGGAAGGGGAAACGCACGGAAAATGGCTGAGAGGCGCTTCCGGCACTAACTGATTTTTCCATCTGCACCGCTGGCACTTTTCACCCTGTGGTTTCACCGACAAAACCTCCCAGACTGACAAGCATTCGGCAAAAAACTTGGGCCGCAGACGAGCACATGCAAGCGAGGAAACTGGCAAGAAAAGGAACCAAAAAAGGGCAGGACTCGGAGAGGAAATATTCTAAAATATGGACAGCATGTCTAATGAAGCAGAAATGGTTTTATGCCTGACGTATGCCAGGGGCAGACAGACTGACCCTACAGGGCGCCCTACGCTTCTAATGGAACATTGAATCAAGTTCATCTCGTGTATCATCATGATAAAACCACAGTTATGGAGATGTCGCAAAGGGTTTTTGCTAGTCACAATGATACTCAGCATGTGCGGGGTTCAAAAGACTTTGATAGTCAATGGGAAATTGTATTTCCACGGGTCCATAAATGTGTTGAGCTGTGAGAGAGCGCGCTGAAGAAGTGTTTCACACCTATTAACCCTCTCTTGACACCATGAACCAGTATCTCCCACCACCCCCGGTGCACCCCTCTTCAACACATGTGAAGCCTCTCTATCAGAGTCACGAGAAGGCATCTAGTGACAGACTAAGCGAACGGCGGGCCGGCATCGGCCACGCCAAAAGTATGGCGGTCGTGCCGGCCCCCTCCGGAGACCACAGGGGCAAGCCTGCCGCGCGCACTGGTGACGCGACGGGCGAGCCTCGCTAGGCATTGGTCCCATGACGGGGGGCGTGCCCCGGAAGTGATTGGAATCACTTCCGGGTCACGCGCGAGGATAGCGCCCTGCCGGTTGGAACCGGCCGGGCAGAGAAACTTTAAAAAGGCTGGTGAGCGCGGGAGTAGGTCTCTTGGCTCCCCGCTCCCCAGCCCACCACACCAGCCTCGCTAGGAGGCTGTAACCTCGATTTGTTTTGTTTTCCCCTTAGGCATCGAATCACGGACTTCACGACGCCCAGACCCAGCAGTAATCGGCGGCTGCAATCGGCTGCGAGGCGCAATCGGCCTGTTACGAGGCAGCGGAGCACCGCGGTGGTGTGTGAAAAAGGCGTGTGGGGACCCTGAATGCGTTTGGCAGCAAGCGGGTCGTCTGGGAGCCGCGAGAGGGCAGCGGAGGACGTCAGGTACCCGGTTGCGGTGGCGCTCGACTAGCGAGGGCGCGCACCCTTCCGGTTGACTAATTGAGGGATTTTGTGGTAGGGAAGGCTGCAAGGGAGACGGATTGTAGTCTTAGTGTTGCATTTGGTGAAATTAATCGTTGTGGGGAGGTTGCAAACACGTACAGTGCTCGGTGAGAGCCTAATCTCGGAATTTAGAACTCATCTGTGGTGTGTGAGTTCCGGATTGGGGGGGATAGAAGCCGGTGTCAGTACGGTAGCAGGGACTGTATAAGGCGGCTTATACTCAGGGACTGGTTAACATGGCTGGGAAAGCAAAGAGGGGGGGAAAGCCCTCCCGCATGGAGAGCTTTATGGGGGCGATGCTTAAAAAGGTAGAGGAGTTGGGGCAGGGCCTTGCGAATCTCACCGAGCGGGTAGACGCACAAGGGGGGGCGGAGGAGAGAGAAGAAAGAGCCAGGCGCAGCATGGTGCCCCCGAGGTCGGCTTTTCCTCCCCTCCCCAAAAGGGTTAGGTCTAACAAGGGGGCCGGAGGGAACCAAGCTTACCAATGTCACCGGCCCCTGTTTTGCCGACAGAGGAGTTACCACCCGCGGAACAGGTACCTGTTTCGCCAGTTGCCCCAGTGCCAGTCCCAGCGCCGGTCCCAGGGCCAGCTCCCCAGCCCCCCATTCCTCCGGTCCCACTCCCCCAGCCCAGTGGAGGGCCTGGACCAGCAGGGGATAGCCCGCAATTGCCAGCGTTGCCCGGTACGGGTGGGGAAGGCACTCCGCAGGATGTAGTGTCACATTTAGCGGCAATACTCCCGTGGTTGGGACAGGTGGGGATCCTGTCATCAACGGTGGGGGATAAGGGCGGTGATCCGCTGGTAGAGGCGAGGCGAATAGTGGCCCAGTTTCATGGTACACCAAGAGACAAAACAGGTGAGGGTCAGGGTGCGTTGTCCCCTCTCATTCCAGCCGGGGTGGCGAAGCCACTTGAACACAGCGGGGAAGTACCGGGGAGCAGCTTGACGAAAGAGAAACCGTCAGGGTCAGCCGGGTCCGCTGGAGGAGGTAAGCTGATGACACTGCCAATGTTGAATGTGGGTGAGTCCCGCACGGAGCGGGAGAATTTGGGGAGGCATGTAACACAGGACGTAAAGGACAGGATTTGGTCGGGGTCTTACATAAACATGTTCTCTTTACTTATTTGCGAAAAAGAGAGGGAAGAGGCCAGGAAGAACAAGGACTGGATGCTCCCGAGGGAATGGGCAAACGAACTCATGAAGTACAGGGTCGAGGAAAACTTGTTTAATTGGATTAGAGGTTTTTCCATTTTCATGGCAGTCATGGCTGAGCGTTTCCCTAATTTACAGGCGGAGATGGCATGTTACCAAAACAGGATTGTTCTTGCGCATGATAAATACGGGGGGGGAAGGATGGAAGGAGTATGATAAGAGCTTCAGGAGAACTAAAGCGTCTGACACATCCTTATCATGGGACCGTCTAGACACAATTGCATGGTTAGACCAAATGGGCGGTTGGTTCCAGGACAGGTCCAGGACCCAGTCCTTTCAAGCCTTTCAGTCCTTTCGGTCACAGCCAAACACAGGTTCCCCCAGCAATACAAACACCGGGGGAGGGCGCAAAGGGACATGCTGGGACTTTAATAGACGTACTTGCACTAGACCGCAAGGCACGTGCAGGTTTAAGCATGCGTGTTCCATCTGCGCGAACCCGTCTCACCCCGAGTCCAAGTGCTTCAAGAAACCAAAGGACAAGGGAGGGAAGAAACAGGAATGAGGCTCATGGTCAGCTAAAGGCACGGTCACCTATTGATGTAACGGCATTGACACCATGGCTAAACAAATATCCTTGTCACACCACCGCAAAAATGCTGCTAGATGGTTTCAGGTGCGGTTTTAGGATACCGGCACCTGACTATGTGGGGGCATCAGAATGCAAAAATCAACTTTCAGTGCGAGCCAAACCTAGCGTGGCAGCTATGAAGATTGAAAAAGAACTGCGACTGGGCAGGGTAGCTGGCCCATATAATTCTATACCGGTAGAGAATTTCGTCTGCTCTCCTTTGGGCGTGGTCCCCAAGAAGGAAAGCGGGGAATTCAGACTCATACACAACCTATCCGCACCCAGGGGAAGTTCATTGAATGAAGCAATTGATGAGGAGTTTTGCAGTGTGAGATATGCTTCTTTTGATCAAGCGGTGGAGATGCTCAAGGGCTTAGGCCCTGGAGCCCTTTTGGCAAAATCAGACATAGAGTCCGCTTTTCGTCTATTACCAGTTCACCCGTCTGATTTTCATCTACTTGGTTTTCAATTTGCAGGGAATTTCTACATGGATATGTGTATGCCCATGGGTTGCTCTGTGTCTTGCGCATATTTTGAAAAATTCAGTTCATTTCTGGAGTGGGTGTTCAGGCAGGTGACGGGGCACCAGTGGGTGATGCATTACCTGGATGATTTTCTTATCTTGGGGTCACCGGGATCACGGGAGTGTGCGTGGGCGCTGCAGGAGTTTTGCGCACTCATGCGTACTTTTGGGGTCCCCTTGGCCCCGGGAAAGACAGTGGGACCTAATACAACAATCGAGTTCTTGGGGATTGAGTTAGATTCCATACAGGGGTGTTGCAGGTTGCCCGCGGACAAGGTCAACAAGTTCAGGTCCACACTGCAGCAGTGCTTGGTTGGGGAAAAGGTAACACTGCACCAGCTACAACAGACAGTAGGGCAGTTGAATTTTGCACTAAGGATCATTCCTATGGCAAGGCCATTTTCCCGATCCATCTCACAGGCAATGGCGGGGCTCCAAGAAAGACACCACCACACCAGGCTGTCAGCAGAGGTCAGGCAGGACATGCGCATTTGGTTGGCATTCCTGCAGGACTTCAATGGCAGGGTAGTGTGGCCCGGTCCGCCCACTACCTCCGCGGAGTTAGGTTTAATGACTGACGCCGCGGGGAGTGAGGGATTTGGCGCCATACTCGCTACCGAGTGGGTGGCGCAACGGTGGCCAGCATGGTGGGTAGACACAGGTTTGACGGGCAACATAGGTTTTCTAGAATTGTTTCCCATCTGGGTGGCATTGACAGTATGGCCAGAACAACTGCGTAATCAATCAGTGGTGTTCTGGTCAGATAACATGACAGTGGTCGAATGCATCAACCAGCAAGCGGCACGGTGTCGGATGATTCTCCGGCTGCTGAAGGAGATTGTACTGTTATGCATGAAGCTAAATATACAATTTAAGGCTAAACATGTGCCAGGGGTATTAAATCATGCGGCTGATGCACTTTCTCGCTTTAAAATGCAGGTGTTCAGGGCTCACCTCCCGGCGGCGGCGGAGTATGCCACCCCTTTCCCAGAACTACTTTGGCAAATTGGTGCCCCCAACTACCGGACCTCGTGGCAGCTAGCCTAGCACCCAGGACCAGGAAAGCATATGAAGGAGCGTTTGAGGCATATTGTTACTTTTTAGGAGATCAGTGGGCTGAAAACTGGTACAATGCAGGGGCACTCCTTCATTACCTAGGTTTTTTGAAGGGGGAGGGGCGCTCAGCGGCAGCTGCAAAACGGCATGTGGCGGCAATCTCCTTTTTTGCCCAAACTAGGGACAAAGGCAATCCGACCAACAGCTTCATAGTCAGGAAAGCACTGAAGGGTTGGCAGCGCCTCCAGGGGGCTACCCCAGATACAAGGCGGCCAATCGGGGTGGAACTGCTAACGTCTTTACTGAGGACCCTCCCATTGATTTGCACCACAGCAGAGGAAGTTCTGTTGTTCAACGCCGCCTTCTCATTGGCCTTTTATGGTGCGTTTAGAATTGGGGAATTGGTGGCCCAGAACAAAACAGATGTGCAAGGTGGATTGCAGTTTGATGACGTGAAGGTGCGGGGGGACATTCTAACAATATCAATCAGGAAGTCTAAGACGGACCAAGAGGCACGAGGGGACAGGGTAGTACTCCATCGGGCACAGGACAATCCGTGTTGCCCCCTGTCACAGGTGGAGGCTTTCCTACAATATAGACATATTAACAAAGGGGGGCCCTTTCTGGTGCATGCTGATGGTGTTCCACTTACACGGTTTCAGTTTAAAAGGGTCCTGGATATGGCAATACAGAGGGCGGGGCTTAACCCAAGCTGTTTTGGGACGCATTCTTTTAGGATAGGGGCGGCCACGGAAGCAGCAGCTAGGGGTTTACCTAGCAACAGCGTCCAAAGGATTGGGAGGTGGTCCTCCAGTTGTTACAAGCGCTATGTGCGGTTACATATGTTATGAGAAGGATAATTGCCAGGTCCTGAGGCATGTTTTTCCCTGTTTCATCTACAGTTTCTCAAACCTGTCACGCAGGGGGGAAACTGCAAACGCCGCAACAGCACCAAGCAACACAAGGAACGTCATCACCAGGGAAGGGATCACAGGTTGCATGGATCATTGGTCACTCGTATGTGAAGCGTTTGTCTGAATTTTTCCTTACAGGGAGCTACAGGACTAAGGTAGAGCGAGCAGGTTTTAGGGTATCATTTCATGGGAAGGGGGGCCTGTGCTTGAGCCAGTTTAGGGGTTTCACATTGGGGATATTGGAGAAGGGTGGTCCCCGTCCCAGTATTATTATCTTACACTTAGGGGGGAATGATCTGGCAAGCCTCGGTAGAAGGGGCTAGTGGAAGCAATACTATCAGAAGTGAGTTGGTTAGCAAAGACGTTCCCGGGGTGCACCATTGTATGGTCACAAATGATTCCAAGATTCCAATGGAGGGGGAGTCGGTAAGAGCACTGAATCATTCTGTAAGGAGAATAAATAACAAAATAGACAGGCTTTTCAGGGCTCCTCGTCTACAGACAATCGCCCACGGGTGTATCAGGGGTGAGTCCTGCTTTGTAAAGGACGGGGTCCATCTGTCAAGAGTAGGCAATGAGGCTTTCCTAGAAAATGTTCTGGCATGGTTCGAACTCCGGGGGAAGGGTAGGACCTCCTAGTGAGCGCAGGGGGGGAGGCCAGATAGTCGGTCAACTATGCTGGCCTGTGGCGGTAAGGTCATGATTGGTGAGCAGTAAATTTAAGGTCCTTAGAGGGCGGCGCCATTCTTGAATGGGGTCGCCCAAGTGGGAGGGACAAGTGGTCTCTCCTAGAACTCCAGGGGCAGGTTACAGCCGGTTGGCTGGATGGGTGCGGGGGAGGGGGGAGTCACGCTTTCCCTAGGCTGGTTGGCCACCCCGCACGTGCACAAGGTCGCCAGTAAACGGCGCAGAACTGCAAGGGCCCCTTTATGGAGATGATATACAGAGCGTACGGGGTAACCGGGGGGAGTACCCTCACGGTAAACGGGCCCTCTGCGCATGCGCACTCCGGCTGGAGGGCGTGGTTAAAAGTTGATAAGGATCTGACACCAGTTAGTGACCTTGCCGTAGGCCCAAATAGGATACGCAGAAAAGTTAAATGCTGTGATGATTATTAAAGATATGTTAGATTCGGATAGGAAAACCTTTGTATTAGAGTCATGTTAAGGTTAGCCAACCGACATATGTACTTATCAATTGTAATCAGTGTAATGCATAATTTTCTGCGTAATTTGTAATTCTTGTATATATTAATAATGTTTTAATTTTGTTTTAATAAATACGGCCGGGGGTTTACGACCCCCACATCCAAACCCTTCTCATGTCATTTAATCGGGGTACAATTATGGGAGGAGGGGGTGTAGGTAGTACCTGGCCATAGAGAACGGCGGGGCCGGCATCGGCCACGCCAAAAGTATGGCGGTCGTGCCGGCCCCTCCGGAGACCACAGGGGCAAGCCTGCCGCGCGCACTGGTGACGCGACGGGCGAGCCTCGCTAGGCATTGGTCCCATGACGGGCGTGCCCGGAAGTGATTGGAATCACTTCCGGGTCACGCGCGAGGATAGCGCCCTGCCGGTTGGAACCGGCCGGGCAGAGAAACTTTAAAAGGCTGGTGAGCGCGGGAGTAGGTCTCTTGGCTCCCCAGCCCACCACACCAGCCTCGCTAGGAGGCTGTAACCTCGATTTGCCCACCCACCGTCCCCTAAAGCAAATGTACTGAAGTATATAAGCAACAAGCTGGTTTAAGTATTCGGCGGTATATGTACCAAATTTGTGTTTTCCCACTAACGTTTTCATTTTACAGGTCTTCAATCGTCGTATTTTAGTGCTACTCCTAGGTCAGGCGGTAAGGTCATGATTGGTGAGCAGTAAATTTAAGGTCCTTAGAGGGCGGCGCCATTCTTGAATGGGGTCGCCCAAGTGGGAGGGACAAGTGGTCTCTCCTAGAACTCCAGGGGCAGTTTACAGCCGGTTGGCTGGATGGGTGCGGGGGAGGGGGGAGTCATGCTTTCCCTAGGCTGGTTGGCCACCCCGCACGTGCACAAGGTCGCCAGTAAACAGCGCAGAACTGCAAGGGCCCCTTTATGGAGATGATATACAGAGCGTACGGGGGTAACCGGGGGGAGTACCCTCACGGTAAACGGGCCCTCTGCGCATGCGCACTCCGGCTGGAGGGCGTGGTTAAAAGTTGATAAGGATCTGACACCAGTTAGTGACCTTGCCGTAGGCCCAAATAGGATACGCAGAAAAGTTAAATGCTGTGATGATTATTAAAGATATGTTAGATTCGGATAGGAAAACCTTTGTATTAGAGTCATGTTAAGGTTAGCCAACCGACATATGTACTTATCAATTGTAATCAGTGTAATGCATAATTTTCTGCGTAATTTGTAATTCTTGTATATATTAATAATGTTTTAATTTTGTTTTAATAAATACGGCCGGGGGTTTACGACCCCCACATCCAAACCCTTCTCATGTCATTTAATCGGGGTACAATTATGGGAGGAGGGGGTGTAGGTAGTACCTGGCCATATGGCTAATCTAAGGAAACCAAGAAACAGGGATTAACGCACGTGTGCAATGTCAGTAGGATTGCAGCACCTGGCCCGTCACGTGCCTGGCTACATTTCTGTGTTTGTGCGCCAACTCTACATATAATAAATACTTGTTAAGGTAGGATGAATGGATTAATGAATGCATGATAATGCATTTATAAAGCACAGCAGTTAAAATCATTTTTTGGCACTGAGCACGAGGCACCATATGTCAAAGGCAGGAAAAGGGAAGGATCTTGGGGTTTATAATAAGAGGTCAAAGATGGCCCACATATGATTACACTTCCAAAAAGATCCTTAATTTAGCTGGTCTGGGTTCTTATAAGAGTGAGCTAGTAAAAAGAGCATCGCCTTAAAGAAAGGTAAGCTACTGTCTGACTCCCATAAGGCATTCAGATATTGTCAGCTAGACTTAGGTCCTCGTTTACGGGTAAATGATGCAGCACGGCGCCGCAAGCCATTTTGCTGCTACGAGCTGCAAGGGACACCTTCCTGCACAAAAACAATAGTTGATGGCATTTTCCTCTTTCTATGCATGCTGTAGAATGCAGCATGCATTAAAAGAGGAAAACACGAATAGAAATAAAAATATTTCTCCTCATTGCACCACCTTACGCCTCCCCTGGGAAGGTGTAGAATTCTGATGCATTCCCAGGTTTACGAAATGTTGTAAATCTGGGATTGCGGCAGAATCCATGGGTGTGGCGTGGGAACACCCACAGCAACACCAATGTCACTCCCCTTTCACGCAAAGTGATGCATGAAAAGGGTCCGTATTTACAAGGCAATGAAAAGCCACGCAGGGTGGCTTTGCATGTGGCCTTGTAAATGTGGGCCAGCATACTGTGCCGCCGGTGTGTCAAAAAAAGTGACGCACTAACAGTGCAAGGGGCTTGTAAATAAGCCCCTTAGTTTTTATTTCTTTCTTCAGGTACATAATTATTTTGAAGAGCACTCATAGGTGTTATACACGATGCATATAATTTATGAGAACATGGAGAGGTAACTATGAAGAAGCACACCCATAGGTTGGAGGCTACTGCAAATCCCTAAGCCTTTTTCTGCTCTTGTGACTCTATGGCCAGGAGCAGGAGAGCGTGGGGAGTCACACAGACATCTGGATTGGAATTTTCCTGCCTTCTTATCTCACAAGAGAATTTGCAGGCGGGCGAGTAAGAAGTTGGTGACGTGGTTTGCGTGCTATGGCCGGTCCTGCATTGTGGAAGCAAGAAACATATTTAGTCAGGGACCATTTTGGTCTCAGCATTTCCCTTCTGTGATCCCGAATGCTCACTTTGAGCAAATTTAAATCAACAACCCTTGTGTACCCAAAAAGCAAGATCGCCCTGTCATGTCGTGATCCGGATTAGAGATGGAGGGGGGGTGGGATCCAGACTAAGAGCCTCCTTACCTGTCAGCACAGAGGATCTGGGTATGAGGGTGCAGAGCCATTTAGAAAACATATTGAAGCGTTGTAGGTTTTTTTTCTTAAAGTCGATTACTTTTGCCTTTTGGTACTTCATGCTTTTGTGTTGCAAAGGTGAAGGAGAAGCCGAATAACTCCAGTGCTCATCTCCTTCCTTCCTTCCTTCATCTAAGGTCCAATTTAGCTGATCCATGAGTTTATTCTAGTCACAATGGCTGCCTTTGTTTGTCTACAGTGGTGGAGAACTAACTGCTATTCCTTTAAACAATTTAACTTTCCTTCTGTCATCATTCAAGTTGCCCTGTCATTTGTTTTCAAGATTTTGGATAAAAATGGGTATCAGTAAAGAGCATGTAATTGGTAGTTAGTGATGGACCAGTGCATTGTTCTTCAAGTCACCAGAGGTCCTTGGCGCACTGGACATTGGACTTTAGGCCAATGATGAGTTAGGGATCTAATTACCTACACTGGTCTCAGTTATAGTGTTTGTGTCAAGGTCGAGGCCTCTTTCTGAGGTCTCTTTTAAGTTGGAGTTGAGTGAATGACTCCATGTGTCTTTCTTTCATTAACAATTAGATAGCTGAGTAGATGATATAGAGACGTCTGTGGTGGGTAGGATGCTATGGTAGTTTGGAATTTTGCAGCCGTCTTCTCAAATGTATTGATGTAAGTTATGACAAGAGTTGCAAAAGAAATTTTTCATGCACAAATGAGCAACAACATTTTGGAATTGAAGGAAAATCAGAAATGTAATTCTAAATACAGCGAGGAGGAACGTGGCATACAGGATGGATTGGGCGGCACTCTTTGCCATTAATCATTAAGCGGAAAGGAGCATGTTATGTTATTTATATATGTATTTATTTATTAATCATCATTCTTTACTATTAGTCTTCCTTTAATGAATGTTTGTTGGCAAAGTGTGGGCCCTTAGATCAATAGTGTCCAAGTATAAAGTACTTACATCAGGACCAACATCCTTTCCTTTCAACCATAGATTAATGCAGATATATTGAATCTAACAGGAAATCTTGCCCATAGTCAATGGCAATCCTCAATATCTGACCTAGATGTGGCCTCTATGGACCTCTGATGGTGACCAGTGTCAAAGTAATCCCTTGTTTATGTTTTTCCAATGGGTTTTCATTCGTTTTCAATTCCTCCAATAATGTATGACCTTAAAACCTGCATTTCTTTCTCTTTTTCACTTGCACACATGTATAATAGCTCTTTTCTTTTACTGTTTGGATAGGATTTTTTTGATCTAGTTAAAGAGTGGCCGTCTCTGCATGGCATGGGTGTTCTCTTTTAGGTCGAACGTACTAGACCATGCATGGGCTGTATGTTGCAAGACATATTCTGGATTTATCAAGAATATGTAGGGGCTTGAAGCCCCCCGGTTGCTTACCATTGGTTGGCTTTCCTATCATTCTAATTTGCCTGCTTTCTTTTTCATGTCCCAGATTGTCAATCTTGTGTTTTTCCTTCCCATCTCTTTTGAGTGGCTGACTTCTATGCTTCCATCGCTTGCTTAAGCACTTTTTTTACTTTTGCATTAATAACTCCTTGAGAGTTCCCTTTTGTTGCATGTGTTTTCCAGCTATCTTCTTCATGTACTTCTCACCCCCGAGACCCTGGGTTGCTCTCTATCATCTATGCACTTCTTCCCAACCCCATCTATATTTTGTGCACTCTCATGTACTCCCCCATTGTTTCCTCATCCGTGTACTTCTCCCCACCACTCTACGTTGCTCTCTCACACTTTGCTTCTCCTCCCCATCCCTCGTATTGTTACCCCACACACGCACCCTTCTTCTGTCTCACCCATTGCTTCTCCTCCACACAACATGCACTCCATGTAGCTTCCACTACCTGCACCCTCCTTTCTCTCCGTTTGCTTTTTCTCCTCACCCTGCCCTCCATGTTGCTTTTCTCCTCCAGCATTGCTTCCCCAATATGCACCCTCCATGGTCCACCCCTCTCTCCCACGCCCTTCATGTTGCTCCCCTCACCAGCACTTCAAAAACGCTTTTGTGCAATTTTTGCTTTTTATTTGACTATCCAACTCTGAGAAGCCAATAAAAATAAAAATTGTACAGGTGATTTATTTTTAGGCACACACATGTTTTCTGCGACTGCTTACAAAATGTTGCAGCCGGTGGCATCATAGGCTTTGTTTTCTAATTTAGCTGTGCCACACAGTATTGGGGATGCAGTCCAGAATGGAAAAAAAACATTTGACAAAGCCAATTGATCCCAAAGGTGAAACCTTTTGGAATTGCAAATGCTTGATTCACTTTGGCAGTCAGTCTACCATAGACTAGGGTTTCCCCAAGAAGGGAACACCTCTCACAGGTGCCAGTTTCAATCCTTAAAACCAGTTCATGCAAGTCCTGGATAAAGATTGCCCTGAAGCCTAAATTCCCACATGGCTGCCAAGCTACTGAATATTCGAAGGTGTGATCCTGTCATAAGACTTGTAAAACATCCCTCTTTCTGTCCCGCCCTCTCTCACTGAAGTCTGATGTTTTACTGGAGAGGGTTCTCTCCATTAGTCATCTTGGAGATCTTAGTGGTTTCACAGCACATAGCCTCCGCTGCTCTGTACCACGTATGCCATATGGCTTATTCCGAAAATATCCCGCTGTTGTGAGGCTGGGCTATATCCAAGCAGGTTAGTTTATGTAGGGTTTTCCTTAAGAACATCCCCATCATGTCTTGCAAGATACATTTCCTAAATGAAGCAAAGTCCCATTGAGTACTGGATTCTTGGGATAACTCCTTGTCATCAACTGAGCCCAGTGTTGGAGAATCTCCTTAGCCAGTGGCAGCAGCAGAGAATGACAACAGGTGTTGAGTGGGGGAAGCCAGAAAGGGATGCTTCCAAAACGGTAACCCCAGGGTCTATATTTGGGATGCCCCCACAAGTACATCATGTTACAACCATTTGTCACCATTAAATTCCTGTGTCACAAAGTCCGTGCCGTTCTCATTTCCTTGGCCTTGGTTTCTTTTCACAAAGTCCGAACCTAAAGGCTTTAAAAATGTGGCAGCTTATTGAAACAAGTACCGCACTACATTGTCCGGAAGTATAACTCCTCCTTCAGATCCAGGAAAGGGAAGTCGGCACTCTGAAGCTGTTTTGAAAGCTGCTTTATTTGATCATAGACTGGTGACGCGTTTCAGCCCTGCAGCTTTGTCACACAAGGACATTGTCCCGGTCGCCAGTTTTAATGTGAACTGAGTGCATAACCCATAAAAATGAACAAAAGACTTAACATATATCAGTGAGGAGTTGTATAAGACTACTCAATAAAAGACGTGAGATACAAGATTTGGCAAACCGGTGTAATGTTTTCGAAGTTGGTGTAGAAAGGTGCACATTAGATGTTTCTATAGTGTTGATTAATTTTTAATGGGACTACAATAGGCATAGAAAACCGCCCCCATTAGGCCGACCTGCATATTCAAATCGGACGTATTGCAACATATGTATTAATATCATGCAAATATGTTATTTTGCAGCAGTTTCAAAATAGGACAAGTCCATTACATGTGAAAGAGTAAGAGCATTATGTGTAATTAATCATGTTACTACTATTGTAGTTTGAATAAATAAAAAAATGCAAATGACAGAAAAGTACACTCTACAGTATAGCAAGATCTTGTTTACAGTGAGATACAGTGTAGATGTACAAATATATATACATACATATTTTGATATATATATATTTATATAAATATGTGTGTGTGTATATGTGTGTGTGTATATGTGTGTGTGTGTGTGTGTGTAAGTATGTGTGTGTAAGTGTGTGCGTGTCTCTCTCTGTGTTACTATACTTGATGGACCCTAAACCCACTGAGCTGCTGGTGACACCATTAATACTGATGCTATATAAAAATACATTAAAATACATTTCAAAAAGTATAAAAACATCTTATATTGATTATGTTATGCTATTTCAGCTGTATTTATTTTTAGTCCATCAATGACTCCCAAGTGTTACACCATGATGTGCAACTGGTGCAAAAGTCCAGCAGAAATGGCTGCCTGTCACATGGATGCCAAGTACAGCTATTCCTGATTCGAACGTTCTCTTGAAGAATTTGGTCTCGAGAGAGCGAGAAGCAGCAGGTTTTACGGTCTAGTGTCTGGGGTGGAGAGATTAGGCTGGGGTCCAACTCAGATGCAAGAATGACCGGTTACTTACCGGTAATATTCATTACTCCGAGCCGTAGACCTCCCGTCACAGTCAATACTTATGAGCATAGCTCCTCCCCCAGAACTTTCAAGCAAAACTCGTGTAGCCCATCCCTACCCTCCAGGCCACTCCCACATCCTGTAGGATATAACCCTTGACCTGTACTTTTTCAAATATATGATGCCTTTGGCACATCTAAAAAGTCTTCGTTGAGTCTCCCTACTTTGTCTTCCTGCAATGTTTTGTGCATGCTTGATAATCAGCCTTTTCAATAATACCGGTTGAGATATTGTTGCTTGTTTATACTTCCTCACCCAGATCTCAACCTGGTCTATGGGTACACTCCTGTTGTGTATATTTATGCAATGACGGAGCCGGCACCAAGCCAACCGCTCCTACATGCAACCCCACGGGAGCAACGCGATCTCGCTCCAACGAGACCTGCGTCTACTCCCGTAATAGTCCCCTGAGGAGGAGCCATCCCGCCGCGCCCCAGGCGCGACGAGACAGCTATTGCCGCAACCATTGGCTGCATCATCCCCCCCCGCTCCCGGGTGTTCCCGATATAGCAGGGAATTAACCCGGAAGAGTAGAAGCTGCAGCAGGCCCACTGACAAGCCTTGCGTGGCAAACGAGGGCAGCCCGGCCAATGACACACAGTCCCGCTAAAGCAGGGGCTCCAATGAAATCAAAAACGCGGACGCTAAAGCCGACCGCCGCACACTTACCTGAAAACAGAACAGGAGGCATCAAGCACCCCCTCAGTGAGTCTTGCACGGACTAGTTCCGCAGAAAAAAACAACAGGATGTGTTTCCGGAGGTCAAGGGTTATATCCTACAGGATGTGGGAGTGGCCTGGAGGGTAGGGATGGGCTACACGAGTTTTGCTTGGAAGTTCTGGGGGAGGAGCTATGCTCATAAGTCTTGACTATGACGGGGAGGTCTGATGAGGAGGTAATTATTGGCTGCCATAAGAGCATGGATGAGCCCTCTTTTGGAGAATGGCAAGGATGCTGGACAGGAACAGGAGCTAACATTAAACTTTGCATTTGGTTTAAAGACCTATCAAATGCTATACAACAAATACATTGTGTTTTCATACTTGAAATAAGATTCATGCATGTTCACTCTGGGGCTTTGGGGCTTTGGGCTCGCCGCCCAGGTACGAGTCATGTGTCTCCATATATCCATATATTGTCTGGGGATTTTATTTTTGCCATCTCCTACAAGATCTATTCTGTCTTTGTAACTTCCCATGTTAAGATGTGAAAGAGCTTCAGTTATAAAACTGTATTTGACAACTGGTCATTTACATCTCTGTTCCCTAGATTTTGACAGATTCATGTTCTATTGTATATGGTGCTAGCAGCTTTTTTTTGACAGTTTGTCTCTTTTAAACATAATTTTGGGGACATTAACCGGTCGTTTCTCAACAGATATTACATGATCACAAAGTGATTATTTGAAAATATATTAATTAAACTTCC
Source organism: Calotriton arnoldi (assembly GCA_963921515.1). NCBI lineage: Eukaryota > Metazoa > Chordata > Amphibia > Caudata > Salamandridae > Calotriton > Calotriton arnoldi. The sequence continues at coordinate 2,514,964 of CAWUFW010001020.1, read as the reverse complement.
TTTCCTTGCATATTCATTCTTATCTGCATTCCAACTCGCCACACAGACAGGTTGCACCGTCATCACATTCGCCTCTCTCTGTCTGGGGCAGAAGGATTACAGGATCTGGTGACATGACTGGCAATCGAAGCGGTGACCCTCACATTTACACAGACAGACTTTATAGCTGGTGCCTTCAACACCTCGTCTTTTTACGACCTACAGCCGACTACTGACTTTATTTGGAACCTTAGATGACACTGTAAAGAGCAATGTCTACAGTCTTGAATCTCAGACCCTCTACGCCTTTCTAGGGACGACCGATAGACTTATGAGATATATAATAATATATGGCCACATACACGTTAGGCATGTGAATGTGTTTTTATTACACATTACTTCAGCGCAATCCTTAGACATAACCAGCAGGATGACTTAGAGGGTTGAGTGCTCACCGCTGAAATTGTTTGGTGATCTGCAGGTCACAAATTTGAAGAGTTTGAAGACTTTTCTGATGATCATCACTAAATTAAGTACCATTGCACTGGGTGGTAGTAACACCTGTTATTTACAGCATCTTCAAACTGCATAAGTGTGGCACCAAGTTTTATATTAAATAAAAGGTATTATTATTAATATGTTGAAATGGAGGTAGAGCAGTGCTTAATGTGAGCCGGTAGTTTCCGGTGCTGGGCACCGGCGTATAATTGTCAGCACCGGCACTCAGGGCAGTCTGCGATATGGTGGCAATGTTTGTCTAAATTACAGATGAACAGTTGTTTATTAATTCAATATACATTAAAAATGACTCATACCTGTCGCCCAAGCCATTCTTATAACTTTGGGGGCCTGGAATTGTCTAAATTGTCACACTTGTAGGGTACGATGGTTAGTAGTTGTGTTGTTTCTGACATTGGTTATGCTGGCGGGGGCAATGGGTGGTGCAATCTGCAGTGGCTTCCTGACGAGGGGGGGGTGGCACTTATTTTTTTTTTTTTACAAATTAAGCACTGAGGAAGGTCTCTTCCCTGTATTAATTAATGTGTGACTCACAATGACCATGTGCTACTTTAGCACTACTGTTCCACCTGACATTCTGAATACATACCCAAGTCATTAATATTGGATACTGTGGGAATCCCTGCACTGAAACAGAACACTGAAGCATCATCTTACAAAAGAATAGTCTTTGGAAGCTCATCTCAGATAAACCGAACACCACCTGAAAGTATCAAGTTCCAGGCATTATGTACAACAGCCTAGCTAAAGGAGGTTACCATCAGGTCATGGCCACAGGTCCATCCCATCAGCCATACCTCCATTTATTTATTTAGAAATGGGCTGTGAAAGCAGTATAATGAGTTGCATACCTGGGGAAGTGAAGGAGACATGAGCCATAGCGACTGGGTGTATTTGCTGAAGGGAAAAAATACTGACTATTTGATATCGACTACCACACTACTGTCAAGGTAAGATAATATAAGTAAATATAGATTTACTATTCTTTACTCCTCATCTACATACCCTCATCTGCATGCCTTCATGGGAACACCCATGCTCCACCCATGGAACACCTTCCCAATGCAGAGTAACTAAAGGCAGCAATTTGCGCTACCATGCGTTATTCTGGATTTACTAAGCCGCGAAGAGCCACCAAGGTGTCTTTCCACAGCTTAGTAAAACCCCCTAAAGGGCTTGCATTGCCTTGTGTCACCTTGTGTGATGCAAGAGCAACACAAGCCCTTTGTAAATCTGCCCCCAAGCTACACCTCACTAATGAAGCCTTGTGATATTGAAACGAGTCTGGGGTTGCTTGTTGGATTGTGTAAAGGGTGTGTGCCCTAAAATCTCAAGTGAGGTCCCCACTTCCATGTCTGAGCTGCAATGAGTTGATGAAGAAAGATTGAAAGGGCTATTGCAAATACTTCCAGAGGCTTACAATCCATAGTTCAAGTGTTCCCAGCACTTTCTGAGCTCTCTGTTGAAATATTATAAACAAGGTGGTGTAGGGCATTGTGTTGGCTCTCAGTATTTTTCTGACTACTTGACTAAGGTGTTCATTCCTTAACTTACATCTAAAAGATTAAGCTCCGCAAACCACGACATACTGTCCATTCGGCCATTTTGCCTCAAGATATTGGATGAAGAGGCTTTTGTGTGCAAGGATCATCCCTGTGGAACTCCCTCCCAATGCATCTAAGAACGGAAAGTAACTTTCTCAGATTCAAGCGGTTGTTAAAAACGTTCCTCTCCTGACAGACAGACGGAGACAGACAGACAATTAACCTATACCACGTGTTAGCTGCCTACTTCTCCTGCTTCATCTCTGGCCTGATGACAAGTTAAGGTCAATTCTCAGCCGCTAGCATCTCTTCTTAAAGGCTTTACAGTCGTGTTATCAGCATGCATGGTTCTCACTGTCAACTATATGTCTGTTGTGTGATGGTTGGACTGATTTTTCTCACTCAAAGCACTCTGAGGCTACACCTTGGTGGTTTTTAGCACTTAAAAAAACTCAAATAAAATAAGTACTGAATCCTGTGAAAGCAACAGATGAAAATGTTGGCTAGTTGTCGGCTATGATTCCATAGCATGCTGACAGAAGCTGTATCCCACCTACCAGAGTACTCCATATCATCAACTCCATCATTCCCACTGGTTGAGCTCGAATAGTTCTTGCCTCATTCGTTCAAATTTATTGTTTTGTGACAGTGTTGAAGACCAGAACTGATACTACAAATTATTAAACCTCCTCGCCCTGGCTACTGGATCCCTGAGATTATCCTCAAGAATACAAGGCAAATAATGGAAGACATTAGTTCACAAAACCAGTTGACTAAGGGATAGATTCACAGGTGATTAGTCGATTCACATGGTTTGTGCTGGAAAGGATTGGTCCTTTTTTAGGTGGAGCCTGGGCAGCGCATGCGCTGCTCTGCAAGGCACGCTGTATTTGAGTATGGACTTGAAGCTCCGCCCACTCTCCGCCCATATTTGTCATTGGCTTGTGTCAATGTCCTTTGCAAATGCTGGCTTCTGATTCATTAATAGGCTTGCTAGTCCCTCCTTTAGTACCGCCTTGTCTTCATTTGTAACCTCCCATGAGGACTGGCCCTTTTACTTCAGTTGTTACACTGTATGTCTTATTTAGTCTGTAAGCACTATTTTCTTTAATATGTTTCTCCTACTGTAGACATGACATTGTCTCCTGCAACTTTCAGTGCGCCATGTGCGCTTTCACTTTCCAAGCAGCCCGGGACAATGGCGGCCGAGGTCTATTGGCATTGTAAATGACAATGCCTTTTATTTATGTGTTAATTGTCAAAACAGTTAAATAAAAGGCATTGTCATTTGCAATGCCAATAGCTTAAACTCTCGCAAATGCGAAACCTATTGCATTGCAAATGCTTGTTATGAGAGCAACAAATTAGAAACCAGTGCCGGCTGGATGAAGTAGAGACAGAATTAACATGTGCCCCATGAACCCTGTGCCTATCATTCGTCACTCAATCATGGAAGGGACTTCTGGTGCCCATCTTCTCTTTCTTTGCTGAGTACAGAGAGAAACAGAACTTGTTCACTCTGTGGCCAGTCACCACAAAGTGTTTCTTATTGTCAAGACAGAACTCCGGTCAAGGAGCTTTGCATAATCACAACATGTGTGGCATATAGGAGAGAAACATAGTCCACCTACGAGCCCCACGACACTTTGTGTTCTGACAGAATGCAACACAACGATTGTAACTCCTTAGTGCGATGCAATGTAGGGTAAGAAGGCATTTATGGACATTGAATGTGTAAATTATCACATGTCATAGGAGAGAAAAGAGACTCTCTGTTCACCCAGTCTGACTCCATTTTAAAAGAACATAAGCAGAAGGAAATTACTAAACTTATATTCTTAATATCATGCTGGTTTTGAATACTCTCAAAGATTCCAGTAACAGAATGGTTCCAACTCAATTTACCTGTTATTTACATTTTTACACATTCTTTATTATAAAGCTGACCATGCTACCACATTGAAGATATGGTTGCATGTCAGAATACCGTACACAGAATATCGTCTGACATAAATATCATCTCCTAGCTAACGTTTACAGAAATATCATTCCAGTGGGTGTAGATTTTCTAGTGTTGACTGGGGCGGTATTTCTGTAGACAGTATCATGGATACGATATTTCTGTCAGTCGATATTTTGGTGAGTATGTGTAAGCAAGCAGGCTTAGTGAGATCCGAGCCTTGGATTCTGCACTGTCTTGGTGCTTCATATTGTAACTTTCTTTGTAAGCTCAGAAATGGAAAATGAAATAATGAACTGTGAGAGGGATCAACAGAATTTTTTCCTCAGTATTTACGCACATCCCTTCCATAGACAGAACGTCTTGGAAACCACTTTTTCCTGTTAGTTATTGCCTGCATCTCCTCACATGCCTCAAACATGCCAAGAACAGGGCAAGATGATGTCTTTTCCATTCAGAGGGTGAAATGGATCCAGCAGCAATGCTCAGCTAGTCTCCAGGGCGGCATTAGCATGGGACAATCCATGAAACAGTAGCACAGTACAAATCACAGAAACAGCAGCGATGTGGGCTTCTCCGGCATCTGCTAACTTGCTACAGTAAAGATTAATGTCCAAGGAAACCCCACTGGAGCTTCGAGTCATTGCACTTTTTGCCTTCAGACGCACCCTGCAATTCCAGCCTCTTTACTTTAGAATAAAGGGAAATTGGGACTTAAGATGGGAAACATGTGTTCGTGGTCAGGATGCAAAGATCAGGAATGAGGTGGGCCGATTGCGCAACATGGAGACATGGTCTGGATTCCTAATCACGAAAAAGTCTTTCAGATACATGCCAAGGATGACTAGCTGTTGCCGCCTTTCAGAAGTGCCAGGACAATGGGATTGGTCCAGCAGCTATCCTCACTTAACCAAAGGTTTGAAACAAGGATCAATTCTTCCCATCTTCTGACCTGGAACTATGACCCAATGACATGTGAAGTGATACTCCAGCAACAGAGCACAATAAATCTGTTGCAACCATCATTCATTCTCTGATGAAGGGAACATGGAACCGCAGTCTCCTATATGCCTGTGCAACCACAGGACACAGGGAAACTGCGCCTGGGCCATTCTACTGGAGGGGGCAAAGGACAGGAGGCTCATTAAATGAGGTTCTCTGCTTCTGGTTGGCTTTGTAGTTTTTCTGCAGACTTCAGGAAGCTACAATGCTTATGATTGACTTTGAAGTGTTTGGGGAGAGTCATACGAAGCAAATGTTCTAGTCATCTCAGAGGGAAAAACACTGTGGCTTTTGTCCCAGGAAAGATAAGAGGTTCTGATCCAACAGCTCCTGCCAGGAAGACCAGTCATTTTTTTCCTGGGTGGGGGGGAGGGGCAGGTTTTGAAGACTTATGTTTGGAATTTCCAAGTCTCAGCAAAGGAAGCCTACTTCTGAATACTGTCAAAACAAATATAGGAATCCCAGAAGGCTTTCCTAAGTCCAACAGTAATTGTTACAGTAACAATCGGCCTGTTCAAAATTGCTTTGGATTGGGCCGGAGACAGAGATGTTTCCTGTTCTGTGTCATATTCGCTAGCAGCTTACCTGGTGCTGTATTGAAGAGGTAAGTTAATATAGGAATATAGCAAATAGGCATAGTAATTCAGTTTTCTAAATCATGGATATTTAGTCTTCTCCTGAGTCATAATCAATGGACCTCATTTCCTGGCAGTCTTGAAAAATATGTTTTCATCTCTACAAACATGGTAGGTTGTTACGAGGTTTTAATAGTTCCAAGGTGCTATAACACTTATATCAATGATTTGTCATGTCTTTTGTTGCCTCTGATACTGGATTCATGTAAAGCAAAGGGCACGCTCACAGGACTGCAACCTACTTAATGATCATTCCTTGTTTCAAAATCAGTGTCTCCTGCTTTGCATCTCATTTGATGACACTAGACCTTTGAGGTAATATCATTGTCATTATTAATGCTTGTGGTTCTACAGAAGCATATTCTCATTCTTGGACCCCTCTGTGTGGTTACATATTTTTTTGCGAGAGGTCCTCTTTCTTGGTGGCTGAGATATCCGCTTTGCAGCTAGTGTAATTTCAAAGAACTTTTTTTTAGAGATATCCCTTTGCTACTATGAATAAACTCTTTCATCTCCAGGAAAGGCTTTTTCCTGTGCTTTCCTTGAGTTTTTTTTTATACCTTTTGGTCCAGTGCCCCTTTAGAGTGGTCATAGTTTTGCTCTCTCCCAGCTGATATTGGGCCCGATTATGCCTTTGGCTGTGCAGCACCAAGTCCGCCCAGCCGCCGCACCGCCAAAGCCGTGGTCAGACCTCCGCCAGATTAGGAGTTTCTCCTGTCTGGCGGGCTGGGTTTTGACGCTCCCACGGGAGTGCCTCAGAAAATGGGCACCGCAATGGGAATGCCAAAAACACTTCCTCCACGGCGTGGACTGTAAAGTCCATTTCATGCAGGAACTGGGCCGCATGCACACACTGGGGCACATGTTGTGCCCCCCATTGTGGATCCCCATGCAGAGGAGGTACCAGGGGGCCCTGTTCCTCTCTGCCACAGTGTTCATGGAGGAGGAGGAACCTTCATGTCACTGCCGGTGGAGAGGAAACTCGGAATATGCTTGGTGGGACCGCAGCGGTACCGCCAAGCATATTGGGGCCTCCTGATCGCCACAACACCACCAGCGAACGGTGGCTCCCTGGCGGCTGCGGCGGGGCTGTGGCAGTCCCACTGCCCGACTCATAATAGGACGGTCGCAAGACCGCCACCGCAGCGCCCCCACGAGTCAAGCGGTCCATGGACCTCCAGACTCATAATCGGGCCCATGATGTGTAGGTGTCACTGCAGCATTGTTAGCAATGTATCCTTGCAAGTCTCTCTGACCCTTGTGTTAATAGTAGGCTGCTAAAGTCTTGAAAGTAAGATTTGAATAATTTATGATTTTCAATGTTAGGATTTTTTTGTCCTCAGGTTCACCTTTTGGTTACCACCAGGACCCTTAAATGCAAAATCAGTGTTGCATCCACCACATAATATGACTTGTTTCGGGCCTCCAGGAATCTATCCCTTTTAATTCTCTTTGCAAATTCTATAATCGGAGGCCTTGTCCTTCGAGGAAGGCCTGACTACCCCAAGAATGGACCTCCAGAGGACTGATATGTGATGGATGGCTGCATTCATACTTGGCAGCACTAACCCCCGCTTTCCAAGAATAAATATTAAAACCTAAATGTCCTCAGGCTGTTCGCACGTTGCGCCGCTCTGGCCGGGGCTTCTCATAACTTGGCAGGAGCTGAGATTAGCTGTATCGGAGGCCCAGTGGAAGCAGATGCACAATCAGTGGTTTGTGAGCCTGAGGAAGCCCTTGGTGGCTGCGTCAACTCTGAAAGAATCAACCCATTGAGCGTCACAAGGGAATCCTACGCCACACACAATGCGCATGGCCCGAGCACAGGCTCCATTTGTTCCCAGCTATAAACATGAATATGCAACTTATCCTCATTACTGATGGTTCACAGGAATAAAACAATATTGTAGAAATGAAAAAAGACCCTCATGGAGGAGGACGGAGGGAGGAACCGCCTGTCGCTGGGGCCCAAGATTGTATGACGCAAGGAGGGAGCAAAAAAACAAATTCTCTTGCCGCACTTTCCATCAGCAACTCAGTGAAGTTTGATAACGGAGAGCCTGGATGGGCTTACAGGCTTTGCACTTATTTTTCGTTGAGAAGAATGAATTCTGATTGGCTCCCACCCTCAAGAGCTTGTCATCGGGGCCGGCATTGAAAGTACCCATAGCTGAACTGAACATGACCTGTGGGAAATGTCTAGTCTCTAAAGCGAAAGCCAGGATGGAATGTTCTAGCATGGATGTTCCTTCATTTAGGAAATCAATTATTTGGGATTCTTTATCCGTGGGACCCTCAGGAGACCTGCTATTCGAAGAGTAATGAAGGAACGTGGGTAGTAGACACTAACCACAGGAAATTCCTATGTTGGAGGAAAAGGCAATGGATTTTTAAAATGTCAATGTTGCTCTCTGCAAAACAAATAACTGGTCAATTTATCCTTCTACCTGTGGGTTTGTTAAAGAAAGTTCCACTTATCTGGGATCAATACTCCCTCAAAGGAAATCTGAGAAAATGAAATGAAAAAGCATTTTCCTTTCTGGCTGCTTCCACTGCATCCCCTAGTATCTTTTCTCAAACTTTTGCGCTCTCTTCATTCCGCCAATTTTAAAAATAGTGGTGAGAAGAAATTCCTTTCATCCCTCCACTCCAGCACAAGCATTACAGTTTAAGTCGCTGATGTTATCACCAGCACAGCATCTCAGTTTCTCTGTGGGGACCCTCCTTTTGCAACATTTTTACTTTTGAGTAGTTCTAGATCTATCTTCAGCTATCTCGGGGCCACAAACACCTACAAGCCTAAGAAAAAGCCCTCCCCCTCCCCCCCACACCCCGGCCCTGGCAAGAGGACCAAAGCTTACTAGGTTTCTTCCATCACTGCATATGCTACCTTAGTAAGACACGGAATTAGAAAGGCATAGGCATGTATGGATTTTTTTAGGTCTCGCCTACGCACCGCACATGCGCTGCATAGGAGGGCCTTTAGCTGTCGCTCTGCTCATTTTCAAGCACTGCACTCGTGCTTGTGGCGGCATCCACCATGCGGGAGCGAGCAGGGGCGCGCCACAAGCACGAATGCAGTGCTTGAAAAGTGAAGACTCTCGCAAGCGCGCGCGCACCATTCGCGGGCTCACCTCCTGCTCCCCCTCTCTCTCACAACAATTAACTTTCGCGGCCGCCGGGCCGCGCTTGTGTTTTAGCACTTGTTGTTATCATTCAGCTTTGGCAAAGGCAGCCGCATGTTTATTTTTGCATCGCGCTTTCGCTTTCACTTTCACTTAAAGTGAAAGCGCGATGCAATTATAAACAAGCGGCTGCCTTTGCCAAAGCCGAGAGCTTGTTTTTTAATTTTTTAAGGACTTGTCCCCTGGTACACACAGACAATTCAAACACAGAGGCCCGACACGCCGGCACGATGGCTCATCGAGTTGAAGGCTTCTCACTGAAATGTGCCGATCACGAGATGAAATCTTAGTAAGGCCGCTCAGCCCGTTATCGTTCCGAGGCTGTAATACTGAGGACTATTAAAGTTGCTAATATTAGCACCAGTTACAGCGCTTAGAAACGACAGTACAGAATCAAGCGCTATAATATGAATAAATACCACAATCCATGCAGGCACTCCAATCCACTCGTATGCAATCCCACTTGCAGATCCTAAATTCCTGCATGCGTTTTACGGCCCTCTGCTTCTGGGTAAGGCCCCTGGAGACTGACACCCTCGTTCGGCCTCACTGGCAATGATCCCGCCAGCCTTTGAGGAATGAAATGAAATGAAATGAAATGAAATTTGTACTTGTAAAGCGCACTTATACCCCCAAAGGGGTGTCCTGGCGCTGTACGCATACCGCTGTGGAACCCTTCCTGGCTTTTCCCTGTGAAATGTCCACTCCTGGGCACCCCCAAGGTGAAGCCAGGCATCCCAGCGCTGTTGGGGCCGTTGTGGAGATTAAGCAAGCTATTGCCCAGAGTTGCAGAGTGGGACCCATGATTAGAATAGGCACCGAGGCGAGAATTATCAGGTCCGAGGAAATTGAGCCCAAGACCCGCCGAGGCGGGAATTGAACCCTGGTCCCGGCCAGATCTCTGCATCAGGGTCTGCCGCTCTAACCATTGAGCCACACTTCTCCACATAAAGGAATGCACTCTCACTTTCCATGGTCTCTAACCTGTGAGACATCTTTCCTAGTCCTAAGGCTCCTCTCCATCCGCATTCTGCCAGCACCCTCCTACCCAATAGTCGTCCACCACCACGTCCACCACCACCACCACGTCCACCACCATGTCCACCACGTCCACCACCACCACATCCACCACCATCACCACATCCACCACCACGTCCACCATGTCCACCACCACGTCCACCACCACCACTTCCACCACCACAACATCCACCACCACCACCACGTCCACCAAGTCCACCACCACCACATCCACCACCACCACGTCCACCACCACTACGTCCACCAACAGCATGTCCACCACCACATCCACCACCACCATGTCCACCACCACCACGTCCACCACCACGTCCACCACCAGCACCACCACCACCATCACCACGTCCACCACCACCACGTTCACCACCACCACGTCCACCACCACCATGTCCACCACCACCACCATGTACACCACCACCACCACCACATCCACCACCACCATGTCCACCACGTCCACCACCACGTCCACCACCACGTCCACCACCAGCACCACCACCACGTCCACCACCAGCACCACCACCACGCCCACCATCACCACACCCACCATCACCACGTCCACCATCACCATGTCCACCATCACCACGTCCACCATCACCACGTCCAACACCACGTCCACCATCACCACGTCCACCACGTCCACCATCACCACGTCCACCATCACCATGTCCACCATCACCACGTCCACCACCACCATGTCCACCACCACATCCACCACCACCACGTCCACCACCACCACATCCACCACCATGTCCACCACCACATCCATGACCACCACCACCAATACCACCACCACCAATACCACCACGTCCACCACCACCATGTCCACCACCACCACGTCCACCACCACATCCACCACCACATCCACCACCACATCCACCACCACATCCACTACGTCCACCACCAGCTCCACCACCACCTCCATCACCACCACGTCCACCACCACCACGTCCTCCACCACCACCACGTCCTCCACCACCACCACGTCCTCCACCACCACCACGTCCACCACCATGTCCACCACGTCCACCACCACCATGTCCACCACATCCACCAGGTCCACCACATCCACCACCACCACCATGTCCACCACCACCACGTCCACCACCACCACCACATCCACTACCACCTCGTCCACCACATCCACCACCACCACATCCACCACCACCACCACGTCCACCACCACCACCACATCCACCACCACCATGTCCACCACCACCACCACGTCCACCAGCACCACGTCCACCACCACCACCACATCCACCACCACCACATCCACCACCAGGTCCACCACCACATCCACCACAAGCACCACCACCACATCCACCACCAGCACCACCACCACGTCCACCATCACCACGTCCACCATCACCATGTCCACCATCACCACGCCCACCATCACCATGTCCACCACCACCACGTCCACCACCATGTCCACCACCACCACGTCCACCACCACCACATCCACCACTACCATGTCCACCACCACGTCCACCACCTACACGTCCACCACCACATCCACCACCACCACGTCCACCACCACCACCACCATGTCCACCACCACCACCACCATGTCCACCACCACCACCATGTCCACCACCACCACCATGTCCACCGCCACATCCACCACCACGTCCACCACCACCACCACGTCCATCACCACCACCACATCCACCACCACCACCACGTCTACCACCACCACGTCCACCACCACCACATCCACCACCACCACGTCCACCACCACAACCACCACCACGTCCACCACCACCACGTCCACCACCACGTCCACCACCACCACCACCACGTCCACCACCATGTCCACCACCACCACATCCACCACCACCACGTCCACCACCACCACGTCCACCACATCCACCACCACCACCACCATGTCCACCACCACAACCACCACCACGTCCACCACGACCACAACCACCACCACGTCAACCACCACCACGTCCACCACCACCACCACATCCACCACCACCACATCCACCACATCCACCAGCACCACGTCCACCACCACCACGTCCACCACCACCACATCCACCACCACCACCACGTCCACCACCACCACATCCACCACCATGTCCACCACCACCACCATGTCCACCACCACATCCACCACCACCACCACGTCCACCACCACCATGTCCACCACGCCCACCACCACAACCACCACCACATCCGCCACCACCACATCCACCACCTCTACATCCACCACCACATCCACCACCACCACGTCCACCACCACCACGTCCACCACCACAACCACCACCATGTCCACCACCACCACGTCCACCACCACATCCACCACCACCACCACATCCACCACCACGTCCACCACCACCACCACATTGACCACAACCACCACGTCCACCACCACGTCCACCACCACCACCAACACCAAGTCCACCACCACCACGTCCACCACCACCACCATGTCCACCACCACGTCCACCACCACCACATCCACCACCACCACGTCCACCACCAACACGTCCACCACCAACATGTCTTACCACCACGTCCACCACCACCACCACCACGTCCACCACAACGTCCACCACCACCACCACATCCACCACCATGTCCACCACCACCACCATGTCCACCACCACGTCCACCACCACCACCACGTCCACCACCACCACATCCACCACGCCCACCACCACATCCGCCACCACCACATCCACCACCTCTACATCCACCACCACCACATCCACCACCACCACCACCACATCCACCACCACCACGTCCACCACCACAACCACCACCATGTCCACCACCACCACGTACACCACCACATCCACCACCACATCCACCACCACGTCCACCACGTCCACCACGTCCACCACCACATCCACCACCACCACCAACACCACGTCCACCACCACCACATCCACCACCACCAGGTCCACCACCACGTCCACCACCACCACGTCCACCACCAACACATCCACCACCAACACGTCTACCACCACGTCCAGCACCACGTCCAGCACCACCACGTCCACCACCACCACGTCCACCACCACGTCCACCACCACGTCCACCACCACCACGTCCACCACCACCACGTCCACCACCACGTCCACCACACCCACCACATCCACCACACCCACCATGTCCACCACCACCATGTCCACCACCACCACGTCCACCACCACCACGTCCACCACCACCACGTCCACCACCACCACATCTACCACCACCATGTCCACCACCACGTCCACCACCAACACGTCCACCACCACCACATCCACCACCACCATGTCCACCACCATGTCCACGTCCACCACCACCACCACGTCCACCACCATGTCCACCACCACCACCACATCCACCACCACGTCCACCACCACCACCACATCCACCACCACCACGTCCACCACCACCACGTCCACCACCACCACATCCACCACCACATCCAACACCACATCCACCACCACCACGTCCTCCACCACCACCATGTCCACCACCACCACGTCCACCACCACCATGTCCACCACCAAAACGTCCACCACCAACACGTCCACCACCACGTCCACCACCACATCCACCACATCCACCACCACCACATCCACCACCACCACCACGTCCACCACCACATCCACCACGTCCACCACCACCACCATGTCCACCACCACCACATCCACCACCACCACCACGTCCACTACCACCACGTCCACCACCACATCCACCATCACCACCACGTCCACCACCACCACCATGTCGACCACCACCACCACATCCACCACCACCATGTCCACCACCACCACGTCCACCACCAACACGTCCACCACCACCATGTCCACCACCACCACATCCACCACCATGTCCACCACCAACACGTCCACCACCACCACATCCACCACCACCACATCCACCATGTCCACCACCACGTCCACCACCACCACCACGTCCACCACCATGTCCACCACCACCACCACATCCACCACCACGTCCACCACCACGTCCACCACCACCACGTCCACCACCACCACGTCCACCGCCACCACCACGTCCACTACCACCACATCCACCACCACGTCCACCACGTCCACCACCACCACCAAGTCCACCCCCACCCCCACCACCACGTCCACCACCACCACATCCACCACCACGTCCACCACCACCACCACCACCCATGACAGGTAAAGTGTCACTGGAGGGCAGGGGTAATAGCAGTGTCAACCCCGGCTGCACATGGGACATTTAAGGATGCATTGGGTGCGAGAAGATGGGAATAGGGGCTAGAAGTATTACACCAGACCCAAGATACATTTTGAAGAGGCGCAATGTCACAGGGGCTCCTGTAAAAGCACTCACAGCAGCTCTACCTCACAGTGGCATACCTGCACGAGTCACTCACTCAAAACAAGCATTGGCATAGCCAATAGGTCTCGCCTTTGGGACCTTATAAGTGTTTAGCCATGCAACACTTGATGTTGTTGCACCAAGGATATTGTGCTGGATAACTAAACACTTATAAGGTCCCAAAGGCGAGACCTATTGGCTATGCCAATGCTTGTTTTTTAATGGAAGAGGGGTCGCACATTTCAGCAGACAAAAATAGAGGAGGAGGAGATTGGATTAACACAAGAAGGTTGACTGAGGAGTATAGCACTCAAGCGCCGAGAAGTTACACAAGTGCAAGATATTTTGCGACATTTTAAAGAAAGGTGTTGAGATTACTCACAATAAGAGACTGAAGAATTCGGTCAACGGTGTTGACGCGAAAAATACTAAGGAGTATTCTGAGTAGCTTTCTCTTCATAGAGCTTAAAGTCATAGCAACACATTAGTAGACTATAGAGATAATTACTTATCACCAAACTTGCCTTACTCATGCGTGGAGCTCTGTGTGCACAGAGCGCCTGAAGTGGTGTGCTGATGGCGTCATGCTGCAGATTGGGTACTGATGTGGGTGTGTGCAGTTGGGCATGTACAACATTACTCTGTGTTGTGTTGATTGTTCCCTAGTGTTTAGCAATTTGGTTGCTTTATATTCATATCATAGAAATGTGTTGGAAATTCATCACACTGTCAACTACTGGTATTCGAGAAGCAGCACGCATCAACATGCTAAAGAATAATGCAACCCAGATGGGCATCACCAAGGAGCAAGCCTCACCGAACCGTGGTAGGCCCCACATAACAGCTCTTTCTCAGTTAATGAACTGCTCCTCAGAGAACCTGTGGGGTCTCATTTTTCCCCTGCTGTTTATTTCTCTCTTGACCATGTCTGGCAACCATCATGGAAGTTACTCTCAGTGCAGAGCTTCCTGTTAAAAGGTAATGGCAGATAATGAGCATGATTATTGAAACTGAGTAAGCAAGCCTGGAAGGAGCAAGCATGGGGCCACCGCTGCTACCTGGGGGGGCAGATTTACAAGGACTGGCGCATCTCTGCATATTAGCAGGGATGCGCCAGTCAAGATGCAACACGCAAAAATACCCTTGCGCCACCACGGATGTATCGCATTTACAATGCGGCGCACCGTGGCGCAAGGATAGACAGATGCGTGTTGCATTTTCTGTCGTAAGGGCAGCACATTGCTGGAGTCGGGTCGCAAGCGCAACGCAACTCCAGCAATGCTCAGGGGCGGCCTATTCCTATCATGCTGCGTCACTCCTTACGCCTGCTTCAAGCAGGTGTAAGGTTTTGATGCAGCGGCATCGTAAAAGTGACTCAGTGAAATCTTGTAGATTTCACTGCATCACTTTTACGAGGCTTTCTTGCGACGGAACGCCCACCCTGCATACATTATACCTGACGCAGGTATAATGTAGCGCAGGGCTTTACAACGTGATGCATCTCCCTAGATGCGTCACGTTGTAAATATGTCGCAATGTGGCGCATTGTTTACGACGCCGCTGCATCACAGAAGTGACGCAACGGCGGCACAAATGTGTCGCAAGGGGCTTGTAAATCTGCCCCTGGGTGTGGAGTGCATGGTCTCAATCAGAAATAGCAACTATATATATACATATATATATATATATATATATACATATATATATATATATATATATATCTCCAAGAGATCCAACCCAGAAAGAGAGGAAGCAGCACACCAATTCTTCCCACGAGTGATTTATTAGTGCAAAACAACGCGTTTCAGCCGAGGCGGCCTTTGTCAAGTTTGCAAACCAAACCCAATAGAGCCGTTATAAACCTATGACGTCATAATGGACATGAAAGAAATTCTTCGGGGTGCAAACTTCTCAAGCAGTATAACATTGCACATATAGTTCTATT
This sequence comes from Calotriton arnoldi, assembly GCA_963921515.1. Taxonomy (NCBI): domain Eukaryota; kingdom Metazoa; phylum Chordata; class Amphibia; order Caudata; family Salamandridae; genus Calotriton; species Calotriton arnoldi. The sequence goes on along the minus strand of CAWUFW010001020.1, from coordinate 2,498,840 downwards.
TTTAGTTTAAAAAAGAGGCAGAAAATATATATACACCTGCTAAGTAAAACATGTTATGTACAGTTTTGTGACCATTGAACTTTACGGCAAAGATCATTTCATTGCGATCTTGGCCATACTTGATAATAAACATAGAAGAAACCTCTCAAGTCAATTATTTTCATAAAGCACAAAGATAAGACATGCATCACTATTTTAGATGAAACATTATTATTACATGCTAATTTATCAATTTAGAAAAACACAAAATCAATAACAGATTAAACCGCAATTGTATATCCATTGCGGCCTTAGCCATTCGTCATAATCGTCACAAAAGTTGTGTGCAACTTTATATATATAGTTGCAGCGGTCTAGCAGCTTGTAGGATAACTGAAAAATGAAAATCAATATAAAGGGTGTTTTCCGTAAAGCAATAAGAAAAATATTCAAATGACTGAGTTATAAATTGTGCTCCTAATTTGAGACTGAACATTGTTTGGAGCCTGAAATGAAAGATAATTTGAAATGAAAGTGGCAGTCGCATTTACTTTTGACACCGGAAAACAAAAAGGACGTTATCGAGTACATAATTTTACCGTTTCTAAGCTGCAAGAACAGTTGTAAAGCACCATGATTAATTTTATTTTCCTGTTATTGTGTGGAGGTAAAATAATGAACACTACAAAGAAATAACTTTATTCATTCTTTTACAAAACGGAAAGTATTCCGTCTATGTTTACCTACCTGCACATGTGAGAGTATTTAAATTTGTGGAGGTAATGAGGTTCTCTAAGGCTGACAAAGGCTGAGTGAACAGCCGAAACGCGTTCCTGTGGCAAGCACGGTCTCCAATTAAAAGAATAATGCTCATGCTTCTGAGTGCAGCCTTTCTCTTTACTGGGGAGAAAATTCTGTGCTTTATATGTATATATATATATATATATATATACATACATACATTCATACATGCATACATATATATATATATTTATATATATTTATATATATATATATATACATACAGTCATACAGTCATACATATATATATATATTTATATATATTTATATATATTTATATATATATATATACACATAGAGAGAGAGAGGGAGAGAGAGATACCATCCATCCATTCATCCCATCATCCCAGACATATGTCCTCTCACCCACATATTGCTACCTACCCTTCCATCCTGCAATTCATCCATTCATCCATACATGGATCCATAAATATATCTGTTCACCCATAGCTATTTGCCAACCCCAATTCACCGATCCATTTAGACTTTATTTCTATGACTGTAAATTAGCTGAATCTGTAGATGGGGTCTATCCACTTGAGCTGTGTCAGCAGTCGCTTATGTAGATTTCGTTTTTCAGGTATCTTTTGCAGGTGGAATGGCACGTAAATACCCTGCAAGCACAATTGTATGTGTGGTGAGCGCTCCTCAAACAAAACATTTCAAAAGGAGATTGTTGCATTTGTTGTCCGGCTCAGCATCCTTTTCAAGAGTCAATTATTTGACTGGTATGTATGCCTAGTACACTTTAATGGAGTGGTACTATCCTCCTCAAATATCAGCTTCTCTAAAGCAAAACTCTTCGGGTGCTTAGATGCTGCTCCAAATAGAGCCCATAGACACTGGGAGATTTCCCACAGTCTTCCTGGTTATGTTCACCTCATGCGCCTAGACTCGTACTCTCTTAAGCGCCAAGCACGGGGGCTAATCTCCTAGGCTTCTCGCACTCTACTAGGTACCCAACTCCCACACTGCTGAAGGATCATTAGATAGGTGACTCTCCCTGCACGCCGTCACCCAAACCCATTCATGAAGTATGAAACTGAAGCAGAAGCTAAAATGGGACAGGAGATGGAGAATTGATAAGGACTCTGGGAAAGAACATGTGGTCAGAACTCTTGAGACACGAGATGTGGCGAGGACTTTAAGACATGAGATGTGGTCAGGACTCAAGAGCACGAGGTTTGGTCAGGACTTTTAAACACAGCAGGTGTCAGGACCTGTGGACAGGAGATGAGGTTAGGACTCTGGGACAGGAGGTGTGGCCATCACGCAAGAACAGGAGATGTGGGTAGAAATCATTCTTGTTAGAAGGTGGTTCTGACCATCTGAGCCGCCCGGATTTTTCGCTTTTTGAAGACCTAATTTTTTAGCTTTTACTGTGGGAGAGCCTCATAAGCTGGGACTCACCCACAGTGAACTCATGATGAAAGGGACTGCATATGGATTTTACCAGTGTCTCCCTTGTGAGAGAAGGCCGCTGCACTGCAGCTGGAGTAAGGGGCACTGAACTGGTTACATGCAGACACGTGTGTTCATGCGTGTGCAGCCCAGGGGGCTGCAAGGGGGAGATTCCTGCGTGCGCAGCCCAGGAGCAGGTACAGATAGAATGGTGTGGCAGGAATGATGCAGAGTTGGGTGGTGACAAGGAATAGGCTTTATAGTATGGGAAGACACATGTGAGGGAAAGTCAGTGTGCTTTACTGTTTTCACTATAGGAACACTCCAGTACTCTCCTATGAAGATGGGGACCACATGGGGTAGTCTCACTTCCCTAGGGCCTACAGATTCCAGACCTGCACCAAAGTACACAGTAAGTTGTGTAAAAAGAAGTATTCTGCTGAGTCCAAAGCCATATCTGTACTGCTTATGGGTCATCCAGAAATGTCATATTCCTCTTACTCAGCTCATAACCAGAGCCTGGCTGGGTGTGACCCAGCCAGGCTGGATTAATGACCTTCCTCCCCAAGCTGTAGCATCAGAGGCCTAGCCCTTCACTGCAAGCATTCTAAGGGCGAAGGTCTCCTCTCCAGGAGGGAGAGAGGGGGGTGGAGCTGCCGGTTATCCATCACCAGCTGTCACCCGGTGCCAGGTACCGGGTCTTCTCGGGACCATGAAGGCAGCAAGGGGGGAAGGGGGTTTTTCAGAGACCATGTGGTATGAGACCCCTGGACAACGCCATTTTGAACTATCCCAGAGGCCTGTGCAGGAAGGAGGGAGCAGGGGCAGAGAGGTGATGTGTCGCTGCAGGATAGGGCAGAAGAGCCTTCCTGCCAGCCCCCTCCAAATTCTTTTAAAAGGTCTTGCACAGGAAGAGGAGCTCTCTATGGGGTGTGGTCTTGCTGAGGAAGGCTGGTGCTGGAGCCTGGTGTCATGGGCAGTTGGAAGGAGCAACCCCCTGACTGTCCCAGGACTCTGGACTGTGCCAGTGAGGGAGTCCATGGCAAGTGAGGCGAAGCCTGGACCTCTGCGCAAGCAGAGGAGAGGCCCTGAAGGAGAGCCAGGTGAAAGGCTGGCGCAGGGAGCCAGTGAAGACAACTCCCTGCTGAGTTCACCCTCTTTGAGACCAGGAGGGTGGCAGAAAGTGCTCCCAGTGGCTGGGATGGGCCACCAGGAGCAAGAAGAGGCCAACATGGAGAGAATCGGTCCCCTGGGGGCTGAAATATGCCCCTCAGAAGGTATGCAACCTTTGACCACTGAGAAGACCGACGACGGTCTTGGATGTGCCCCTAGGGTGGGTCAGGTCCTGGGGGCTGCCCCCAGAAGAAGTAAAGTTGGGGAGCGCTGTCACGCTCCCCGTGAAGAAGCTCCTGGGGCCCGGGACCCCTAACTCCGGGCCCCGAAGAAAGCGGAAGTCGGGGAGCGTGACGGATTCCCTGGGGCCTGGGATCCCAACTCTGGGCCTGAAGCCAAGAAGCCAAGCCGGGGAGCGCCATCGCGCTACCCGCAAAGATTTCCGTGGGGCCCGGGATCCCAACTCGGGGCCCCGCAGCCAAGAAGCCCAGCCAGGGAGCGCCGTTGCGCTCCCCGCAAAGATTTCCGTGAGGCCCGGGATCCCAACTCCGGGCCCCGATGTGGACCGCGAGGACAGGGGAGTGCTGCCGCACACCCCCGTGGAAGGAGAAAGGTGGGGGAAGTGCCGTCGCACTGCACGGAGTTCAGCCCCATGTCTGCCCGCAGGAGCAGGCAGACCAGAACAGAAGTGCCGGCCCCCGCAGCAGCACACAAGGGTGCTGGCCAGTCGGTGAGCCGGCGGGAGCCGCCGGGGGTGGGCTCCCCGAGCAGCTCCCCAATGATCCAGACAAGCGGGGTGCCTGGGTGGGACCAGGCCCCCTGAAAAGCGGCAGGAGTGGCCAGGGGTGGGCTCCCCGAGCCGTGCATCAACTCACCCGAAAGAAAGGGGTCCGGGTGGGACAGGGCCCCCAACGAGTGCAGAAGCGGCATGAGGCCGCCAACACATGGTAGCGCGGTTCTCCCTGAGCAGCGGGGGAGTCGCTGCTCTGTTATTCACGGGCAGGAGCCAATCGCCCCATAATGCCTTGCAGGCCCGGACCGGCCTGTAAGGAAAAGTGGATTGTTCTCTGTGTGTGGTGACCCCAGGAGGGCGGGGTCACCACTAAGTGGATGGTGGATGCAAAGGTGCAGGGGGAGCTGCAGGAGCACACAGACTCCCCCAGCACGAAGTTTGGAAGTCCCCCCCTAAGTCTCTGGGGACTCAACGGAAATAACCCCTCAAGGGCTCAACCATGCTCCAACAGCAACATGTGGCTGGAACTTTTGTTCTTCAGTGGGGTGGGTGTTTGGAACTGCCCCAAGGTGTGAAGGGCTGAACTGAAGATGTCTGGAGAAGGGCATCCCCTGGAGTTGAAGAGGTGCAATTGTACGAGATGTGCATTTACCTGATGCTATTTCTTTTGAGAGACTGAAAGTCACATGTGTAATGTGAAGTCATAAGCAAAGTGGGGTTATGTTGCTGGACATTATTGCTAGGGTGTCTGGCTGTACATGCTTAATCCTGTGATTGTAATGGTGATGCCTTTTAGGGGCTTTAATTGCAGTGCATTATAACTGTTATCAGCTATGATAAGTACTATCATTTTAAGTGATGCCTAAACATGTATTCTTGCTGCTGCGTTAGGTGAAGAACAACCCAGACTGTTAGCCACTAAGATGTAGAGGTGTATACTGTATGGTCAGTATGAGATGATCAGTCAGGGTTATGTGTCACCATGACAGGTGCGCCCATTTTAAATGCTTGTTGAGATAATGAAGTGGGTCGCTACTGGGATGGTGCCAGTGGGCAAGGCCCACACTCCAGGTTATGGTCAACCTACTGCATTAGGGGGCAAGATGATATGCATACATGGGAGTGGTGGTACTAGACCCCACCCCACCCCTGCGGGAGGGGTGGGAATGTTATGCAACGTCACGAAGTAATTCCAACAGCTTATGTACATTTGAAATTTGGTGCATAGTATTGAGTAGTGTGTGTGTGTGTAATAAATATACTCTTCCTTTTTATAAAGAAAAGTATAGACTGGACAATCAATTATTGAGTGTTATTTCTGCGTACTGGTAAATGGTGATTACTAGCCCACACCACTTCCCTTGAGTAAGCCTTAGACTGCTCCGCAATGCTACCTTCTGAGATTCAAGTGCTACAATGGGGTGTTTGGTTCACAGTGAAGGACAAATGTAGTCATGTTATTTGTGGAGGCCTCACAGATACTGCCTCGTTTTCCAACAATTCTGGTACAGGAGGAGTGTTCAGGACTAGTTAACAGGAGATGTGCATAGGACTCTAAGGCAGGAGATTTAGTCAGGAGTCTAGGACAGGAGATGTGGCCCAGACTCTAGGACTGAGTGTATAATCAGGAATCATGGACAGGAGATGAGCTCAAGGCTCTGGCACAGGAGATGTTGATGGGACACAGGAACAGGAGACATGGGCAGAACTCGGGGGCCCCCACCGACCCCTGCTCCCCTCACATCTACCACAGAGCCGCGGCCGCCATCGCACCCGAACTACAACGCACCATCAACACCACCTTCAAAACAGGCACCTTCCCAGATGACTGGAAGCGCGCAGAAGTCAGACCCCTGCTCAAGAAGCCCACAGCAGACCCCACCGACCTCAAGAACTATCGGCCCATCTCGCTCCTCCCCTTCGCAGCCAAAGTTGCAGAGAAAACAGTCAACAGGAAACTGACACGATTCATTGAAGAGAACGCCGTCCTTGACCCATCCCAATCCGGATTCCGAAGCAACCACAGCACAGAGACCACCCTACTCGCCGCCACAGCCGACATCCGTACCCTCCTGGACCAAGGCCACTCCGCAGCCCTCATCCTACTCGACCTATCAGCGGCCTTCGACACCGTCTCCCACCGCACACTAGTCGCCAGACTACACGACGCAGGCATACATGGATTAGCCCTGGACTGGATCCGATCATTCCTCACCGGAAGAAGCCAAAGGATCAGACTCCCACCCTTCCTCTCCGACCCCACGAAAATCACCTGCGGAGTCCCACAGGGTTCATCACTGAGCCCCACCCTCTTCAACATCTACATGGCCCCCCTCGCAGCAATCGTCCGACAACACGGCCTCAACATCGTATCCTACGCCGACGACACCCAGTTCATCGTCTCACTCACCAAAGACTCCACCACTGCCAAACTCAACTTCCAGAAAGGAATGCAAGACGTCGCAGTCTGGATGACCAACAGCTGCCTGAAGCTCAACGCCGAGAAGACAGAAGTCCTTGTCCTCGGTACCACCCCTTCTGCATGGGACAGCACCTGGTGGCCGACCGCCCTCGGAAGCCCACCTACCCCCTCAGACCATGCCAAGAACCTCGGCATCGTACTCGACTCATCACTCACCATGAACCGACAGGTCAACGCTGTCACCTCTAGCTGCTTCAACACCCTCCGCATCCTCCGCAAGACCTTCAAGTGGATCCCCCATGAGTCAAGGAAGACAGTCACCCACGCACTCATCACCTGCAGACTGGACTATGGAAACGCACTCTACGCTGGCATCAACAAGTCCCTACTCCGCAAACTCCAGACAATACAGAACACCGCCGCCAGACTCGTCCTCGGCATCCCCCGACACGAACACATCAGCCAACACTTACGAAGTCTCCACTGGCTCCCCGTGGAGAAAAGAGTCACTTTCAAAATCCTCACTCACACCTACAAATGCCTACACAACAACAACGGACCCAAATACCTCAATGACAGAATCAACTTCCACTTACCCAAAAGAAACCTCCGATCTTCCTACCTCGCACTGGCCGAAACCCCGCACATCCACAGAGCCAGAGCAGGCGAAAGATCCTTCTCTCACATTGCAGCCAAGACCTGGAACGAGCTACCGGCAGACATCAGACGCGCCCCCTCCCTGAACACCTTCAGGAAGACCCCCAAGACCTGGCTCTTCGGCTAAACAGATCTGCGGACCCCCCCCCCAGCACCTTGAGACCCTCACGGGTAAGCAGCGCGCTTACAATTCCCTGATTGATTGTTTGATTGATTGATTGACAGAGGGGTAGTCAGCACCCAAGAACAAGAAATATGGCCTGAACTCTAAGACAGGAGATATGACCAGGACTCTCAGGCAAGAGAGATTTGGCCAGGACTCACAAAAAGGAAATGTGATCAGAACTATAAGACAGGAAAATATGGTCAAGATTCATAAGATATGGTCTATAATCTCGGTCAGAGCTGGTGTCAAGAGTCATGGACAGTAGATGAGGCTCGGACCCTGGCACAGAAAATGTGGTCATAGCCCAAGAACAGGAGACATGGGCAGAACTTCTCGATTGAGCATGTGGCCAGGAATCATGGACAAGAGTAGCAGTCAGTACTCTGGGACAGAGCACATGTCAAGAACCATAGACAGAAGAGGTGGTCCAGACTCTGGGACTGACAGTTTGATGCAGACTCTGGGATGGAGCATGCATCAAAATTCATGGGCAGTAGATGTTATTAGGATTCTGGGATGCAGGTTTTGGTCATGAATCCAGAACCTGATATGTGGGCAGAAGTAAGAGCCAGAGCATATTGTCAAGACTCTGTGAAGGATATATGGTCATGGATCAGTGGCAAAGTATGCCATCAAGACTCAAGCACAGGAGATAAGGTTAGTAAATAGAGGCTGGAGACATGGAATTGGGTCAGTGCAGAGATACCATCAGGAATCTGGGACAAGAGATATTGTAAGGATTGTGGGAAAGGGTGTAGTTAAGACTAAAGGGTAGGGAATATCATCACCACTACAGGACAGAAAATGTGGTCAGGGCCCTAGGGCAAAAGATATGGTCAAGACCATGGGACATAAGATGTGGTCAGGACTTTGATACATCAGGACTCAAGAACAGTAGATGTTCACAATATTCAGAGATAGGAGTGAGTTGATGTCAGGGCCCTGTGACTAAAGGCTGAGTAGACTCAAGATCCAGAGTTCTCTGAAACAGGCCCAAAGATATATGGCCATGATTTATTGATAGCAGACATCAAAAGGACTCTGTGACAGTAGACATGTTAAGAATCATAGGAAAGGGGCTATGGTCAAGGCTGTGGGATAGGGAACCAGGAGATGTAGACAAACCCTGGGACAGCAGCCAGGGTCAGTGATCTGGAAGAGGAGATATCATAGTGACTCCATTATAAGGGATATAGTTAGAACTCCAGAACATGAGATGTATTCAATACTATGGGCAGGTGATCAGAACACATGTCATGAAGAAATTATCTGGATTCTAGGAGCTGGGATCTGATACTACTCAGGGGCATGCTACGTGGCCTGTATCTGCATCATTAGATATGTTCAGGAAAAGAAATACTGGAACAGCTTTGGTTCAGGAGATGTGTTGAATGCCCATAGATAGAAGCTGTGCCTAGGACTCATGGAAGGTAGACAATATACATGGACAGTAGATGTGGTCAGAACCTATGAGCAGGAGATGTGGTGTGGAATCATGAACAGTAGAACAGGGAACAGGTGATAAGGATAGGACTCAGGAATAGGAAATGTGACTAGTACTCAAGGTCAGTATATGCCAGGAATAAGACACAGGAGATCTCAACGTGTGGAAAGGAGAAGTGTTCAGAACTCAAGGACAAGAGATGCAGTCAGAATCAGTGCTTCATTTGTGCTGGTGGTTGCCGGTTGAGAACCAGGACTTATTTCCCATCATCAGACTTTGACTCAGACCAAAAGTGTGAAAGGAAGAATGGGGAGAATGAAGGGGGAGAACGATGGAGAAACTGTGAAAATGGAGAAAGTATGGATGAAAAAGAACCTCCAAGAGTGAGATAAATAGACAGATGTGTAGAGTGACAGAAGAAATAAGCATGGGATGGACTCAAACTAGGTAGCATTAGCATTTGGTCGGCTCCTAAGAAAAGCTTCGGGAAATGACAGCTATTTGTTTATTTACTTATTGAATGATTATAGCACACTCAATTCAATTCAATTCATGATCTTTATTCGGTGATTATAGCAAAGTAAGCCCTATTAAAAATTCAAGGACCGGAGCTGCAGTGCAACCTTTGTAACAAGTGATGTGGTTGAGTTTTAGAGATGGGTGATGTTGCCAAGGCTTTGAATCAGGAGTTCTATGCATGGCTTAGTGACAGACATGCAGTCAGTAGAGTACGGCAGGAAGTGTGATCATGGCCTGTTACAAATACTGTGATCAGGACTCATAGGCAGGAGAAGTGGCAGACATCAAGAGGGTGATGTGTGATCTAGCGGCTGAGAGGTATCCCAGAGAATCAGGAAACCTCACTTTTAGTCTTGACATTTCTTAGTTGACGAATTCAGGGATCCTGGGCAAATCGCCCGGGATCCTTATGCATCAAATCAACTACATGGCAAAGTTAGGAACCCTTAGAACAGGCTAACTGTAGTATTAAGCACTACAGGTAAACTGGCTGTTTGCTTTCAGAGTGTGTTTGCCCTGTGTACAGAACACGCCATAATAAGGAACCTACATACGAGTCTGTGCATTATTAGGTTGCAGCCTACATCTTGGGGACTTTCTGAAAATTGATTTAGGAATGCATCCCGCCTATTGATTACCATTGGCTTTGTGGATTGTAACTTACATTTTTTGGCTTTCTATTTGCTGGCTTTATTTGCTTTAGACTCTCCAGATTCAGTCCGTCTCTCCCATTGCCTAAACCATGTTTACTGTATTCTTCCACGAACTCCCTTTCTGTAAATAGGCCTTTACATCTTGTGCTTAACTTGTCACATTTGCTGTGTACTCAAATATCAAGGTCAAATGTCAGGCGCTGTCTTCTGATTGCGCTTGTTTACTTTTCTTTCTCTAACTTCAAAGTGAGATCATTTATTTGACAATCTTGCTGGATACTGGGGGTAGGAAAAAGGTTTGGCTAGCACATGACAACATTTAAATGAACTGGGTAAGTATTTCAGAATATATCAGAATTAGGAACACAATTAAAGCAGATTTTTTGTTATTTCTGAAGTGTGCTGGAAACAAATACTTTAATATGATCAAAACAAATCATTACACTAGATGATGCAATTTGATGCAATTTCCACACATTTTTGTTTGTGCACTGTATAGTTTTATTAGTAAAACTGTATGTCTGTGTGAATGTAATGGTCATTTCAACTGAAAATGTTTTGTCTTTAATGGCAGTGCGCTACCAAACCATGCATACTCCGCTCAATGCCACTCCACTCTACTCTGCACCATTCCACACCACTGCACTCAACTCTGCACCACTCCACTTTACTCCTCGCCACTTCACTGTGCACCACTCCACTCTACGCCCCTGCACTCTATGGCACTTCACACTACACCTCTCTACTCTACCCTGTGCCACGCTATGCCAATGCACTCTTTGCCACTCTACTCTACACCACTGCACTCTTCGCCACTGCACTCTACACCACTCCAGTCTAGGCTACACCAATCTACTCTGCACAACTCCACTCTACACCACTGTACTCTATACCACTCTGCAACACTGCACTCTATACCACTGCACTCTATGCCAATACACTCTATACAAATGCACTTTACTCTGTAACACTCAACTCTATGCCCCTGCACTCTACGCCAATCCACTGTATGCCACTTTAATCTACTCTGCACCACTGCACTCTATGCCACTGCACTCTATACCACTTTACTCTACACCATTACACTCTATGCCACTCTATGCAATTGCACTCTACCCTGCACCACTCCACTCTACGCCACTTCACTCTACTCTGAAACAATCTACTCTATGGAACTGCACTCTACGCCACTCTTCTCCACTCTGAACCACTGTACTCTATGCCACTGCACTTTATGCCACTGCACCCTTCTCTGCATCACTGTACTCTACGCCACTGCTCTCTACACCACTCTACTCCAGGCTACACCACTGAACTCTATGCCACTCTACTCTGCACAACTTCACTCTACACTACTCCACTGCACTGTATGCCACTACACTATAAGGCACTATACTCTACTCTGCACCACCCTATGCTTCTCTACTCTGCACCACTCTATGCCACTGCACTCTATGCCACTCAACTCTACTCTACACCCTATGCCACTGCACTCTATGCCACTCAACTCTACTCTACAACCTATGCCACTGCACTCTATGCTACTCAACTGTACTCTGCGCCACTGCCCTCTGCATTACTCATCTCTACCTCACTCCACTCTGTACCACTCTATACCACTCTACTCTATGCCACTGCACTGTGCACCACTCTACTCTGTGCCACTCTACGCCACTCTACTCTTCACCACTCCACTCTACCATGCACCATTCTAACCTACGCCACTGCATTCTACGACGCTGCGTTGTATGCTGCTGAATTCAGTGCCATTACACTCAATGCCACAGCACTCTACGCCACTATGCTCTGCAATACCCACTGCCAATGCACTCTACTCTATGCCACTCCAGTGTATGGCACTCTATGCAACTGCACACTATGTCACTGCAATACACGACACTCTCTGTCACTCTACAACACTCTACTCCACTGTTCGCCATTCTACCCCAGGACACTCCACGTGACTCTCTTCTGCTCCACTAACTTTTAGCCATGCTGAACAGCAGTCACACTAGTGTACAACATGGCTAAAACTCATTGGCAAAGCCTATGGTTCTTGCATAGGGGAAACCTATTGGCTTTGCCAATGCTTGTTTAAAGAGTCTTGTTTGCTCACTGTGGTGCATGTTAACAGTGTCCATTTCATATATGGCACAAGAGTGTTCTTTCCCGAAGACACACAGTTGCCACCAACAACGCCCTTAGGTCTTGGCGTTGGACACCAAGGGTACCACCCGCCGGGTGGTGTTACCAGGAGAGAAAAGAACAGAACCGTCTGTTCTCCAGGGTGACAGCGATACAAAGCACGGATGAAAGGAGGAGTCTGGGAAGGCGCAGCCACATGCTGCCTGCCTTGTGCTTAATGACAGGGGAGGGACCCTAACTATCTACTCTTTATGAACCTCTATTCAGAAGAGGACGTCCCCGGAGTTAGTGCTTCACCGCCTCGCATTGCAAGGTCACACGGTGACTTTGTGGGATTCCCCGGTTCCTCACAATGACTCTACAGGACGCCTGAAACCATTAGCATTTCCGGGAGTGAACTCTGACCTTTGCTTTCGTTATCACTACTGAATTCCTCACCCGGATGCTTAGGAACTTGAAGATCTAATGCCCTCCGATGTGACATTACCCAAGCAGTCGAAATAACTTACATTGAAAACGTGAATCCTTGACACTGCTGGTGATTGCTCCAGTGGCGACATTCAACATATGATGAGGTCTGGCGTTTGCCAGGAGCTTTAGATTTCACTAAATGTATATGTGCAGTAGGCATACTCGCAGGGCCTTTGTGCTAGACCTCTTGCTCCATTGGTCGTTATTGTGTCAATCACATTATTGTTTCACCTACTGCAGCACGGGCAATGGGTCAGCCCACTTCAGCAATTGTCTAACTTCTCTGTGAGTGGCAGCTGCCCTTTAACAAGGAGCACACCCACATAGAAAGTAAACATCTAACAGTTGAGCTATGTCAATGTAATTTACCTGACCTGAAGAGAAGCACGCAGCTTAACTTGCAGATTTTTCTATAGAATTCCCATGGAGGCACAATTTAGTCACTTTTCTATTGAAATATTTTGCCTTTTCAGAGAGCAAGAGAAAGTACAGCCCTTTCATATCTCTGTTGTCCTCGTCCGACCATAGTCCATACTTTTCGAGTGTAATGTTTCAAGCTTGAGGGGAGGTTTTTGGGTTCCTCGTTCTACAGTCAAATTAGGGACAGCTTTAATACAGTACCCACCCTGGAGATAGATGGGGTGCATTAAATGCATGAGACTCTAAGATAAACCTTGGATTGACCTTGGCAGGTCTGCTCTCCATCTTCCACACCCATCACTCCCATCCTCCACATCCCATCCTTGTCATCCCTCAACACTCTGCCCCTTCTTTCTCTACCATTCCATCCTAACACTACCCACTCCCTCCCTGCGACCCTCCTCCTACCCCGGCCACACCCTCTGAGTTTATCTTCTGTTCTGTGATGCCTTCTGGCTCCGGGTACCACTTTCTAGACACCTTGAGCCAGGCGGTTCATACATTCAGCTCGTGCAGGCAGCATCTCCAACCTACCATTACTCTTCATAGTCCACAACCTGGAGATCTCTAACCTTCAGTCTGTGGCCTTCACAGAGGTGGAGTTGAGGCAGCCCTTGTCTGCTGCTCAACTAACTGAACACAAAGTCAGTGTGAAGAGGGACGAGGCACATCCTCAGTGGAATCACTCGTATCGTTTTATAGTTTTATATAGCACTTCCTATCGCTCGGGAGGCGTTAAAGCGCTCAGTGGATAGGCAGCACGCTACTCCTTGGAGCCCAGAGTTCGTCTGTAGTGTTAGCTGTAGGTGTTGAAGTTAGTCAGCGTTATTGGAAATGGTTTATGGATTAAGTGCATGCGATGTCTAGTATGGAGGAGGTTTGTTGTTAATGGTGGTTATTGACGGAGATGCTTCAATAGCTAAGCATAGCACACTCGCGTTTCAGCACGATCCGACTTTCACAATGGTTGACTAGAGAAGTGACCGTGCGGTAGTACACAAGAAAGCACATAACATCAGGGTGACCAGATCTTAAGAACTAAAAACCGGGACATTTTGCAAAAATAGAAGAAGGACTACAATTTTACGTCAACGGTACTGCGCAAAATGACAACTCTTATCAGCATAGGAACACAGAAGAAGCACTAAGAAAATAAATAAAATGTAATTATTAAAACCAGCATCATACCTGTTAATTAAATTGCTTACTTATAATAGCTGCTTACTAGCACAACTTTAGAAAACCCAATAAGTGCCTCTCAGTGGTTTTAGTCACCCCCTCCCCGCTAAAAACTGGGACATGTGCCAAAATTGCCGAAATTTGCCGGGACAGCTGGTGAAAACCCGGGACTGTCCGGGTAAATCCCTACATAACGTAAGACAGTATATTTCCACCGTTGACCAGTTAAACTAAGTAGAAGCATTCCAGACAACATTGGAAGGTATAACTTGTGAAATATAGCCAGTATCCTGGAGTCCAATTGGCTCAGTGGGGTCTAACCTGCACGGCGTATTACGTCATTCGAGCTATGTAAAAGTTATCTTCATTGACAGACTGCTGCTGAAATGCTTTTTTCACACTGGTCGGTAGGTGTAAATGTAGGTGCAATGCTGCAGTCCGCCTCTGCAGAGTTCACTAATCTAGCCCTTAGGGTCTGTCCGTATGGAACCAATTTCTGCTAGAACACTGCTCCCCTGTCATGCCACATGGAAGCGTTTCTCGTAATTTAGCCATCGCCGTATTAAACACGTATTTCCATATTAGCAGCCTTCCTCAGTAGGAAAGTGGGGACTGTTTTAAGAGCTTCGTCCTCGTGAAAACTCAAAACTCATTTCCCCAATAGAAGTGCAAGTCTTTCCCTCTACAACCACCTCACAGGACGTTTGATAATGACATCATTCCACACTCTAGCGCCTCACTCCTACTGGAATGCGTTTCTGTTCTAAGCACATTCCCGAGAGTACTATTTTCGCGCATGACAGGGGGCGCCTTCTGGAAGTAGTTCCCGCTGCACACACACACATGCCTTTGTTAAGACCATCTTGCCACACAGTGGGTTCCGCTCTGAGTAACTGCTGCAGGTTCGCTTGTAAAAACATTTTTTTTCTATTTTAAATAAATACGCGCGTCTGTGAATGTAATTGTGTGTGTGTGTGGGGAGGGGGGGGTTATTAATCATAAAACATTGGCAAGAACATTGTAATTATTGGCAAATCATTCCGAACGGGTGCCACACATGATGAATGTCTTCTGACAGTCGAAGTTGTAAAGTATTTAAGGTACACACAGTGTAGTGCCGCGTTACTCGTGCAAAGGAAACGCTTTAGAGCGGATCAGCACACCAGCATCGGAGATGGACCGCGTCTGTTCAAACAACGCTACTGTAGTGTGCAGCTGCACCACAGACCTCCAGCGGAGGACATCTCGCAGTGCACCTTCAGCGAGGTGTGTGTTGTGTGCTCAGTGCGCACGCATCTAGAATTCCTCCCTTATTCGTGCACATGCATCTGCCTTTCCCTGGGTTGCACAGAAGTCTGTGCACACAGTCCCTGCATTACTATGTTGTTGGCACGCGCGCGCACACACATGCATTCACACAGACCCACACACCTGGTGCACCAAGGCTGTTCACGAGCATCCACCCAAGCAGATGGCGTTCTGTCTGGTACAGATAATAGCATCCTTTAAAACGCCTCTAACACTTGCGTTTCACGAGTGTGGGCACTTACAACATGCCGCCTTCGGACTGTTAACAAGTGTGTGCCTGCACAGGCGGCGTGCGTGACCTGTCATAATTGTGTGGAGCATTCTTAAGTCGCCACCCGAAATACTTTTAGAAATGGGAGGAATGGAGCAATTACGGCGAAGCGTGTGAGTATTAGCCAGTGTGCACTAAACTGTTCCTCTGTTGCAGCCGCAGAGCGGTAGAAGAAGCAAGCCGTTCATTGGCTGACACCAAATAGGCTCTGGCCTTGGATTCAGAGCGGGCACACACTCGCCACCCCTGGTTTCACAAGTGCGTGCACCAGAAACCACACATCTTTAAGTTTTTCGTAAGTGAGTTGCTTGGATTGCTTTGGGGATTTTATTCACACAGGTGGCATGGTGAGATGTTTAATAAATGCATATACACACGTCTTGCATGAGTGGGAGAGCACACGCCAAGCATCCTCGGGGGTTCAATGTGTGCTGACACAGGTGGAGTTTAGAGGTACTCCCCGCATCCGTCATTAGTTCTAGACTGGTTGTGCATACACCTGCGCTCCGGGGTTGTTATGAGGCTGTTCTCACTCACTTTGCATCCAGGAATGATTCTTTAGGAGTATACGCTCACGCGCTCATCATAATTCCTTTGTTCACAAGAGGGTGAACCTCACCCAGCATCCTTGACTTGCACCGAACACTCTGCGTCCCCTCTGCCCGAGCGTGCGGGTGTAGGAGTGCTATCCTTGGTTCTCGTGAGTGAATGCTCATCAAGTGAGTATCCTGGTGCAATGTATGAGTCGGTGAGTTCACAACTACCACGGAGAGTGTGTACTAATGATAGAGCGAAATGTTCTTGTGAATTGTAGGGGTGCATCATAATCACTGATAGGCCGCACCCACATGTATTCAGACATATATTCGTTTATATTCATTGTATACTCATGTATGTTTAGCAAAGAATGAATAGTTCACTGAGACGAAGTGAACTCAGCAGTATAATGGTGTTAGGATAATGATGTAATGTAATGCTTTTTGAATTGTGTGAACAAAATGCATAGAGGAATTAGTTCGTGTGTGTAATGTAATTGCAGTAGTTTAAACGTGCACCATATTAAAGTTGCACATGTAATTCATTGTTTGCATAATGAATCGTAATGAATATGCTTATAGGGAAAAGTAAGATGTGTGTTTAAAAGTTATATGTAAGGGCCTGACTACATATATGCTTAAGGAAGGCCTGGTATATTCTTATGTTAGCATATAATGTAGGCCGAAAAGGGTTTCTCTTGGAAAGGCTCTCTGGGCACAAACGGTAGATTTAATTAGCACAGTAGAAGGTTTCTGTTGAACGTATCTTTTTGTTGCAGGTGCAAGGACACATGTCTCGTTAGTAAAGACTAACTCTTTGTTTTCAGAAGTTAGAAAGATGGGAGGCATGGTACGGGGAGTGCAATGGAATTTAGGGATGATACTTTCAGCGGAGAAGGCGCCTGGGACTCAAGGTCAACAAAACCGTCCAGGATGAAGTCACCGTTTCAATGGAAAAGCACAAGAAAGAAGACCTGGCCAAGAGGGCGTAAACAAGGCGTGTACCTTTGTAGTATGGTTTTGTATTAGGGATAGTGCCCTGAGGGAGGAGGCCGGAGAAGCGGTAGGGGAGACCTGAGAGAAGGACAGAGCTGAGCTTAGGTATATGGTGATTGCACTTCTTAGGAAGTCTTCACAGCTGACACCTTTTATTCCTTCTTGCCTGGGAAAATCGTTATGCAGGGATGTCACTTAGCGTTAGTGTAGGGACAGCAATTGATTTTAAGCTTGTTTAGGCCCATGAAGAGCAACTTAGAAATAGGAGCAATCATAGTCTGGTTGGTCCTCCTAGAACTTTCTATTCTTTTTATCCTGAGTCGGATGAGACTCCTGCGTAGATTATTATTTGTATTAGTGCCCATCTATTTCTTTAACCTCGTGTTGAGGTGCTTGCACGTTCAGTTATTTTTGGCGATAATAAATTCTCAAACTTGAATTCGGAGTCAGTGGTCCTTTCAGACAAAATGAATGCTGATATCTAACCCGATGAGATTCTCTCCTTTACACTATTCAACAGGTAAAAAGATCTTGGCGGCCAGAAGGTTCTTATAGATAATTAGATAAGAATCGGCGTTATCACTAACACAATCAGCAGCCCAATGCCCTTCATGTGTGCGTTCTCACACGTCCTGAATCGTGGCATTCACACTTGAACTTCTCTTTGGCGTCACATGTGCGTGCTCTTACACAAAACATCCCCAAATCCTCCGTGGGTGAGTACTACATACATACATCACCCTAGAGTCATTGCTGTGTACACAATCACTTATATATTTACTGTTGTTAACGAGTGTGTTCTCACACATTGACATCCCATTGTCCTCAGAGTGTGTGCTCATACTTTAAAAATCCGTGTTTCCAGGAGCTTGAGGTCACACTATGACCCGAGAGCATCCTGAGCCGGAACGTGAGCTCACACCCTGCACACCCACGAGTCTGTAGTGACTGTATGTTCACGCTGGTCGTCTAGGAGCACATACGAGTGTTTGTTCACACTCAACATACAAGGACATGTAGTGAGTGTCTATTGACAAGCTGAACATCTACAAATACTTAATGAGTGTGTAATCACACAGAGTATCAAAGAGCACATTATGAGTGCCTGCTCACAGTGAATATTCAAGAGTCTGTAGTGAGTGCATGTGACACACTGCACGTTGTTAATTAGTGTGTTCACACAATGGCCATCTAAAAGCTCATATAATGAGTGTGAGCTCACGAGTTGCACATCCACAGCACATTATACACGAGCATGCTCACCTAGTGAACATCCCATTGTTCTTGGGTGTGTATTCACACACGAGCACCTTCGTGTTCTCTTTCAGCCTGTTCAAACCCAATACAAATACTGTGGTCCAGAGTTGAACATATTAGTGTCCTCTGCAAGTGAGTGCACGTGCACACACGCATGAGCGCGCACGAGTGCAAACCAAGATGGCTAATAGTCCCCTGTGAATGTGCGTTAAAGACCCAGGTAAAACCCCCTCGGCATGCTGCACCCCTTGTCTAGCACTCGCCATACAAGGTATGCCAGCCAAGCCTCACTGCCAGGGCAGGGTACAGTAAAACATCACTTGAACGGAGCTGCACTTTGCTGAAGTGGCACTTGTCGTTGCCAGGGCAGCTGTTTGTGCAGACAGAGCCCCGAGCCTGGGGACTGTCACCTGTCTAAAGGGAGGGTCACTCGCCAGCGCCTCGTGCTTTTCTTTAACAGCAGCGAAGAATTACTTAAAATACCCCCTCCCACCCACATAGACCTCCATCCTTCTTTTATAGGTTTAAAGAAAAACAACAGGTGCAAGTCAATAAGTGCACGGAACTGACACCACCGTGGAACAACAAAGACAGGGCATCGAGGCACATAGCCAATAGCAGGCTACCATCTCCTGTTCAGCTCACCAGAAGATGCGGGAAGGGAGGACGGGGGACAAATCTCACTGGCATGTAACGAACACAGACAGGCTCATTAGGAGCAATGACACCCAAGGCTACTGTTACCTCCCTCGCTGGTCTGTAAAAGATTCATGCCGCAGGCTAAGCGAGCGCTGTTGAACCCATCTCTGATAAAAGGTGGGTGGGTGGAGAGGTTGAAACAGGAGAAGATATGAAAAGTGGCTGATGTTTTGGTTGCGAGGCAAGTAGAAGGGAATTATAATCTCCCAAATCACCACCACCACTTGACTAAACTGTGTGATCTTGGGCAAATGTATTCACCTCTCTGTGAATAGGTGGTCTTAACGACCATGTATACACCGCTACATGAAAAACGAACTGAACAAAAGTACTGTGGCTCACCTAAAACCTATCCTCTTGTCGCCTCTCCACCTGCTCAGTGGAACAAAGCACTTTGTTCCTGCAAGCTAGAATAAATAGTCCACACTTAAACTGTTCGGTAATCTCCACCATATGGCAATTCCATTGACAAAAGGGACATACGTGACTTGCTCCTTTTGAATGCAGGGATCACTGCCTTACCTGGCACGTGGACCCGACTCAGCTCCGATTGTCACGAGGCTCCATCACACACCTGGCTCGAGGAGGCTTGCAGTGACGCTGTCCTTCAGTGGGGCTGCCTCCCGGTGGAAGGTATGCGCGCGAGGGCTGGGGGGGCGCGAGGAGAGCGCGAGGGGTGCTGCTTGATGTTAAGGCAATGTGTGGTGAGCCCGGCAGCCCCTGCAGGGCTTATATAGCTGCGCTTTGAGCCCCGTGTCTCCCTCGCTGCCTTGTAATGGGACGCCTGGAGGCCAGCTTTTCATTAGAGGAGCAACCTCTTGTTAGAGCTGCTCCGGCTTGTAAGAGACAGAGGGAGGAGGCGGGAGGGAGGGAAAGGAGGGAGAAGGAAGGCGAAGGAGAGGGGGAGAGTGACAGGCACACAAAACTGTTTCACTTACAGAAGGAAGGCCTTGTAAGGCTGCAGAAATTCGGGTTCCTGTGGAAGACCCAAGTGAGTCAGTTGCAAGGAGGTGACACAGCCAGAGGGAATGTCTTCTGTTCTCTGCTGCACAGTAATGTACTTTCAATATTAATTATAATACATTTTTGGCGCTTGGTGCATCAGTATTAGACTACCGTGCTTTACATTCTGTCTGAGGCAGTGTAAGAAGTAGTGGTGCTGGAACAATATTCGTGATGGGGTGCTGAAATCAGGAAATTTAAATCAGGAAACGTGAACCAGACATCTTAGTTAGCCCTCAAGTGCCGTGAAGCTGGGAGCGCTGTTGCACTAATTCACCTCACCTTTTGTTCTACACCCACTAAATCATTAGAAGGAAGGACAGTGCGGCATGGGAGGTCTGATTTTCCACGAAGCAAAAGTGAAGCAAATGAACAGGAGGAAGGGGTAGAACTCACGCTAGGCAGCCAAAGCACCCCAAGCACCGATGTACTTGTGGACTGACGTCATTGGTTTACATTTCAAGTTATTATTATTATTTGCAGTTTTATGTATTGCGAAGTCGACCCAAAGAATTGGAGCGCTTTGCATGAGCAGCAGTTACATTACACAAGGACACATTCATTTTTTGGTAGGCGCGGGGAGATTAAGTGATTTGCCCAGAATCACAGGATAATGACCAGACGCCGCTCCAAAGTCGGCAGCTCTGACCCTTTCGCCACATCCTCTCCCCTAAGTAATTATGCTTAGTTAATAATGCCAACACCTCTTCCCATTTGAATATTGCTCCAGAGCGCTGCTAGAAGAGGTCGTATCTAAGTAGGCGCTTGCAAGAAATTGTATTTGTATCTAGGCTTACTATCTCTGAGGAGGCGGCTTCGATGCACCAAGCCTTTGTTCCAGGGCCGGAATCCCCTCTTTGCTTGGTGCTCGGGAAAGGATGGTGGCCCTCGTACAGCGCCAACCCACAGCCTCTTGAAATGCACGGATTCTGCATGCAGCCGAACTCTCCCCTTGCATCAAAGAGTGGCGCTGCGGGTGGTCAAGATCCCGTTTTCAACCCGGCGGTCAGAATCCCGTGACGTCACAGCCACACCCCGGGTTATCTTCTTAGTTCTATGTCTTTGCATTAGGTTATTATCTGACCCTCTGTCTCGAACAGCAATGACGTACAGAGGTTACACGAAAAAAAGTGCATAAGAAGGAACTGATGACAACGAAGTACACAAACACATGCACGCGTACATTTAGGCACACGTACACACGCTCAGCGCTAGTACAGAGGGAAACACATACAAACACGCACAGATGCAAACACGCACAGATGCAAACAGGCAAGCATGCACTGTTTGACACAAACTCACACACGCGCACAAAACACTCACCCGAGGCGGATTTCCTTTGTCCTCCTGTCAAACGGGCCTTCCTCTCCCTCAGTGGCACACGAAACAGGGCCCTTCAGGGGTAAATAATGTGCGTCAAGTCTGCTCGCGAATGTAGGCCACAAGCCGCTGAACGCTAGCCACCGGCGCAGTGTCTGATCAAGCACATGCCATCTTGGGCGACTAAATATATACACACACAGGGCCAGGCTGTGTGGGAGCGCTCACTGTATTTTTACTTGTGACATTTGACACCCCCAGCTGGAGTAGCGGCATATAAACGACAGAACCAATAAATAAAACAAAAGACACTCCGTGCACTGGAAATAATAAAAAAAAACATTTCTCCTTATGCATATGGCAGTGAAACACACTTCTGTCTTCCTACACTGCTTTACTGGACATCCCTCTGAGCCGTGGTGGGTCACGGGGGCTCTTGGTGACGTCAGTCGGTAGCCCGCATCACAGAGAGGAGTAGCTGCAGTTTAAATTAAGTCCTCATATTTTTCTTACCAGATGCAGAGGAGCGACCACTTGACAAGAATAGGGGAGAGATCAAAAGAGCCTCGGACTCCACTCCCCCTCAGCCCCCTTACAGCCCACGAAGACCCTTAAGGAAAGCAAACTCGAGCTTTCAAAAGCGACCCAGGCAAAGTAAATCCAGCAAACGAGGCACAGACGCAGCAGCACCCCTGCAGCCACTTTCACTGGCGAAAAACTGCAATACAAATTCCTTCCTTATCCACGCTTCCTTTGCGAAGTGTGGTTTTATTAAAGAGCTATGTTCATCGACAATCTTTCTTTATAACTGCTCCTCACTTTGAAGACGTTTACTTTACATGCACTTCTGCAGTTATTTATTGACTCTGAGGGTTTGCACAGTGCTGACATGGTGCCCTCGACCACTTCAGGGAGCTTGGCATCCCCTCCACGTGTTCTCAGTGTTAGTGCACTGACGTCACAGTCAATATTTTTGTCCATTGCTTGTTCGCAGCTTCAGCTGGGGTGATGTGTGCAGAGTGGGGGAGGGGAGGGATGACATTAGTGAGTAGAGAGAGTTGAGAAAGAAAGAGGTGAAACTGAATGGCATAGTCAATGGCTGCATGCTGTGATGCAGCCCAGCATTGTATTGCTTCATTACCTGCTGCTTTACCTGGCACCAGCTCATTAAAGGGGTTAGTGTGAGGAAAGTAATTAATTATGTGGTGTAGTTGTGCAACCTCACCATTACTTGTGAAACCTCACAGTGTAATAATACACTTGCAAACCTGTTTTGGGTCCAGCCAGGCTAGTTTGCAAAACCTTAGCTCAACGCTGAGTAGCTGTGGCTTCGAGCAGTCAGGCTTTGTCAAAGGAACAAGCGCAAACCAATTAGAAGTATTAAAACAGGTGAACAAGAATCCCGTCCCCCAAAATATAAATTCGATAGGATATAATGGGATTTATATATCTGCGGATGGGATATCCGTCATCTTTGTGACGGAGTAACCTGTCTGCCAAGATCTAAATCGTCTCTTGGTCTCTCAGGCTGCACTTTGGAGGTCAGCAGTGGTCAGGCAATCTTAGCTACGAACTCACCAAGTCAGGCCTCTTCAGGTTTTGTGGTCCTGTAGCTGTAACAGAAAGTCAGTCAACTGACTGTTGGAGTCACACCTTCTGTCTGGGGCTCTGGGATGACTTTTCCTCGAGCACAGCACCATAAGCACAGTCCTCTCTTTTCTAGCCCAAGGACAAACGGGAACAGTCCTGTCTTTGGTGTAGCCTCTCTTTGCCTGGTCCAGGGAACAGCAGGCCAGTCCTTCTTGGTCCTGTCTCCAGTGCAGATGTGATCTGAGGTCTGGGTGCCTGGGGTGCCACTTTTATGCCCAGAACTTGCCCTTGGGGGATGTGGTGGCTACTAACCAATGGGATATGAGGTCCTCTCCCTCCTGATGACAACTTTCTGTCAATAGTGGCATCTAGCTGTCCCAGGATGCAATATTCTGCCCACTCCCAAGATGTCAGAACCTTTCTCTCAGTGTGTGGAGCTCGGTAACCCACCCTAGAGCTGTGGCTACCTAAGGGCTACACTCCCATGACAAAACTGGTTTGGCAACTATTTCCCCCTCTCTCTTCCCGTTGTAGCCTATTTATCAGAACAAAAGAGCAGCTCCTCTCGTGTGTGTCCACCATTTGCCCTTCAAAGGCAGCTTCCCCTTTGATGCTCGCCTTTTGGGCTTAAACACGATTTGGCCTTCATGCCAGGAACAGATAACACCTGTTCCAATGGCAGGCCCTTTGTGTTACTTCCTGAGAGTCATTCACATCTCCCCGCAGAAGGACAGAAGGCTGTCTTGTGGGTAGCAACTGTAAAAAGTCACTGGAAAATTAGGGCAACAGAGTGGCAACTTTCTAAAGTTGCCATTTACATAAAAGTTGCATTAAATCCAACTTGGGCATTAAGTTGAGCTTTATTTAACAATTCGTTTGATACCTTGAAGTACCAACTTTAGTAGTCCCATTCAGAAGTTACCATGGCTGAGTTGTCAGCGTTTAACCTTGTACTCGCCAATGGTGCTACTAGCTTTTCCACAGCAAAAATTACAATTTGTTTTTATTTACTGTAAGGACATTTAAAAACACAGCTCCTACTTTTTAATATGCAGCATCCTGGCTTAGAGATTGATAGGCCTGACTTAGGGGTAAAATATACATATTAAAAAAGAAGGTCTGGACTTTGTCATTAGTTTAAATGTCAAAGTCGAGTTAGGGTTCAAAAACCAGTCTGCTAGCCAGCAATGGTAGACTGGGAGTCTTGTTTCACTTTGTCACACTACTGGTGGCACAAAGAGCGCTGCACTCCATGAGGGGCACTTTGGCTTACAGGCATTGGGCATGGACTTATAAGTAAGTTAACATATGGCAATTATAGGTGAGCTGATCAGACAAACACTTTTTAAGGGTCAGATCACTGAGGCCTGCTTGGCAGGGCTCAGTGCACTCTCAGTCGATAAACCAGCAGCATCAGTCCAAAACTTTGGGGGTGATCATGCAAAAAGAGGCATTTTCTTACAGTTAGGGTCCTATCTATGGCTGGTTTGAGTTGGCCCATTGCTTAACTTGTGCCTGTGCTTACAGGTGTTTAGCACCAGTACTCATTTTTTGGACTTTGACTTGTTTTTCCTCGTCAGACTTTGGCCCAAGGCATGCAAGAGAAAGGCAGTCAGTGGAGAAAGAAGGAAGAAGTGAAAGACTAGAAAACTGTGTCAAGGGAGAAAACAGGGCTAGAAAAATAAGTTTTAAGAGTGAGATCAAGAGAGATAGGATGTGTTGGGCAGTGAAAAAAAGAGGCATAAGGCAGAATCCGGACTCAGTAGTCTCAGAATTCAGCACAGCTATTGCGGTTATCAATCGTCACTTCAGTGTATTTTAAGTGCACTTGATATCATTTAAAACGTGTGATTTCTTGCAGGTTTATTCAAATGTGAGCAATAAAATGTACTGAATCAAGGCAGTCAAGGCAACGTTTCTAGCAGGGCAGAGATGGGGCCTAAGGAGTAGGACGTAGTGAAGATTTTAAACCTGTTAAATTCCACTGCCTGCTGATGTTGTTGGAGCAGATGCTCACAGTCAGGCAGCATCATGTACAGCATTGAAAAATGTAGATATAAAGTCACAGGCATTGTCAGTGGCTGAGATTAATTCAAGTATTACATCCACAACTTTGTTGTTGTTGCAGTTTATGCCCTAAGTGCGACAGGCATGCCCAGATATGGGTCCTGTGCTCACTGTGCCATAGGACTCAAGCTATACCTCACTGATGAGGCCTAAGATGGTCAAAACCGATCTGGGGTTGCTTATGCTCCATTCTGGAGAGAGCCTCACATGGACGTTCTGAGCAGACTGTTCCCATGAGTAGCAGAGTCAGTACTGATTTGCATAAGGTGGGCCTTTGTCTAGAGTGGCATTGTAGGCAAAACACATTATGGAAATTATAGAAAATACTGGCAATTGCCAGTGGCTGAGATAAATTTAAGCATAAGCATTCCATCCATCATCTTGTTGCCCATTTTTACTGTTGGTGCAGAGATGGGGACCCAAGGAGTAGGAAGTAGTAAAGATTGTAAGCCTGTTATATTCCACTGCCTGCTGTTGTTGGAGCAGGTGCTCGCAGTCATATAGCATCATCTGCACCATTGAAAAACTTAGATGTAAAGTCTGAGGCATTGGTCTTAGAAGTTGAGGTCACCCCTATGTATGATTCCTGGGCAAGGGGACATTCTACCAGTCAATGAAAGCAAATGAGACATACTCCATCAACCACTGATTTCCTTTGCATCCGCAGGTGAAGAGACGTTATGGAAATGAGAATATAGAGGCTGAGGTGCTAGAGACTGCAAAGCAGGCCCCAGGACATTTGTGTTCTGTTTCCTCCCTGCCTTCACTATTCAAGTGACACAGGCTTGAGCCTGCCCAACATTTCCTAAAGGATATCATGCAGACATTAATAGTTTTGTCATGGTGCTTGATTGACAACAAATATTGTATTGTCAGAGGAAGCTTCTACTATCATTGGTCAATGTTAGACCTGGCACCATTGGCTTGGGTCTCCCTTCCATTTTTTACTGTTGCCTCCTGTGTTTTGCTATGTTTTTGCTGGTCTAGATGCTTTGGGCACTTTGCCACTGCTATTCAGTGCCAAAGTTCAAGTGCTCCCTATTGTAAATTGTTGTATGGATTAGTGATTCCATGATTGGATTATTTGATTTACTTGTCAGACCCTTGTACAGTGCACTGTGTGTGCCCAGGGCCTGTAAATCAAATGCTGCTGGTGGGGCTTGCAGCACTGGTTGTGCCACCCACAAAAGCAGCTTGTAAACTATGGCTCAGGCCTGCCATTGCAGAGCCTGTGTGCAGTCTGGGACTGCCATGTCGACTTGGCAAGTGCACCCACTTGCCAGTCCCCAAACCTTCCCTTTTCTACATGTTAGTCACCCCTAAGGTAAGCCCTAGGGCAGGGTGCATTGTATGTGAAAGGTAGGACATGCCCTGATGTCTGTGGCATGTCCTGATAGTGAATTACAGCCAATTTCGTTTTTCACTATTGCAAGGCTACCTGCTCCCATAGGCCAGAATGGGCAGTTTGATTATAACACCTTATAATCCTAACTGACCCAGGGAACAAGGTAGAAATTCGAGTTTGGTATGCCTGAACTCAGAATGTTAAAATACATCTTTTAGTGTGGGTGATTTTTACATTCTCTGTTTGAAAATACTACTTTTAGAAAGTAGGTATTTTCTTGCCTAACCTTCCAGTGGGCCTCTGCTAAGGTTGTGTATTCACTGTCGGGTTTGTGAGTGACAGGGGACTGGAGAAGGTCTTGGCTCCAGCAGTCTGATGGGTCAGGGCTGGGCTGAATAGGACCCACATAGAATAGAGAGTAGGGGGGAGGAGACTTCCTTTCACTGACCTGAGCCCTCATAGAATAGAGAGTAGGGGGCGGGGATTTCCTTTCACTCCCCTGAGACCTCATAGAATAGAGAGTAGGGGGAGGAGATTTCCTTTCAGCTACCTGGGCCAGGTCTGCTCTCAAACAATGCTGCCTCCACCTCCTGCCAGGAAGCTGCACAGAACTGGTTTTGGTCAGGCACAGATACTCTCTGCCTCCAGAGAACAAAGACTTTCTGAGTATAAATATTGGGGCCCAGACCCCAAGACTTTAGATCACTTCTGGGAATCAAGACAAACCTTTGCTGAGGAGAAGAACCAGGAAACTGAAGGAGGAGACTGCCCCTGTGCTGTGTGCTGTTGGGGTTGGCCTGCAGTGGTTACTTCATTGCCAAAGAAAGGAGAAAGGAACTTTGTGTGTACTTTCATCATCTTGAAGAAGATCTCCAAGGGCTTGAAGATTGAGCTTGCCTCCTGCCTGAAGTCTCAGGGATACAAGACTTCACCAACCAGCTCCCCTGAATTCCCTTGCTGGGAATTCTACTGCAAAGAGGTGCCTGCTGTTGTGTTGGGCCCTTTTGAAGACTGCATGTCGCTGGGAGCTAGAAGCGCAACTCAACGAAGGAGAAGCGTGCCGCCGCCGCAGCTGTTGCCGTCAAATCGCCGAGCAAACGTGCCGCCGCCGCAGATGCTCGCCATTGCATCACCGAGGCGCGTCACGTCACCGGAGAAGCGTGCCGCCGCCGAAGAGGTCGCCGTCGCATCACTGGAGAAGCGTGTTGCAGGGCCTGTCGCAGCTCAGAAGTTCACCGAGTCACCGCACGGCCGTCGGGCGTGCATGCATCGCATCTACGTTGTCGCACCGTAACCAAGACGCCATTTTGTCGCATCGCACCGGATCGTCATCGCATCGAGGCACCATCTTGTCGCATCGCACCGGAGCACAGTAAGAAACCGATGCATCAACTCCCCACACAGTAAGGAAGCGAGCCTCAACTCCCCTGCGCAGCAGTAAGGAACCGACGCATCCACTCCCCTGAGTGTAAGGAACGGCGCATCAACTTCCCCGCGACCCTTTTATTTGGAATTGCGTGACGCATCCAAGGTACTTTGAGAGTAAAGTGTCGCATTTACCATCTACATTGAACTAAGCTATTTCTACCATTTTAAAGAATCATTTTTGATTACAGTATTGTGGATTTTTGTCGTTTGACCTTGCGTTAAGTCTAGTAAAGATTACTTATTTTTCTAAACTGGTGTAGTGTCCATTTGTAGTGTTTTTACTGTATTACTGTATGTGTTCACAAATGCTTTACACACTGCCTCTGAGATAAGCCTGCCTGCTCGTGCCAAGCTACCAAGGGGGTGAGCAGGGGTTATTTTAGGAGTGTAGCCCCTTACCCTGACTAGACGCAAGGGTCCCTATTTGGACAAAGGTGCAAACCATTGCCAACTAGAGACCCCCAAATCTAACAGTCAATGTTTACGCATTCAACCTCTCTTTAAAGTGGTGTAAGTCAAAATAATACATGCCTGGAAGGGATTAAATAAGATATGGATCCTCCGGTTCCTCACTAAAATATGTTCCTGTGACAACCACAATCTTCCATAGACTGTGCTATTGAATCCTGTCTTATGTTACCTGGACGCCAGTGCTTTTGTGCTTATTGAACATTTTTATTCCAAGGAGGCAGGGGACAGGAAGTTAGTTGGGCTCTGCATAAGTCTTATTCTGGGTTGAAATGGGCTTTTGATGTCAGTGCCTATTCAAATTATGCATTGAGAGTTTTGGTGAAGGAATTTTATATTCCATCATCAGCCCTGTTGGAGTGGAAGGGCTGCACTGAGGTGCTGGACCACACTGCTATGTAGGTAATATTTGGCAAATGCTACCTGTGATATGTTGCAAGTGTTGCAGTGTAAACATGGTAAAAATAATTATTATACATTTACTCTCATTTACTACTCTAACCGTACTGGGCCCTTTGCGGTTAGAGAGTCTACACCACTCCCATTAACCACAGAGGCAATGATCCTCTGACTAATCTTTCTCCGCTGATAGGAAGGGTGGAAATTAGGGTACCCACACACCACATTAGCTGACCAATGAGGAACATTAATTGACAGCAAATTTACAAATTAGAAATCAAATTTAGGTACACCACTCTTAAAACCAGGCAGTAGAAATAAAGGCTAGCAACAAGAAGACAAAACCTCCTAATGAAGTTAACTCGAGTTAGGATTATGCAGACCAAAAGCTCCGCAACAGCAACGCAAAACAAAAGAAGTAGCACTTGATGTTCTGTCAGAGCTCAATGTTTATCCCTACAACACATTAAGGCATTAGTAAACAGCACAGTTTAAATGGAAGAACCAAAAGGACTAAATAATAGACTCAGACAGATATGTGATTAATTTGGTTATTGTATTAAAGATTTAAAGTTCATTGCCACAAGTAATTTTTTGAGAAGTTCAGTTAAGAATATCACAGCCTGTATGACTGTGACAAACCTTTAAGTAGGCTTTCTCGGATAGTTGTAATCAGAATCAGCTACAGAGTTACAGAGTCCTACCACCGCTAAGGCAGAAGGCTAGTTTGTTGTTCAACAGCTCAAGTCCTACAAAGATGGGAAAAGAGTTCAAATTTAAAGTCCATTAAGGGTAAGTCCATTAGGATAAACAAAGAAATAAAGAAAATGGAAAATGGAAATGGCTATGCAAAGAAGGTTCAGTCCACCAGCTACCGATTGTAGCATCAGCCAGGCAGTCCAAAGGTAAGATGAAAGTTAATCAAAAATGGTTCAGCATAGTATCCTCTCGCACGGGGAAAAAGAAAAGCATGGCATTGCCCCTCCTTTTGGGTTTCTTCTTTTATAAAGTCTCTAGCAATTTCCAGTGGCGTGGCATCACACCACCATTGAAAGACTATTGTATGTCCATATTCTCATATTGTCACCTAGGACATTTGAAACAGTGAAATGGTTTCCGATGCTGGTCATGAGAAACTAGAGATTGAGAGTCCGCATAGGACTAGCATTGGTAAAAAAGATACAAAGTAATTATCTTATAGTAATAGCTGAAATTCTGTTCCCACAGGAATATTTCACTGTGATCGCTGAAGAAACATTCAAGAATGTCAGGGTGTACACATGTACAGGACAAATAAAGCAACATTTCACTAGTAGAAAATAAACCATTATACTAAGTCAGCGGAAAAGTCAGCACTGGGGAAAAAAAGCATTTAGAAAAAGTCTTTAAGTTAGCATTGCACGTTTAAATGAAATGAGCTCTAAACCAACATCAAATATAATGTAATTCAATCAATTCAAAATAAAGTATGTATATAACTTTCAAAAATCATTATGAAAATAGCTAACGTTAGAAATACCCCACTACCACAATTTGTCTCCACATTCATATAACTATATAATTTTCTAAACTCTTATTAAAAATTTGTTTTGAATTTTTCATAAACTATAGAAGCTCTAGTATTATGATGCAAAGTTTCGAACTTGTACTTCATTTCTACACGTTTTTGCACCAACTTTTTTAACTGGTGCATTCTGACAGAAAGCATCAAAACACTAGTCCACTTAACATCATGTGCATTAGAAATTCATTAGTACAACTCACTTATATGTATTGTCTTGTATATATGTTTTCTTCACCTCACGTTTTAAAGCACACTTTTATGGTGCTTTTACTACACCTGTCTCATTTTTTTGTGTCACTGTGTCTAACGTGTGCAAAGTGTACTTTCAGCTTTTTGTGTCCTCAATCAATAAATTTGTTCTGTTTTGCGATTTTTATAAACATGCTGTATCACAAGCATGGCTTATTCCATGAAAGACCGTGAATGTCTCCAGGTGCCATATCTGGACTAGGGTCTTTATAATAAGAATAATGGAGATACATTCCACTTTGAAGGGGTTAAGGACATACAGTTAGTCAGTCTATTGGCTTAAAGTCTGTTGAACAAACCATTAAATCAATGGGGGACGGAAGAGCGCAATGTTTTAATGAGGTCCTACCCCCTTGCTCCTCCCGGGAAACAGTCCTGGTCGGATGAAGGAGGGTAGGTCTGACTGCAGTGTCCTGATCGACTATCAAGTGTCCCTTACTGTAGTCGGGACACTCCAATTCGCCTAAGAAGCATTACCCAACCTCAATTGAGGTGGAATCGCTGACCTGCACCCTAGTAGGGTATACTGGCATACACTATTAGGTCCCCCTCGACTATTGAGGGGACCCTCAGCCCGATAGGGGACAAACTGACTTTTGGTCCTGACGAAGTGCCGCCCGAAGATTGTGCTCACATGGCGCGAAACATGTTGACCTCATGATACTAGTGACCATTTTCGACTTGTAGCTATCCTGGTACCTAAGGACCACAAGATAGCACCACTGTTTTTACCTAGTACTGGTACCCTTTTCTCATTAAAACAGTTGTTTGTGGGTACCAGAGCCTATTTTAAGTCACCATTCACTCACTAAACTCACTGCAACCCCCTCACCTGCATTCATCAATACAGCATCTTCACATCAAAA
The DNA here is from genome assembly GCA_963921515.1 of Calotriton arnoldi. Lineage (NCBI taxonomy): Eukaryota > Metazoa > Chordata > Amphibia > Caudata > Salamandridae > Calotriton > Calotriton arnoldi. The sequence continues at coordinate 2,467,372 of CAWUFW010001020.1, read as the reverse complement.
GATCTCCAATAAAGAAGCCCCCAGGCCCGTCAGGCATTGCAGCGTGGGCCAGACGAGGAGCGCCCAATGATGAAGCATGACACCCTAACAGGTGTGTGAGGGCATTAAGATCTGATTCTCAGATCTCCCAGCGACACGTACCCTAGCCATCTGGCGCAACTGTCTGTGTCCACTTGGCAGAGGAACTACCCCAATGTTGATAATAATTGTTGAACCAGCCAGTCAGCCTCTGAGGGGGCTAGTACTTGTCAATGAAGTATCCACTCAATTCTGTTTCAGTAGAGGCGTAGAGTTAAATCCACATGCAAGCCCATCTTCATACTACCCTACTTGACTTAGATCATTTGTCTGCCAAACGAAATAATATGATTAAATCAAGGAATATTTTAATTAGAACTTTTATCTTGCCAATGGCTAATCTACAATTTGAGGCTACTAAGATGGCATTTAGATGCAAAGAACATGAGAACACAATTTTGAATGAGAAAAGGTTGGTGCTTGATGTGGGCATAAAAGTTGATATGGAAGAGGCCACAGCTTACCATTTGCGTTTTTGAGGGGGTCGTTTGCGCAAACCTTCATTTTGGTGATTTCCCACAAAGGGGCCGATTACGATCTCGCTCGGAAGGGCTCCTGACGGCATCCTTCAGGAGTGACTCAGAGTCGTAAGCGCGATTTCCGGATGACTCGTACCGCTGTTCAAGCGAGCAAGTACGATGCGAATATAGCCGCGCGCTCCGAGCGACTCGTACCCGTCAGCAAGGCCTTCCGAATGACTCTGACATGGCCGAATCGCACATCGCAATGGGGCCGATTTCCGAGCGACCAAGTACGATTTGCGCGTCGAGCAGCCGGATCGAGCCAGAGCCTCCGTCTCGAGACAGCGTTGGGAAGTGGACTTCGGGGGGCCGTAGCAGGCCCCCCTTCACCCGTAGCCCTATGACTCGGTCAATGGGGGGGACCCAAGGGTCATGCATGTGTAGGGGGTGTAAGGAAGTGGGTTTCTGTTGCAGTAACCCCCCTACTTTTTGCCTGATAACTGATGCACTTTTCCTGAGTGTGCCCTGGGCTCCTGCCAATCAGGTGCCCAGGGCCTGTGTTCCTTCCCTAAAACTGAATTGAAGCCTAAACCCAATTGGCCTCTCTGGCCACAGGTAAGCCCCTGGTAAATGGTACCCTAGGTACCCAGGGCCCTGTGACCAGAGAAGGCCCCTAAGGGCTGCAGCACTTATTGTGCCACCCTTAGAGGCCCTGTACCCTGACACACACACCCTGCCTTTGCAGGCTGAGTGTCTTGGTGCAGAACTAAACAGAGAGTCGACATGGCACACATCCCTGTGTGCCATGCCCACAAACACACTGCCCTGGCTTTCCTCAGTCACCCCTCTAGCTGGGTGCACTATGCCAGTGGTGTGGGCACAGGTGCATGAGCCCTGTGCCCCTACAGTACCCAGGGCCATTCCTGGGCACTGTAAGTGCAGTGATGCCATTCAGAGTATATGGTGCTGGGAGGTTGTCATTACGAACTCCACAGCACCATAATGGCTACACTGAAGACTGAGGAGTTTGGTATCAAACTTCTCAGCACATTAAACCCACACTGATGCCAGTGTGGGATTTAATGTGAAATGCACGACAGAGGGCAACTTAGAGTTGCCCCCTGAACCTAACTTACAATCCACATCTTGCCTGAGGGGCTGCCCCGGCTGCCACACAGCAGACATGTTGCTGGACCCCTGGGTAGGGAGCCATCCGCTCCCCCGGGCCTGCAACAATGCACGTCCTGGGCGAGGTGCTAGGCCTCCTCCCCCAGGATGGGCAGGGGGAAGCTTCAAAGGCATTCCGCCTTTGTGAGCTTCCCCAGACCACTTGCTGTACTCAGCAACTGGTCCCCACTGATTCTAGCCCCCACTCTGCCGGAAGACTGGCGGGAAACACCAAGGGAGGAAAGGGGGTGTGCCAGCCTCTGCCAACCCCACCCCTCAGGTGAGGGAGGTGAGGTGAAGCACATCTCCGGGCTCTCGCCATCTTGAAGATGGGGAGCCCTACCCAATCAGGACTAGGCTCCTGCCCCCCTCCCACTGGAGAGTGGCAGGATAGGGGGTGTACCCACCCCAGGGAAGGGACCCATTGGTCCCTGCCCTTTACCTACCTGTAACACCCCTAAATCTAGTATTTAGGGGGACCCTGAACCTTCCTTCCTTAGATCCAGCAACAACAAGAAAAGGAAGAAGAAGAAGAAGGACGAGAAGCCGTGCAGAGCTAACAAGAGGACGACGCCCACTGACTTGGCCCCAGCCCTACAGGCCTGTCTCCCCTCGAACCTGCTCCTCAAAAACCCCGGAGGACCTGCCTGCCTTCACTTTCCAAGCTGTTTCTCCCGTGAACACCGGACGTGTTTGAACTGCAGCTTCTGGTGTTAGCCAGAGACCGCGAATCCAGCACACTCTGCACCCGCCGATCCCGGCCCGAGCTCGAGTGAACAAATACCCTGAGGAGGTCCCCCGGGCGATCCTGACCCGAGATCCAGCAACCCCTGACCTGCCTCAAGCCTCCTGACGACGTCTGCAGCCTCAATCCAGAGGACCCCCCCTACCGCGACCAGAGCGGGTAAGAAAATCCGACGTCCCAAGGCACCCCTGCACCCGACGCCCCACGGCCTTGTGTGCCCAACCCAGCGGTGCCTAACCAACCCTCTACATCCCAACTTACCCCTCGAAGTGGTGGTAGCTCCTGGAAGGTCCTCGTCCCCGAGCCTGCAGTGTTTCTTTGTCCCGGAGAATCTCCATTGAAATCAACAGGACACCCAACCTCAAAACAGCACCCTGCACCCGGCCGCCCTAGTGCCGCTGAGGGTGCCCCTTTGGTGCTAACTTGGTCCCCAACGTGCCCTGAGCTGAACCCTAGAAGCTTTGCTCCCACAACCCCGTTGCCTGCTTGCCAGCAGCCACCAACCAGAGTCCCCCTATCCTCCATAGGATAACATTGGGCCTCAACACTCTGCACCCGGCCGCCCTAGTGCCACTGAGGGTGCAACAACAGTGCATCACTTTCCCTGGGAGACCCCTGAGTCTAACCCCAGAACCCTAACTCAAAAGACTGATTACTTACCTTGAAACCGATAACTCGTTTTTCCTCATAAGATAACATGGACACTTTTTCTCCCAAAAAGTTTCAAAGTGTCGACTTTTGAAAAATACAAATATTCACCTAAAATTAGCCGAATCACGAAAACGAAAATACTCACCTGTTATCAGGAGAGATCCCAGTGCTGGATGTTGGTGCCAGGCACTGACCCTGAAAAGTAATCATAACTGTACTTACCGGTAACTTGAATTTCCTTCCATAGGATAACATTGCCTGTTTTTTGCTGAAAAAGTTTCTAAGTGTCGATTTTTGAAACTTACAAATATTTGCTAAAAATCGCCTGTGTGACATAAACGCATTCTTTCAATTGTTTACAGGAGATGCACCAGTGCTGGATCCAGGATCCAACACTGAGTAAAAAAAGTAACGATAACACTACTTACCTGCTAAGTGAATTTCCTCCCATAGGATAACATTGGTGATTCTATGTGAAAAAGTTTCTAAGTGCCAACTTTTAAAATACAATAATATTCCTTAAAAATCACAACTGTAACCAAAACGTTTTTACTCAACTGTTTACAGGAGATGTCCCAGGACTGAATCTAGGATCCAGTCCTGTGGTAAGAAAAGTAATCCAAAAAGTAATCTATTGCATTTAACTAGAAATTCCCATTGAGCTCAATGTTATATTGTGTTTGAAATTGTGTTGCCTATTGCAACAACTGCAACTATTGCATTCAAAAGTCTATTGCCTATTGAAAGTATTTACCTAAAGCATCTCATTCTGAGAAAGTATATTTTGATACCTATTGTTGGTTCTAAAATAAAACAAGTATATATTTTTATATACAAACCATTGGCCTAGAGTTCAGTTCTTGAGTGTGTGAGACCATTTGCTGACTGAGTGTGTACAACAAGTGCTTTACACTGTCCTCTGATACTGCCTTACTGCTCGACCAAGCTACCACTTTAGAGAGTAAGGTTATATCTAACTTTAGCCTCTGCCAAACCTCTGGGGACTGTGGACTCTGTGCACACTGAACCTTACTTTGGTGCAGTATATACAGAGCCACTTTCTTACAGGGGGGACCCATGGGTCCCCCCCAGTGACCGAGTCATAGAGCTACGGGTGAAGGGGGTCCCGCTACGGCCCCCCCGAAGTCTGCTTCCCAACGCTGTCTCGAGTCGGAGGCTCCAGCTCGATCCGGCTGCTCGAAGCGCGCATCGTACTTGGTCGCTCAGAAATTTGCCCCATTGCGCTGTGCGCGTCGGCCATGTTGGAGTCGTCCAGAGGGCCTCGCTGATGGGTACGAGTCACTCGGAGCACGAGGCTATATTCGCATTGTACTTGCTCGCTCGTACAGCGGTACGAGTCATCCGGAAATCGCGCTTACGACTCGGACTCAAGGTGAAGATTTCATGGGAGTGTAGAAAAAGGGTTTCTCTACGAGGAAAAGTTTATCTGCATTGAGAAACAGAAATAGGTAACTAAACGAATGCTTATTTTCATTACACTTCTGCATGCACTTGGAAATGTTAAGCATGTGAGTAGTCCTAAAAAACTAAGGCTGAAATAGTAGGGAATTCTTTTAAAATGTTAGAAAAGTCATACAAGTACTACAGACATAGGAGTATGTTTGAATATGGCTTTGATCCATAATAAATTAGCAATCCTCATTGGCTTCAGGTTTCTGAGATCCAGTAAGATAGCTCTTAAAATAGCCCTATTATTTCTAGAAACCATTAAGTATCTCTGTAGAAACAACAGACCAGAGCTGCAGTTTTTTGTTGCTGTTTCAGCAAGAAGTAATGAAGCGAGGGGCGGCTCTGTTAGGTCAGCTGGCGCTTCCTCAATTCATTCTTTAATTCAGAAACAGTACTTCTGTGTGTGGTTAGTTCTCCTGCAGTAGCTTGTGCCTAGAGCCTTCACTTGTTTGCATTTCACTGTCCCAGACTTCCCCAGGTTGCCTAGGGGCTCTTGCGTATTTTGGCTTCCTCCCAAAACAGGGGTTACACCCATGAGCTTCTCTTCAGCTGAAATGACTTGCAAAGTCTTAATTATTTTTTCCCTGCTTTGAAGAAGGCGTGTAGAGACAAGTGTGATGAAGAATAAAGAAGTGTATTACTTTATTTTGTTTTCATTTGTAGGTTCCAATTGCCCTCCGGCGGGATATTTGTCTCCAAACGTTGATAACATGAATATCTCAAAGGTAACTCATTTAGCTTTCTGCATTATATGGGATACTAGATACCTTTAACTGCTTCTCTGCTTAAACAGCCTTTTAGGACTTATTTAAAATGCTATAAAATCGCCCCCTTTCAAAACTCTTTTTTTATGGTTTTTATGGCGTTTTACTGTTTCATTTTTATAGTTTCTGAAAGATGTAACTGTTGACACTTTCACGAGGCAAGGTCACAGGAAGATGATTTTTAGTCTTGTGGCCCATCAGTACCCTTTAAAACTATCAATCTGAGCGTATGGTTTTGTCTTCAGGTGGTTTTCTTGCAGCCTATTATTATTATGGATGATATCTTACTCTTTTGTGTTTAATTTATGGCGACTGTGATTGTGTTAATGTGTGAGGCTACATTAAGGCTACTTCAGGCAGCTGCCTTACAGCGTCTACACAAAACGCCACATAAGAGTTAAAGACTGCAGCAAATGGTTCCTGGTGGAGAAGGAGTGCCTAAACGGTGATGTGCTGTTTTACCAAGGGCTATGAAAATCTTATCAGTGTGGCAAGTATTAATATTAGATACAAAACCTCTTGCCTTTTACAGAAGCTACAGCACACAAATAGAAAACACACAACACACCAGCAAGTTATATCTTTCTGAATAGGAGGGAAATTGTGAGTGTGGGTTTTCTCCAAGACAGGACAATCTAGCTAAGAACCACAGAAAAATGCCATTGCCACTATTCCATACAGAAAAACACTCACGACCTCTTTGAGCCGCATTAGACTTGGCTGCTGCTATAGTGTTCTAATGGTCTCTGCTAACTATTCCTACCCACCAGAAGGCAAAGTTCTAAAATTTGCTACTAGGGTTTTAGTTCAGCTACCTAAGCACATCCTTTCCTCCACCAAAGGAGTAGTAATCTACATTTACAATATGTAGGAAAGTGCCCTTTTCGACAAGGTCACCCCCACTTTTTGCTTGGTATTTGATGTGATTGCGACTGGAAGTGCACTGGGTTCCTGCTAACCAGGCCACTAGTGCCAGATCTCTTACCCAAAACCGTATAATTGCTTTCCCCATTTGGCAATACCTTTGGTGCCCTCTGAAATTCCCTAGTAAATACTACCCATGGTACCTAGGGCCTGAGGTACTAAAGAGGGTCCCTAAGGGGCCCAGCATGAATTGTGCCACCCTAGGGGCCGTTGCACCGAGCTCATGCAAGCTGCCACTGCAGGCTGCATGTCTTGGTGCAGATGAAAGTGAAAACACGACATGGCACACAGCCTGTGTGCCATGCATACCAACAGTGTATGCAGTATAGGTAAGTCACCCCTACAGCTGGCCTTACAGGCCTAAGGCAGGGTGCACTATACTACATGTGAGGGCATCACTGCACAAGCAGGTATGTCCCCGAACTGGTCAGTTCCATTGCTGTCAGAACAAGTAAACAGGGAATCCAATCTACAACCATGTGCTGGACACTGGTAGAAACGAGTTCCCCAGGTACATGATGGCTTTACTGAAACAAGCATTTGCAATGCAATAGGTCTCGCATTCACACGATTTTGAGCTATTGGCATTGTAAATGACAACACCTTCTATTTATGTTTTGGGTTTTAAAACATAAATACAAGGCATTGTTATTTCCAATACAAATAGCTTAAAATCGTGTGAATGCGAGATCTATTGCATTGCACATTGGTTTCACAATTGAGTTCAGCCACTAGATATACATGCTTTGCTTTCCCCTCACCCACTTTACACCCCCCTCACCTGGCTGGCATCAGTGCGGCCCTCGATCACACCAAAGACCAACCTTTGCGGCCCCCGGGAAAATGTTTGTGAGTACCCATGCTCTAGTTGAATGCCAAATTGCGTTGCTCTGTATCAAAATCAGAGAAAATGCAACCCCTTGTTGTGTTGCTTTGGTTCAGTTACTCTGTATTGTCACTGCTCTGATGACCTTTTCCGTTTGTTGCTCTACCATGTTGCTCCGCCATGTTACCCCGACTGTGTCGCAAGGTTGCATGCCTGGCTCTGCAGCACTGTGCAGCTTTTTCACCTATGTTTGTGTCACCAGATGTATTAATCTTTATCTACCTGGGTTGTGTGCCATTGGTTTGTAGTAGTAGTAGTATCGGATTTGTTCCTTCTTGTTGTGTCGTCCTTTGGTTCATCAATATAGAGCCTGCTTGCATCAGATCTGGTTGTTCACCCATGGCAAGCGCCCCATTAACCCTGCCCTTCATCTACAGTGTCCCAGCTCAAGGGGCGGTATCAATTATAGAAATGTAGGGGCTCTTAGACCCTTAAACCTAGGGTCGCGACCTTTCTCACTCAAATATACAGGCTGTTTAGGGATTCTGGAATGGTTAAAAATGCTTGAATAGAGTTTACAATAAAATGTATTTAGAAATGCGGACAATGGTAAATGTGCCCCCTCTCCCCATAATGAAATAGCTTTAATGCCCGTGGGTCTCTGTACTGCTGCCAGTCAGGTCTCAAGGGAGGGGCAGACTAGGGCCTGGAGACGGAGCACGCTGCTTCGTCAGCCATAATACCCCGAATCTCGCGCTATCACCCCCAGACTCGTTGTCGGTTATTTCCCCTCTGGCTGTGTACATGGAGATTCAGCGCGGAATGAACACTTGCTTCAAACAAATAACTGTTACTGTAAAAAAAAAAACTCACACATTATGATTGTGTGTGGATGGAGGGTGCGACTGGCCGAGGTTAGTGGGGGGCGGGAAGGGGAAAATCGCAGGCAGGGGGACTGGAGCCCCCTTACAGGAGCGCCCGAGAAGGTTTTGATATTAATTCGATCAGATTCCGCCCACTCTAACTCTGTCCCACACAGATGGGATATTTGGGTGATGATGTCATCACCCACCACACTCCCGTCCCCCACGGGGTCCTGGACAATTGGGTGAGCTCATCAGCAGCCAATCAGGAGCTGCCCCGAAAATGATTTCAGTATCGAGAGAAAGGCAGGGTGGAGTGCGGTACAAGTGTGCCGAGAGAGAGAGACGGGGGTTGTATATACAGTATGAAGCGGGGAAGAGGACAAGAGAGGGAATCAGATGCATGACGTGTGCGCGAGAGGGGGTGGGAAGACTGGCATAGAAAGGGGCATGCGAAGGGGTGGGGGCAGAGAATCTGAGAGAAAGAGAGAGAAGGCAGTTGTAGAGAAATAGGACCGAAGTAGGACCTACAGCAAGTAAGGTTCTCCAGGAAAAACTCAAGGTTTTGTGAAGGGCAGGAAAGTCGTCTTTGTTTTTTTTTTCAATTTTCAATTTTAGTTATTCAGCAAATCCGTTTCCTTCACACCAAAGCAGAATACTCGCACTCAAAAAATGGGTCATTTTCACAACTCTCCTCTTGTTCTCTCGCACTCTTAACTCTCACTTACGCTGTGTCACTAATCCCAACACTATGCTGTAGGAATGTGGGTTAATTTGTAACTGGAACCCTATTCCCTAAATGTGTCCCTCGCCTTGGCATATAGACGGAGACGTCAAGAAGTGGAAGCGCGGGGATGAGGCCTCGAAAGTGAAAGCGACCACGCTAAGGCCACGCTAATTAGATAGATAAGAAATTGCTTCACGACAGCCATGAAGCAGACGACCCAGTCCGGATGGGCCAGACGAAAAGGAGAAAGGGCGGTAACGAAAAAGCATCCTTTTCAATGGGAAGCCAGCGTTTAGCATAAACGCTGACGCAACCCAATGAAAATGATGGGCGGGGCTTCAAGTCCCCTTCTGAAATCTCCTCATTAACAATATGTCTCGAAGAGCGGGAAGCGCATGTGCGCTGCAACGCTAAGCGAGACCTAAAAAGGAATGTTTCGTCATCATCATCAAACAGCTCTTATAAAGTGCACAGCTACATAGAACAGACTTCCCGGGGCTGACAGGTCTTGTAAGAGGGTGTGCTGCTTTAAATAAAGAGGTGTGTTTTCAATTGCTTCCTAAAATTCAGCAAGTTTTATTTGCTCTAAGATGAATGGGCAGGGAGATCCAAAGTTTGGTTACCAAGCAGACGAATGAGCGAACCCCACCTCTTGCTCTTTTGATTCTAGGTACGGCAAGAAGGAAGAAATCATTCGATATCAGCTCTCTGCGGACACTGTATGGTCATATGAGGTGCCGAAGCAGATGTGGACGAGATGAATGCCTTATCCTGTGGGCAATACATAAGGCTTTGAACTCTATTATTCTGTTGATAGGGAGCCAATGGAGACGAGCTAAAGCCACCTGTGTTAATTGCATTTTGGACATGCCCAGCAGGGCCGAGCTGCAGCATTCTGGATGACCTGCAACTTCCTGCTAACAAACGAGGGGATTCATAGATAGAGAGAGTTGGAGTAATCGAGGCGGGACAGTAGCAAGCCTCGGATCACCATTCTCTGGCAGTTTACAGGGAGCCTCTTGAGCATCTTACTAAGAGATCTTAAGAGGCCAAAGCAGGTACCTGCAGCTTTCTTTGCCTGAGAGTTCATAGTTAGGTCTTTATCCAGGGTAATTCCAAGGCTCTTTACTTCGGGTCTTGGGAAGGGATGTTCCCACAAGTACAGGGGCCAGATGAATTGATCCCAAAGCAGGGGATTGTTTGCAAACACCATAATCTTATTTTTTCCCCATTCAACTTGGATGTTTGCTATCAAATATCTTGTATTAATAAACCAGCACTGATGCCAGTGTCGGATTAAGTAATACATGCACACACAGGGCACCTTAGAGGTGCCCCCTGAAAACTTACCAGCCACCGCAACTGCCTGGTTCTAACCAGCTCTCCACCAGAGATGAGTTTTGGACCCCGAAGGGTGAGGCCTTTGCTCTCCAGGGGCCATAAACCAAGCCTGCTTGGTCAGGGGTATGGTACACTTCCTCCCACAGGATGACCTGCAGATTAGCATTCCAAGGCATGGGAGCTACAAAGGGCCTACCGCCTTTGGTATGCAAGTCTGATTTCTCTACCTGGACAAGAAGCCGACCTCCTTTGTCCAGAGCCACTTGGCACCTGGACAGGCGGGAAAACTAGCTAGTCAGACAGGTGTGTCCACTCTCAGGCTAGTGCCACCCCTAAGGTGGGCTACTTGAAGTGGAAGCGACTTTTCAAAGTTAGCCATCTTGTGAATGGCAAAATCAGGAATTCTGGGACAGGGTTATGACCACCTCCCCCAGGAAGTGGTCATATAGGGGGCGTAGTAACCCCAAGGGTAGATAGCCCATTGGCTATTATCCTACACTCCCCTAATGCCCCAAAAGTCTGTTTTGGGGGGGCCTCTGGCACCAGAGAATCAGATCCTGCTGACCAAAAGAAGAAGAAGGGCCAAAAAGCCTCAAAAGCAAGTACTGCAGAAGAAGCAACTGACTTGGCACCCGCCCTGCCGGCCTGTTCGCCTATTCTCAACAATTGTACCAAAGTCATCTCGCCCTGCAAGCTGCATATCCTTCAAAGCCTGTGAGGACTACCAGCACCTCTCCAAAGACACAGGAACTCCCGTGGAACAGCGGAGCTGTCCCCCAGCATCTTGCAGGTACCAAAGACCGAGCTGTGAGACTCCAGAACCGCCGCTAAACACCACTGCACCCAAGCCCCATATCCTGGGTCGAAATGGGCCAATGGTGTCACAGTGGTCCTCAGCCTCCAGAGACAGAGTCCATTGTGGTTTCACCCCTCGTGAACTTTCCGAAGCCTCCTGCAGCCTCAGCATGCAGGCCCTCTCAACCGTGAGTGCTCCAGGATGACAAAAACCCAACACCTCAAAGACCCTTTGCACCCGGCTGCCCCGGCCCGAGGAGAGGAGAACCATTGGTGTCCCCATATCCACTTGCATCGCAAGACTTGAACCTTTTCGTTGGCTCGGCCCGACTGGACTTGCAGGCTGATACTGCAGCATCTGTTGGCAAAGACCGACCCTACTGACTTGCATCGGGCAACTGATACTGTTTGGCACCACTGCACCCAGCCGTCCTTGTGCCGCTGGAGGTGAACCGCTGGTGCTGCCATGTAGCTTTCCCCATACACCCCTCAAGTCTCCGAGGTTGGTCTCGTAAGTTGCTGCCAAGAACTCGTATGCCATATTTGTTTTCCCTTCTATAGGATTATATTACAGCCTCTGACAAATGCACTAAGGGCCTAATTACGAGTCTGGCGGTCCGAGTACAGCCAGACTCACAGGGGCAGCGGTGGCGGTCCAGCCACTACCACACCGGCAGTCCGACCGCCCAATTACGAGTAGGGCAGTGGGACCGCCAGTGTACCACCGCAGCCACCAGGGAACCGCCATTCCCTGGCAGTGGTGCAGTGGTCTTCAGGCCGCAATATGGTTGTCCCACCAAGCATATTACGAGTTTCTTCTCCACCACGATTTTCATGGTGGTTCCTCCTCCATGAAAACGGTGGCAGAGAGGAAACAAAGGGGTCCGGGGTGCATGCAGGGGGGGCACAACATATGCCCCCCTTTGTGCATGCACCACAGTTCCTGCACAGCATGGACTTGACAGTCCATGCCGTGCAGGAACTGTTTTTGGCATTCCCCTTGCGGTACCCATTTTCCGATACACCGCCGTGGGAACGCCCAAAAAAAGCCCGCCAAACACGAGGAAACTCGTAATCTGGCACTCGGCCTGAGCACAGGTTTGGCGTGCGGGAGCGGCCAGCCGGCATGGTGGTTCGCTCCCACACCACCAAACTCGTAATCGAGCCCTAAGTGTCAACTCTTTAAATGCAAAAGTATTTCTCTTGAAAATTTACTTACCTGATCGTATTGATTCTGGTGCCTAAACATATATAAAGATGCGTGTTATTTTTATAATTGGTGTGGATCTCCTTATTGAGTTGTGTTCATCATTTATTGACTATTGTGTGTATTTGCAGATGTTTCACACTCCCCTCTGATAAGCCTGAGGCTGCTCGACCACACTACTCCCTAAAAGAGCACCCTGGGATTGCTAGAGCAAGCCCTGTCCACTCGTAAGGGAACCCCCGGACTCTTTGCACAGTATATCTCACTTTGATATACTACATAAAGAGCCGGCTTCCTACACAATAGCACTGGCGCAGTGAGATGAGAAGACCTTAACACCTAGTGGAATACGAGACATCAGGTATAGCCAAACCAACTATGTAACTAGTTTGCAAAATATGCCTATCAATTTACCATACTTGCCCCTTTTAATATCCAACAACCTATATTTAAATTTTGAACAATTTAAAGAAGTGTAGCAAATTAACTTCTCATTTAGCTCAAACCTTCGGGTTTACAGCCACAACCTAAGAGCACTACTAAGGTTTACTGTTATGTATTTTAATTGCTACATTTTGTCAGCATGCACAGCTTGGAATATAAAGTGCAGCTTTTGAGACTATGCACTCCACAGTGGAGACATTTCTAGAAGCTCAGCCAAATCTTACTGTTGCTCTATATATGTCGTGTAACTAGGCCAACTTGTGGCGCAGTGTACTGTGAGTTGTTTTAACACTCCACCCCGAGATATTGACTGCTGCCAAAAGCAAACATTGTTTGCTTTTGTTCTAGAAATGTTCTGTAACTAGAGGAATACCATCCACAGTAAAACTCAGGGCATGGTGGATGCTCTCAAAGGGCTCAAGACTAGAGAAATATTGATGCAATGTGTTTCAAGATCCTCCCATGCTCTCCATTTTTCCTAAGATGAATGAGGGAGGTATCAGACTGAGGATAACGGGTGATAACAAAGATTGCTACCAGCGAGTGGTGGTATTCCATCCGGAGTGGTGACTCTGGGTGGAACACCATCACTTGCCATTATAAGAGGCCTGGTGTCTCTGGGCCCAGAAATACCAGGGGCCATATCACAGAAAGTGCCCCAACGATGCAACATGCATGTGTGCTCCCTTTGTGTGCTCTCGGGGCATTTTGGTATTGCAAAGGGGCTGCAGACACTTGTGCAGCCCCTTCTGTAATATAGATAGCACTGGCGCATATGTAGCACCAGCACTATTGTGAGAGGACATTGCCTCATTTTCATGGTGGCTTGGCCCCATGCAAATGAGGGAATCACTTGCCCCCAGCACTCTCGCCACGTTACTGATGTGGATGTAGAGGCAAACATGGCCTTAGGAGGTGCATTGAAAGTGAACCACATAAGATGATGCACTGTCAGTGCTCCCCCTGAGATCTGCCCGAGGGCTCCTGAGATCTGCCCTAGGGTGAAAGTGGGTCCCATGGACTCCTCAGACATCCCTCTGCATGTGGGTGCAGTCATACACTCCACCCAGCTGCAGGACAATTTCGAATCCCTTTTAAAAGTGCAGGCGGGTTGTCATCTGCCCAGAGAAACATGGACCAGCTTTTAAAGATCGTTTCCATATTTCACTTGAATGTGCTTCCCCAGGGCAGCATAAGTTTGCAGCTGCCCTGAGGGCAGCACATCGTTCATAATAGGGCACACTTTCACTGTTTGCACCCATGGACCTTATAAAGGTGCGAGTGGGGCAAACAGGGAAAGTGCGCCCTTTTAATGATTTGGGCCCAGATCTGCAAATTGCATACCCAGTAATCCTGGGTCTGCAAGTTCCATGCCTAGTGATTCCAGGTGTGGAGACACTGGACCTAATTCACCAACTATAGATGTGCATCAGATGAAACCACTGCAGAAATAATATCTGAAGACAGGAGCACAGCCCAGACCTTACCCAACCCCTGGGGGGGGGGGGGGTCACCTGACTATAGAGGTGCTGCTGGGGTCACCCACCATAAAGCCCTGGTCTGCCTCCAACACCTTTCCCCTCCAAAAGCAGCCAGACCAGGATGTGAGGATGCACCCAATCATATTCAGAGTTCTGAGCCAGAGTGACTGTGACCCGGGCAGACAGGGACCCACTGACTTCTTGAACTCTTTTCCTAACCCTGTACTCCCTCTCCTTGAGTAAGAACAACACTGCCAGATCACGGAACCCTTTCCTCCCTGAGGAAGGCCAATTCCACTGCCCAGAGCTTTGTGAACCCTCACCTCCTCATTGCCCAGACCCCACAGCAGAGAGGGAGCAGAAAGTGTTCCCCACGACCCTGTCCTGCTATGCTCTGACCCTCCCTGCTCCCACTGGCCCTCTTGCTGCCATCTTCCACATGCTGAGACCAGATGGAAAATATCAGCACATTTTTGCCCACAATCAGAGAAAACCACAAGCAAAAGGACCCTGTGTTCCAGAATCCATGTAGTTATTCCCCATTCCTGGGATAATCTACAGAATAGCAAGAACTTGGGGAGGGACAGGGCTGGAATTGGAGATTTTGAACCCAGTGCTTGTGCCTCAAATTCTGACACATACCTAAGGATGGCTATGTAAAGCTGACATTTATGTTGGTGATTTGGATTTTGCTGTTAGAATTCTACCAGATGATTATTAATCTCACAGTGGGAACAATATTTGACAATGCTAGCACCGCGTCGGGGAACCTCCTTGACAGTCAGCCCATTCCTGAGATAATTAGCTCTAACAAGTCCCTCCTACCAATCTCAGTCTGATCATTGCCGTCAAGATGAACAATAATGATCCCTGGGAGCGGAAACCCCTGGGGCAAGAATGTGTCCAATGCAGTCCTTTGATTGACCAGGCGCAAATCCCCTTCATCACAGGAAGTTAAACTATAACTTGCTGCATCAGCTCTGGCAGTGTAGTTACCTGCAGCATAGAATGCCTTCGTTCGCCTCAGGTATGACTGGCTCAGAATCAGCACGTCTGTAACACCATCCCCTTAGGAGGCGCGATGGTATACAGTGGCCATCCCGACTCCTCACGTCATCCACCTGGGTTGACAGGAGAATAGAAGAGGGGAGGGAGGAGAAAAGCTATTAGTGTAAGGCAGCAACAACAAATTCAATCTTACATCACGCATGTAACATTCCGACTTCCACCTGCCAATCCTTTGCACTGTGGGCCTAGACATCCCCATACTCACCACAGCAGTAGCAGCCCCTATTCTTAAGGAATGAGAGCCGTACTCAGATGGGTCCGAACCTTCTGTCCTCAGGGAGCTATCCAGCACCCTACAGAACTGATATCTAGTGAGTGGTGTACCATCTGCATATGCCAACAAGTGACCCTTTGGCCCCCGAGTGCAGTGAGCCAGAAAAGCTTCCAGATTTGCCAGGGGGCAGCATTCATTACTCGGAACCCTACAAAGTAGAATGTGCTTACCGATTCCCATCTGGTCGGTCTTTGAGCGGGCGATATTTATTGCCTGGGAAACATTCGGCCACTGAACATCTGCATATTGCAGAACCCCCGTCCCATCCCTCTTGTTCTTGGCCACCAGCTCACCAACCCTCAAAGCCCAATAGAATGCCATGGCAAAGGCCTCTCTGAACAGCCGGACCTCTTCTAGGGATGTACAAATGATCCCAAGGCTAGACATAAGAGCCACTAGCCGGGCAGTGTCAATGGGGTGTCTGGCGTCCGGTTTTGCCCCCTCCAGATGTTGCCAGCCCTTCAATGCTCTCCGTACCAAAAAGGCCTTTGTCCCATCAGTGCGCCCCAACATCTTCGCAGAGAAGCATATTGCAGCAATGTGCCGCCGTTCGCCCCTCCTCCCTCGGGGACCCAAGAAACACTAAGATTGCCGCAGGAGCGAAACCATCCCTCCTTCCCACGCTCCCTAAAAATCTGCAGCATGCACTGAATGCCTCTTCATAGGCATGCCTCGTCCTAGGCACTATGCTGACTGCCATGAGGTCTGGTAAACCGGGGCACCAAGCTTCCCCAGGTGTTCTGGGAATGGTGTGCCGCTCCTGGGTAATGGTACCTGAAGGCCTGCATCTTTAAATGATATAAAGCATCAGCTACATTGTTCAGTACACCTGGCACATGTTTAGCTTTAAAGATGACATTCAGTTTTAAGCACAGCAACAGAATTTCTTTCAATAAGCGAAGGATCATTTGACACCTGGCTGCCTGTTGATTAATACAATCCACTACAGACAAGTTGTCGGACCAGAACACCACATACTGGTTGCAAAATTGTTCCGGCCAGACCGTGAGGGCCACCAAGATGTGGAAGAGCTCAAGAAAACCAATGTTGAGCACCAAGTTAGACTCCTTGCACTCCTTCAGCCAGCCTTGAGCATGCCACTCAGGACCAAGAATGAGGGTGTTGTCATTCCTGTTTTTTGGTACCTCTGTCTTTATCTTTCTTGAAACATTTTGACTCAGGGTGGGATGGCAAGCCACAGAAGGAACAGCAGTGCTTGAACTTGAACGTCCCCGAGGGTTTGGTGCAAGATCTTTTATTGAAGTCCCAACAAGAGCCTTTCTCCCACCCCACCTGGGCTGTTGTTTGTCCCAGAGCCAGCCCGAAAGGGCTGACTAGGGGTGGTCCCAAGGCGTTGTGACTTCATAAAGCACAACCAGGTGTTCATGTCTTTCTGGTCTCAAATTAACATAGGCCTCGTGGCCTTAATTCTACAAAACTCCTTACCATAGTCCTTCCAGGCCGTACCCCCAAACTCATCGTACGCACAGGCTATCCTGTTTGGGTAGCAGGCCAGGTGCACGTCCATGTTTGGGAAATGTTTAACTATGATAGCTTGGAAAATCATGAAGCCCTTCAACCAGTTCATCAGTGTCTCCTCCACCATCTTTTTGTAAGGCCAGTGACAACAATCCCTAGAATGAGAGCACTCCTTGCACTGCTTGCCCTGCTCTTGCTCGGACCTATCCACAGTCAGTTTACACATGTCAACATAACTCCTCTTCCAAATTTTTTCTTTTATCTCCAATGGAACGTGTCTGCCTAACTGGTCATGATCTGAACGAACATCCCCCAGCCCAATACTCGGCAATGATATCCCCGTACCTGTTGCCGCCGCCTGAAAGTGGGATCCCTGCCACCACTGGAACCATGGGGGGGCACGCAGCTGGCCTCCGGGGTAACACTGTTAACCGTTCCAGTAGTCCCCTGTACCACCTGTATTGCATGACCAGACTGGGATGGCCCAGTAGGTCCTATAGCAGGAGTCTGCGTGCCCGGCCCACCCAAACCTTCAAAGGTGAGCCTCTAATCTCCTGGCCCTCTCAATGTCATCACCCTTGCCAGACTGGACAAAGCGCCTTCCATCATGGAAGGAGCCAACATGCTCACCTTGGATAGCCAGGGCAGCACACTTGATAAATTAGCCACCGAATCAGGCTGGGCTACAGTTCCTATAGGTATAACCCCAATTGCCATACAACTATTCCATTCTGAGCAATGCTACCTCTCACTGTGAGCACCAACACTGCCAAAACTCCCCCTTGCATTGTCATTGTCAGTGCTGGCCACTGGTGGAGACTGCATGGGGCACCCAGAAGTAGCACTCTCCTCCCCAGTGTGTCCCCTACCCTTTCTTCGTCCTCTAGTATGTCCCTGACCTCTAGCCCGCTTCTTCACAGGGGAAAATGGAGTACTCTCCGCTGTTGTCTCTGGGTCACTGGT
The DNA here is from genome assembly GCA_963921515.1 of Calotriton arnoldi. Classification (NCBI taxonomy): domain Eukaryota; kingdom Metazoa; phylum Chordata; class Amphibia; order Caudata; family Salamandridae; genus Calotriton; species Calotriton arnoldi. The sequence continues at coordinate 2,449,644 of CAWUFW010001020.1, read as the reverse complement.
CTGGCACCCAGGTGCCCGCAGACGCAGAAGGGCCAAAATCTCGCCCACGGCATCCATCCTACGCATCAACGTGCACTTCCTTTGGTAGGGAGACCACACTAATATGTTAACAATTCCACAGCCACAAATAGTCCTTATTGGGGCATATAGTCCGGCGTGCAGGCGCCTCAAAACCACCAAAACACTGACTGGGCCCAATACAGATTCGCCTCCGAACTGCCACTAAACCCCAACAAATCCTTCCAGGTGCGCTGCCCCACAGCAAGAAACACTTGTGCCTAAGAAACCTATTAAAAAGTCCCGGCACACTGTAGCTGTCCCAGCCCCCCAAAAATTACCTCAAGACACATTGGCCCCTGTAATGAGGGACCTGGGCCCTTACACTAGAGGACCCTGTTACCCTCAAAACGACGAAAACATCTTTCCAAACTGGGGAATGCACATACCCAATTGGGACCCCAAGACTGGAACCATTAACCTTCAGAGTGAGAGTCTAGGACCTTAAAATCTGGCCCACACAATACAGTAATCACCTACAAGCCACCAGAAAAAATGCCCCCCATCCCCCCTTTGAACACCCTCACCTCAGCAGCCAACAGCGCAGCACCAGAGCCGCCACAGAGAGCTACCTCAGGTCAGGTGAGAATATACTCGAGCCCATGCAGCTCCCGGAGGCTCAAGTTGCAAGCTCCGGCTGCAGGGTGCAGAGTGGAGCGCTTCCAGACAGAGATGCTGCCCAGAGTCCGTGAATCTGCCGCGGGACATAAAAGAAAGTAAAGAAAACGTTCTGCTCCACATTTTGGGGCAGCGCAGGGTCCGGGTGGCGTGTACTCTGCGGGTCAGCAAGCAGGATAGAGTCCCGCTCTCTGCCTCACCCGCCTTTTATGGGCAGGGCCTCCCTGTGGCCCACAACGACCCCGGAAGCAGTGGCGTAACACAGGCCCTCGCATCCCCGTGGTGTGGGGGGGCCCGAGCTGCTGGGGGCCCCCTCTGCGCAGTAGTCAGGCCTGAGAGCTCCGGATTCAATCCGGAGCGGGCCCCCTCCATGTACCTTGCAGGGGGGCCCCCTCAACTTTCGTTACGTCAGTGCCCGCAAGCACTTTAGTGCTTCTGGTACGTGCCCAAGAGCTCCAATTGCCTGCACACTTCCCAAGGGCTGCAACGTCTTGTGCCACACCCCCAAGTCGGGCCACGCTGCCATATGTTCAGCTCCCCTGAGTTGGGGGAGCCTTTGCAATTCTATCATTTCTATACTTTTCAATTACCAAAGTGCTTAGTTATAAAATCAGCAATTAACAAGTAGTTTCTAAAATTGAGGAATATCCATTCTGTTAAATGTTAATCACTCAACGTCTCCCTCCCTCACAATAAAATATGTGTGTTCAGTTCTCACCGGCTCTAACTAAAGGTGCGAAAATGGGAAGCAAGTGCAAATTGCATTTATCACCTAATTGTGCTAGTGTTAAAATAGGCGCAATTAACCATTTGTATCTATTTAGGACTAATGTATAAATTAAATCTCCGAATTAGAATTGAGGTGCTTATAATGATTATGAAAATGAATTCTAACTGCATTTTATAATCAGGTATATAATCCTCAGTCAAAGCAAAAACTACAAGAGCGTACATTTGGCATTTCCTCAGAAATAACATTGTAATCAATATACAATTAAAAATCTGTGACTTTTGGAACAGGTGGGTAAGAACAATCTAAGGGCATGCAAAATTGCGAAGTCAGATGCTTTGCAAACGCATTTACTGTAGAAATGGTGGTCTCTAGTTGGCGGTGGTACGAACCCTGTCCATGTAGGGGCCCTTCCTTCTAGTCAATTAAGTGAGTTATACATCTGCATAACCCATTCTCACCCCTTTGGTAGCTTGGCTCGAACAGTCAGGCTTATATCAGAGGCAATGTGTGAAGCATTTGTAAATAACACACACACAGTAACACAGTGAAAACACTACAAATGGACTCCACACCAGTTTAGAAAAATGAAGTATCTTTATCTAAACCAAACAAGACTAAAATGACAAAAATCCAACATACACAACTCAAAATATGACTTTTAAAAGGTTTTAGCAATTCTGTCCATAGGAAACTATGGATGCGGTGATTTTACACAAAGTACCTTCAGATGCGTCAACATTCACTAGGCAAAACAGCCGCAGAGGAGGAAAGCCTGGGAAAACACAGAGATGCGTCAGTTCATGAGTCCTTGGGGAGGCAATGCATCAGTTCTGCAGAAGTGTTGCATCAAATCCAGACTGTAGGGGCAAGCGAGGCGTTGAAATCGAAGACGGTTCTGCTCTGCGACTGATGCATCGGAAAATCTTGCTGCACAGGTGCGATGTGTGGAAATCTGGACGCCCTGGAGGTTGATATGGCAGCGGTCAACAGGCGCTTCACTGATTTCTACAGCCGCTGTCCTAAGATGTGCTGATTCTTTCAGCTGCACAGCAGGGCCTGCGTCGGAGTCAGTGCGGTAATCTCGGACTTTGGAGACTGGTGCGCTGAACTCAGGCTGCGGCAGTTTCTTTGGCTACTGGCAGGGGCTCCATCGATTTCTTCAGACGCACGGTGGCGGTGCATGGAAATTCTTCCCGCTCTGCGGTGCTGCGTCAGAAAATCAGGTGCTGGAAGGGTGATGCGTTGATTTTCAGGTTTCTTGTAGCTTTTTGCAGCAGGAACAACCTCCAAGGGCTCAGAACTGGAATTGGCTCCACAAGGCAGGTCAGAACTCCCAGCAGTTGACTTCAAGGATGCTGCAGGTGAAGTATTTGTGCCCCTGACACTTTTTAACAGGAGGCAAGCTTTACTTCAATCCCTTGGAGAATCTTCTCAAGCAGGATACAGCAATGTAAAAGTCCAGTCCTTTCCACTGCACACAGATAGAAGCAGCAACTACAGGCCAACACAGCAAAGCAACACACAGCAAAGGGGCAGTACTCCTCCTGACATCTCTTCTTCTTGGAATGGTACTCTTGATCCAGAAGTGTTCTAAAAGTCTGGGGTTTTACGTGCAATACTTATACCTGTTTTGGCCTTTGCAGTTGGCAAACTTAAAAGATAGTCTGTGTTCGTCACAAGTTCTTGTCTTGCCCAGACTTGGCTCCAGACACACTCCAGGGGGGTGGAGACAGCATTGTGAGAGGACAGGCACAGCCCTATTCAGGTGTCGGTGACAACTCATCCCACCACTCTAGCCCAGGAAACCCATCAGCCAGGTGATGGCTCATCAGGATATGCAGGACACACCTCAGCTCCTTTGTGTGACTGTCTAGAGTGAATGCACAAACACCCCCTGTCAACCTAAACCAGACGTGGATTCCACAGACAGGCAGAGCCATAGGATGGTTAAACAAAAAAATGTCCACTTTCTAAAAGTGTCATTTTTAAACACACAATTTAAAAACCAACTTCACTAAAAGATGTATTTTTAAATTCTGAGTTCAGAGAGCCCAAACTCCAAATCTCTATCTCTTCCCAATTGAAAGTTGCACTTGTAAAATGTTACAAGGGAGCTCCAATGATAAACTATGGGAGAGACAGGCCTTGCAATAGTGAAAAATGACAATATTTCACTATCAAGACATGTAAAACACACCAGCACATGTCCTACCTTTTACATACACTGCACACTGCCCATGGGGGTACTTTGGGCCTACCTTAAGGGTGCCTTACATGTATAAAAAGGGAATGTTAGGGCCTGGCAAGTGGGTGCACTTGCCAGGTCGACATGGCAGTTTGAAACTGCACTCACAGACACTGCAATGGCATGCCTGAGACAAGTTTACAGGGCTACTCATGTGGGTGGCACAACCAGTGCTGCAGGCCCACTAGCAGCATTTGATTTATAGGCCCTGGGCACACACAGTGTACTTTACTAGGTACTTACCAGTTAATCAAATATGCCAATCATGGATAACCAATCATAATCACAATTTACACAGGGAGTACTTGCACTTTAGCACTGATCAGCAGTGGTAAAGTGCCCAGAATCTCTAAACCAGCAAAAACAAAGTCCAACGTACAACCAAAAGTAAAGGAGGCAAAAAGACAGGGGAAACCACACCAAGGATGCCAGGTCTAACACGTATACCTTTTTTCACAATCTATGCAAAATGTGAACCAATTAAAACCTACAGAGAAGGGGAGCACCTTCGGCAGCCATGCCACTTTACTAGGAAACCTTTCTGATGTCATTCAGAGAAGCCCCCATGATAGAAATGCATAAGAATATCCACACCTAGAAGATTTGTCCTGTGAGGCACGTGTACTTGTGATAGGGGAAGTCATTGATCTATGGATGCTGAGAATGACTGTTTACCCACTTCCGCTATGTCTTAAGAGCAGTTTTGTTGTGGAAATGTTGTGCCTTTCATGTGTGGCTATGGCTATTCCCCTATCAATTAATTGAAGCAGATGTTTTGCCCTTGTTGTTGGGTATGACATCCAGGACATTTATCTGCACGAAGTCATCATGTATAATGGGCAGATGGTCTAAACTTTGCCTTGGGTGAAGTTGAGAATGCTTGTCATCAAATATAATCTATATGACGTCCCTCAATTCCAGCCTGGCAGTGCTTCTGCTGCGTGTCATGCAAGCTCCATCAGCAGTCTTAATTTTTTTCACCCATTATGCTGGGGGGGGGGCATTTTTAAGAGCCCTGTGGATAGTGCAGCAGGTCTTTGGTGTGTTGCATTGAGCCAGTGAATTTATATGAGGGTCAGTTTGATATTGTCATACTTGTGAATACCTTTAAAGAGAACTCCTGCTGCATAGCGAGCACTCTTTAGTGGAGTTAGGTGGATCTGTTGCCAGTAAGCAGAGAGATGCATCTATCAAGATGTGAAAGACCAGAGACTGGGTGGTTCTTAAGTTTGCTTTTGGTAGATTAGTCTTCATTCAGTAGAGAAGGACCAATTAACATGATGTGAGATCTGAAGCTGAGGTTGATGTCAACAAAGAAACCCAGGAACTTGATTCTGTCATGAGGTTGGGGAGGGAAGTCAATTGAATGTTTGTGGAGCAAAGCCTCTTCTTCAGAAATTATTCACTAGGGCACAAGAATGGCTCCTTACATAAAGGGTTTTCTTTATATAATGAGAAAGTGGCAGACCACATTAGGAATGCTAGTGCAGTGTTGCACAAGTTTAACCTTCCAACTTTAAGCTTCTGTTTAAGAGTATACATTCATTAAATAGGGTTGCTTTTAGGAGTAAAAAACACAGACTACTACAGCCTGTGTCTTTGACCCTACAAATACTTCAACCCACCCAGCCGATTCTCCCCTACTGATTTGTTAAATTCTGTAAATCTACACAAATGAAGCCTATAAAGGTTCTACAATATGAGGGGAAGGGGGTAAATTATCAAAAATTAGCAGATATGCATCATATTCAGAGGTCAAATATAAGACTTAAAAGATCATTACATAACATTCTAAAAACATTGGGGCATATGTACAAGTTCCCTTTTGCCACCACAACATCACTATTACCGACATTGTGGTGGCAATAGGGGCTGCGCCTTATGTACAAGGCAGCGTTAAGCCACTTAAAGTGGCTTAACGCTGCCTTGTACATAAGGCCCCCTTTCACGCTATACTTAGCATGAAAGGGGTGGGCAGTGGGTGTTGCGGTGGGCGTTCCACCGTAACACCCATTCATTTTGATTCTGCCCCCTATGTACAAGGGTGGCGTATATAGGAGGCAGCGCCAAAATTAAGACCAGGTAAATCCTGGTCTTAACTTGGCGAAACGAGGAGAAATGCATTATTTCTCCTCGTTTTTGCTTTTTCCATGTGTGCTGCCTTGTGCAGCACACATGGAAAAAGCAAAATGCCATGGTTTGTTTATGTACAGGAAGGTGTCCCTTCCTGTACATAAGCAAACCTTTAAAAAAAATGCCATTTTGTCACTTTCATGTGCGCTGCATGAAGCAGCACACATGAAAGTGCCAGAATGGCATTTTAGGATTGCTTATGTGCAGGAAGGGACACCTTCCTACACATAAACAATCCTCCCCTGCATGCAGACACCCATGCACTATGGTGCAAGGGTGCCTGCGTTGGGGCTAAGTTGCTAAACTTAGTGTCATCGCAGGGGGAAACGCGGGGCTGCACCACATTCTTGTAAATATGGTTCAGCCTTGCGTTTCAGAAGTGGCGGAGCGCGGCGTTAAGCCAAGGTGGCTAACGCCACGCTCCGCCACTTCCTTGTACATATCCCCCATTGTTTTTTAATCAATCAAATCCTCAACTAAAAGCTAAGATTACATTTTGTTTATTAAACAATAATAACCTATTTGTTGAATCATCACATAAAGTGTATTCTATCAAACAAACAGCCAACATGCGTTTTGCAGTATTCAATGAAAAATGCTTCTTCAGGGCTATAGAGAATGCATGCAAAGAATGTTTTTGTTAAAAATAGTCAAAGAGACAAACATTTTGACCAGACAAATATACAAAACATCAAATAGACAAAAATAAACATATACACTCAAATAACATAGTACTACTGAATAACCCATATCAAACTTGTATTTTAACACGTTATTGATACACAAATTCTGTAAATGTATGAACAGTTTGTTGCAATAGGTCCTGTGTGTTCACACATATTAAATATTAGACCATATTGAACATTGATCTCTTTCAAAATTATATTTTCAATAGTTTCTTGATTTAATTAAATTTCCCTTTATTTATCGTCAATAATAAGATTTCTGGTGAAGAAAAGAATATCTAGTAACATCATGATTACCCCTCACCTGGCCTACTTCAATTAAAGAAGGCAAATTTGTGTTCTTTACTTTACAATTGTTGGTACTTCTTGAGCTTATCACACATTTCTCTTGGGATTGCTTGCTGCTTGGGATGTAGAAACTAGGGTTGAGCAAAGATTCTCTCACAGCTGTGTTTTGTCCTAACCAGAGAAGGTTTATTGAGTTGACAGGGTCAGTGGTGGACGGCCATTCTCATAATCTGGCATAGCCCAGGTGAGCTGCAGGCTCAAGGGCTGCTTTCAGAGCAGGAAGGTCTGCTATGATTTAACCAGCGTCCACTGACCCATTCCAGCCCGGGCCTCTTGGAACTATGTTTTATTTATTGTCACTAACCAAAGAGTTTCTTTGTAAGTTTTTACTTAAAGGTTTTATGCGTGCACTTAGTGCAATGGTTTTAATTAACGGTGCACTTGATAAAATTAAACTTGAAACTTGAGTGTAGGGCTAGATTGACATTTTGTGCCAGGGTTGACCCCTCCCAAATTAATAACCCAATTTGTGGTTGCTATTTGTGTGCTGTTTTGCTTTGTGATAGCTGACCATGAGGTGTATTCTGGATGTTTTGGGTGTTTGTTAGGAGACAATGTACCATGATGTAAAAGGAGCAGGTTGCTGAGTGGAGTGATACACTCTGCAAGACTGTGCTGGTCACAGATACAAATACAGAGAGCTTCACTCAGTCCTACGTCTTTCATAGGTGAACAAAATGAGTTCCATTTAGTTGGTGTTATAGCGTCAACGTGTTGGGCCTTATCAATTATCTCATTTACCTTTTAGTTGTTAACCTCAGCTACCATGTCAAATCCACTTAGGTCCTCCGACGTATCTTGTTCTGTGCTGAAAGGGACTGGAATATTTAGGGGGTAAACAATTATCATATGAGGACCTGGAATAGGATAATTGTTAACATAAATTTATTGGCTATAAACTCCCAAGTAATCTCTCCCCAATTTAGTTAACTATCAAGTCAAATTAAATTTAACCACAAACAATTAATGAGCCAGAATCAGCAGAGTAATTTATCTTATATCAAGTCAAATTAAATTTAACCACAAACAATTAATGAGCCAGAATCAGCAGAGTAATTTATCTTATTTTATATTCCTTGTTAGATTTCAAATAATTTGCATACAACCTAAATTTTATCTAGATCAGGTTTAATATGCAATTATAAATTATATGCGAGATTCAAATATGAAAGAGCTATCTTCCTCAGCCGAGGGAGATCTTATCCTAAAGGAAGTAAATTAGAAGGGAAATCATATGCGTTTCATACCAACCCTATAAGGAAAGTTCAGTAAAATCCATTTGACCCGTTCTAGTTCATGGACAGATTTGTCAGCCTCTGTCCGCTCTGTAGCGTCAATGCCACAGCTGCTCTGGCATGAACCCTTTCAGCCAAAAATGTTCCACTACGTTCACATGCCAGCCAGCAGCAGAACGCAGCATTTCATCACAGTTCGCGTTGTTTCTAGAAGTCCAAATCATCAGTCTCTGTACCGCAAGATAGGTAAAGGGGGTGACGCTCCTTAGTTACAAATTGAGGCAAAATTATACTCCATAGATTCCAGGTTTGCACCCCTTGACTTCACCAAATTTGTCAGACCACTCTGTCCCATTCGTTGCTCAAGATAGGATGAGCTGATGTAGTAGCTAAAACTATACAAATCTGGAAGAATTAAGTAATCCATTACTGGCAGTTTCCTTAGGACCACTGTAATTTATTTGTATGATTATTTGTAGCCTTTGGAATGTAGGCGATTTCATGCTCTCATCTCCTGTCTGACCATTCTCAAGCGTTTGCTCTAGGAAGTAAAACTTTTGTTGCAAATCTAGTCAAGTATGATACAAATGTGAAAGAAAGTGATTGAGTGTTAGAACACAAGTGTAAACTTTACTAAAGGTTCCCATAGACTTCAGACAATTCAGTTCTTAAGTTCATACTAGGAAAGCAAGCAAAGTTTGAGGCCTTCATGAAATACAGCTTATACACGATAAATTTGTGCTAAAATGTGAATCTCACATTACATTAAACAGTGCATTGATTCTTCATTTGAGCATATTAATGTCATTTCAATATAATTTGCAATTAATCCATGTAAGTATAGGGTACTCATAAAAATGTTAACATTCACTATTATTTCACATATAATTTTTGTAAGTCTTCTTTAGCACTTTATATGTCATTATATCATGCAGGATTTAAAGAACATCAGAAATGAAGTTTTACGAAGTGCAATTCATAACATAATCTCGTCTAACACCAACTTTTCTTGTCAATGTCAATGCTCACGTTACACATTTTAGGGTTATTATCCGTTTTCTAACACATGAAGCAATTTTATTCTTACATAGAAATTTCTCTGTGTTATCATTTCATTTACCACGTTTAGCTAAACGTAAGATCACATGTTACTAAAATGTCAGATTTCATGACAACTTATTAACTCTATTGTGTTATCAGAAAACTACTTCTAACTTTCTACATGCTTTTACAATGCAGTATCTAGATCAGAGCTTCATTGGTGTGTTTCTTGATACATGGATCCTAAAACAAATTTTTGTCATTATCATGTAAAAGTGTTACAAACCAATTTGTCGTAAATAAATGAAACATAACATCACTTGCTCCATCAATTCCCCCTTGAAGGTGAATCGAGATATCACACTCTTATCTTTATCTTTATCTGATGTCACATTTATAAGGTGGATGTCTTCATAAGCTTTAGCCTAGTTTGTTCTAAGGCTTTTAATTCATCGGAGTACCCACACTGTCTATTCTCTAGTTCAATTTCTGCTTTCTTTCTCTTGATCCCCCTAGTCTCCTTTTCAATTTTTGTGTGTTTATAATATCTGATAACCATTATTATTATTAGTAAGCAAATAGCAATAGTTAGTATGGGTGTTAATATTTTCCCCAATAAACTACCTTCCAAAGTTGCAAACCATTTGCCCATGGAGGTAAATCCTTTACCTATAGATTCCCAATCTCCATCAGTTTTCAATTTAGTCAAATCTTTTCCCAAGTTAGTAATATTGCAGATATATTCCTGCAAATCTTTGCTTTTGTCAAGGATATATAAGTACAGCACTGTTGGACCTTTAGCATGCACCAGACTCCGCCCTCTTTTGCAAGTAAGACGACTAGCGCAAGTCAGTTTTGTAACATCATACATCTGATAGCAACCAATTCAGTATCTATGACCAGGAACCCTCCTGCTGTATCAGTTGATAAGCGATCAACTACAGTAGAAAGGTTACAACTTTTGTGAGAATTTAGAATCACCCCAACTGATGGTATTATTGCACCAAAAATATCCCCAATTATTTCAGTAGCACTTCTTCCCCTTCTTAAATGGGTGTGTTTACATTCATTAGTTCCACTAGCTTGTCCCACGTGATAAATGTTTGGAAATACTATTCCCATAAAGCAGCATCCGTACTAATGTTTTGGTAGCCTATAATGAGTATTTTTCCCACAAATATAGTACATTCCTAGGAAGACTGGATCAGAACGTCCAAGATATAAACCCCAACCTCCCACAATTTGGAAGGTGCGATCACATTCACTGGAACCAACAAACTTATTATTAAATTCAGTTCTGTGTCTCAATATGCATAGCTATCCTTTGTGTTGGCTATTCAAAGCCATAGCAGAGTGTGCATCATCGTTTTTAATTTCACCCTCCCAGTGTGCCCAAGGTGGAATTTTTGATTGTGTTTCAGCCTTCCTTTTTATTTCCCCACGTCTTCAACTGAATTGATAAAATCCTTTTCAACATTATGCAAGAAGCAAATTAGATTATGTCTATGCGCATATATTGTATTTATATTTTGTGTTGGTTGGAAAAACACCCATTATTTCAGCAGTTCGCGTATCCGTTACAATGTTCATATTTATCCTAATCGGTATTTCAGAAAAGATCAAATCATAATTTGAGTAATAATATTGAAATTGCCCTTTACACTAAAATAAACTAATTAGTACACTACAAGAAATGCCATAAGTAAGAGGTAGATGATGGTAAGTCACCCCTCTGATACTGAGGTAGGTAATTGCATGCACACATATCAATCTCTAGCATCCATAGTGTCGACGTACTCATATAGAAATTTAGTAAAGACATTTAAATAAAAGTAATTAACATATTGATCATGATGTAAAATCTTATCTGTTAAGTCATTAATTACATTTCCATCATTCTTTTCTTCCAACGGTTTAGTAACAGGGGTAGGATCAGTGTCATGCTTTACATAGACATGATGAGGAAGATTTAAAACTATAAGCAACAACACAATAATTATGGAAAAAGCAGCTAAGAAGTAAACATATGTGTTTACGTTTTAATGATACCGGGTTTGGATCTCCCATCTCCCTAGAAAGGGAACTCAAGTTTCCCGTTAAATTTTGAGAATGCTTCACAACGTAGGATCTGCAGCAAATATTTTGTTGAGCACTTCAAATGAGATTTTCATTCTTGCTTCCACTGTTACAGTTTATAGGTTTCAAGGTTTGGCATAATCCGGTGTATATTTGTCTCTTCAGTTATTCATAGGCCATTTCCTTTCTTTGAATACCTTGAAAATTATCTCTTTCACAATAGTCTTTCAAGGTGGTTTTTGTGAGTTTAGATCTTTGAAGCAAAAAGCTTGATATGCTTTCTCCTAGTCACTGGCTGCTGCTAGATAAGTCCATTCAGGTGCAGCATATCTCCGATATGGTACTTCAGCTCTTTTTGACTTTCTCACTGTTGGTCTGTCATCATCTGTATCACTCTGTTCAGATTGACTTGAGACTTCAATTACAGTCGAGGGTACTTTGCCTTCTGCCAAGATTTGCCTCAATTTAGCAGTTCTGTAGGCCAACAGTCTCCACTTATCACTTGCTTTTCACTTTCACTGTTCACTGCAGCTGGGTTAATACTTCGCCTAGTCAGGCCCCTCTCCACTTGACCCTCATTACCTACAGGGCCTGACTCTCTCGGACCCTCATTTGAACCAGTACTTAGAGACCCAGTAGCTGGTGCCCCCTCTACTCTGTGACTAACCTGAGTTGGACATCTCACTGTAACCACCGGCACATCCACTACAGGTATCACATTTTCAAGGGGATATGGTACTCGACGAGTGTGGGCAGCATGTACCCAATTAGGCAGACCACATTTGACAGCAGTTGTAGTAATAAGGATCACTTGATACGGCCCACGCCAACGAGGCTCCAAACACAATTTGCGCACGTGTTGCTTCACTAGTACCCAGTCACAGGGACAAAGGTCAAGGCACTGCTCCTGCTGTGGTGAGGTGGCAGCTTCCTCAACCTGCTGAGACACAGAATGGACCACATCACCCAGTACCTTACAGTAATCGAGTACCAATTCATCAGTTATATTCACTAGCTGATTGGCTGGTACTGTAGGCTTTCGCATTGCCCTCCCCATTATGATTTTGTGTGGGGACAGTCCAGTTCTTCTGTCTGTGGTACTTCTCAAACTTATCAAAACCAAGGGCAAGGCATTAGGCTATTTCATCGACGTGGATGCACACACCTTTGCCAAACGGGACTTTGGCGTTCCATTAACTTGCTCGACCACTCCAGACACCTCTGGTCGGTATGCACAGTGTAACTTCTTCTCAATTTCTAAAGCTGCACAAAGCATTCACATCGCCTCATTGTTAAAAGACTTCCTCTATCCAATTCCAAAGAGGTTGGAAATCCAAACCATGGAATAAGCTCTATAAGGAGTAGTTTAGCTACAGTTAAACTATCATTATGCCTGGTTGGAGAGACTTCCACCCAAAGAGAGAACAGACACACAATTACTAAAACATATTTTAATCCATTGCAAGGGGTCATTTCGATAAAATCGAGCTGCATCCTATTAAAGGGTCCTCCAGATCTTCCTACATGACTCATTGTGACTACTGTTTTCTTTTCCACATTTTGTTGTTGACATATCACACACCTCTGGCACAACACCTCTGACTCAGCTCGGAATCGGGGATTGAACCACGTCTGTCGAAAGAAACGCATCATAGCATCTCTCCCGACGTGTGCACAACTGTGGTAGTTTCTTGCCATTGGTGACAACAAACTATCAGGTAAAACTGGTCTTCCATCTGTGTATACCCATACCTCATCTTCATGCCTTTGTGTGCAACCTGCTTTAATCCATCCCTGTGTCTCTGTTTCTGACACTTCATCCTGTAATGCTTTTATTTCTTCCCATGTTTCTACAACTGAAAACATCAGCCTGCATGCAGTGATATCAGGTTGTTCATTTAATGGGTCCCCATTGAAGATGTAAGAATTTAGGGTGCAATAGTGCTTGGTCTCAACCGCATAGCATTACCGACCGCCACATAATCATTTCCATGCTGATGGGCTGGACATTTTACCACCGCAATTTGGGTGGGCAACTGTAATGACAGCAGTATGTTTTTCACTGTCTCTCCGTTTCGGATGGGTGAACCCGAATAAGTCATCAACCCACACTGAGACCACAATTGCCCAAAATCATGGACAACCCCAATCCATTTTGGCTGTCCATAAAAATGGTAACTCTCAAATGATCAGTAATGCTGCAATCCCTGGTTAGCGCGATCAACTCAGCCACCTGGGCTGAATACACTCCTTGTAACCACGAAGCTTCCACTACTCCCACAACCATACAGATAGCATATGCAGCTCTCAAGTTTTCTCCTGCATCTCTCAAGCATGATCCATCCACAAATGGCACATGATCTGATTTAGGCAATGGGACATCTAAAATGTCCGGTCGGGGCTTGGTGCATAATTCAGTCACATCCAAACAATTGTGATCTGCTTTATCAATCACAACTTCATTTCCTGGCAAGGGCATCAATGTAACCAGATTCAAGCTTGTACATCACACCAATGACACATTCTCAGCACCCAGTATCACCTGTTCGTATTTAGTTAACCGACTACTTGTGAGCTGTTGCGTTCAAGTAAGAGTAAGCAAGATCTCAACAGAATGTGGTACATGCACTTTCAGCGAGTGACCCATCCCAATGCTCTCACACTGTTCCAAACTCACACATGTGGCAGCAACTGCCTTTAGATATCCAGGCAATGCTGCAGCTACATGTGGTTGAAAAGTATGCAACAGGTCTGCGCGCAGTTCCATGCATCTGCGTCAGAACTGACAATGTGCAGCCTTCATGCTCACTGCAGGACAGAGTGAAGCTTTTGTTAAAGTCGGGCATTCCCAATGCTGGAGCTCAACATAATCTCTCTCCCAGTTCATTAAATGAGTACATGCATTCATCATTCCATGGAACGGGATCTGACACATCCTTGTGCGTAAGCCTCTGAAGTGGCTTAGCGGTCAATGAGACATTTGGAATCCATTGGCAACAATAGCCGACCATTCCCTGAAAAATGCAAACTTCTTTTAGTGTGCTCGGAGGATTCATCTGCAGAATGGCAGTAATCCGATCCTGTGACACCTTTCTGGCTCCTTTCTCAATGTGATGTCCTAAGTAAAGGACCTCTCTTCTGCAAAAGTGTAACTTTGTAGGTGACACCTTATGCCCACTCACTGCCAGATGATTCAGTAATGCAATCCTGTCACATATACAAGCCTCCTGAGTACCTGACGCTACCAACAAGTTGTCAATATACTGTACCAAAACAGAGTGATTTGGCATTACAAATGATTCCAACTTCTTTTTCAATATTTGATTGAAAAAGGAAGGACTCTCTGTATACCCTTGTGGAACTCAGCACCATGCCAAGACACTGCTTAACACTTGGAAAGCAAATAAAAATTGACTATCCGGGTGTACAGGGATGGAGAAAAAAGCTTGACACAGGTCAATGACAGAATATCACTCAGCCTCACATGATATAGTATTACGGCTGGATTTGGCACGATTGAACAGCATGGTATCACAATCTGATTAACCCTGCACAAATCCTGCACAATTCAATATTTTCCGTTTGGTTTATGAATTCCCATAATAGGTGAATTGCATGGGCTCCCCATGATCTCTCTCAAAATTCCGTGTTCAATCAATGACTCAATGAGAGGTGTTATACCAGCAATGGTTTCAGGACTCAGATTATATGGTGGAATTCGAGGAAATTCTGCATTTGGTTTCAAAGTGATTTGTAATGAAGCTATTCCTTTAATCAGTCCAATATCTTTTCCTGTGAAATCCCAAACTTCAGGCAACACAATGTTTCTCAATTCTAGGGGTAAATCATCACCAGCTAGTAAGGGGAATAACCCTGCGATTTCAGTCTTTTGTTTTGCCATTTTTTTTTTATTCTTTTTATTAAATACCAAAGAAGCGACTTTCATGATTACAATCAAATGGGATAAATCCAATTTCACATAGCTATACATACCAAGAGCTATTATACTACACAGGTCTTTGAATAGTATAGTAACATTAACTATAACGTATCTAGTTCATCAAGCGAGGGAACAACTGGCAGGGCACAGATATTACCGCGATATTCGTTCCATTTGCTCCAGATAGCAGACCATTTTTTAGGGCATCCTCTCGCTACATATACCGTTTTTTCCCTTATCATACACCAGTCCATGTCATCCCTCCAGGACCCCACCTTGGGTGGCACACTTGCGCCCCACAGCCTAGCGAGATTCCTCTTGGCTACCATCAAACCCAGCGTGACCCATATTTTGTCTTTACTATTTAAATCAGTGGGCTCCCAGACGTTCAATAGACATCGTTTGGCCTCCACTCCCATATCCTGTCCAAGGACTTCTCCAAGACAGTCATGTATTCCCTTCCAGTAATTCCGAATGTGCACACATTCCTAAAGAATATGCATGAATGTACCCACCTGGCCACACTGCCTTCGACACAGTAAATCATTTGCCCTACCCATATTGACTAGCTTTACCCCCGTGATATATATTCTGTGGAGAATTTTGACTTGGGCCAATCGCAGTCGGGAGGAGATTGCGACCTCCCGTGGGGAGGCTACCGCTTCCTGCCATTCCTCATCGTCTAGTTCCAGTCCATATCCTTCCCAGTGTTCTCGGACCCGTCCCAAGGAGTCAGGGGCATTATTAATCAGTTTCTTGTAAGTCAGGGACACCACTCTCGTCTAGCAACCTATCCTCCTGTGGTGAAGACTCTGGAGGAGATTCTCCCCTCAGTAACTGTGATGTTAGTGCGTGTCTCACTTGTATGTATCTAAAGTATTCTGTATCCGCCATTTCATATTCTTGTTGCAGGGTGGCAAATTTTACAATTTCTCCCTTCTTCCAAAGGTCTCCTATCTTTGTGATCCCAATCATATCCCACTTGTCAAACCCCTTTGTGTTCCTCAAGGTGCCCAGCTGCTCCGAGTCCCATAGGGGGGTAGCCCGCATGAGCCTCTGTTGCCAACCCAGACTTCTGTTGACTGTATGCCACACCTGTACCGAGTGCCTAGTTGGTCCCATTAAGAGAAATTTTTGGGGTTTAGAGTAGAGGGCCATATTATAGTTACTGCCTGGCAGGAGCCGCTTGTCCATCCTGTAACCCGGATCATCCCAGAGACGGTACGTGCACTGATTGATGGCCGCCAGGTGGGCCGCCCAATAGTATTTGTTGATGTCGGGGAGTCCAATCCCCCCGTCATACCAACTTAGTACCAATTTTGGAAAGGCTATACGCGGACGACCCTCCCAGAGCAAATCCCTCTGGAGACTCTCCACCTCTTTGAAATACTTCGCAGGGACTAGGTCCGAGAAGTTCTGAAGCGCATAAAGAAAGTGCGGTAGGGACATCATTTTAAACAACGCTGCTCTCCCCAGTAGCGAAAGCGGGAGCGTTTTCCAGTTGGCGACATCCCTCCTCAATCTCTGCAGTGGGGGGAGAAGGTTACGTTCATACCTCATGTTGGAGTCTTTTGTGATAAATATTCCCAAATACTGGAATCCCTCTGCCGCTACCTGCATAGGGCATCCCCTGGGCAAGGGGGGGGGGTTCTCCATGCAGGACATACATTAGGGATTTACTCCAATTGATTGTGTACCCGGAATATTTCCCAAAATTTGTAAAGATATTAAGTAGTCTGTGGAGGGAAGCCTTGGGAGATGCGAGGTACAGCAGAATATTGTCTGCATAGAGAGAAATGCGGTCCTCCCATGTTTCGGCCCACTTCAATCCCCGAATTACGGGGTCTCTGCGAATCCACGCAGCCAAAGGCTCTAGAGTCAGGGCGAAAAGCAAGGGAGACAGCGGACAACCCTGTCAAGTCCCACGTCCCAGTGTGAATACATCCGACTTTTTATTATTAACCACCACCTGCGCCAAGGGCTCCGCATACAGAAGGCGTACCCATTTGATGAAGTGTGGCCCGAACCCTATCTTGGATAAGACTGCAAAGAGATATGGCCATTCAATTGTGTCGAAGGCCATTGTGGCATCCAACGAGACCACGACTGCCTCTTCCCAAATAGTACCCTGACGTCCTAACACTCCGTGCAGTCTTCTCAGGTTTAGGGCTGTGTTCCGGTGCGGCATAAAGCCCGATTGATCCGGGTGCACTAATTTGCTGATCATCACCTGAACCAAACGACCAGCCAATAGTTTGGCTAGTATTTTAGGTTCGGCATTTAATAAGGAGATGGGCCTGTATGAAGAACACTCGTTTCTGGGTTTTCCCGTTTTATGTATGGTGACCAGCGTAGCCACTCTTTGGTCTCGGGGGAGCACTCCCAAATCACGGCTTTCATTAAACATGTCCCGCAAATAAGGAGCAAGTTTTTCAGGCTTTAACTTGTATAATTCAATAGGCAGCCCATTGGGGCCCATTGCCTTGCCTGATTGGAGGTTCCTAATTGCCTGGGCAACTTTGTCATTGGTAAAATCGCTATCCAGCGTGTCCCGTTCATCTGGAGTCAGAGTAGGGAGTAGTATGTCCGAGAGGAGGGCTTGAGAATCCTCCTCTTGGAGAGAGGTTCTCGCCTGGTAGATGGAGTGATAATAGTCTGCAAATTCATTAGCTATCTCTTGTGGATCAGTTATTATTTCACCCAGTCCCTTTGTTAGTTGTGGCACCAGTCTGCTTGCTAGCTCTTTTTTATCCAACCAGGCTAATAGCTTTCCAGCCTTGTCTCCCAGGTCCTACAGCCTACCCTCCTTATCCCTGCTCAGCGTCTTGGCCATATCCGTTGCAATGGTTTTATATTCGTCTCTTTTGAGTTTCAGGGCATGGAGTTTGTCCTGTGTCATGTGCCCCTCTGCTTCCTCCTCCAAGAGGAGAATTTCGTCCTCTAGGTGGGTTAGGTCCGTGGTCTTTTCCCTTCGCACCACGGCAATCAGTGAGATTGCTTGACCCCTTACAACTGTCTTAAAGGCCTCCCATAGGGTCTGGGATGACCGTACTGAGTCTCTGTTCTCTAAAAAGTAATATTCAATATCTTTCGACAATTTATGTTTGGCCACAGGGTTTCGAAAGTACCAGGGATTGATGGGCGCTAACCTCCCCACCCTTTTCTCACCTAGGACCACCTCTGCCCATAGCGGGGAGTGGTCGGATATTCCGCGGGCCAGGTGTTGGATCTCCCGAACATTTCCTATTTGAGACGCTGGAGTGAGGAGATAATCTATGCGGGAGAAACTAGTGTGTGCCCCAGAATAAAAGGTATATTGAGCACTACCCGGGTGGGGCACTCTCCACATGTCCACAAGGCCCATTGCGTCTAGGAAATCTGGGAGCCACCTATGGGAGGGGCTTATAGTGCGGGGGGCACCGGTCAAGGGAGCGAGACACAACAGAGTTAAAATCCCCTCCGATTACCAGGTAGCCTTCTGGGAATGACAGCAGGACTTTGCCTAAATCTTTAAACGCTGGGCCCTGTAAACCTGCCGGGGCGTACACTGCTGCCAGCGTAAGTGACTTCCCCTCCAACTTCCCGGAAATTGCGGCGTATCCACCCAACACATCAGTCCAGGTGTGGATTATTGACAGTGGAAAGGAGTTTCTAATCATAATGCCTACTTCTCTGGATCCCGAAGTAAAACCCGAGTGAGCCACCAGTTTATATCCCCATCAGCTCATAGCTTTACAGGAGTTACCAACCAGGTGCGTCTCCTGGAGGAGCACCACATCCGGGGCATGTCGCTTGAAGTATTGCAATACGATACTACGTTTTAATTTGTCCCCGAGCCCGTTTACGTTCCAATTTAGGAGCTTAACATTTTTATCCCAATGTGTTCCCATTCTCGTTGTCATATTCAACATATCCCATACCTTGTATTGCAATATTCAATGTCGCTTGTACTAATGAAACAGAAGACAAACCAACCCCAACCCAACTACCCCCCTCCCTGCTGCCCTGCACTCTGGGCCTAGAACTGCCCATGAATCAAACTATGCAGAGTGCCTGTCGCCCAAACTTTAGACTAAACGTAGAATATAATGGGGGGGGGGGGAAACTCCACCTCCCCGACCTCATCCCTTAAACAAACACATTTTGCCTCGCTAGGGGGGCCCACAGAGTGTCTGTAATAATTAGTAAGGCACTTAGCGTAACCAGTCAGATCATAGTTCGTCCTTTGAGCTCCGCAACCGCACTCAACGCGAGCAGGCCCAGCGGTCCAATGTTCAAAACCAGGCAATGGCATCATGCTTATGCCAGTCAGTGCCTTCATCCGAGGCGGCCGAGTCCAGCTCCTCAGCGAGCGCTATGGTCTTTTGCAGCCCTCCAGCCCTCTAGCCAGTCTGCAGCTTCTTCCGGATTATCGAAGAACCAGGCTTTACCTTCAGCTTCATCACGGAGCCGTGTAGGAAACAACATGGCGTATTTGATCCCCCTGTCCCGGAGCCGTTTTTTGACATCCAGAAATGATCTACGCAACCGCTGGACGTTTAGGGTGAAGTCCGGAAAGAAAGAGATCTCCGAATTCTCGTATATCAGCGGAGGGGCCACTCGAGCAGTGTGCAGTATAGCATCTCTGTCTCTAAAGTTTAAGTCTGGCCAACATCGGACGGGGAGGCGCTCCAGGTTTCGGTCGCCCTCCAGGGACTCTGTGCGCTCTTTCTACAACAAAGAATTTTGATAAATCTTTAGGCTGGAGATGTTTAAGTATGAGTTCCTCCACGAATAAATCAGCCGTGGGGCCCTCCGCCCAGTCCAATTATGCGCACATTGTTCCTTCTAGTGCGACCTTCATAATCCTCCAGTTTTCCCTATGCAAGTTTTAAAAGGCTGCAGGTCTTTTATGTCCTGCTGCATTTGCGAGGAGTCCCCTACGAGGCTGGATGTGACAATCTCCATTTGTTTCACCTTCTCCCCTACTTTAGTTAAGTCCGCTCTAATCAGTGTCACTTCGGTTGTGATTGTATCCATCCTATGCTCTAGAGAAGTTCGCACCCCCGAAATGGCGTCCATGATGTCCTTCAGTGTTGGGTCCTGGTCTTCTCCGTCTGGGCCAGTCGCCACTTTACTTTTAGCATGGTGCTCAACATTTGTGGATTTCGGCAAGGCAAATTTGTCGAGTTTGGTTTGCTGCGACCCTTTCAAACCTTTTGTCAGCCCAGCCAGCACTCATACAGCGCAACGGGGCAGGGTCTCGTCACCGTGGGCACCCCGCCCGATAGCCAGGCTCCAACAGTTTAAAGGGCTCCCTCAGCTCGGCAGCCAATGCCGGCCCCTGAGTGTTGTAGCTTCAGCTGCGACAATATGCACAGTCAGGCAATTAGCGAGATACCCACCCACAACATTTTAAAAAAACGCAGAGGTGGAAGGGGAGCCATTGGTAGGTGCGAGTAGCTGCTCTCCATGGAGCTCGCAGAGTTCTGAAAAACTCTGCTTCGCATAGCGCAGAGGAGTCTTTCCTCGCACGCGCTCGCCAACGGTAAGTTGGCGAGCGCGAGCTATCTTACCACTGATTCAACTTGAAAAGAAGAGAGTTTTTACTTGGCTAAAAGTTTAGGAGATTATCTTGTAGTCAACGACCTGCAAAGCAAACATTTACACAGTGCTCAATGAAAGCTAGCATTACAATAGTGCAGTTGAATATCCTGCACTGTACACAAATGACACTGCTGGAAGCTTGCACAGCAATTTGATTCCTATGTGATGGGATCTCACATCAATTATCTTGCAAATGTTCTTTCGTTTGACATACCTTCTTTGCATTTCTTATCAATCCCAACCCCAAACTAGGATACTCCCAGTTCTATTTAATATGAGGATATAGTCCATATCTTATTAAATCCATTGATTCACCGAGCTATACTGTAGTCATCAATTTACCAGGTCCCACAGGATAAAAAATGAGGCATAGTATAAAAAACTGGTTTACTCCCCTTTAGCTCAGTACACACCCTCCTGTGCCAAAGAAAACACAGACTGGTCGGGAGAGAAGTTCATCTTTACTGGTCATCGCCTCAAGTGTTAGTAATACAAATGTTTACCTCATCTGGTTTGGAGATATTGCCATTGTGTACAAGCACAGGAGAAGGTAGAATTCCACTTTTCCTTCATGCAAGTCCTCCCAACGAGCCTTTAATGCACATAGCTGTGTTCCTCTCCTCCTTTTGCTTTTTGAGATCATCCAACCAACTAAGTAGTTTTGCCTGATGTCCCAATAAGAAAACAATGGGAATTTATCCTAAAATGTTTACATCTGCTGATTTATTTCACCCAGTGGAACAAACAGTGCAAATATATGATAAATCTAATGATAAT
Source organism: Calotriton arnoldi (assembly GCA_963921515.1). Classification (NCBI taxonomy): domain Eukaryota; kingdom Metazoa; phylum Chordata; class Amphibia; order Caudata; family Salamandridae; genus Calotriton; species Calotriton arnoldi. The sequence continues at coordinate 2,428,169 of CAWUFW010001020.1, read as the reverse complement.
GAAGTCACAAGCTCTAATGTCACCTACACTCTTTTTTTTTTTTTATTGAATTTTTATCCCTTTTTTATCCAAGGCAGAATATACAGAAAAGAAAAACAACACAAGGTTATGAAGTAATTTCAGACACATTGTTACATATTGAAGGAAAAAACGACATCTAAAGAAAAAGATAAATAACGTACAAAAAGGCAAAGTTGCCGCACGTACTGTGGACAGGGTTTTCTAGACAATATATTATTTATCCAAACATTTCATATATCAACATATTTATACCGCCACCTCTAAATTAATCATACCAACACACATAAAAATTGCCTATATGCAAAAAAAAAAAAAAAAAATAGATTACAAAAAAAGAAAGAAAAAACCCTTTTCTCAATCCAAGTTTATAGGATCCACTCTGATATTGGAGACCAAATTTTGGCGGCCATAGTTCGTTTCCTTCTCCCTTTGGTCTTATAGATGGATAGTTCAAAATTATACATGGCTAAGAGTCTGGAGCGCAAATTATTAAAAGTGGGTGGATCAGGGCTAATCCACTCATTGGTAATACAGGCCCGTACCACCGCCATTAAAATGAATAGAAGAGCAGTTGTGGCTTCCGATCTTAAATTTGCCGCCCTATCAGATCCTACACCAATAATTACTAATTCTCCCGTAATTATCATGGGGGATCCAAATATTATACCTAAGAAATTCTCAATTCCGTGAAAGAACTCACCCAATCTAGGACAAGAGAAAACATATGAGATGAATCCGCCGCAAATAATCCACACCGATTACATTTGTCCCCCACCATTACACCCCATCGAGCCACCTTACTTGGAGTATAATATAAATCATAGAGGGCCATATAATGCTGACTACGTATTCTTCCAGTCATTAAAACTTGATTAGCAAGCTCTAGGGATTTAATTATATTGATATCCTCAACTCCCAGTGTGTCACCTACACTCTTACTGCTTTCTAAATAATTATTTCACAATAGAATATACAAAATCAAACTTTAATGCATGTCCAACATTTGCACATCATAAATAAGCCATGGTGCCTGACATGACTCAGTTACTTGGCTTTCCCTTAAGAACCTTCTTTTAAGCACCAGCTGTACCTTCCTCAAGGAAAAAGACCATTACAGGACTAAGAGATCCATCATCTCGCTGTTGAACTCCCAACAATGTTATCATTTCCTGTACGTACCTATAATCTCGACTAACAGCAGTGGTTTCTGCACTTTTGTAAGACAGCACTTGCTTTGTGAAGATGACACAGACACTGGGGCATGGAAGGAGACACAAGTCTATATGGGCAGATGCATTAGGACACAGGTTAGAGCCCTAACAGTTAGGTAATGGTTAATTCCTGCCTAATGCACGACACCATCTAATGGTGATCAACACCAAAAATCCAGGGGCGGCTCCTCCACTAGGGCAGAGGAGCATCGCCCACTGCTTTCTCGCAGTGCGAGAAGCAGAAACATAAAATGGTAAAACTACCATTTTATGTTTCTGCTTCTCGCACTGCGAGAAAGCAGAAGTGTTTGGTTGCGGGTGGGCGGGGCTGCTGTTCGAGCAGGGCTGGGCCGGGGAGGAGTGGTGTGCCCACTCCTGAGTGAGCATGACTGGTTTGGTCGGCCCTCTGGGGTCGCCAAAATCAGTCATGCGCACTCTGCCCTTTCTCCATGCAGGCTGCAATGGAGCCTACATGGAGAAAATGGCCTCCCCATAGGCGCCTGACTGGGCGGCGTCCCCACCAATCACAACGCTGCCATTGCAGTGTTGTGATTGGCTATGGGGAGGGGAGGGATGCTGCCTATTTCTTATTCCTGACGGAGGCAGGAGAAGAGAGCAGGAGCCGGAGCTAGAGCTGTAAAAATGCGGGAACCGGGCCGGCGGACAGTTAAGTTTTTTATAAAAATGATTAATTATTAAATTTACCCCCTCCCTGCGCGACACTCCCCGCCCCCCCAACCCGCGATTAATGCCGGCCGCGACTGCAAAAATCCATGTAAATACTGCCACTAAATGTTTTAACTACCGCTTATTAAAAATGAATACATTATCTGTAGTGTAAATGTGTCCTGCAGCCTTTATGAACAGAAGACCTGTAACTGCACCTTCATTTGCAAATCTTTGGCCATATCATGAGGATATTTTCTGCACTGCGCCAACTCAGAAGGTTTTTTTAGCACCTTGAGTGCATAAATTAACTCAAATTAAGTCCAAGTTAATGCCTGTTTTGCTGACAGTATAAATCGGACACACGGGGTGGCAATTACCTCTTTCTGTTTCCAGACTCTGCTGTCAGAAAACCATGCATTAACTCGGAACCGCTTCTGTGCCGGCGCAGAAAACAGCATCATGATACAGCCCATAGTTCAATCAATTCTGAACTATTTTTTGATAATCCTGCATTTACAGTTATATATTTATGATGATAATGAGCGGTGTAAAAACTGGATGGTGGAGTCTCAATCGCAAACAATTTCTCCATGGCTGCTCATTTTTTGTTATGGATATCTCAGCCTAGTGCCTAAATAGTATTGACAATAAAACTCATAATTCTGTTTTGACTAGTTCTACAGAGCCACTAAAAGATATTGCCATAAATAGGACTAACGGATACTCCATCAGATGGGCGGGAGTGGATACCTTCCAATTAACTAAGACACTTCTAGCCAATCATAATCTAGAGTTTCAGACCTGCCTAGATGAAAGGGCAGCGGATATAGATATCCGTAATTCCTTTCAACAAATCTCAAAGGCTATTGAAACAAACTTAATGACTAAATCAAAAAGCACCTCCAACCGGAGGTCGCGCTGGTTTGACACTCAGTGTAGTAAGTCGCATGCCGCCCTGATATCGGCCTTGCATAAGCCGACCAGAGACCAGGGTGAAATAAAACGGGCAAGGCTGGCATATAAAACATCCCTTAAAGTACGTAAAGAGGCCATTCGCACTGAATTGTGGCAGGCACTCAGGCAAGCCTATGTCCTAAAGGACATGAAAGGCTTTTGGAAGGCTGTAAATGCACCGTTCTTGGCCCCCAAACACTCCCCTAGTTTCGAGAATACAATTGGGGAGGACCAATGGGTGTCCCATTTTTCTAGACTATATGGCAGTGGCTCTGTTTCCGCCATTGGTGTGGGCCCTGGTTTGGGCCCTTGTAGCCATCTCCCCATCCGCCTCGATTTTGAGGTGGATGAGGTGATTGAGGCTATAAACGCTAGTGCTGGGAACAAAGTTCCGGGCCCAGACTGTGCACCTGTGGAACTTTTTAAATCATGCCCTAAGTTGTGGGGTCCACTTCTAACATTGGTCCTAAGGGCGTGCTGTGTTCAAGGTTTTACACCGACCTGGACAGAGTCCGCCCTCGTCCCCATCTTTAAGAAAGGTGATCGCAATGACCCAGCTTGCTACCACCCCATTTCATTGCTGGACTCTCTAGTAAAGGTCGCCGGGCGTGTGGTCTTAAATAGATTGCAGACGTGGGCTGAGGATACAGGTATCATTTCAGATTTACAGTACGGATTTCGCACTGGTCTGGGCACAATCGAACAAAGCCTGAACCTGAGCCTTATTATAGGAAAATTTGTCCACGCAAAAAAGGGAGTCTGTATATGTGTTTTGCTGACTTGAGCTCAGTATTGATTGTGTCAATCACTCAAAGCTTTGGCAAATTCTAGAGGAAATGGGGGTGGAAGGTCAATTAGTTAACTTCTTAAAACAATCTTATTTAGAGGCCCGGGCCAGGGTTCGTTATGGCAGAACGGGTGAGCTTAGTTATAGTTTTCCCATTGGAAAGGGGGTAAGGCAAGGGTGTGTGCTCGCACCATTCCTTTTTACCCTCTATATAAATAGCTTGGGAGACTTTTTAGGACGGGAATGTCAAGATCTGCCCAGCATTGGCAACAGGGCAATCGGCGTATTATTATACGCCGATGATGCGGTCCTGTTAGCCCGTACCCCGAATGGTCTGCAAAAAATAGTGACGAGCTTCGTATCCTATATGTCAAGCCTGGACCTTAAAGTTAACATTTCAAAAACCTTTGTCATGAAATGTACCAAGCCCAGTGTAAAGTGCCGCAACATTTTTATACATAACGGGAAACTAGACTTTGTAGATCATTTTTCATATCTGGGGGTTGTTTTTGATAATAGGGGTTTGTGGGCAAAAGCTGTCAATTGCAGAAAATTACTTTTTGCTAAAGCTACAGGTGCTCTGATTAATTTTGCAAGGAGGCTGGGCAAGCGCCCTATTGATGACCTCCTTGTAATATATAAAGCCAAATGCATCTCTGTTGCCTTGTATGGGGCTGGCATCTGGGGCCATGTAAATGTGGAGCCACTCCAACAAGTTGAAAATAGTTTTCTGAGATACCTCTTGGCTCTTCCTGATAGCACAGCTACTTACATCTGCCATGCCGAGTTGGGCCTGCCATACCTGTCTGACCTTATTAAAATCCAGCCGATTTTATTATGGCATAAGGTCTGGACAGGGTGTCTACAGGCCTAAATCGGGAAGTGATTTTAGATTGTTTGAAACTGCAGCAGGTAAATTACATTCCCTGGCTTGCTTACATTGAAACATTTTTTGATGACCTTGACCACATTGAGTTGTTTAACAATCCTGACTCTTTGATTCATATCTCAAGAAAGGACCTAAAAACATTATGTTTAAATCACCTGGAGACGATCAGGTTGTCTTCTAACATTATGAAACAGACAGTCAGAGCCAATCAATTACTCTTGATTCAAACAGGGATACAACCGTACTTATTATGTACCCCAAGTAATTATGATAGGTTCTTACTGACGCGCCTACGCTTAGGCAATTTTCTCAACCTGGTTACATTTCCCCAATTAAACGATTGGTCACGTTCTCTATGCCCTTGTCCTTGTGACAACGTATCTAATCAGTCGACAATCCACATTATGTTTTTCTGTAAATTTTATATAGTACTCAGGAGTAGATGGATTGTGCCTTATTTGAAGATGCTAGGCTTGAGGCAATGCCGACCCACATTTATAAGGCTTCAATCTCTAGCTGATGAAACTGTCACTAGTTACATTGTAAAATACTTGAAAGGGGTGGTTAGAACAAGGTCATCGATGCAAGGTCTAATTCTTGTTGAAACTAACTGAGACACATGATGATTTTGCTACTACCTCAGCATGTGGCTAACACTTTGTAATCTGTTTGTTATTTCATATTTATTGTAATTGTAATTGATTTTAATCAGTTTTTAGTTTGATAAACTTTTAAATCATGAATGCTTATTTTTAAATGTTGAATGATATTTTTTGTGCTTTTATGATTTAATATTTGAATCGAATAAAGCAAATATTGATTGATTGATTGATTGACTAGTTCTCAAAGAAATTTCCAAAGACAAATGCATTTATCCATATTCAATTAAATGTATTCCCTCTTCGCAGTAGGTTTTTCAGATTGGCTCATAAGAAAATTATTGGATAGTAACTTGATTCCTCCTTGGGGATTTCCAAATGAGAGCAAGATTTTGATTTGAGAGAGAAGGTATAATTGACTTCCCACTATGATGAAGAATGGGTGATGGGCACTGGAAGGCAACATCTTTATTTTGAAGCAGCACGGATTGAAGATGAACCTGCAACAGAATGCTCTCACTTTCAACGGCTCTCATGCTTCAATTCTTTTGAAAAAACCCACAGGAAAAATCCTGGGAAAGCATTTTCTTCATCCAACAAGCTTTATGATATATGTTACACATTCATTCTCAACTCTCCAAGAAAAGCCCCCCCTTAAATTAGATTCAAAGTGGCTAAATATTGGATTCATCAAGAAACTCTTCTTGTGATAGAAAGTATACAATCAGCATTGGCCATGATCTATGTCAATGTGGAGCCTAAACTCATTTGTAGAAGGCTTTCATACTCTATTCAAGATCAAAGGATCCATCTTGGATCCAAACAGTCAACCACCTACCATGCTGCCAACAAGAAACCTTGTTGATCAACCACCACGGACCACCCACACATCAACGTCCTAAGTGTGAGCACAAATTCTACATTGAGCAAATTCAGAAGAATCACCTAAACTCAAATCCTGGGTCCTCAATGAAACCGTAATATTCAATGTAGCTGAATCATCAACAGCAAACCACCCTAACAATCTAAAATCACAGATTCAATCAATCAATAAATCAATCAATCAATCAGGGGTATTGTAAGTGCGCTACTCACCCGTGAGGGTCTCAAGGCGCTGAGGGGGGAGGGATGGGGGGGTCTGCAGATCTGTTTAGCCGAAGAGCCAGGTCTTGAGAGTCTTCCTGAAGGTGTTCAGGGAGGTGGCGCGTCTGATGTCTGCCGGTAGCTCGTTACAGGTCTTGGCTGCGATGTGAGAGAAGGATCTTCTGCCTGCTCTGGCTCTGTGGATGCGCTGGGTTTCGGCCAGTGCGAGGTTGGAAGATCGGAGGTTTCTTTTGGGTACGAGGAAGTTGATTCTGTCGTTGAGGTATTTGGGTCAGTTGTCGTGTAGGCATTTGTAGGCGGTAGTGAGGATTTTGAAGGTGACTCTTTTCTCCACGGGGAGCCAGTGGAGTCTTCGTAGGTGTTGGCTGATGTGTTCGTGCCGGGGGAGGCCGAGGACGAGTCTGGCATCGGTGTTCTGTATTGTCTGGAGTTTGCAGATTAGGGACTTGTTGATGCCGGCGTAGAGTGCGTTTCCATAGTCCAGACTGCTGGTGATGAGTGCGTGGGTGACTGTCTTCCTTGACTCTGGGGGGATCCATTTGAAGGTCTTGCGAAGGATGCAGAGGGTGTTGAAGCAGCTGGAGGTGACGGCGTTGACCTGTCGGTTCATGGTGAGTGATGAGTCGAGTACGATGCCGAGGTTTTTGGCGTGGTCTGAGGGGGTTGGTGGGCTTCCGAGGGCGGTCGGCCACCAAGTGTTGTCCCATGCTGAAGGGGTGGTTCCAAGGACGAGGACTTCTGTCTTCTTGGCATTGAGCTTCAGGCAGCTGTTGGTCATTCAGACTGCGACGTCTTGCATTCCTTTCTGGAAGTTGAGTTTGGCGGTGGTGGGGTCTCTGCTGAGGGAGAGTATGAGCTGGGTGTCGTCGTCGTAGGATACTATGTTGAGGCCGTGTTGTCGGACGATGGCTGCGAGGGGGGCCATGTAGATGTTGAAGAGGGTTGGGCTCAGTGATGATCCCTGTGTGACTCCTCAGGTGGTTTTCGTGGGATCGGAGAGGAAGGGTGGTAGTCTGATTCTTTGGCTTCTTCCGGTGAGGAACGATCGGATCCAGTCCAGGGCTGCTCCTTGTTTGCCGGCGTTGTGCAGTCTGGCGACAGAACATACTGCTAATCCATCCATGTGCATAACTTCAAAAAGTATCTTCCTAAAGTGGCCATACTTCAGTGATCTGGGCCATACTAAAACCAACGTGGGTCACAAATATGCGATTGGCACCAAGTAGCTGATTCCTTACAATGACTGTCATTTACTTGTTTCTTTGAGACATGCTTGACAACTGATCCAAACAAATATTGTCAGTGCCAATAGGTCTGGTTTCAAAAGAATGATGCATGATAACCTGAAGCATTACAAGTAGACAGCATGGGAATGAGCATGCATTTTTGTGGAAGCAAAGAACTGTAGAAGTATATTGGTGTAGGTTAAAAGGTCATGTGTCTGTGCTGCTCCCAGATAAAACACAGTGAATTATCTAGCTATCTAAGGCACTTTAATAGCATTACAGTGTCATATGTATGCCCCTGAAAGTTCAACCATCAGGCAGCTGGATAAAAAAACAAAATGACCACAGCTGTGTAGAGGGCATGCACATTTTTGTGATAGCACAACACTTCTGCCCAGTTAAAATATGCGCTCCTGTCTCCTAACATGTGGGCGGAGCTAATCCCCTCTCCTGGATGTTCTCACATAATTGTCTGGTGACCAAGGGCGTTTCGTCATTGGGGCGTGGGAGCGTTGCCCTCCCACCGCCACACGCATTACCATTAATTTAAAAAAAAAATCAATTGATGTTTTTTTCAATTATTCATAAGGGGTGACCCAGCATGGCCAGCGTTGTGTGCCAACTTCTAGGCAGGGGTTGGCCAAACCTCCTGATTGGCAGGCAGCAGCTATTATGCTAAGTGCTCATGTCTGTTTGGACAGGTTTCCTAGGGTGGCCAACCAGACATGTGCAGTTTAGTCCTGCTGAGCCAGCATTGTTAAGGAGTCAGGGGGACACAGTTCATCTCCCCTGGTCTTTTTGGAGTGCTGGATTCACCTGCTCCCACCAATCCTTGCATTGTTCTCATGCTGTTTACTACAAAAATAGCATGAGAGCAATACACATATTTGTTCTGTTCACTGCAGTTCCCGTGCTCAGAAGGCAGTGCAGAGGTGGGAGTAACACAAAACATGGCCAATCACTGTGTGACTTTATTTTTAAGCCTTACAATGATTGGCCATGTTCTGTTCCTTGCGGTGATGGTGCCTGGACTGGAGTAAATTACACCCCTATAATCAACACATGTTTTACTGTCTTTCCTGGGTCCTACTTTGAGTTATGTCATATGTTAATTCGAAAGCGCTTATGGTGCTCAACGCAGCTTCAAAGCGCTGAGTGTGATGAGTGGAGAGTAGGAAATGATGTCAAAGAAAAGAAATAAGGAAAAGCGAAAGAACGGCGCAATAGAAGGGGAAGGAGGGTGAACGGTTCAATGCCATGTTGATTGCTGTATAGCACACACACAGCAGTAAGTCCATTTCGAGGCGGTAAGAGGTGAAAAAAAAGGGGAAGGAGGTTATGAATGGAGGGAAGCAACGAGATTAGAGCATGATATAGATATTATAGATTTCTGGTATAGCGCTTGTTGTTCCACTGTAAGCCGCTTCAAGAGATGCGGAGGAACAGAAGGCCAAAGCAGTGGCACGAGGAGAAAGGAGTCTTTATCCTGGAGGCAGTGGTGGCCGGCATGGATCGGGGGCGGCGGGGCAGGGGTTGGGTGTAGGGATGGAGGTGGGAGGACGGGGGGAATGTAATTTTTTTTTTAAAGCTCACCTTATCGCCGCCGAGTCCGTCCTCTGCGTCAGGACTCAGGAACCAGGAAGCAGCCAGGCTCCTCTGACACCCTGGCTCCCCTGAACAATCACAACACTGCAATGCAGCGTTGTGATTGGTCTCCAGTGTTGTGATTGGTCTGAGCATCGTGGTTCGACGCTAAGCCAGCCTGCATGGAGAACAGGTAAAGTGCTCATGACTGTTTGGCTGGCCCGAGAGCAGAGCAGCCCCGCCCGCCCCGGCCGCAGGAACAAATAAAATGATGATAACGTTCAGTTATTATCATTTTCTTTTTCTTTTAGTTATACAGCTTAAAAGCAGTGGGGCGACGCTCCTCCGCCCGGAGGAGCCTCCACTACCAGTGGAGGGCGAGAATTCTAATAATATCGGAGGTGACAAAAGCGGGATCGCAATTTATAGCGCGCCCCCTTATGCCAGGACCCTACCGGCGATCGCCATCTACGTCATCCAACGTGCTTTGCTTGGGTCTTCATGCGGTGGCGCATGTCTTGCACTGACCCGTAAGACAATCTGACAATTCCCGAAGGGCGGGCCTGACAGATCATGTGAATGTGCATCTTTTTCTTAGAACGGGTGGCGAGAAGTGAAAACAGAAGGCTGTCTGGGCAATGACGTGAAAAGAATATAACCTCACCACTGCCAGCACGACTTGGCTGCCCCACAGTGCAGGACGGTGGCTAGAAGGCAGAGTGCTGTTGTGTGTGCTTCTACCCCCGGCACAGGGGCTGGAAGGACTGGCTGCGGAAGTCTGAAGGTCCGAGCAGCTGACTGCTGCGCCTGTTGTTTAACAGGGGGAGACGGTCTGCACAGTAAGCCTTGGCATATGCAGCTGTACAGATGTGTGGAAGCAGTCTGCGGGGAGAGCTGCAAGCGCAGGTCCTGGGCCACTAGTCACTACCAGTTCGACATGGATGGTAGATAGGGCTTTGTGGTACTTTTTTGGGCGCTAGTGAAGGCACCAGTGGTAGTTCTGTCTGAGTAAGATCTACTAACCTGCTCAGGTGCTGTATACTCGACATCTGTAAGTACCACTGCAGGGGGAAGTCCATAAAGCGTTTAGGTATTTTTTTAGGGTGACCAGACGTCCCGGTTTTCCCCGGACGGTCCCCGTTTTTGGTGAAGTGTCCCCGTGTCCCGACACTTTACTCCAAGTGAGTCAAATGTCCCCGTTTTAGAACAGTGTCCGGGTTAAAGACAGAAATGTCCCGGTTTTTCACTGTTCCGGTTGCGCGCATGCTCTGTTTGCACTGCGTGTGTGACGTCACGGAGGTGAGCGCTGTAGCAGGAAGGGAAATCCTTTGAAGAGAGACATCTTCTCTCGGGATTTCCCTTCTCTTTGTCCACGCAGCCGCAGCGCCACCTACGTCATCGTGCAGCTGGTTAGAACCACCTGTGACCGGCATGACCCTGATTTTACGGCCTGCAACAAGATTCCAGTGTGACCCTGCTCTGCCTTAAAGCGAGCGAGGGTCGGACAGTCTCGGACTACAACAGAATCCAGCAGCAGCTTCGTGAGGCTTCCCCAGCCCTACCAGCACCGTCAGGACCCTGCCTCCGCATCAGAGCTGCCTCATCCAGGATCCTCTGAAGCCACACAAGACTTGCCCTCCCAGCCTGCAAGCCCGGAACGTAAGTATTTTAACCCTGAGAGTCTTATTTTTTAACGTTGCATTTAATTCTAGCAGGCATGAAATACCAACGCTAACAAACTTGGATGGCTTTTTTCGTACCCTCGACTATTAATATATGTGAGAAGAAAGGGTGTACTTGCTGAAATACAACTTTTAATATAAGGTATTTATAGAATAGAATTGCTTGCGTTATAGAGTTGCCAGTTCTTTCAACTCATTTTGACTATTTCTTTTATCACATGGGTGTGTGGTTTGTTACTTTGGGTTATTATGATTTCTTCGTTCATCTCTCATTGTTTAATTGCAACACTCGGTGGATTTCATTTTTTGTTTTACGATCTTTGGATTTTCTGTGGGACTCTTATCACTGGCACTTCTGCCTAAATGACTTTTTCTTATATTTTTGTTGGGACTGACTCTTTTGGGCACTTTTGATTATTTGACTTGTATAACAACACTGCAGAATACTGTAATGCTGCTTGATTGTCAGATGTTATATTTAAACGTGTGCAGCCATCCATAAGTCTAAGTTAATATATTTGACACTTCTTGTGCTTTTCATGTTTTTCTGCTTTTATTTGGAGCTTGTGTTTGTCTCACTCTGAGCTTCAGTCCATTCTCGGTATTATGTTTGTAGTAGTTGATATCTTGATATATATGATATTTCTTGTTGGAGGTTTTGCCCATCTCTGATTGTTAGTATGGGTGTCTCTCAGGTATTTTGTTTGTGCCTGTGCTGTTCGCGTTTGACCTTTGTTTGGCAGCAGACGTCTGGCACACCCACCCTTTAGGAGACACTATATGTTTTACCGCATTTAAATAATGGTGGTAATACGGCCAAGGCGTCAGGCACGCAATTACACCGCATCATAGAGCGCTGGTGATACCGCAGGTTATTCACATTTTCCCATTCCATTTTCTACAAACCGGAGGTAATGCTCAGAGGTAATATAAATACCGCCACCGATATTACCTCCAGATCTTGCTCTGAGGTCCAAATGAAGCGCATCTAACGTGTGACGTCATTGTACAATTCTGTCACATAATTATACATTCGAAAGCTAGTTTCTTGAAACCTCAAAGCTCTAAAATAAAATCAATGCAAGATGGTGCACACTCTGAAATCCGTAAAAGTGCACTCTCTTAATGCTTTATTTTAATAAATATATTTAGGGTGATCACCAACCTCTAGTTCAGTGTGGACACTTTCTCCAGTCCTTGTCTTCTCTCTCTGTACGTCACACCTCTCTTTCAATAAACCTCAGTGCCCCACAGCACTTACCTCTCATGACCTCAACTTGCCACCTCTCTCCGATCCTACCTCTAGATCTCTAGCTCTCGGTCAGCTCTCTGCCCCTCTCTTGTCCTCAAGTGCCCCTCTCTCTCTCTACTTTCTCTTCTTTCTGCATCTTGCTGCTCTGTTTGCATCTCATCCCCCTTCATTTCTCTTCCATTTACTTCCCCTCCCTCTTAATTTCATCTCTTTATCTTACCCTTTCTATCATTTTTGCCATCTATACCTTACCTTTCTCTACCTCTCGCATGCCTCTTTCTACCTCACCATTCTCTTTTATATCTCGCTCTGCCTCACAACTCACTGCCTCATCTCTCTCTTCCCCACCTCTCATACACTATCTAGACTCTCAATTTACATCACCTATTGGCCTTCTGTCTCTCTTTTATTGATGTCCTCTTTCCCTCGCCTTTCCCATTATTTTATTTCTTTCTCTCTACAATGCTCTCCCTACCTCTTCCACTCCATCTATCACTCCCTTTGCTTTCATCTCTCTTACTATCTCCTTCACTGTTTCCGTTCACTCTCTCTGCTTCCAATGTCTCGCTCGTTTAATACATCTGTCTTACCTCTGTCTCTCTCTCTCCCTATTTCACCATTCTCTAATTCTCCCTCGCACTTACTCTGTATTAGCCTCATCTCTCTACCTCATCTGCACCTCTTTTTTCTCTACTCCTCATATCTTTCTATTTTTCATCCCACCGGCTCTACCTGCCTCGCTACTTTATTTACCTCACCTGTCATTCTGTGCTTCACCTTTCTATTTGTGCTATCTCATTATAACTCACCTCTCTTCCTTATTTCTCTCTAGACCTTGCCCCTCTGGTTGGCACCTTTCTTACCAGCCTAAATTTAAAACTGCATGCCAGGCCTCTAAAAACAAGCATTGGCTTAGTCAATAGGTCTCGCCTTTGGGACCTTATAAGTTTTTAGACATGCAACAGTTGATGTTCTTGCACCAAGGATATTGTGCTGCATAACTAAATACTTATAAGGTCCCAAAAGCGAGACCTATTGGCTATGCCAATGCTTGTTGTGTATGAGTTTAGAACAGTTGGTCACTGAAGAGAAAGCCAACCACTGATAACGTGATTTTCCAAGCTGTAGAGAAAATGTTGAGGCAAAGTCTGTTTAAATGGAATTAATGGTTACTGCCGATAAAAGACCTCTGATTTGTCGTCTGTAATGCTTCATCTCGGTCTGTGGAGGGAGCTGTCATTGTAGTCCTTTTTCTATGTCTATGACAGCTGTCAAATAGTCCTACTTTTATGTCGATGGTTACTGCAAACCTTAGTCCTACTTCTATGTCTATGACCTGTCCCCGTTTTTTGTTTTGAGAATCTGGTCACCCTATATTTTTTACTCACTACTATTTTTTTTCTTCCCAAAGTTTCATATAGCACGAACTTGACCCGAAATCAGGTATCAGAGCGCATTACATGAGCAACAGTTGCGTTACATGAGGACACATTCATTTTTGTTAGGGACGGGAAGATTGAGTGATTTGCCCAGAATCACAGGATGTTGAGCGTCGTTGCCGAGACTCGAACCCGGTTCCCCAGATTTGAATTCGACCGCCCTAACCGTTAGGCTACATCCTCTGCCCTCGCACCAGATTCTGACTGGCAGTGCCACACATTTACCCAAGATGATAAGGGAATTAATGCCAAAGGTCAACAGACCAGACGCAGTGCATTGAGCAGCAGATTCTGCTGACAGGAGGCGGGAGAAGAGGGGAAGTGGGAACCCCTGTCTCAGCTGACTCCTGAGGCTGAAGTCATCACTAACACAGCGAAGCAACGTTTGATAATGCAAAGAATGGGCTGTTTTTTTAATGCTTGTGCATCTGTTTTATGGTATGTAGGACCAGTTGTACGTATTATTTCTCTGATATACCACAAACATTGCCTGCAGCAAGCACATATTCATGCATTCTCCCATATTTGGCAATATACCTGTATGACCTTGAACTTTGATGTTTCTTGGGGTGCAGGGCTGGCCTCGGGTGGCTGTCCAATTTGCAGGCAATTCTACCGATAATGCAGCTCTGATGCACTGTTGTGCTTGTTATTGATTTTTTAATATTTCATCATCAGTTTTTATTATTATTTTCAATTTAGTTAACCTTACTATTCCGTGCAACTGTTGGTTATATATTTTTGTACACAACGACATTAAAAACCAATAAATGTGATTGATGTTTCGTTGTGAGAAATAGTTAAGGAATGTATTTGGGAGATGATGTATTCCGACTACTCCTTTTTTCAATAAAAGCCATAATGCCGAGTCAGAACAGGACTGTCGCTGTGCATGGATTATTTATTACAGAAGGAAGTGTGTTTTCACATCACAGCTTTCATGGTGGGTGTTGGGTCTTACGTTGTCCACTGATGTTTTTATTTTATGTTAGATTTATCACAGATAAAAATAAAAGTCAGGCTTAGTCCAACACTATGGGGCTTATTTATGAGCCCTTGCGTCACTTTTGCACCGCAAGTCGTCACTTTTTGTGACGCACCAGCAGCGTAAAAAATGCGCCATGTTGCGTCATATTTACAAAGTGACGCATCTAGGTAGATGCGTTATTTTGTAAACCCCAGCGCCACATTATACCTGCGTCAGGTATAATGTATGCAGGGTGGGCGTTCTGACTCAAGTAAGCCTCGTAGAAGTGACGCAGTGAAATCTATGAGATTTCACTGCGTCACTTCTAGGACGCAAATGCGTCAATATCTTACGCCTGCCTCACAGCAAGTGTAAGACTGGCGCAGGCACACTTGAAATTGGACTTGCCCATGTGAAATGACCCATTGATGGAGTTGCGTCACTTTTGTGACACACTCCAGCAATGCGTCATTTTTGCGCCTACAGATACGTCAGAAATACTGACGTATCTGTAACTCCTTGCGACATGATGCGTCATACTGTAAATATGACGTATCCAGCAATATCGCAAGGAGGGCGCAATGAAAAGTGACGCATCTCCGTTTTCACGCAGTGATGCGTCACTTTTCATAAATGAGGCCTTATGTCCCTGGACAATGCTTACTGCGGGTCAGGTGTACTTTACTGGAAGCATTCATGCTCCCCCTTACAATAATGCCATTAATGAACTAAGAGACAACTCATTTGTCATGTGCACCCTATAAGTGGTCTAGATCCTTATTGCTTTTCAAAACACATTTTGATACAATTAGCTTAAAATGCACTATTTGCTCCTTTTTCCTTCAAAGTTTGCCCAGGGATGTTTGCCGAGAGAGGCACCACATGAATTTGCGCTTGGAGTGGGCCAAAGTCAAGAACTGACCATGTGCGGCTGCCTGTATCCTCAATGGCCCATGTTGACCCTGGGGTCTTTCCCACCAGTTTCATTGACATAGTAGCAGCAAAGCAGCCAGAGTCCATGAGGAAATGAGAAGACAGTCTCTGGTCGTAGTGATCTGTGTCCTACAGCTGGCAAAGCATCAGACAAGCCATTTTTGGTTGAAATGGGGCTCTGGGTTTGGAGAACGAGGTGGACGCTTGAAGGGGGAGGGGACAGAGGAGAAGAAAAGAGGCCAGAAGGGGGTGGCAGAGATCATATGGCCAAGATCATACAGGCGACACAACCAGAATCCTGCTTATCTGTACCCCAGGAAGACACCCCTTGCCACCCTCCTATGTGTTGCCGGAGGTCTGCACCTTTTGAGCAGACCATGCTGAAGCGTGGGTAGATCCTGAGAAGACTGGGCCACTGGAAACGTAGGGAGAATCTACAGGGTGCATCCCATCTCTAGACTAAATCCCAAGCAGGTGTAAGACATGTGGAAAAAACACAGATTCCCTGAACAAGTCGTCCATACACCAAGCTTGGAGATGGGCAAAGGAAATACTCATGCATAGCACCAAAGCAAACTGGATAAATACACCAGAATTGATATTCAGGAAGCCAAAGACAAGCCGAAGTAACAAGGCAGAAGCAGTGTCTCGCCAAGAAAAGATTGTTCAGAGCCAACAACAGATACCCCAATGATCCTTCAGGTCATAAAGGATATGCGTTCCGCAGTGGAAACCTGAATAAGGGAGGTGGGCCATGAGTGTCTGTTTTGAGGAAGGACCTTTGCAACATTATGGACAGAGTTATAGAGGTCTAACATAGAATATCCAATCTAGAAGACCCCTCCATACAGACACCGTCCATCCTCAGACACCTGACAGGGAACACCAGGTAGAAGATGCGGAGGGTCGAACAAGATGGAATAACCATAAAATAATCGGAATACGCAAGGAAAATAAAGGCACTCAAACAGAGAGGCTCCTGGAGGACTGTCTGCGTACCTTGTTGGATTAAGATTTAGTGTCAACCTGCTTCATAGTAGAAAGGGCACACAGAGTCCTGGTCCAGAGGCCACTGCTAGTGGGCCTAGCACATCAGATCACTGCGAGACTCCTTAACTATTGAGATAGAGACTGTAAGGAAGTCCTCTTTGAGGGATCAAAGATCATGTCTTTTCCAGATTACACAGATGCAGTAAACAAAAAAGGTGGTCTTTTGAGGATGTGAAGAGGAAGATGAGGGCAATGGACATACAATATATGCTGCTCTTCCTGGCTAGGCTAATAATGATATTTAACTCTAAAACTTGAATCATTAAAACACCAGCACAGGCCTTGGACTGGGTGAGCAAGAAGCAACAGCTTACCATGGCTGGGAAGTTAAGCCGATCACATAGACATACCAGCTCCACGTGAAAGAGCTGTACCACGATGGGACGGATAGTTTCCCACTGGAACCCTCCTCATGAAAGTTGGGTATAGGGGTGAATCATGGACCAGGCAGAGCGGCAGATCCATTACCAGAGGATGGATACTGACCTGGAAGGACCTGAAAGAGAAGTAGGAGAGTTATAATGAACTGAGTCACTCTGATGTATTACCTAGTGATATAACAGAGCCTGACAGACATTGAGGTGATACAATCTGCTATATGATGCATCACAGAGGGACAGTGTTGTTCACAACAAATAGACATGATCAGGGGTAGGGCGAGGTGACAGACCTTTCCACATTGGGGAAGTGGGTAGTTTGAAGTCTGCATAAAAAAAATGTAGGGAGGGGGAATTGTTGGAGGATAAAGTTGAATTGAAGAGTTGGCTCTGTTTGCATGCACAGTATGGTAGGTCGAACATAAAGCAAGAAAAGCATAACAGGCCCCTCAAAGGGACAAGATGATGGGATCCCCTCGACAACCCATGGACATGGTAGAGAAACCCTCAAAATACTGTTATGGAATGTTAATGGTTTGGCCAATAGAATAAAAGATGGGCAGTGACATAATACATATGATGTGAGGTCACTGACCTGGTCCTACTGCAAGAAACCCACTTGTTGGAAAAAAGTTGTAAATGCCTTAATGGGGGTTTATACATATCTTTAACACACCCAGAATATTCCAGTGGCTTAAGTGGGGTGACCATTTTGGTAAGGAAAAATGCCCCATTTCAGATTTCTAGACAGTTGGTAGATCCTGGGAGATGTTACGTGGTAGTCCAGAGCATGTGAGGAAGGTGCTCCATGCTGGTACTAAATGTGTATGTACCTAGACTCCAGCAGCTGATGCTAAACAAACTTGGCCTCATATTCTTCGAAGCAAATGCCACAACATACATCATGGGTGGGGAATTAAATGATGTCTTAGACAGACAAATGGGCAGGAACATGCCCCAGGCCTAGCGCAACTTGTTCACGCTTTGGGCTTGAGTGACATCTGGAGAACTGAGTACCCCTTGGAGAGGCAATTCTCATATTTTGAGGGGCCACTAATAATTTTTGTGAATAGACCATATCTTCATGCCACCCCAGGGAGCGAGGACAGGGCTTTCCTGGAAGAGGAACTCATTTTGGAAGAGGTGTCAGAGGCCATAAAACAGACGCCAAATGGCAAAACACGGGATTCAATGTCTTCCCAGTCAAAATGTAAATGAAATTAGCTAGGAACTCATACTTTAATTATGTCTAATGAAGCCAGGTAGAAGGGCATTCTTGCCCCAAACCTAAGTCATGCGATTATCATACTTCTACAAAAAAAGATAAGCTCAGGGATGACTGCACCTGCTATAGGCCCATTGCACTTCTCAACACCGAAGTCAAACGTTTGGCTTAAATACTCTTGTACACAGAGACCAAATAAGTTTCATGCTTGGGAGGGTGACTATATCAAGCCTGAGAAGGCCGAACATTTGGTTAGATGTAATGAGGCACATTCGGGATCCACTACCAATTATATTTCTTGAGACCGAAAAAGTATTTGATTCTATTGACTGGATGTATCTATTCTAGAACCCAAGGGTTTTTGGGTTTGGTCAAAACTTTTGTAGATGGGTGACTTTGTTATACGCAGTCTACAGTGGCACTGAAGACCGACAACATACTTTCAGAACCATCTACATTAGAGTGAGGAACTAGACAGGGGTACCTACTGTCACCCCTACTCTTGCCCTATACTTAGAGTCCCTGGCATGCTCAATTAGACAGAGGGCAGAGGTAACAGAATTTCCAGAAATAGTGGGGGAAGCAGAAAAAAGCTTGCTATATGTGGACAACATTCTACTCTACCTCGCAGACATTGTTATGTCCATCTCAGCAGTCCTGACTCTGTAGCAGTGTTTAGAAAAATACTCTGGATATAGTATCAACTGGAATAAATCAGTACACTGGGTATATGGGAAGGTGATACTGTCCAACATTTCAGAGTCTATAGAGAGGGTTTCAGGTAACTAGGAATAGTAGTTATACCAAACAAAGTCCAGTAATAAGAAAATTCCAATTCGATGTGGAGAGATAGTGGAAATTGCCTTTGTCCCTGATGGGAAGGGACGCAATCTTTAAAATAGTAACACTTCTAAAACCACTCTATGCTTTACAGAACACACCAAACATATTTCATGGACCCTTACACCCACAGGATAGCTAAAATAGTGCATACCCTTCTGTGGAATGGAGGCAATCTTCGAATAGCTCCTCAGTCTCTGCAGAGATCGGTATATATCAGAGATTTTGCACTCCCAGATCTTAGAGCCAATGGTTGGCCCACCCAGCTACAGGTTATAAATCAGTGGGAGGTCTCTGTACAAGGGTAGAAAAGCCCACAATAAAGGCTAAAACATGCATTCATTTAATATATAGCAGAAAGAATAGAAGACAGTTGCTGGAACCAACCTTGGTGACCCTCGACTTGTGGGAAAAAGCCTCAAAATATCTAGTATGGCAAGGGAAAGTAACTAAACAGGCCCCATTGTAGAAGGGGCACCTACTCCAAGTATTACAGAAATTGACTGGCTTCCAGAAATGGGATGTCACAGACCTTACTAGACTAGGGGACATGGCAGACCACAGGGGTCCAAAGAAATTTGAAACACTTCAAGGGGAGTATAAGTTGAGTACTGCGCAAAGGTATAAATACCTTCAAGTCCAGCACTTGCTGAAGGCAGGATGGATTGACTGAATGAGAGGTACCAGACAACAGCCTATTTGAGGGTAGAGTACTACTGGAAGGTATTTTTGCTAAAGTGGTCTTGCAAATATATTGCATGATAATTAAGAACAAACCCAATTCCTTGCAGAAGCTTAGCGAGTCCTGGGGAAGGGATCTGGAACCCATGGAAGATGCAGAATGGGAAGTGGCACTATTGCACCCCAGCGAGGTGGCCATAAATTCCATACTAAGGCTCATTCAATTAAAAATCCTACATGCAACAGTCTGTAATAGAAGTAAGCTCTATAGAATGTGAAGGGGTCAGACTCCCACATGCATTAAATATATTGTAACACATGGCACATTCCTACATACAACCTGGGAATGCCCATATCATTAGGTACTGGAGAATCATCATTAGAGAACTGGAGGAGATGTGAGCCCCAGACATACCATGAATGCCTCAGTTCACATTTTTTTTGGAATACCATGTTATGTGGATTTTTCGAGTGCCAAGCTATTGTTGGACTGGGCCTAGAGGTGGCCAAAACAGACATTGCCCAAGATGTGAGGCTATGAAACATTTGTTAACCGGTCTGATATGTGCATCAAAGCAGAAAGAGTGGTTTTGCATGGAGGGGGGCGCATGGAAATTTGTAAAAGTTTGAGGGGCTTGGAGACAATATTATGGGCTGGCATGGAAATCACGGCCCACAGTTCATGTTTACCCCGGTGTACAGGATGATGAGGCAGATCAAGGTGACATGCAAGTCAAGGGGAGGAGGGATGCCCCAGTGAAGTTCGGAGAAAGTAGTGTCAAGAAGTCTGTCATGAGTTAACCTGTGCAAAATAACTATGTGTGATCAACAGGGTGGATCAGGAATGCTAATGCTCACCTCAGGCCATTTGCATAACCTGAAGGTGATAAATTTGAACTAGCAAGGGAGACTCGCTCTTCCATTCTTCAAAAAATAGTAAATTGTGTTCCAATAATTCGGTAATATTAGCACCTGCTATTTAAGACTTTATAGACACTGCAGAAGTGGAGTATGAAGTGCTATAAAAATGCAAAGAGTTTAATGCTGTTAAGTGCCAAGAGGCGTGTGCCACACGAATGGTGAAAGTGGACCACACCAGTGGTGGAAGTTAGCAGAGGCCTCCTTAGAAAAGTTCAGGCATAGGAACTTTCTATAAGTCAAGCACTGAATCTACCTCCTCTTGTCAGGGATTCTTTTTCTGGTGGTCTACAGTGATCTCAAGTGAGCCAGTGAACAAGTTTTGCATTAAAAACTTTAAAAAGACATACATCACAAACATATGGTTGGTTACTTTTGAAAAACCCAACCCCGGAGAGCATAGTAGGGCCTTGGCAGTCTCCCATTTAGTGTTTGTGACATTCTATACATTTTAAAGGCTATAGATGTGTGCCCACTCTTGACAGTAACACAGCATCAGTGGCTCAGAGGACCAGTATATTCTCTCTTTGTGGGGAAGGGGTTGTGGAGGTAAGAAACAACTCTGGTCATATTGCAATTAGTAAATTATGACTGAAAGGACTCAATCACACAGAAGCCAGATGGGACCTTTCACTCCACAATGGGGGCTTGCTATCTGGTTGTCACTGTGGTCAGCAAGGCACTGCAGCACTGTGCAGGCTGGCAGTATCAAGGATCAACAAGAGTAGCCCAGTGACACTTCTACCAAAACCCAAGTAAGAATTTATAATATGTCCCAGACCAATGCCACACCTGGCAGAGGCTACAGAGTATCAGGAGATGGTATGGGGCTCTCCACTAACGACAAAGTGGGAGATATTGTTTTAGAGTGGCATGCTCAACAGGAATATTCACAGCTCATGGAGCCTCCATTAATGCCCTTATAGGTAGTTATTTTGTAGGTCTCTCCTAAGACAGTACATGCAAGACTTATTGTTTTCTTACAGTTTGGCTTAGAGGCTGCCCATTGCTTACCATTGCTTGACTTCATTGTCACTCTTATTTCCTGCTTCTTACTGGTCAGCTAAAGACACACAAAGGATGGACCGAATGCTGAACAAATCAAACATTCACCCCCAGTCAAGAGATCTGGGCTAAATCTATTGTTCTTTTGCTCACCATGCTACCCCAGTTTAGACCTAGCCGTATGCAAATCAGTCTTGGCCCTGCTCCTCATGGGAACAGTCCAGCCCGACCTGCCAAGCCAGGTCCTCTCTGGACCAGAAACACGCATCCTGGGATCAGTTTTGGGGTATCATCTCTCATCAGCCAGGCTAGCTTGAATCCAGTGGCACAGTGAGCCTGGGACCCACGTCTGGGCATACCCGGTGCACTCAGGGCGAGAAAGCAAAAGACACACAAATGATGGACAGAATGCAGACTAAATCAAACATTCACCCCCAGTCAAGAGATCTGGGTTAAATCCATTGTTCTTTTGCTCACCGTGCCACCCCAGTTTAATCAGTTACTGGTCAGCTAGCACAGGCTTCTTTCCTCTTCATGTGTTTGTCCCTTACTGGAGCATATACACATTACTTGTGTCCTTCCACCACTACTTTTTCAGGCGCTACTTTTTTCTTTTTGTTTAAGCACTCTGCGAGAGTGCATGTTTTTCAACTGTCTTCCTCATGTTCTTCTCCATCCTCTGTGTTCCTTCCACCCGGCTTCCAACCAATGTCCATCTTGGTTTCCCAGACACCTCCCTCCATTCATTGTCCATGTTGTTTGCCCTGACCAGCCCTCCCCTCTTTCCATTATCCATATTGGTTGCCCCCACCTGCTCTTCCTCATTTCATTGTCCATGTTGGTGGCCCTCCCTCCTTCAGTTGTTCATGTTGGTTACCCTCACCCATCCAACCTCTCTCACTTCATTGTCCATGTTGACACCCCACCTCCATAACAAAATAAAAGCACAAAGACTCAGACACCACTGACCACATCAAAGTGATTTTTTCCCACATCCTCTGCTGTCTGTGTTGGCCCATCACCTGCCCTCCACATTATCTCCCAACTCTCACTGTGTTACATGCTACTCCACAATAAAAAAAAGCACTGTGACATAGTCTGTGCTAGCAGCATCATATAGTTTTTTTCTCCACACCCTCTGTTGTCCATGTTATTTCCAGCCCACCCCTTCCTTTCCCACCTTCCTGCCAGCACAGCAGACCTACAACTTTAAACATATTTTTTTTGTAGCTTTCAGCCATGCAGAGACTATCCATGAAGCCAGGACTCCCATCATGAAGGGCAAAGATTCAAGCTTAGTCCTAGCTATGAATGAAAATGCAGCATCAGGCTGCAGTTGTCCTGAAAGCAACCAGAAGGGTAATACAGGTTTTGCTATGGTAAGATTCTTGCTATTTCTGGAAAGGAGACCCGCCCTCTAGGCCCACTCTTTGTTGGCACCGCCCCACTGTCAATAAAAGCGAATGGTATTGGTAGATTGACAGGGAATGAGGTCAGGGATGACTCTCCATGTTTTCTCCCACATTTGGGAGGTCGGTCATATGTTCCAGGCTGCCTTTTTCATAACCTTTGGAAGTTGTTGTTGCCTAATTCCAAGCATGCGTGTGATTGTTGTGACCCTTCACTACCAGGCAGGCCCGTGCCCACGTAAGCTGCTCTGGTTTTTCTAGTCAAGTACAGGCACTGCTCCAGCTCAGGTTTTGCCAACAGAGTTGACCATGATCTTCCCCAGAATGCACTGCAAAACCAACAACATCGCCAAAAAGCAGCAACTCTTGTTTTAATGAAACCTTTTAAAAAAAATCATATTTCTCTACTGCTGATTGGTCTTTAATGGCTTCCACTACACAACAGAGTAATCTTCAAGGCATTCAGTTTTCATCAACTTCTTTTATTTGGTAATAGCCTCAAATTCTGAATGCTAAGCATCAATTGTATTAACCCTTTACAGGCTTGGTTTCTTCCGAATCACATTACATTCAATTAATACTTTTTTGGAATCTGATAATGGGAGGTTGGTGCCTGTTTGTTTAGATGGCAACAACATTGCAATTTACCTCTGGGAAAGCAAAAAGTCACCTTGGTTTGCACATAAAGCTCTTTGTTGCATAAAAGCTCAATCCTTAACTAATTATCTATCTTCAGAGCGCTCAATATAATAGTAATGGTTTGGTCCATAAAACAAAATAATATAGCTCATCATAACATAGCAATTGTAAACCTATAACATAATGTAACATAATGAAAGAAAATATAGCATCACCTGCAATTCAGTTAAGAGCTCTGAGACAATAATTCTATTGCTGTCAGAAAATATGGATTAACAACAGGTATTGGTGTTATTTGGCAAATGTAGCTTTTTATATTCAGTTATTCTCATCAATATAGCTCACATGTTCATCTGGTCTTACAGCGCTATCCATAAACAACTCTCTGCTTCAAATTTAATAAATAAGACAAAAAGGAGCCACTCTAACTTCAGACAGAAAGGAACTGTTTCCAATAAAGAAAGTTTGTTAAGTAGAAATACTGGACCGAAAGTCAAGAGTACTTGATAAAAGACAAACTACCACGAAGGATAAAGTGATATATAATGTGACAACAGTTTCTTGGCACTAGCATGCAGATTAAAGAAACAGTAAAGAATCACAAACGATAACTTTCTTACAGATTATCTGAAACCTATAAAAATGACTAAGTGGCTGCTGATACATAAAGAAAAAAAGAGTCGGAAGAATGAAAGTGAATTGGCAGCAATGTGTAGCAATAGATCAAGCAGAAATGGACCGCAATTCTATTGAGAAGTAAAGTGAACCTTGTTGTTCAGTATAAAATAATATGGAGAGGACGCATCTTAATGGGCACATGCAGAAACTCGATGCAAGTGGTTTCGGTCTCCTTGTGTGGTGTACATTTACATGCATTTGCATAGATTTGCATATTTGCATATTTATTGGATCACCATTTTTGTAAACAACATTTTTGGCTCCCTGTCACGAAGGTTTGCCAACGAGTACCGCAATAGGAGACAAATGGGCTGTTTACGTCTTGAGCCAAGAGAATTTGTGTGACCTGATCTGCTACCGTGGTTTAAAGAAAATCACAGCAAAATTTACTTCGGCTTTCACCACCGTGAGAAATTAAGAGAAACTGAAATTATTTGTGACTACTAGGTGGTAATTATATCAGCCACGACCTGTGGCATCTCATATAAATGCTTTTGAACCAATTAGCTACCATTTTACTAGTTTTCATGTTGACATTTAGGAGTTAGCGATCACATACACTTCCCCATGCAGGGAATCTGTTAGACAAAATTTATAAGCTGCTCCTCTACTCAAATCTGCGATGACCAAGACCACTTTGATCAAGAAGCGTATTATCAAATGAGAGCACACCCATAATCCCTTAGGAGGTGTAGACATTGGTGATCTCTGTAGACAATAGTGACAAATGTTCACTAATATATATATATATATATATATATTCACTGAAAAACCATAGGTTTTAGGGACAGTTATAGTTAGTTGGACATTTTACTCGTAAAAACCCGTGAAATTCCCCGTTATAGTTAGTTCAGCTAACTATAACTCGCGCCCCCGCAATGCACTGCTGATGACGTCACATATTACATCACTCATGGCATGGTCAGTGACATCACTGATGACATCACTGATGACATCTCAAATGACATCACTGATGACATCATCCAGTGACTGTGTGTTTCTGTAAAGTTTAAATATTTTTAATATATATAGGAAAAGACGTATTGAAGAATGAGTGGGTGTGTAAGTGTCTGTATGGATGATTTAGTAGGTGCGTGACTGACTCTATAAGTGAGTGATTTAACGTATCTTACTGAATGCATGGGTTAGTGACTATGGGTGCCTGAGTGTTTGTGTGGATGGGGTGTGTGCGACTGTGCATAGATGTGTGAGTGGGTGATTCACTGGGTGGATGGTTTCAAGAGTGCATCTGTGATAGACTGTATGGGTGGGTAAGTGTGTGTAAGAGTGTGTTAGTGAGTGAATGTATGTCCCAGTGGTACATGTGTGAGTAACTACATATGTGAAAGGCAGTATATATGTGTGTTGGAGTATATAAATAGCTATAAGCGAGAGTGAGTGATTGTGATAGTGGCTGTATGGATGAGTGTGTGCTTGTATCAGTGATTATATAAGAGCGTAACAATGTGCTAGTATTTGTATGATTAAGTGAGCTGGTGTGTGTATAACTGTATAGGTGAGTAAATGGCAGTGTGTTTAATTATTTGCATGACTGACTAGGTGTGTGAGTACCTCTATGGATGAGTGGCGGTGTTTGAGTGTCTATATAGGAGTAAGAGTGCATATGATAGTCCTGTACTGAGTGACCATAAGTATGAGTGACTGTACGGGTGAGTGAGTGGATGTGTGTGTGTAGACCTAAGAATCAGTGAGTGGGTATGTAGTTATTGGTGTTGGAGTGTCTATGGTTTTGCGAATGGCAGTCTGTAATTTAGATTGGGTGTATCAAAGGTTATATTAGGGTGTGAAGAGCTGCATCAGATTACCACGTGGATGATGTCATCAGTGATGTCATTTGAGATGTCATCAGTGATGTCATCAGTGATGTCACTGACCATGTCATGAGTGATGTAATATGTGACGTCATCAGCAGTGCATTGCGGAGCGCGAGTTATAGTTAGCTGAACTAACTATAACGGGGAATTTCACGGGTTTTGTACGAGTAAAATGTCCAACTAACTATAACTGTCCCTAAAACCTATGGTTTTTTCAGTGAATTTCAAAGGTTTTATAAATGCTAATTTCTAACTATAACATATCTGAAACCTATGGTTTTTTCAGTGAATTTCAAAGGTTTTTTAAATGCTAATTCCTAATTATAACATGTCTGAAACCTACGGTTTTTTCAGTGAATTTCAAAGGTTTTGTAAATGACAATTTTTAAATGTATTAATTGTTATATTAATTTTTTTCATACTGATTTACTACATTTTTAGAAACAATTTTTTTTTACATATTTTATTTTTTAAATTACATTGTAATTACATTATACATTACATTACAAAAATACTTTCTCAGAATGAATTACTTTAGTTTAAATACTTTGCACATAGGCAATAGACTTTTAAGTACAGTAGTTACAGTTGTTGCAATGGGCAACACATTTTCAAACACAATGCAACATTCAGCTCAATGTGAATTTCTAGTTAAATGCAATTAGTTACTTTATGGATTACTTTTTCTAACCACAGGACTGGATCCTAGATTCAGTCCTGGTACATCTCCTGTAAACAGTTGAGTAAAAGCGTTTTGGTTACAGTCGTGATTTTTAAGGAATATTATTGTATTTTAAAAGTTGACACTTAGAAACTTTTTCTCATAGAATCACCAATGTTATCCTATGGAAGGAAATTCACTTAGCAGGTAAAAACTGTTATCGTTACTTTTTCTTACTCAGTGTTGGATCCTGGATAGCACTGGTGCATCTCCTGTAAACAGTTGAAAGAATGCGTTTAAGTCATACAGGCGATTTTTAAGGAATATTTGTAGTTTGTGAAAATCGACACTTTGAAACTTTTCTGCTGAAAACCAGACAATGGATTCCTATGGAAGAAAATATAAGTTACTGGTAAGTACGGTTAAAATTACTTTTCAGGGTCAGTGCTGGGCTAAAAGATGCAGCACTGGGTTCTCTCCTGATAACAGGTGAGTAAATTGGAATTCGTACTTTGGTTGATTTTAGAGGAATATTATAAAGTTCCAAAACTCCACACTTAGAAGAATTTCCAAGTGAAACCAGTCAATGTTAGCCTATGAAGGAAATTCAAGTTACCGGTAAGTACGGTTAAAATTACTTTTCAGGACCAGTACTGGGCTGAAAGATGCAGCACTGAGGTCTCTCCTGATAACAGGTGAGTAAATCAGAATTCGGATTTCGGCTGATTTTAGAGGAATATTTGTATGTTTCAAAAATCAACACTTAGAAACTTTTTCAGCAAAAAGCAGGCAATGATATCCTATGGAAGGAAATTCAAGTTACTGGTAAGTACGGTTAAAATTACTTTTGAGGATCAGTACTGGGCTGAAAGATGCAGCACTGAGGTCTCTCCTGATAACAGGTGAGTAAATCGGAATTCGTATTTCGGCTGATTTTAGAGGAATATTTTAAAGTTCCAAAACTCCACACTTAGAAGAATTTCCAAGTGAAACCAGTCAATGTTAGCCTATGAAGGAAATTCAAGTTACCGGTAAGTACGGTTAAAATTACTTTTCAGGACCAGTACTGGGCTGAAAGATGCAGCACTGAGGTCTCTCCTGATAACAGGTGAGTAAATCGGAATTCGTAGTAAGGCAGATTTTAGAGGAATATTTGCACAATGGTGAAGGGAGGGGGCGGGGCCTGAGGTGACATCTGTGCAAACGCGCCCGTGGCGCGTTTTAGGTTGGGGGATTAAGTCCCCGTGAATCATGAGGTTCCCTAGGGGCCAACTAGCCCACCATGAACCTCCAGTATGCGCCAGGGGCTGCGTTGCAGAGACGTGTAGAGAGGCCACACCCCTTTACACCTCTCTGCAACGCAGCTCTGTGGCGCTTTCTGGATGTACCTGTTGGGCTAGTTGGCCCCCAGGGACCCTCAGGATTGAAGGGGATTTAATCCCCCATCTTAAAACGCGCCACGGGGCCTGTTTGCACACATGTCACATGAAGCCCCGCCCCTCCCTTCACCACTGTGCAAACGCGCCCTGTGGCG